>JARLTB010000217.1:22500-665000 GCA_030141615.1 Unio pictorum
TAAAACTATAACAATTTGATCAATTACATTAACAAAAGTGTTCGAACACGACATTTGAATGATCCGCTATCTCTTATAAATAGAGTTAAATAATATATACGAATTCAATTAAAGCAAATTTCATATACTCGAGCGACTGATCGAACTACAATTTCCGGCATTTCAAAATAACCTCGTGCTTCCGGTCTCTCTATCCCTTTGTCTCTCTGTCTATCTGTCTCTCTGTCTCTCTCTCTCTCTCTCTCTCTCTCTCTCTCTCTCGCTCTCTCTCTCCCCGGGTCATGAACATTTTGATTGCAGTCTGCGCTCTTCCCACTGTGCAGTGTAGTATATAACTACTTTTCTTTTGCTTTATTCGAGATCCCGATGAAGACGAATCTCTCTCCTTTCTTGTGAAATCTTTCCGACACGACACGCGTTCCTTTGAAAATTTAACGAGAAAATTACTTCTTTTCTAATTCTTGCAGCTAACTTCTGAATGGCTTTAGAAACCCATCCTGATTAATTTATGAGAAGAGTTTCTTAAAAGCCTGAATTTCATATGGAAACACCCCCTAGTATCGATTGGCCAATCAGGAATACTTCTTTCACCTCCTTCGAAATCAAAATAATCCTCTCTAGTCCGCCTTTAATAGTAATTATTCTGTATAATATAATTTATGACACCTGTTTCAAGTGGCGAAAGGATTTTTAAATTGTCCCCTGTATCGTCCCAACTCATGACTGTTACGCTAATGACCTGCCATTACAATTGCACTATTATCTGGCTCTAACCGTTCACCCAGCGAGTCCTAATTAAATCCAGTCATGCTTCTAAACATTAGAGATTAATTATTACAAGTTGCAAGCGAGCCTAAGCAATACATCAAATGCTTCTCACTCAATTAAATCAAAGAACGACTGACAAAACGGCAAATATTAGATACTCCACATGCAAGCACATAGCGATTTTGGCAGAAATAAAACTATCCAGTCCAAACATAATGTTTATGCCAGGGCCGAATTTGTGAGGTGGGGTTTTTCGGAATCCCGCCGCTAAAATGCCGTACACAAAAAAGCAAGGTCACTTGTGACTTCAAATTTGACCAAATTTTTATCATGTGCACGTTTATTGGGTATTATGCACAATTTGAGTAAATAGACACATCGACGTTTCCTCAGTATCAAACTCCTTTAATGATATGCAGTTTATAGTGATGTCTAGTACTTAGGCATCTTGCTGCATACATTTAGCATCCATCAATGCATCAATAATAATGTTCACGTGACACGCCGACCATGTCAGAATGCACTATGATAATATTCTACAGAAATTATTCTACAACATTTTGTACCATTACAACTTATAGCCTCTGTATTGAGATCAACTATAAATAAATGACACAAATGTATTGTCCAATGACCGTTATAGGCAAATTGTACAGATTTTACTAAAGATCTATATCATACAATGCTTTTATTACAAACTATATTATATTTTTCAAAAGAAACAGCTTTTCATTTACCTTTTCAGCATAGGCGGCATAATTTACTCAAGATACTCGCAGCAAACACAATCCGAGATTCTACAAAAAGGCACCGTTATTTGGGAATAGCATTTGATGTATAGGAAAGCTGCTAATTTACTTTCTTTCATCAACCCTTAAATCGTGGTGCCAACGAGGTAGATAATAAAACAAAATTTTGTATTTCAAGAATATAAATCTTTGCTATAGATAACGTTATGGCCATTGACTAAAGCAGTCTCCTCGGAAAAGCACACGTATCCCTTTAGTAACACAATACCGCGCATATGCCTTAAACATATGCACATTCTCCAAAAGCACTGACACGTTGACTCTTATACATGCACTAAGGTTGTATTTAATGAACCACCTATTGTCGCTTAACGACAACCCGAATAATTTCAAAGACCACCTTGTGCGCACATAGGTGAACTTGAATGATAGTATAAGTCAGAGACTTGTAGATGTAAAGACATGCATTGCTTAATCTGTAAGTACATGGCAGGGAATACTACTTCCAAGAGTCCATTAACAGGATTCCCTTGATATTTAAATCGAATGGTAAGATTTTCCAATGATGGAGTTATTTGCTTCATAAATTAAAAGGAATGTTTATTCCAGGGACGAATTTGTGGGGTGAGGGGTGGGTCTGGGGTTTCTGAAAACCCGTACACACACAAACGTAAGGTCACTTGTCACTTGAAATTTCACCACCGTTGGATCGTGTGCACGTTTATTGGGTATTATGCACGATTTGAGTATATAGACGTATTGACTTTTGCTTTGGTACCCTTTCGAGGAAAGTAACGTAACAATACCGCACCTAATTTGGCACTGTATCGTCTGTGATTCGCTTTTGTTCATATCCATTTGCTTAGTATCAAACTCCTTCAATGGTATGCAGATTATAGTGATGTCTAGCACGGGCATCATGCTGCATACATTTAGCATCATGTCCCACCCAGTCACATTACCCTAACACCAAGCCGACCACGCGATGTAGTTGCTAATACCAATTATCTTAGGTCTTTGGTAACACTTGGCCTGAGATCGTTCCAGAAAGCTCGGACATTCGAGGCGAAACTCTAACCACTAAGACCACAGGAGCTGCTACTAGTTAGTAACGTAGCCACTATGAACATAAAACTTTACGAATGTCTCATTTGAGAAACAGCCCTTAATACAGATTAACCATCAACTCCATTAGAACAGACTAAGCTAATATAAAAACTTGTTAATTTGAATGAAAGTTCATTAAAACTTTCTCCAAAACAGCAACTATGCCTTTACCAATATATTTCAGTCATAGTCAAACCCGTTTAATATCTATATGCTGTTCTATTCTTATCATTTTTCGATTTTACCAAGTATAAAAAATCACTTGTTTTAGCAAAGTTTCACAATTTTATTTTAACGTATTTGCTACTGGCACACGAAACTATTCAAGTAACTCTTGGCTATTTTTATCACTTGTTACAAAGTTTTCTTGTTCACATATTTCGCGTAGTGTTTTGTACCCTCCCTCTGTACGTAATGCTCACCTATTTTGCGTAGTACTTTGTACCCCCCCCTCTCTCTCTCTCTCTCTCTCTCTCTCTCTCTCTCATGCTCACATCTTTTGCGTAGCACTTTCTACCCTCTCTGTATGTAATGTTGACATATCTTGCGTAGTACTTTATATCCCCTCTTTCTATGCCATGTTCGCTTATTTAAAACACATAGCTCTAAGTCATTATTAGTAGTAAAGGTGCGCACAAGTTGCATTGTAATTCATATATATTTGAGAGGTTATTACAAATAGAAATGCGGTAATGAAAACGGGTATGTTGAATAGATTCATAGTGTCAGATTTATATCTTGTGATGTGCATGATGAAATCAATGCAAGCGACACAATGCAAAATTTAAATTAAAAACAAGAAAAAGTTATGTCTAGACTCATTTTGCATGATACGCCTGTAAGAACTGTTACATAAGAAAAACTACTAAATATATAGCAATAATTATTAAAGACGACAGAAGTATGTCTAGACTGTGACTGGTTTACTTGCTTAACGTGAGGGAAAATACAATAAAATGTTATGGATCAATAAGTGACGTGCGATTTTATCCAAATATGCAAATTGTAGAAGATTGGAGTAAAATGTTCCAAGAAAAGTCTGGGTAGAAAATTATCACGTAGAAATGAACTATGCGTTCACAATAAAACCCTTCCGCACAGCTAGAATCAGTTCACAAAAGTAGCACAATGCATAAAAAATTACTATAATTCAGATGTTAGATTAATTGATACGCTACATGTCATAGACCCTATGCTACATGTCATAGACACTTTACTACATGTCATAGACCCTATGCAGACATGGCTTTATTAACAATCCACCGTGAAAAGGAGCCCACAAGTTTTTATTACTGAATAATTGTAACAAATGAAGACGATGCAGTTACATATGTTAAAAACGCATTTCTTTATCTTGATTGCATAGCAGCTCACTTACCTTAAAACGTTCGCCTTGTATAGAGTAGAAACTAACTCAATAAATTCCAACTGATATCTACCTATTCGGTACAGACAATGTTGACGGTAATTTACAAAGAGATTCGAAATACATATGTATATATATATATATATATATATATATATATATATATATATATACTTAACTTCCGTAATGGGTAGAGACGTACTTGATCCTAACAAATCAGATAGTTTGTTTACCTTCATACTGTAATACAATACTAGACTATAATGGCGTGCTGATGTACGCTAAAGAACTTTTTTTAAAGCCCTCAAACGCATTATATAAAATGCAAGATTTCCGACTTTCTGCAAAACTGTGTTAGACTCTAATCGCTGAATTTTAATTTCTTTCCTTGTTCTGCTTTATTCCTTTAAAATATTTTGTATTAGTCCATGCAATATGACTTGATTTATTCAAAGCATTTTTATATCTGACCTATCCATTTTATGGCGGTTTTGTTACACTCTTTTGTACTAACATAAAACATAGCATGTAAAAATGTGTGGCTTAACTTCAGAGCTCTTCAGGAGGAAATATAACTGCAACAAGAATCCATAGTGGCAGACAAACATGGTTTTCAGGTCTGGTTGGCAGATAGGTACAGCCTTACTATATTTTAGATGACTAATTGTGATGTTGTCGATGGATTATAGGTTTTCTTTTGTAACTATCATTCAGTTTGATTCAGATTATATACGTTGACATGATGTCCAAACAATAATTGCTGATAACGTTTACTGTATGGTCATATTCAGATTCAAGGTTCTCTACTAAAAATAATATTGATATGTTTGCATCGTTAACTACTACCATATGCTGTTCGAATAAATGTGCGTCAAAAATGGGAATCGTTAGTTCCAGAAATTATTTAATGAACTATTAATTGGAAGTTTCTCTCAAGTAGTTCTATTTTGATGCCGATGACATAAAGTGTTTCAGTGATATTGTGAAAAGCCTCCATTAAAGCTAGCATGGCTTTTAATGTGTTGGTATAAAGCAATTATGATCTGTCAGTATGTTGGGATATCAAATTGTCATCCACATATAGCGCATTAATACACAAGATTGTTTCAACGGTAGGCAATGGCTCCTATACTCTAGGTGAGTGATGAATTTCCAATTTATAATCAGTAACGATAAAAGAAAACGAGAATTTTTTTTAAAAATTCCCCTTTTCTAAATGAATTAATCATGGTACACAATTACGTTGAAATCCCTTCTGTTCACTCTCTTTCTCTCCTTCTCTCTCTCTCTCTCTCTCTTTCTCTCTCTCTCTCTCTCTCTCTCTCTCTCTCTCGTGCGGAAGGGACAAAATTCTTGTACATTTGTGAAGTGAGAGAGAAACAGAAGATGGAAACTGAACTTTACACCAATTAATCTTGGTCATCGTACGGTATGTGCACACCTTCCTTTGGATTTATCTACAGTGTTTACAATACCAATGATACAAAGTTGAAATAGCCTGTCGAGACTATAAGTTACATTTCTTGGTCAGGAGGCACACACCTGCTGTAAACTATTTAATGCTTTTTTGTTGTTTTTTTTTCACTTTAGAAAGAAACGTTAGCAAAATTCAGAAAACAGGTTTTAAATATTGATTGAATAAAAGGTTGTTCCTTCTTTCTTTTTCTCTGGCGTGTTAGTTGGTCAAGCAGCAGACTAATCGATCAAACGAAAACCACACGGATGGGTAATAAATACAATAACCTTATGTTTAAGTCTTCCGATCCCTACCCACGAGGGGGCCCCGAGTGGCCGAGTGGTCTAAGGCGCTCTCCATTACGGATCACTGCCATCTCACCTCTGCATGGGTTCGAGTCTAAGATTCGGCCAATGTGGGTATGTGAGAAAGCTTGCCAGTAGGTTAAAAAAAGGTTCAGTTTATCAATTTGCATAGAGGATTGTGAATAGCGACAAAAAGTACAGAACTATTCGTGGCGGAAACACACGACAGGGATGTGAACAGTTCACTAACGTTGTCAATAAATAGTTGCATCTATTTAAATAAACTCTGAAGGAAATACTACTATGTGTATTTGTATTTGATATTGTAATAAGCCAATGGGGCCATTTTACCTTGCCAACTCAAACCTGTCGTGAATCCTTCCAGATGTCAATTACTTCGCCTGATGTACAAGGACTTCTATACAACAGTCTTCGTCAAGAAGTCCTTGGGAATCAGCTTCAAACAACTTATTTCTGGCTTATTTCATGTCAGGGTCAAATTAGTTTGCTAGAGAGACCCCTTATGCTTATTAGAGGAAACAATTGCTGTTGGCAACGGTGCGATTTTAAGAGAGAGAGAGAGAGAGAGAGAGAGAGAGAGAGAGAGAGAGAGAGAGAGAGAGAGAAAGAGAGAGAGAGAGAGAACGTGTAATTTGGCCAAAATGGTTTAATCGCTATAAAGGAATATACAGACCAATGTATTAAGTTTTCAGATTGCTGACAACGAATTATTTCTGTAAAAACCGTAATTATGGGATTTTAATAAAATTAGAGCGGAATGGTGAACATTATCAAATCTATATTTATCAAATTTTAATGGAAATATAGCCAGAGGAGGGGGGGGATCGCTAATTAACTTTGCATAAAGAGGATTCCATAGTCAAATTATTCCGATCAATTTAGTTTAAATAATGTTAGTTTTCATGGGAAAATCGGTCTTTTTCCTATGCTGAGAACTACCACATACAGAAGACGAACACACTATTTCACTGACACACTTAATTGCGAATTCAAGCGCTCAATAATCCTTTTTTTTACCAGCTGACAATACCTAGAAATAATGTTCCAGTCGTAACCGGGCATGTCCATCAAATATACAAATCGCAACCAAATGAAACGCTTGTAAGAACTGTTACATAAGAAACGTAGTTTTCTTAAAGAAAGAAATAAGTCAGCCGTCTCACAATTAGCCTTGAGAGACCGAATTGAAACTTTGAAAGGTGTTCCAACGTTGTTTTATCTTTAAAATGTTTAAAAACTTTAATCTGATACATTTTTCTTCCAGTTGCAAAATAATAGTCCGTATTAAATGTAATCAAACCAAATTAAACATAGCTATTATAGAACTATTTAAACAGATCCCAAATGTAGCCACCATCAATATTTCTTGTATTACTCCAAATATTTACCGAGAGAATTTAACCAAAGCCGTGCATTCTGCTAAAACTCCCCTATTTTCCCATGATTTCCAAGGATTACTCGACAACAATCGTTGTCTACTAAAATTTTCATCATGTCCCGACCTTAAATAACTTTTCTCCAATCAATGCATGACAACAAATATCACAACTACATATTTGCACCATAACTTTACCATTACATGCGAACCTCACAACTGCACGGTCTCCCTAATAACATTAACATAACGTATATCTCGCTGTGAAAATATGCAACTCAAACACAAAATACAGGGAATTATGTTTCCTAGTCTACACCAGGTCAGTCATATAATGATTTTAAGACACATTTCGACTGTAACTCTACACCATATTTACAATCATAACAATAATTAAAGCGATCTCCAAATAATGAACAGTCCCATCTAAATCATTCCATTGTACAATTTACCAGTCCCTATGCCTAAATACTGCACATGAAGTCACACAACCAATCAACATAACAAGATTTTAAAACGCACTACTTGGCTACATGCACACTTATGCGGTTCTGATTGAACTCACTACGCAATTAAACTATGCCATCATGAGATTGCATCAACACTACACTATGTGACATTTACCCCTATCAACTGTCTAATTATTCAGGCTAAGGACTATTTCACAACACCGACTTCCTATAATCAATCAAGTAATTAAAAAAAATGCTTAAAATATAGAGTTATATACAAATGGCATTTACTCCAAATTTTGTAATCATTTTATTACAAAGATACAGCGTATTTTCTCTTCCAGTCAGTCTTACATCCGTTCGAAAGGTAAACATGTGTATTTGTATATACGCGATCTCTCTCTCTCTCTCTCTCTCTCTCTCTCTCTCTCTCTCTCTCTCTCTCTCTCTCTCTCTATATATATATATATATATATATATATATATATATATATATATATATATATATAGACACATAGACAAACACACATCACCGCTATCTAGTATCAACATACTTGTTTCAATTTGTAATTTTGGAGCTTGAAATCTCAGCAAGACTTAGAACAGTTACAATCTCTAACGTGATTCTTGGTAGCATTTCGAGTGTTCTTAAGCAAACATTGGAAAGCAAAATAAAACAAATCTACTTTTCTTGACGATATAGTTTGGGTTTTTTCATCTACTAATTACATTCTACTAATCTATGTAATAGATGAATGCAATGTTTTGTAATCGTTTCATCCGTCAAAAGCAAATTCAACAAAAACACAGATAAATACAGAGATAGAAAATGACCTAGTCGGTACGTCGTCAACAACAGTTAAACCCTCCAAATATTTCGTTGGAATTTCTTTTTGGGATAGGTAGACTATAGTGTTAACAGATTTGGATATTTGATATTTTAAACTTTGAATACATTCATTGTGCTAACACATTTGCGAGATATGATTTGTTATGAGATTCAGTTCTACCAGTGTCGGGCTATATTGTGTAATTTCTAGAGAAGAGCACATACAAAAACGGCTGAGATATAAATATAAAAGATGCATATATTTTTGCCAGGGTTTTAAATTTTCTAAAGAAAGAAAGAAACACACAAATCGGACGTAACGCTATCAGCTGTAATTCCTTGTCCTCTTATTACTAACCCGGGAATTTAGTATTTATTTTCCGGAGGAAATAAATTATCGTTCCCTAAAGTCCTTACCTTCCAATGTGTTCCATCCAAATTAAGAAATGAGTGTTAGAAAGTGTAGGATAGGACATTAGAATGAGAGCTATTAGATAAATAATCATGACCGGCGTTTAGGGGTGGAAAGTGGGGCCACCGCCCCTGGCCCCACTCTTGAGGGGGCCCAGCGCTTCTGGCCGTAGGTCGTCCTTATGAGTTTGTTAAACTATATTCTCTGGCCCCGCGCGGTCATTCTCGGCCCTAGGCCCCGCGTACTCTTAACGCCACATATGACATTAACGACTGGAAGAAGTCAAAATCTCCAACCTGATCATCTCTCTCTCTCTCTCTCTCTCTCTCTCTCTCTCTCTCTCTCTCTCTCTGAAAGGAAGGTTGATTGTTTATATAACAAACTGACATGAGAGCAGACCTACCAGGAGAAAGATGGCGGTTACAGGTTTGTTAAGATAAGTATGTTTTGTCGTCGATCTTTCTGCTTCTTTGTTGGTGGATTAGTTTATCTGTAAGTTTTGACATCGTATGACGAGAGAGAGAGAGAGAGAGAGAGAGAGAGAGAGAGAGAGAGAGAGAGAAAGAGAGAGAGAGAGAGAGAGAGAGAGAGAGAGACCAACAAACATACCGATTCAGACAGACGTAGAGGGAGTGAGAGAGATGGATTAAATGAGGGATTAAACTGCTTAACTTTTGAAGAACCAACATAGCTTAAGAGTGGAAGAATGAGGGAGAGATGCCTTGAATCGCGTACTCGTAACGCCACATCTGACATTAATGACTGGAAGAAGAAGTAAAAATCTCCAAACTGATCATCTCTATCGCTCTCTCTCTCTCGTTCTCTCTCTCTCTCTCTCTCTCTCTCTCTCTCTCTCTCTCTCTCTATATATATATATATATATATATATATATATATATATATATGTGTGTGTGTGTGTGTGTGTGTGTGTGTGTGTGTGTGTGTCCTGTGGCATTGATATATCACGAGCCATATAAATAAAAGGAAACGAAGCTTGCCGAATGTCCTTGTAATAAAACCATTATACAAATAATGGTATATGTATGAAAGATGCAGCGTACATGCGATACAAATATTTTATCTATATCACATACAAATACACGTTTACCTTTCGAACGCATATAAGACTGGCTGGAAACAACTGTGTATTGACGTAATTAATGTTATGAATGAACTAATCTTTCCAGTGTGTCCGCTATAAAATCTAGTTGTTTAACTGATGCACGTTATCGCAATCTCTTTTTGAAAATAATAAGATTCTTGTTTTATTTTCTGAACTTCTATTTTCATTTATACTTATTAAATAAATAGAAGACAGGTATGACTTAAACAGAAGATGGTATAAATGAATGCAGTAGAGTACTACCAACAGCATAATTATGTTCTACAACAATTAACACGAAGTTCGCTAAAACGATAGGGAAATATAAACTGAGCCAAATGGTGAACCATCACACATTTAAGTGAATTACATGTTGACCAAAGTCATTATGTCATTAAATTAACAATACTATCAAAAATACACTTGTTTCTTTCCTCCATTTTATAATTCTCCTTCCGCTGCTAAATGTGACTATATTTTGCTATTATTCATAGACCCAGAGACATCATTGCATGATTACCCCCCACACACAATGTGTGTGTGTGTGTGTTCAAATAGTCTCTATTTCACGAATAATATTGAATGAAAAAATATTTTGTTCTTGAAAAATGCTTTGTTGCTATTTTGAATGATAAGAAGTCTGAATTAAAATTTTCTTTTTGCTGAGAGTAGTGCTTTAATTTCTTCAGTCATGGTGTGATTTGCAAATCGGGCATAAATAAAAATGTATTTTGGTTCAATTTCACTATTGCACTCAATTTACCCAAGGATAATTTTCTGAAAAGTAAGAATATAAACACAATGTTACCCAAAATATAATTTTACTCTCATAATAATTATCCTTCTTCAACATTTTCTTCATTTGAAATCTCATTGTTTCAGATGACATTAGATAGCTTTATTTAGTCGTTTTTCTTCTTTCTAACCACTGTTAATTTATGATTTATTAAAGCTTTACTTGTTTTACGAAGACAAAGGTCTTGAGGAAGAATGCTAGAGTTGGGCAACCCAATCGCCATCAACGACCAGCCCCTTCAAGAACTAGACGATTTCACTTACCTGGGCAGTAAGGTCGCCACGGATGGAGATAGCACAAAGGAAGTCGTCACAAGAATCGGCAAGGCCAACCAGACCTTCACAAAGCTGAAGCCCATATGGAGGACAAGAAACCACACGAAGATCCGTATCTACAAGAGTAACGTGTTGAGCGTCCTTTTGTTCGGCTCAGAGTGTTGGAAGTCCACTGCGAACATAGAACACAAGCTCGAAGTGTTTCAAACCAAATGCCTGCGACGCATCATGAGGATCTTCTGGCCAAACACGATCTCAAATGAGGACCTTCGGCACAGAGTTGGTGCAAGCACCATCTCTGAGATCATTTCAACTCTGCGATGGAGATGACTCTACCATGTCTGCAGAATGCCCCCTGACTCACTACCAAGGGTGGCACTGAGATGGACCCCACAGGGGAAAAGGATCCGTGGCAGACCCAAAGAGACCAGGCGACGAACAGTGGAGAGAAACCTTAAGTCCAGGGGCCTCACCTATCAGACCGCCCCAGCAATAGCTGCCGACAGACGGAAATTGTGCTCCCTTGCTGTTGCCTCAAGCACCAGACGGCGCAAAGAGGACTGATTGATTGATTTGATTGTGTTACGTATATTTCATTTAAGTCATTTATTTTTGTTTTAATTGTTTGTTTGTCAGATTCAAATTTGACATTTTAAGTTTAAAATTAATTCATTGGGAGATGACCTGTACTCAACAAATCAACACCAGATGTTGACCTCATTTCTGACCTGGCTTCAGACTTGTAAATAAGCTTTTATAATGAATGGTTGATTCCAGGGACATTATGAAGCTTTGTTATAAACATCTTTCTATTTTTAGTTCTTGAGAGTAAAAATCACTGATTCTCATCTGGGTCATACCGTGTGCACGAGATTGTTTGAACGTATATTTGTTCTAAAGATTCTAGAAGATCATGTGACCCCTTCCTTGTTTACGTAAAAGCAGGTATATAAATTATGTTTTGGGAGCGAACTATTTAGTAAAAGTTTGGCTGTTAGAATATTAAGTTGTATTGTTTTGAATTATTTTTAAATTACCTTGTACTGGAAATTATTTCAATTCGTTTGGATCAAGAGGATTTATTTTGTTATTTATCTGGAAAACATTTGTGTTCAATGAATTTCATAAGACCAGAACTGACTTCATCACGTAACATCGTCATCCATCTTGGATGCTTCACTAAGATTCGAACTGGGAATTATTAGGACATTTTATTACCAGGACTTTTGCAATTTCACTAGTGGATTATAGTTTGATTTATTTTTGGATTAATTTTGGAATTGATTCTTAAAACCGTAAGTTTAGTTTTCTTTTCTGGAAAATATTTGTGCTTAATAAATTGTTTATTAATTTTTTTATAAGCTTGTTATTTTCACTCTTTCTATGTTACTGTTTATTCGAGCCTAAGCACGTAACACTTGTTTCGCAACAGTGAGCTGTAACGAGAAAATGTGCAATAAAAGACACATACATTGTATAGCTGTATCAATCCTGACCTCAAGAAATGTCCTAGAACAAGGTCTTGCAGACCCAATATGGCTAACAGTATTTTAAACAGTCTATCTCCTGGATATAATATTTCAGTCATAACCGGGCCTGTCCATTCAATATGCAAGTTGCAACCAAATGAAACATTTTCTTTTTCTAAAAGAAAGACATATATCTGCCTTCGCAAAATTAACGTCGCTAAGACCAAAATTAAACTTTGAATGGCGCTCCAACATTATTTTTTTCTTGACAATTTTTAAAAAACTTTATATGATGCATGTTTCTTTCCTATTGTGATAAAATAGTTAGTACTCAAATAATCAAATCAAATTACACACAGTTATCAGACAATATATATATATATTCCAAATGCAGCCACCAGCACTTTTTCTTGTATTACTCCTAAAGTGTCTCTTTACCGAGAGAATTCAATCAAAGCCGTGGATCTTGCTAGAAGTAACCTGTTCTCCAGTGATCGTCAAGGACTTCTCGAGTACAATTATTGTCTGCTAAAGATTACATCGCGTCCAGACCTTAAATAAGTTTTCGTTAATCAATGCATGAAAACAAATATTACAACTACACATTTGCAGCAAAACTTCACAATTGCATACGAATCTCACAACTGCATGATTTCTCCTTATTACATTTCAATAACGTATTTCTCGCCGAGGAATTATACAACTCAAACACCAAATCCAGGGAACCATGTTTCCTGCTCTACACCAGGTTAAGCCTCATTTCGCCTGTTACTCTAAACCAATTTTACCATCATTGCAACAAAAACACGATCTCCGGATAATGAACAGTCCGTTCTCAATCATTCAATTATACAATTTACCAGTCCCTATGAAGAGAAAGAACTGCACATACAGTCACACAAAAGCAATATAATTAGATTTATTTAAAAAATACATTGTTACACGGACACTTACGCGGCTCTGGATTAAATTTACTACGAATTTCAACCATGCCATCATGAGATCTCATCAACACTGCAGTCTGTGACGTTTTCCTCTATCAACTGTCTAATTATTTGGGCTGAGGATTATTTGCCAACACCGACTTCCTATATTCAATCAATTAATCACGAAATCCGAATAATTCCTTAAAATGGAGAGTTCTATACAATTGGCACACACTCGAATAATGTTTCAGCGTACTGTATATATATTCTCTGTTTATCTCTATATATGTCGGTCAGCGTCTCCCTCCAACCACCTCTCTCTCTCTCTCTCTCTCTCTCTCTCTCTCTCTCTCTCTCTCTCTCTCTCTCTCTCTCTCTCTCTCTCTCTCTCTCTCTCTCTCTCTCTCTCTCTCTCTCATACACAATAAACCCACGAACACACTCTCTAAAAAGTCCTTGATATTGGAAACATATTGTTTAATACATATTACATTCACGTGAAACAACGGATTCTTTGCAATCAAGTTCATCAAACTCATTGCGAACGATTCAAAGTCTCTTAAAAACTAAGCGAAATAGGCAGGTCTTTATGTTGTCCGTTCCGACAAAAATGAGCAACACATTGTACCTTAGATGGTGTATCAGGTGATAAGGGAAGTGCAAAGTTCTGACTTATTGACCAGTGTAACAAATGAATCGCGTAGTTATTGCTCTTGCATTCGTCATTCATTGATCCCTGCTAGTCTATGTAATAGATGAATGCAATGTTTTGTAATCTTTTCATCAGCCAAAAGAAAATGTATCAACGTTATAGAGAAGTACAGATATTTAAAATGATCTAGTCGGTTCGTCGTTAACAACAGTTAAACCTTCCAAATATTTCTTTGGAATTTCTATTTGGGGTAGGTAGACTATTGTGTTGAAAAATTTGGATATTTGATATTTTAACCTTTGAATACATTCATTGTGCTAACAAGTTTGCGAGATATGATTTGTTATGAGATTCAGGTCTACCAGTGTCGGGCTATATTGTGTAATTTCTAAAGAAGAGCACATACGAAAACGTCTAAAATATGAATATAATAGATGCATACATTTTTGCCAGGATTTTAGATTTTCCAAAGAAAGAAGGAAACACCAATCAGTCGTAACACTATCAGCTGTGAGAAATCAAAATCTCCAACCTTAAATTGATATGTATGTATGTATGTATGTATGTATGTATGTATGTATGTATGTATGTATGTATGTATGTATGTATGTATGTATGTATATATGTAATGATGTATGTATGCATGTATGTTTTTTTGCGCACGCGCGTGTGTGTGCGTTTGTATTTGGTGTGTCCATTTCTTTATTAATAGTAAACGGAAAACAATTTCCTTCTTGACAAATACATAGTTTCTATTTTGAATGACAAGAAGTCTTAATTTAAAGTTTCGACTTACATGAGTGCTTTTATTTTGTCAATCATGCTGTGATTTGCAATAAATATTTCGTAACCTGGCTGTGTTTTATGGCAATCTTGGAAAGAGACATTGTACATTCCTTTTATAAGATGGCATATATCATAATATCATTCTCTGTGACTACACCTTTTCCTCTACGCTCTGTTATTGAAACAAAAGCCAGTTCAGCTTCAACCATTTAGCTGTATGTAACCATTGTCTATTCTCCATGGCTTTTGTGTCAGCGTTTGTCATTTAGGCAGTATGAAGTCATTGTCGATCGTCCATGACTCTTCATTTCAGCTTCAGCCATTTTAACTGTATGTATCTATTGTTGATCTATTATGACTCCTGGTGTCAGCTTAAGCCATTTTAACTGTTTGTAACCATTGTCCAATTTGCACGACTCTTTGTTTGTTCTCAAGCCATTTAAATTAAAAGTAACTATTGTGGATTTTCCATGACAATTTGTTTGAACTTTATTCATTTGAACTATTGTCGATTTTTCGTAGCAAATTTGTGCCAGTTATTCCATTTAAACTTTTCCTAACCATTGTAAATTAACCATGACTCTTTGACGCAACCTTAGCCATCTAATCGTTATGTAACCATTGTCGATTTTGAAGGACTATCAGTGTCAAATTATTCATTTTGTGAGTAGGCAACATTTGTCAACATTCCATGATTCTTTGTATCAGCTTTATCCATTTAAACTACATGTAACCATTGTCGATTAACTATGAATCGCTGTGTTAGCTTTAGGCATTAAAATGTATGTAACCATTGTCGATTTTGTATTACTCCTTGTGTCATCTATTTCTATTTAAACTTTAGTTTTTAATCATCGTGGACCTACCATAAGGATTTGTCTACTTTAGACATTTAAACTTTATGTAGCAGTTGTCGATATTTGATTGACTATTTGTGCCAGCTTTTGGCATTCAAACTTTATGTTAACTATTTTTATTTTCCATGGTTCTTATTGTCAGCTTTAGCCATGTAAAATGTAGATCACCACTGAAGGTTTTCAATGACTCTTTGCGTTAGTTTATAACATTTAAATGAATTGCAACCATTGTTGAATGTTTACGACTATTTGTGTCCACTTTTGTCATTTGATCTATGTGTAGCATTTGTCGGTTTTGCATAACATTTTGTGTCAATTTAGGTTATTTAAACTGTATGTAAAGATTGTCGATTTTACGTGACTCTTTGTATGAACTTGAGACATTATTACAATGTTTAACCTTGGTAATTTTCCATGACTCTGTGTCAACTTTATCCGTTTCATCTGAAAAAAAAACCATCATCGATTTTCCATGACTCTTTCTGTCAACTCTACCCACTTAAGTGTATGTAACCATTGCCAATTTTCCATGACTCTGTGTCAACGTTATCCTTTTACAAGTCTATGATCTTAAAATAAGTAGCAGAAACGAGTGAAGACAAGTTTTATAAAATTAACAAATAATTTATTACCGTAGAATGCAATGTGAAAAATGAGAAAATGAGCTTATGATATTGCGAATTAAATTCAAAATTAGTCCAAGAATTAAAGACGCACCTAGTAATCAAACGTTCTCAATAAAACTCGATTCAAGTTCCGATGAGTTCCAGAGTTGAAGGCGAGTGGAAGATTTACTTACAAAGGACACTTTAGGATCATATAAATATTCGTCAGCAGTACGAGAAGCATTTTCCAAGATTTAGAGCTTATGCTCATCAATATGTCTTAATGTAACAATTAGTAATGCGAGTTGTCTTAGACTTTCTTCATCTTGATCAACTTTCTTGGCTAACGCCACCTATCAAATAACTACTCTTTATCTCTTGTAAATGCCAGATGAATTTGTCCAGCTTCTTTTTCATAGTTCGTGACTTGTTGCATCAGGTAGTAACACATAACCCTTTAAGATGCATTCATTAACCAGATCATAGTCATCGTTTTGCTGTACCGATATGGAAGCACAGATGTCTGCGGCTTTGCCAACAAGTGCAGTCTGTAAAAATATGTTAATGCTCCTTTGGCCCTTTAGAATTTTCAGCAATTATTTCAAAATGAGGAAAATATGTATGTACTACTTTTCTTTACAATAAAATGTAATGAAATTTAAAACAACTAAAAATCAAACGAGTAACAATTAAACTGAATTAAACCTTTTTTGTCCATGACGTAATGTCAGCATAAGCCATTTAAATCAAATGCAACCGTCGCCGACTTACCAAGTCAATCTGTGACAGCTTTCAGCTTTGAACCCGTATATCGAATATCCATTACTATCTGCATCAATTGACAACATTTGACCTAAATGTAGCCATTGTGGGTTTACCGTAGGTGTATACGTCAGCTTAAACTATTATATTTTACTTAACCACCGTACTCTTTGGGTAAACAATGCTAAAAATTTTGAATACCGAAAAGAGCATTAGATGTTATTATTACAAATAGTACTTATTGGCAAGTGAAGTCTACAGTCACTGTCAGTACAGCAAGGTTCTAATTATGTTGTGATTTACGAACGTATCTTGAAGGACACTAAGTTGGCATATAATTAATAATGACAAAGGTTTAGATATTGTACAAAAGAAACAGGACAGATACATTTAGAACTTGTAAGAAATAAGATCATAGTTACGTTGATAAATGCTTTTTGATGAGATTTTTGATGAGCAAAGAATGCAACGGTATAAAATGATGCTCGTAGAGCTAACGATTATTTCTTGATGTATATAGTTTCATTTTTCAATACTTTTGTATTATCGGCAATTGTTTTGACAAACAAAATCTATCTCGGTCTGATACAATCTTGCATAACATGTATGTATCGAGTTTTTGATAAGACTGATGATAAATCCATATATGTGAATCTATTGCACAAACAATGCACTTTATTTATGATTGCTACATATTGATATATGAGAATCAGAATCAAGACAGAGCTATTATAAATGCTCTCATTTCTAAGAGATTGTGGTGACTATTGCATATTGAAAGCAGTACATTTGTTGGGACAAATAATCGATGTCTGATTTGATTTCGGAGAATTATAAACCGTTAAAATCGAAAGGTTCTATATCAATTTTTGGTGACTATTCTAAGCCTATCCTTATTATATATTTAAGAACACATAATATAATCGGAGTGTTTTATTATCAGATATATTGTCTTTAGTCTTTTAATGAAAGTGTTCTTATTCAAGGAGCAGAGTCAGGCTTTGTCAATGTTCATCTTCATTGTGTAGATATGTCATCAAACTTACTTCATTACTTGTGACATTCACAACAGTGATGTCTTTACATCGAGAGTATTTATTTATTATTAGGCAATGCCACTGATGATGATAAGGTTGCGCTTATTCATTTATCAGTGACAAACCTTTTTTGGATCAGAACGTTGATCCTATTGAAAATGGAATCCGTCTTTCACCAAACATGTGCAGTTCTTAGATCTGTCGTGAAAAGAGTAAATGAGAATGATGCTTATCAGGAAATTATTCATATAGCTGACACATTGGTTAGTCAGTCTTTTCATGAGATCACATATTACATCTATGGTTTTAAACTTAAGTAAAAAGAAAAGATAAACTTAACAAGCATTCAAGTTTTCCAAAATATCATTTTATTTCTCTAAACAAAGTTAAACCAAGGGAAATAATTGAAAATACCTTACTGTGTACGAATTCCTTGAATGTAGTCATAATATAATGTACTATTCGCTAATCTGGAAAGTGTTATAACGTATTGCCAACAAATCTTGTATAGAGGTTACGTTACCGTAATAACACTGTATTGAACCAAAATCATTAATCCAAATTTTTACACTTTAATGTAGTCTCGTGATATTGCTAAATCCGAGAACGTTTCTCCGTTCTGACCTTCAAATCAAAATGAGCCATTCAAATGCTATGACAGCTGTAATAAGTCCATTGCACTTTGAATTCAAACGATTGTTTACGCGACACACATTTATACCTCCGTGTCATACTTGACCTCATTACTTGCTGATTTCACTTTAGATTTACCTTGTATTATCTATATTTAATTGTTTCTTTATTAGCTTTAAATTTTGTAATGTATGCTTGATTTAAGCTTGTACAAAACTGAGTTAATTTCTGCTTGACCTGATGGACATTTTTAGTTTTAAATACTAATACATAGCTAAGATGTGCTCTATATTTATGAGCTTAATATCATAATATTATTAACATAAGAAGTAAATATATTTATTTGCGTCAGGATTTTGGACTTTCATAAGTGAATTTTACATGGTGATGGTTTTGAATTGAATACATCAGGATCATTCTAAACGTTTATTCCAATAGGTTATGGTTTGTTTTAGAAAATACTCAATGTGACCTGAGATCAAGTAGAGAACTATTTAATCTTGTAATTGGTTATTCGTTCTTTAACATCTAGCACTTGAAATTGTATTATATAATGTAGCTGTGAGGCTTGTTTGGGATGGAATATGATTGTTCAAATTGTTGGCCCTTGATGTGCATAATATGGTGTTATATAATTGTCATATCAGACCCCATCGTAGCAATCTTTGAGTTTCATTCTTCATTTGATTAAGGAAAGTGACTGGGTTGTATTGCTTAAGACAGCGATTGCACAAGAAGCTGCACTGTTATATACCTCAAAGTGTTGCAAGGCAATCATCAAAGTCAAACAATCCTGAGTCTCCTCTATGGAGTGGAATAAATTTCTATGTAATTTTCTCGAAACACAGCATGCTGGATAATTCACACCAATGCTGTCATCCTGTAATCGTACTCCATATCACTCGCATCTACTAACATTTGGAACGATTTAATGACATGTGGAGACAACATAACTGGTGGACCTTTGTGTATGACCTTCAATTTATCAAACTCCTGGTGATACGGTCTGACCAGTTGAAACCCAGTCTTCGTATGTAGCAAACTCATTGAAAATGTAGAACAAAATGTCCGATAAATACCAATCATACCCAAAAATCCCATACGTTGCTTCTTCTTACTGATAGGCACAGGGAACCCCACTTCACTCGCCAAGTTTCCGATAACCCTATCTACACCTTGGCGAATCGAACAGCTATATTGTTGCTTTTTCCTGGCGACATCTATTGCATTTCATACGTTGCCTCCCCTCGTATATAATGTCAAATAACCAATAGCGCAGTGCATTATGCATCCGCAAAAAACAGTGGTTAAAATTGACCTAAAAAGATACTTTGTAAGTTTATCATTGAAAGTATGACTATGTACCAGAGAGTAGATATTACAGGTGTATTTAAGTGAAATGTATTTTTGCAAACACGGACCGACACTGGCATATTGCTTATTTGTCAGTACATTTAAGTTGTGTACTACACTTGTCTGGATTACAAGGAACAGTGTTCAAATTTGAACAACTTAAATTTGATTGGATGCGGTGACTTGCCGCCACATCCAATGAAATTAACAGACTTGAAGCACAACGATATCTACTTGATATGCCAAGGTGTAGATAGGGTTATCGGAAATGTGGCTTGCAAAAATGAGGGAACTCAGAAAGGTTTTAAATTAACCTGTATTTGTTTGATTTCACCTTTTTCTAACACGTTATCCAACCTTGCCAAACATAACTTTTACTCGAGTTGATTGTCTAATTTGCTTCGCTGAGACTATCAAAAACTTTTGGATGGTTTTATGTGGTCCTACCTGATATCATAAACGATGACGTCATCAATGTAAGTGTTATAATTTTCTATTTCAGATGTTATCATATTTATCAAAAGTTGGAAAGAACTAGGGTGACCCTTCATCCTAAATACCCTGATTTTCGTATTGATAAAGTCCATCTGGAGTCACGAATGCTAAAACCGTGATGATATTGTTTAGTTTTCTGTTTTCAGCACTGATACGGAGGGTCGTATCCGAAAGGTCGTATTTCGGCACTACAATACAAGGTGATCTCCAGTCACTTTCAATAAAGTCGTTTGGAGCAAATATCGAACTTCTTTCTTCAAACAGTCTTGTTTGAGGGAATTCATCTTGGCAGGATTTTGCTTTACAGGCGTTAAATCACTATTTCATCCTCAATGAAAATCTTGTTTGTGTTGGAATATCTGGGAATAAATGTTCATAATATTTTATCTCTGTTCATTTATATCTTGCGACAGTAGATGCGAAAGGTTCTGGTCAAGATTGTCCAAAAAGTTAGAACAGCAAAGATCAATCATTTCAAGGTCATCAGTGTCGGATTTCTCATCGTCGTTCAGATCGTGTGTGTGTGTGTGTGTGTGTGTGTGTGAGTGATAGGATCTACTAAATGAACTGAATCATTTTCCTGCTTTGGCTCTCATGATGAAATATGTTTAGTTTTGCCATTAATTTACAAGATATGAAATCAAACGACAAAATCCTAACACAATTTCAAAATAAAAGATTCAAACTTCTCGACACAATTTTCCAAATACAAAAATCTAAAAAGTATTTAATCATCGGAAATATTTAAATAAGCAGGAGAAGGGGCGAATCCAACAACTTTTTAGAAGCGTCCATTTGTCAAACCAAGGCTTCCTACAAAATCGTAAAAAGAAGTTTTCCTTTGGAGACGCAAAGTCGTTGTCGCGCCCCCTCTGCTGCTATGGGGTTAAAAATCTTTTTTACGATTTCACAAACAGACTAATTTGTAAAACGTCACCCGGTAAATCAATTAGTTTATTGGACTGGTCAGTGAGTTTGAAATTAATTCTCGTTAACCAATCATTATGACATCGCTTATAGACTGGATTAGTTGGATCCTCAATGATTATAAACCCTGGAGGAGCTGTTGGTGCAAATGAATATAAAATATATCCT
This sequence comes from Unio pictorum, assembly GCA_030141615.1. Classification (NCBI taxonomy): domain Eukaryota; kingdom Metazoa; phylum Mollusca; class Bivalvia; order Unionida; family Unionidae; genus Unio; species Unio pictorum. The sequence continues at coordinate 44,184 of JARLTB010000217.1, forward strand.
TGTTGTACTTGATTTGATCTTTCGAGATTTATTTGGTAACTTCCTTTGATGACATCACATACTAAATTCACTGCAATCACCGAGATATATTAACATTTTGAGGAGCGATATGTCGTCCACCACCATCTTGGTCATTATTATATTTGAGGATGGTTGTTTGTGATTGTGTTATTTTCTTCCATGCGGTGCGTAGCAGAGAAATGTTTTCCGAGATAAGTCATTAACAGATTTTTTTAGTTCATTTGCGTTATACCCAGGAAATTTGATATCGGGTAAATCAGTTTCTTTGATATTGTAACCAGTTAGGAATTTTTGTTTTTCTCCGTTCTTATCATTAATGATTACTTGAATTATTCGTTTTTTGATATATTCCATGTCAGATACAAGCTGATTTAATATCCTAACATATTTTATGATCTCATCACGTGGCCTTGTTATATCAAAGAGATGCTCCTGGAAACTGTCGTAGTAGTTCTAGTTGTGTTTTATGTAATTCATTAATTTCTTTAAAATAATCAACGATATTAGTTAGAGTAAATGCAATAGTAATAAATCTCAAAAACAAAATCCCATTGCATGGTTTTGTTATCAAGAAATGTAAATCTATCGGTTAATTTTGCATTTTTTATATCAGATAAATCATCTCGATATGATGGAATGATTTCATGATATGATTGTAAAACCGTGACATAATCAGACTTTTAAGGTTCGGGTCTTTGATAAGATGCCTGAGGTGGGTTTTCAGTCCATCCTAGTATTGTTCTTATCGATCTCTGATAGATATCTACGACATACCCGGGCGAGTTTATCTCAATGGCAGATGATAACGTCGGCTCATGAACCGTAATAGCGATTTTCGATTCTTTTCCAGTAATGGATTTTATTCTGCGTTGTAATTCATTATTAATTTGTTCGATTTGGTATGACCCAGATGGTAACGAAACAACGGTCCAATCTGGAGTACCATCGGGTTTATTCTTACTAGCAAACACCAAGGAATTATTCGGTTGCTGACCCCACCGAAAGGTGCTGATCTAATATTTGGCCAACTATGGTATACTCGTAATTTTGCTAGTGCTATCTCCTTCACGGGAATCACAGTGGGGAAATTCACACTGAATTCAGGATTGGTTGAGGTTATTGAAATCATGCTGGTTTTCACCGGTTTGGTATTTTTTGATATTCGTTGAAGTAGTTCTTGCGATGTCGCCATTGTTATTATATTCGTGTTAATTTTCTAATTTTGACATCGCAGAATCATAAACACGTACAATCGCTGAAAACTCACTATCGGATATTAATGTGTCATCGAGTGACGACGATATCATCGAGGATAATTACGAGTACTCTGTTGACCCAACATGGAATTTAACAACGTAATCTTGTAGTTTGCGCTGGCTGCATGATGATATTTTTCTTGTTATTATTGAAATAATTTCCGCGATTATTGTCGCCGCTGATATACTAATTGGAACAGCTATTAGGGCAAAAATTGTCGCCGAGGAGAGTATAATAGCAGCTCCGGTGATTACACCTGATATCGAGAAGACGTTAACATCAACTGCGGTGATTCTTCGTCGATATTTGTTTTATTTTTAATTGATACTCATCAGTGAGTGTTTTGAGTTTAGTTTGAAATTCTCTGACCTGATCATAGCGATACTGTTGTGACGTTGCCAATGATGACATTTTATGTATTGTAATAGATTTCAAATTGCTAACATTAAATTCGCTAGTGAATTCAATTTAGTTGTTTACTTAAATCCGCTACGAATTCCACATACCAAGTTACTGAAACCCTAGCCAAATTATTATCAGTGGATGTTATTGTGAATTGTTCAATTGTTTCCTTGTCGATGATCGTTGATATAATATTGTTGACCCCATATGAACTCGTTGATGAAATATTTAATTGAGTCGGTGACACTAGTGTTAATTGATAAATACCTTTGACGGTCGCGGTGATATTTAATATGTTATTCTGTGTGTCCACGTACATGATCCGTGTTGAATTGTGTTTACTACGTTGGTGGTTTTCTCATGAGGAATCTTTGTTTTTCAAGTGTTTATATCATCCTCGGTAAATCATCTTTGATTACATCGTTGATCTTTTTTATCTCCTCGATGAATTTGCTTTACATCTATGAGTTTTATGTCGAGTTTATCTAATGAGGTTCCAAAGAATTTCTCAATAAGAATTTTCTGAATAGCTGAAAATTTTTCAACATGATCTTCATACCTGGATTGTAGTGTTGCTAATTCTAACATAGCTCTTTTTATTTCCGTGAGTGTCGGTGTGGTCACCGGTGGAACTCCAAAGAAATCGTTGAAGGGGGCCTGAAAAGTGTTAATAGCTTTTTGTAACACCGTAAACGCATTTACGTGACTGTGGTATTCATCGCATAGTTTTTTAATAATTCTATCGTTGATGAATAATTATCACCGAGCGTTGCTAATTTATATGTGAGCGTCGAAACAAGTACAACCGTTTTGAGTTTATCCTGATCAGAAAACAAAGCGATGGTATCTTCTACTGCGTTGCGTTATTTAACTAAAATATCATCAAGAGAAACATTACTCGTTTTTAATTTTCCCTGACGATCTTGAAATACGACTATTTCATTGCGATCAACACTTGCGAGATTTAACATCTCGGATATTTCATCTTCGATTATTTTTTTAACATCACCGGTTGCAGATATTTCCGCGGTGGGTTTTTTCAGGCTTGATAAAGATCGCCCCCAAATATCAATTATGTTATTTTATATAATTTCTCCTTAAAAAGCGATTAGTCGTATATTCGTTTACAGTTTTATGTGGTGGGTATTGGTGGGTCATTAATTTTCTGTGTTGGTAGCGTAGAATAACAGATAGGAGTTTATAATTGGTTTATATAACTCATACATTGTTTAGGCGGCGATAACCCATATGAATCGAAATAAACAACTGCACGCGGATCAATCGCGTATGCAACCCAGTGAGTTCCAGGTCCGATGCTGTTATCGAGATTAATGATACCGGTTTCAACGCTGTTTGGTTGTTGTGGTAATGGATATTTCATAAAGACATCTCTAAAGTTTTTATCGCTAGTTTTTTAGCAGCATCGAGTAAAAATCAGAATTTGACATGGGCACTATTCTTAGTAAACTGTTCCTAGTCTCAGGCCGTTTCCGCTGTACCATGAATACGGAGTTCCTGGTAGTCTTAGACCCTTTCCTGATCGTTATTTTTGTATCCCTGTCCGGTAGCTTTCTTTAGTGCCATCCCTGCCGCTGTACTAACGGCTCCTAGCGCTGTGGCTTTGGCTACCGCTGGGGCCGCAGCTGCAATTAATTCTGATAACGCAGCGACATGTGGGAATATACCACCTGATATTATGATGTTTTTAACTGCGGCCGCAGAGAGAGAGAGAGAGAGAGAGAGAGAGAGAGAGAGAGAGAGAGAGAGAGAGAGAGACAGAGAGAGAGAGATAGAGAGAGATCTGAACACCTTTTTATCTTTGATGGCATCATTGAAGTGTTTTATCTGACGAGTTGTCAATGATAGTTTATTCTGACTACCAGACATCTGATTGTGCTTCACCGATATTGTGGTTCCACATTTTTTAGCTGATTGCGATTGCAATTTTTTAATTTGACCAGGAGTTAACGTAACACTAACATGACTATATGACATTTTATTAATAATAGATTGATCGAATTGCTACAGTACATGTTTTTGAAAATATTACATATTTTCCACTGGTGCATCAACTACTTTCATTCGTCCACCAACACCTTCAAGTAGCATTGATTTGTCACTGATAATTACAGCAACTGCTCTGTAACCAGGATGAGGAGGAGGAGCGGTTACACGAGCTCGAAAGTAAATATCAACGACGAATTGTCTGGTTAAGTTAAGATGTTCCATTGAAAAGTAGTAGATGGGATATAGTTTTTTAAAATCCAACTGTGATATTTGCAGACCGGTTTCTACATTATTATCGCGTCCCATAAATGATAGCAAACGATGATACACGCGTGCTATATGGTTTGGATTGTAATTAAGTAAAATATCCTCGGTTGGTTCTTGTTGGCCGTTTACACTCAACGAGACTTCATTAACACCAAATTTATCAAATATCATATGGTGTGTGTTTGTGAATCCAATCGCGACTTATCCTGTAACGCAACAAATATATGCCGCGGCGCAGAAACACCTTGTTTTGATGTCAGTTGCCAAGTAGCTTTACCATTAACTGTACTATCCATGATAGTGTCCGTAATCTATAAATCCATAATTTTGAATACGATATATGTGTATCATGTTAATGGTTTTATCACAGTTATTCTGTATGCCGTGGCATATTTTCCAATTTTTGTATCCACTTTGTTATTTTCGAAAAATTCGTTATTGTTGTTGTTGTGTTTTTTCTTTCTATTTTTTTCCTTCCATGTTAGGGAGGAATTTGGGTACATGTAAGGCAGATCAAGGTTGTGTTGTTTCACATGGGGAATTGTATCAGTTTCTTAGTTTGAGGCAGAGTGCCGTTTTGTTACATCTTATCAGTTTGGGGTCAAAGATGCATTCTGGTTGCGATCAAATTGATATAATGATGACAACAAGAGATTGCCTTATGCGGTACTCTTATACCTGGCGAAACATGAAACCACACAATAAAAAGCCATTATCCCATTGAGATACGTGATTACAACAAAAGAGTTATCGTTGTTTCAAATTACACACACAAGCGCACATGAGATAATCCACTTGGTGTTGCAAAACAGAATTCAGTCATATGTAAATAGAATTCTGTTTTGAAATGTTTTAGAAAAACCCGATCGATATACCTGTTCTGCAACAAATCGTACTGAGAGTTCACAAATATTGAAATACCTACCGGCTTCAGTCATTGATTGAAATACTCTTTCTTCGTTATTTTCTGTATTAAATAATTTTATAGGCCTCGCATTTTCGAGTATTTTCCAGTCCCTCCTCGTTTGGTGCTTTCACTCTGAGAAATTGCTTGAAGATTATCTAAATAATTGTTCCTAGGATTGGAATCAATATGATCGATTACAAACCCATCTTTTATCAATCCATGGAAACACTCATATGCGATTCTATGATTAAGATAACTTTTCCCTCCAGAATTAAATATAAGATATCCAAGATTATTAACAACATCAACTGGTTTCTTCAGTCTGCGGTTTCTGACAATACCCTCACGAGATGCGTCATAATTGGTAATTACGGGATGTGGTTGAAATTCTTGGTTCATTTATATACTATAATATTATTTCTCTAATTCATTATTTTATGGCTTAATTATTACCTGAGAAACTTTCAATGTAGTCTTGAGGTGTTCTTATGATTTTATCCTTGATTCTGTCAAGGACGCTGTCAGGGACAGAGTCAGAGTCATTGATGGAATCTTTGATTCGATTATCATAATAGCGCTTTAGCTCTCTGTTTCGCTTACCACCGCAATTCAGACATAACTGCGACTTTCCAAGCACACCTACCCCACATCGTATGCAAGGGAAGGGTCCTAAGCTTCCACGACGTACGCTTTGCAAATGATATCCACATAATTCATTTCTGCATGATTTGTTACAACCGGTTACTGATCCTATCATAAGCCATTTGCAATGATTCATTATATAATACATTCTTTATTTAAATAATTGTTTTAATTATAATATGGAGGAGTTCGAGAGATTATCGAAAATTATACCTTGGAAAAATGTTGAATTCAATCTCGATAGAGTCTCCAATGATGTACCAAAGAGTCTAATAAGTGATAGAAGCATGTTGGGTAAAACCCATAATTGTTTTAATGAATTCAAGCGCGATAGAGCATCTCACTGTTGGTCGATATTTCGAATTGATGGTAGTGTTGATGCTACCATGAACAACGAAAGAGCAGCAGTGATAATCTCACATGTTGACCAGAAAAAGTATTTTTTTAGAGTGAAATTCATTATCCGCTCAGAAACGGGGAATTGGATTATACGCGATAAATTTGAACCCATCCTGAAAAATAAGAACTGTTACTGTGAGTCAAGATTCCAAACCAGGAATTCTGACCGGGATCGACAAGCCGTATTACGAGAGATCCTATCCTGTAAAAGAATATGTTTATGGGATCTATCCGATAAATGATAAACCGAGTATTGAGAAACTAAAACCAATGAAATTATCGCGGCTGGCTTTGTCAAGGAGTATAAATTGTGTAGCAGAACGAATAATAGAACACTTCACAAATGCGTTGCGTGGAAACAAATTGACGGATCTAAGACACAAAAAAATAAATGAATGGGGCTTAACAGTGAAGGAGAGCGGAGCAACAATTCAAGATATAACCAAATTAGAAACATCATTAAGATTCCCAATAACCGTAATGACAATAACAGGATAGGTATTACACGAATCAAAATATAAATCAAATGGAGCTCCAATAAAAATTATTGACCATAATACACATGCATGGACACCTGCGGTATTTCCGCGGAATAGAACCATACAATATCTACCCGTGGAGTTCTCCGGGGAACACTCTGGGGGATATTTATTTGATTTTATTTACGAGTTAAGTAAAAACGATCCTGTGTCAGTGTGGTTACTTCACTGTTTTGAAGACGAAGAGGGTCAAGTCGATCAATTTTTAAGACCCAATGGCGAATTATACGGTACGGAAGCACCCCACAACGAGATGAAAAAACTAGCTAGTGTTTTTGCAACGGATTACGACGAAATATTATTAACAAACTGTTTTACAATACCGTCAGTTGCAGCTCATTTCACGAGAATGAGAAATCTATGGAAACCAACACGCGCAGAATTTCTCTCAGATATCGAATCAACCTTCGTGGAATTTAACCATGTTGGATTATGGAATACAAAATATGACCCCAAAAGTATTATTTCCGCTGATTGCGTGTTATCCAGGGAGTTTTCTTGAGTATGGAGAGTGCTCTGAGTACTTCAAATGATTTGAACATCCCACAAATGAGATGACCCGTGTTGCGATGAAACCGGTTTTTCGTAACCGAAACTTAGAAAAAAGTCCCTTTTTTCATCAAATGTACTAGGATTAAACCGGTTCTAGCTCTTGCAATAGAACATGAGCTATTATGGAACAACACCCATGCATACATAGTTATCAGTATTTAAAGCGCATGATTCATCACGAATGTATTGTTTAATTGAATAGTTCAGAGTGTACCATGCTTGCATTTTAGGTAGAGTCTGAATGTGTGTTTAGCCAGATAAACACATTTGATTCTGTTAAAGAAATGATCGTAACTTGTTCGATTTCATTTGCCTTAATTATTTTAAACAAAAACTTTGATAGCATAATATTGAACAGTTTTTATTAGAGGATAATAAAGTCATCTTTATATTTTACCTGTCAAAACTTAATATGTCTGCAGAAGCATGCAGTGTTCCACTTCATTCATCGTATCTATGGATAACAAATTCTATGAATGTCTATATATGAATTTACTATACAAGAATTACTCTTAGTATACATGGAGCCAATAAAGAGTATACACTAATTTAGTGTAATTCTAAAGGTTATGTAAGGCTATCCAAACAAGTATTCACGATTCTTTTGTACAAATGGGATATAGGTTATACAACGTTTTACGTTTTATTATTATTATTATTATTATTATTATTATTATTATTATTATTATTATTATTATTATTATTTCCTTTTTGAGTAAGTGAACCGACCATTTTAATACACGTGTTATTTTGTTAAAATAACTGTTATTGTAATTATTTCCTGCTTGTATTAAACGTGGGATGGTATTTTAAAAACTTCAGCTCAGTGTGATTGAAATACAAATATGCACGATTGGGCTGCGATTTAATTAAATAATCGCGTTAACAATTACGATAAGAGAGTCACAAACAACTCGATTAACTAGAGAACGATTAGCCGCGATTAAAAAATTTCTCGCGATAAGAGATTCTTTCAGAAAGAAATTACAAGCTGGTCAAGAAGCTCGGGCTGATTTTGCCGCCGATACCGATCAATTATTTAAGCCTGTAACTACAGCTGCTGAGAAAGCTGCGTTATCTACTGAAAAAAAACTATATTGGGAGATATTACTGATGACGAAGATATAAAAAGGTATTCTTCCGCTGTTAAAACAGATCGCTGAAGCTCAATCACAACCTCAAATTTTTTATCCTGTCGATGAACAGGAAGGTGCTGTTAATGGAAATCCAAAGGGGCTTTCCCTTATCAAAAAAATTTACCGATGAATTTAAAAAATTAATAAAACAATTTCCGTTATTGAAGTTTAAGGATTATCACGCTTTTGGTAATTTTGCTGCTAATAGCTATCATTCAAGAAATGAATTTTTAGAAAAAGGATATAATAAAACAAATTCTTTGCGATGATTGGGTTGATTGGTTATATAAAATGAACAAGAGAATTGGTGGTATAAATAAAAAGGAAATGGGTTATATAAAGAATCGAAATGGGGTTATTAATTATGATGTATTACAAGCAGAAGAACGTCAAAGACAAATTGAAGAACGTCAAAAACCAACACGGGAACAAACACGAAGACAAGAAAAATCCAGGAGGATCATCAACCATCTCAGGATTCACTTGTAAAAAAAACGGTGATGGATTTTCTCAGAATGTAACTCCATCTAGGTTTCAACGCAGTGGCTTTGTTCCCTGTCCTAATAATATTCTCGTTGACATAGCACGATTAGAAGTTCTCATCGATGGTAAACGAACTGGAAACAATTCCCGAGAGATAATTAATGAGGCCGCTGATATCTGTCGACGATTATTTCAAGGTGTATATCACGAATTTATCTATGAATTGGTTGATGACTATCATAGTGACTAATTGTCTCCCTATTATATAAATAATATTTAAATAAAATGATCATACATCGTAATCACAACAAGCCAACCACCGCGTACATAGTACATTCCCAGTTGCCAGTTTATAGAGCATACTACGGAGATGGACACGGTGAAATTATCAGTAGATTATTCACTAGAATCGCTCCAAAAATCGCACCTTTCGCCAAAATACTATCAAATGAAAGCAGTTGGTGTTATTCGCGATAAGGGTATAAGCGCGGTTGGTGATCTCGCTGGTAGTGCATTTAACACCGCTAAAGAATTTATATCGTTGGTTCGAAAACAAAAATAAACAACACCGATAAAACTATCATCTACTGAGCTTATGCCACAAAGTGTAAGTAAAATAGTAAATAACATTTTAAATAAAAAAATTAGCACCGTTGATAAATCAGGACGGTGAATCACAAAGGAATATTGTTGCAAATTTAATTGCCGGTAGCGGTTTAACAAGATCATAATTTAGATCGACAATTATATAATAAAATGTTCCGACCGATTTTAGACGAGGCTTTTGATATGGGCGCGTGAGTACTCAAAAACGATTCTGTGCGCGATTATCAATTTTACTCATATAATGCAACACAACCTAATTCCCGATCACGAATTGAACTTCAGGTTCAGGATACAAGCAAATACTTCTTACCTTGTGAAGCTTTCATCGAGGTAGAAGGTCGACTGGTTGAAAATACTACTGGTAATCCATTTGCTAATCTCTCAACCACCCCAGTCGGGTTTGTCAATAATGGTATCATGGCGTTGTTTAGTAGTACACAATATATTATTGACTCTAACATGATTTTATCCATCGATAATGGTATTGACGTCGCCACTACAATAGTTGGACTAGCTCAATATTCCGATGACTATATACGATATGCTGGTCATTCAATGATGTTCGCAAAGGATGTAACTGATCGCGCTGATAATAATAAATTTACTGTAAGACGACCAAAATTGGTTACTATTGCTGCAAATGATGCCGATGTTGAGAGTGTTGTTATTAACAGTAATCCTAATTTCAATCTAGAATTTGCAACTCGTAAAACGATGTTAGATGCCAATGGGAGATTTTCATGCGCGATTCCTCTGGCTCATATATTTGGTTTCTGTAGAAATATTAGGAAAGTTATCTTCGGAGCTAAGCATACAGTAGTTCTTATGAGAAAATCACATGACAACGATGCGATCTGGAGCAGTGGTGGTATTCATGATGGTAGAATAGAATTATCGATGCTATGATTGTGGATGCCAGCGATTACCCCATCGCTCGCCACAGAAGAACGACTGCTTTCGTTTATGGATCAAGGTGGTAGATCATTGATGTCATGGTTAGATATTACCACAGCTACGATGACAAGTTCGGTTTATGGTGTATTTACATGGCATATCGCATCAATGAAGATTAACTCAGCTCCTAGACATATTTCATTTCACAACAACTTTGTCATATGATATTTGATCAACTAGGAGTCAACGAGGTATCATTGAGAAAAAACGGCCAACAGGAACCATCCGAAGATATTTTGCTTGATTATCTTAATAACCAAATAGCTCCCGCGCATCATCGTTTATGGTCTTTTAGGGTGCGTGATCAAAATATTGATACTGGTCTACAAATATCACAATTGGATTTTCAAAGATTGTATCATATCTAATATTTTTCATTGCAACATCTCTATCTTTCTAGGCAGTCTCAAGATTTCAAGACTTTACCATAAAGAACCTATCTAATCAGGCACTAGACTGGGCTAAACAGAACTTCCGGAATAAATTGAGCCTCGATACAATACAGGAATACCAACGGATTGTCAAGTCTTTTACAACAGCTCCACCTAGACAACAAACTGACTCCCCTAGGGACCCACAAACAACTAACAAAACGGTCAACAATAAAGGGGTCAGCAATGCATGGGACGTTAATCAATGGATCCCGAAGAGCCCGAGGTGCCATCAGCGAAAATTAAGCCCGCAAAACCATTGGATAATCAGATTAAAATAAATAACCAGGTTCCTACCACTACAGGTTTTAGATACACCACCGAACCGAAAACCCGAAAACCAACTAACATCGAATCCAAGACCAAACGCACAGATAGTTAACTCTGAAAAGCAACAACATCGAGTACCAAGTTCGAACTCTACGAAGCGAACATTGACAAGCATATTCTCAACAACACCACTGAACACGCCGAAGGACACAACACCAACAACATCAGGTCTTGTCAAACCATTGGGGGACGCTCTAAGTGGTCTAATAACACCAGGGACTCCTTCTCCAAAGCCGAATAGGACACCAGGCCGACGATCACGGTCCCCAAGCCGCTCACCATCTCCCAGCAGCTCACGCTCGATGTCACTATGCTACCTTGTGCAGACGTATGCTGCCGTTACACTATCACCACCGAAGGTAACTCGATTTACACGACACCGTGGCAACAAAGCGGAATGGAAATTACCGAGATTTACCCACTCAACGGTGATAATTGGAGACTCAAACGTATCCCGAATTAGGAATGAAACTGGCAACAAACACCTACAAATTGAGTCGTATCCGGGAGCAAGAATATGTCATTTTCAAGCCATGTTTAGGAATTACCAACACCAGGACAAGCCAAAGGAAATAATTATTCACGTAGGGATTAATGACAGGGGTAACAACAACAACACGGGAGTGGCGCAAAGCATGACGAATTTAGCACAGATCGCTAAAGCAACATTCCCAGACTCGGAAATATTCTTAGCACAAACCCCAGTTTCCATCATCATGGATGAAATAAGACCAAGAGAAGCGTCCAACATCAGGGAACTCAACGAACATTTGACTAAAATCACGGTGCAAGGAGTAAGCTACCTAGATAGCAACATCAGGGGTGGTTGCTTTTTTGAGTCAGACGGGATTCATTGGTGCCCCAGAACAGCCAACAGCATCGTCAATAAATGGGTACATCAACTCAGGGTGTACAAGTCGGTTTTTTGTCCAGTCCAGAAGGGCACAACCAGGACAATGAAACACAGTTAGGTAGCAGTGTCGTGAACCTAAGCTCTAGGAGACTTTCTATTTCGGAGAGATCACTTTTAGAAAAGGGTTTTGAAATTCATTCCAGCACCAAAATATATTGATCACTGCGAAATTACGAAACCAATTAAAGAATTCACTAGAAAATCAATGATCAATAAATTCTTGCATTCAAAGAAAACTATGATTAAGACCCCTTTCACAGATAAAAGCAATTGGTGCCCACCGCCTTCAACCCTTACACCATCAATTCGAGAGATAACCGACCGTATCTTTAAAAGGGTTTCTAAGATGCAAATGAGAAGAGAAACACCTAATCTTCCGACTAACGAGTTTGCAGCTTTACACACACTTCGAGCAGCAGAGATTGTGAACAGACCAAGTTTTCAAGCGAAAATAAGGCTTCTACCGAAACCGAAATTATTCAGAGAGGGTGAACAGACCAAGTTTTACAGGCGTCAATTTAGCAAACTGAGGCTTTCTCGAAATTGCTTAATAGGCCTCAATTTAGCAGACTGAGGCTTCCTTGAAAATATTTAATTAAATTTTTCAGTAAAAAAAACGACGCCAATTTTATTGTCACCATCCCTTTGCTGCCTGGAATTTTCAGTGGAAAATCATCGGTTTTAAACATGATGAGGTGAGAACGTGGACTGCGTCTGATTTGGTCCGAGGCTTCCTCGAAAATGCTTAATAGGACGGTAAAAAAAGACGCCATATAGTTGGCCTTCACCCTTTCTGCTGCTATACGCTAACCGAATTAGCTATAGATACGATCCAATCCAATTCGATATAGTGTCTGAGGATCGTGTATACTTATCGTAACAAATCCATGTGGGGTAGCTCTGGCGCCGCTAAAGAAATTTTGAAATAGATTATAATCCATGTCAGGACACCAGGTCTGCCAAATATTTCTGAGAGTATGAGTATCAACTCCGTTAAATACACACAATAGATTACAATTATCCCTTATCACTTTTGGTATTTGTGTATAACGTTGAGTTACATATATCACGTCGGAGTTTTTGTGACGTCCTCGGGAAAATATTCTAGCTGGATTCTTTTGTTGGTCCAACATCACATCGTCATACACAACAAGATTATTAACGGATCCATCCAAGTCTTCCACAGATGGCGCTTCGTCAATATCTGTAATAAATTCAATTACGCTTCCACCGTAATCTTCTGAAACGGTTTGGTCGTAATCTTTTAATACTTGATAGCAATGTTGATCGTCTTCGCTAGGAGCGATTAAATATAATTTATCACAGGTGAGATGCTTCATTATCAACGTTAACAACAATTGAGTTTGACCACTCCCGGAAGGTCCAATGATAATCATTCTGATCGAGTTTGGTAACATCGTATGATGTTTTATCGGCTGTTTCTTTTCAAACGCGGAGAAATCGATCACTTCCATTTGTTGATATAATATAAATATAATTATGGATCTATATTGTGTGAAATGTAAATCGCGTACACCAACTATTGACCCAACGACTGTTACCACAAAAAATAACAAAAGCGGTCACCGGCAAATGTGAAATATGCGGTACAAAAAAATATCGATTTGTGAAAATGGAATCTCAAAGAGATTCATCAAAACATTTTTTAAAACAAGCGGAGGAGATATTACAACCAAGTTAGCTAAACTCCCAGGTTTACCATGGAGGAAGTATCCAGGCGAAAAACACCTTCCAGGGTATAGTTATTGTGGACCGGGAACGCGATTAGATATAAGACTTGATAGTCATGATAATCCTAATCCGGGAGAAAATCCGATAAATGCTATCGATGAAGCATATTGGATACATGATATAGCTTACCGGAGCGGTGATTTACAACAGCGTCATCTCGCAGATGTAAAATTAATTCATGCGTTGAATGCCATTCCCGAAAACACTAGTGTTTCGTTCAAAGAAAAATTGGCTTCATGGTTGATAAAATCCGCCATGAAAGGTAAATTAATATTTGGTGCGGGTAATTAATAACAACATGGAATCTATTTGCTATTCTCCGAGAGGATACTGGAGAGGTAAGGCAGCAAACAGTAAACGTGCTAGCTCTGCAAAAGTAAAAAAAACTACATCGGCGGATTGGTTATCCAAACAGGCGATATGGCAAATTTATCTACCGCGGCCTAAACAAATTAACTACTTGCATTTTGATGTGACAGTTCCTAATGAAGTTCATCAAGCTGATATATTATTTCTGCCGCATGATAGCGGTTACAAATACGCGTTAACCGTAGTTGATATTGCGAGGCGATACAAACAAGCAGAGCCGCTAAAATCAAAATCATCAACTGAAGTGGCTTCTGGATTTGAAAGGATTTATCGAAGGGGTCCTCTGCGTTGGCCAAATCTATTATAAGTTGATCCTGGCAAGGAATTTCAAGGCGCTGTTTTAACAGTGATGAAACATCATAATACCACGTTACGACGAGGACATACTGCACTACATCGCGATCAGGCAATTGTTGAACGACTTAATCGGACACTTGCTGAGCGGTTATTTGGATATCAATACGTGAAAGAATTCATCCAACGTGAACGATCTCATGAATGGGTTAAGAGATTACCAGGTGTAGTTACCGCAATCAATAATGAGATTACTAGAACAATCAACATGAGACCTAAAAACGCTATTAAAAAGAGGTATATACCCGTACAACCACAAAAATATTTCAAAGAACCAATTCTTGGTAGTAATGACACTGTAAGGTACTTATACGAACCAGGAGAGCTTGAGGGTTGTAAAAAAAGAGCTACCGATCCTATTTGGAGTGTCACCGTACATAAAATATCTAGTATAACACGATCTACGGGTAGACCAGCAATCTATAAACTGGATTCAACTGCTCCTCAGCGAGGATTTACTCGACAACAACTACAGGTAATTCCCGAGGATACTCAATTACCACCGCGTGGTCTTAACTAGCACCCTGGCGTCTGTTGCACTCAAGACAAGTCAGCATAACGTTATCTCTGATATGACCAATGCTGCTATTCTTTCTGTCTACGGTAAATTGGCGAGGATCTTTATCCGACCAACTCCAACGCATTATACAATTGCAGCTCGCGCAGTGATTATTCTGTTGTTGCTTCAGCGTAATTATTAATTCAGCATCAATGTCAAATTCTCTATTATTTTTTTATCCTGTTGTTTATAACCAGAGTTTTTTTCTGATTATATCCTCGGTGATATCATCGGCGCTGATTGTAGTGTCATTATCGTCACTGGCTTTGTCAACAACAATTCTTCGAAGTTGATTTATTCTCCGTACTCGAGACACTGCAAGATAAATTAAATTTGACCACTCTATGCGATTATCTACTATCCAAACAATTGTGTCTGTGATAGTTAATCCCTGTGAAGAGTGTATTGTCGCTGCGTAACCTAACGTCCATGGGGATTTATCAGCACGCAATGCATCTTCGACGACGCTGATATCAACCAGCACAATATCATTTAACACCAAATTCTGCTTTTCACGTTGTCCAGGAATGTCAACGAAAATATTTTGCTTTCGTGTATCCGAAGGTCTATAACAGAGCGGTACTGGAAGTGTTGCAAATTTACATTGATGCAATTCAAATAATTTCATCTGAAGTTTATCTCTGACTATTTTTCTACTTGCTACTATCAAATCGTTTGGTCTCCACACCTCCCAAAAATCATTCATGGAAGTTTCTGAAATTATTTTACGAGCTATTTCACATTGGATTCTATCCGGTTTTAATCTCATTAGTTGTTTAAACTCACGTAATACTTCATCTAGAGATCTATGGTCGGTATTAATCTCTTCGTAATAGTCTACGTGTGATTTTAACCAATCATGTGGGGATAAACCAACAAATGGCGGTGGTTGACCATGATCACCGCACATAATAATTTTTGTTGTTTTTGTTGATAACCATTCAAGGAATATTTGTAATATTTTCAACGATACCGTGCATATTTCATCCCAGATAATGACATCAGGGATAAATTTCTCACCCATTCGATCAGGAGTCCATGAGTCACCTTTCCATCGAAAGAAGCTGTGATAAGTACAAGCATTTACCCCACGCTGTATCATCTCTCTTGCAAGTCTATGAGTTGGCGTTAGCACAATCATATTTGATGCGTGAAAATCCGTAGGATTTTTTCCTATGAAATAATTCAATCACACGAGTTGTCTTTCCTGACCCACCACAGCCGTTCAAATAAACGGTTTTATATCTGCATACAGGATCAGATATCGGTGGTGCATTAGAAAATTCTGATAATTGGTTGCTTTTCAAGTATTTATCGTCCATCGTAACATCAGCAGATTTACAATATTCATGTAGCGTCTCCTTTTTAAATCTCCAACATCCCCACACTTCCTCCGGGGATGTGAATTCAGCCACTGCTGATTTGTATTTGTTGTGTATATACATCGAATCAGTGGCTACTCTAACCGCGGTATTAGGAAATCTATTTATCATCGAAAATAGATTAATAGCAGAATAACTAAGCATAGATGATCTTAAATGTGTATACTGGGAACTGTATCCATCACAGTAGGTAACAATTGTACCTAACTTAGTCCCATTGGATAGAAAAGCATCTTTACGAGTTACAAGTTTTCCCTGTTTCGTTAAATCTGCTATGATAAAATCGTATTCAGCGCTGTCTATGATCAACCGCGAAGAATATTTTGCATTGTCATATCTTCCACCTTGAGTAAATTTACCGATTATTCTTCGTCCAAAATCTTTTGCTTGTCCGTTTCCAGTTTCAAATAACTGCCTAGACCAATCCATGATTTGTTGTTCATTGAAAATCTCCGATTTTCCATTCGAAAATTGTTTTCGTTGTTCGCTAATTATACTATCTAGATCGGGTTGTGGTAGCCAAACTTCTTTCTGAGCTCGATAGCATATAATTGCTTCGGAAATAATCAGCGATATCAGCATACCACAATCAATCATGTATCTCAATAGCACAATTGGCATCCAGTGTTTTTCAGACATATGTCTACCAATCCAAACATAACTACACGGATGTAATCCTGTAGCTAATTCAAATGATACCACACGAGCGAATCCAGTTAAGTCAAAATCAGGCAATGGACCATTAACCGAAACACGAGTCATTTCATGTGTGGGGTGTACAAATCGTTTAAAGTATTTAGCACATTCTCCATATCCGAGAAAACTCCCTGGATAACAATTGAAATCATACCCTCGCGGTGGTATTTTGTATTCCACAGTCCTCCGAATTCAAGACAGCTTGATTTAACATCCAATACAAAATCACTTCGTGTTGGACGCCATGAGTTCTTTTCTCGTGCAAAATGAGCTACCACTGACGGAATCGTAAAACTATCCGTGAGTAGTTTTTCATGGAAAGTATTCGAGTTTTCACATGAGTATTTTACAGCGGTTTTCTTTTCATCCTCGAGTGTAACTCTTCAGTGCGATATAATTCTTCATTCGGTCTTACAAACTGATCAAATCTCAATTCTGAATCTTCAGCGCTGCGAAGTAGCCACATTGACACAGGATCATCTTTACACAACGCATGAATAGCATCGAATAACCTCTCTTCGTGGAACACATCCTTACAAAACTCCCCGGAAATCTCCTCGGGGATATATCTTACGATTCGTTCTCGTGGAAATATTGTTACTGCATCCGTCCATGCGTGTTTGTTATGATCAATAATTTCAATTGGAGCTCCTTTTGATTTATATTTCGGTTCGTATAATACTTCTCCGGTTATCGTCGCTACTGATATTGGAAATTTTAATGATTCTTCTAATTTGGTTATATCCTGAATTGTTGCCCCATGCTGTTTCACTGTCAGTCCCCATTCGGTTATTTTTTTTCGTCGTTGTTCAGTTAGTTTATTTCCCCGGGATGCATTCGAGAAGTGTTCCATTACTCGTTCTGCTACACAATTGAGCCCTGACGAAGTCAATGATGACGCCGTTTTCATAGGTGCTAGTTTTGCTATACTTGGCTTATCATTTAGCGGATATATTCCGTAAACAACTGCTGTTACAGGATAGGATTTCTCGTAATATGGTTTGTCAATTCCAGTTAGAATTCCTGGTCTGGAATCTCGACTCACAATGACAATTTTTTTATCTTTGATAATTGGTTCAAATTTATCTCTGATAATCCATTCACCTTCGACTTCGATAATGAATTTTATTCTGAAAAAATACCTCTGTTGGGAATTACTTTGCAATGTACCCTTGGATTTTCCCCTTGGCGAGCCAAGGTGTGAGATTATCTCAGCTGCTCTTTTATCGTTCATGGTAGCATCGATTACGGGTACATTGATATCATCATGTATAATTCGAAATGTCGACCACGTATGAGATGCTCCATCACGCTTAAATTCGTTAAAACAAGCGATGATTTTACTCAACATGGTTCTATCGTCTATTAGACTTTTTAGTATATCAGAGATTCTATCTAGATTTAATCTAGCATTTTTCCAAGGATTAATTTTCGATAATCTCTCGAACTCCTTCATATCAGAGATTCTATCGAGATCGAATCTAGCATTTTTCCAAGAATTAATTTTCGATAATCTCTTGAAGTCCTTTATGCTACCGTCTATTAGACGTTTTGGTTTAACAGAGACTCTATCCCGATTAAATCCGGGTTTAATTTTTGATAATCTCTTGAACTACTTCATGCTATCGTCTATTAGACGTTTTGGTTTAGCAGAGACTCTATCCCGATTAAATCGGGGGTTAATTTTTGATAATCTCTTGAACTCCTTCATGCTATCGTCTATTAGACGTTTTGGTTTAACAGAGACTCTATCGAGAGTGAATTTAGGTTTAATTTTCGATAATCTCTTGAACTCCTTCATATTATAATTAAAACAAGTATTTAAATAAAAAGTTTTTTATATAATGAATCATTGCAAATGGCTCATGATTGGATCAATAACCGTGTGTAACAAATCATGCAGAAATGAGTTCTGTATGTATCATATGCAAAGCGTGAGAAACGGTTCGAAAGGTCCTCTCCCGTGCATCCATTGTGAGGTAGGTGTTAGAGGCAAATCACAGTTATGTATCAGTTGTGGCGGTAAACGTTATAGAGAGTTGAAGCGTTATTATGACAAGAAAAGAATAAAAAATCCTGACTCTGTCAACGACAACGTCAATGACAGGATTATAAAAACTGCTCATGACTACATAGAAAGTTTTCTCAGTGTTATAATTCAACCAAATAATGATTTAGACAAATAAAATATTATGTATATAAATGAACCAAGAATTTCAACCGCATCCCGTGATTGTAAACTATGAAGCATCCCGTGACGGTATTGTCAGACATCGCAGACTGAAGAAGTCAATTGGTGCTGTGAATAATCTTGGATATTTGGGTTTTAATGTTGGAGGAAAAAGATATCTCAATCACCGATTCGTCTTCGAGGTGTTTAATGGTTTGATCAAGGATGGTTTTGTTATTGATCATATTGACTCTGATCCTAAGAACAATTCTTTATCGAATCTACAAGCTATCTCTCAGAGTGAAAACACTAAACGAGGTGGGACTGGGAAACACTCGAAAAATGCTAGACCTGTTAAGTCATTTAATACAGCAACTAACGAGGAGACAGTATTTCAGTCAATAGCCACAGCTGGTAGATGTTTCGGTATTTGTAGATCATCAGTACGATTCGTTGCAGAAGGAATTTATCTATCTTCGTTTTCAAAGCGTTTTAAAAACAGCATTAGGTTTACTTATGTATAAGAATGTAATCTTGCATTGTTCAAGGGGAATAACTCCCTTAGGTATATTTCAGCCTAACACAGTTACGGATCTTAAACACTGTCATTTAATTCTGATTGGTTGGTTTCGCTATTATGAATCTCAACAGGATATAATCAATTTTCTCTTTTTGTAGAAAACTAATACAACTGTTTTATATATATTTCGTATTTGAGTCGTTTTTTTATTGTCTTTTCAAGTATTCTGTCTTACTTCAACGTTGTCAATGATCACTATTAAAAACAACAAAGAATAAAATCACCACACCGCTATGTGCTGTATGTCGTGTAACAGCGGCTTATATACCATACTATAGCCTTATACTATTGGGGGTTTTCGCGTTCGAAAATCATACATGTGATCATTACAACCTATATACTTCCCCGGTGTATGGGTACCTTTTGGTATTCATACAACCTAGGATTTTGTCTAGGTTGTAATGATCACGTATGAATGTAGATCCGCCCCCGTCATCCATTGTCATTGTCATTGTATATATACCATAATCACCCTATAATCTATTGTTGTGCCGTCGTCATCCATTGCATTGTATATATACCATAATCGCCCTATAATCTATTGTTGTGCTGTCGTCATCCATTGCATTGTATATATACCATTATCATCCTATAATCTATTGTTGTGCTGTCGTCATTCATTGCATTGTATATATACCATTGTCATTGCATTGTATATATACCATTGTCATTGCATTGTATATATACCATTATCATCCTATAATCTATTGTTGTGCCGTCGTATGTATACAACCGCCATACACACTAGATCTTGGGGTTGATGTGCTGTCGTCATCCATTGCATTGTATATATACCATTATCATCCTATAATCTATTGTTGTGCTGTCCTATATGTATACAACCGCCATACACACTAGATCTTGGGGTTGATGTGCTGTCGTCATCCATTGTATATATACCATTATCATCCTATAATCGCATAAAGCTTCTGGACGTGCTAAGATGACCAATATCAGGTGTATTATTTCTCAAATTAACAAACTCAAAAATCAAAATATTCAACTATCATCGGGGTTAAATTGTGATCAAATAATGACCGATTTTGAGGATATGGAATTTGCACAAAACAATGGAAAGTATGTACTCTCTAAACAGTATTATCTAATCAAGCGTATTCAAAACTTTATACGTGAGAGTTTAGTTTATCAGGAAGACGTTAGTGTGTTTGTACCATTATGTACGGTCGTAGAAGATGTTGGAAAACAATTAGGTGCCGAGTATGAACCAAAGAAACTTATATTAATTCCAAGGCGAAACAGATAAAAGCTCTAATCGAGCAAGCTGAGTCCCACGCGTAGAGAGCCTCCTTCTTGTATAACATCGTGTACACAGGTAATGAATGTGCGTCTCCGATTACTCAACTAGAACAAGTTTCTAAAGACGGGAAGTAAAATTGTATTGTGTATAATACCTGTTGGTAGATTAACAACAGGGAAGTATAATGGGTTGGTGTAATTTTTAGTGATCTCTTTTTTTTCTCGTGAAATTCTTCAATTTCCAATGGAAATGGAAATTGCAAAGCAATTTCAACGAAGATTTTCAACAATGGATTTCCATCGAAAATGGAAAATCTTTGATTTTCACTAAAGAATTTTCAAGATTTTTTTTAGATCTTCCACGGATAAACATGAATGAGTATACTGCATTATTTGATCACGGATTAATCTCACCGCGATAACATTTTGTTGTTGAAGTTGTAACAGTTGATAATCCGTCAACAAAAACTTTTCATCTCCAAGGTTATATATGATTATATTTACGTGGTATTCACTTTTTGTTGCTCCGTTAAATACCTCTGCGATAGCGTATTCAAGAAGGTCTTTGTCATGGATATATACTCTCGTGTGCTGATACATTTATTAAAACCGTTTATGATTTTTCAATTTAAATTCTTCGTTGAAAATCTTCGTTGAAATTCGTTTACGATCTTGAAAGTCCTTTTTGAAATTGCAATGAAAATTCTACGAATTTTCCATTTACGACTTTACATCTAGCGTTATTTGTAGTGTTTCCCCGCGAAGGTCAATTAGGTTAAATTCTTGGTCAGTTATTGAAAAATTCATCTTGGACATGAATGGATTAATGGGCTCCAAGTAAGTCAAATTAGGTGGATTTTTCACTATGAGACTCCCAGGAGAAACGTCTGGAGAAAATGTATACATGATATATCCCTGGTTGGCGTTGTTTGATTTTGAAACGTCAACTGAGAAACTTCCCAGGATACCATCACAGGTAACGTGTATTGCAATAACAGATGATATATCAACGTTGCCGGGAGATCTGTGTTTGTTGTTGCGATACACTGAATTCGTCGATGTTAAAATTTCCGTGGGAGGATTTATCCTAAACCAAAACGCTTGAATCTGAGGAAAGAATTCGTCAATGAGTTTTTTCAATGATGCTTTTAACGCTGGTACATCCCAATCTTGAAATTTAACGAAGACTAAATTGTCATTGGTGCGTGAAAATACTTTTTTGAACTTTTCTTTCTTTGGCGATTTATCTTCGTATACAAACGAAAGTAATCTGTCATTGAGAAAATTCATATCGGCGATAATTTGATTTAATTGTTGTTGTTGTTGTTTGATTGTATCACGCTTAGTTGTTAAATCTAGCAGTAGAGATCGTTGTAGATAATCTCGAAGTTGATTTAATTTCAACTGGAACATTTGCTTCATCGAGTTGAAAATCCCTAGGAGACTTTTCTCTGTGATCACAAATACACCTTGATCACCAAGAGCAAATCTCCATATTATTTTACCATACTCGTTGTATTCGTATTTGCTAAGTGTATCAGTTTCTGTTCCGTCGTAGACGTTGTATGAATACTTTTGATAAATATCTTGAGGTCGTAGAAAACTAATATCGAAGTTGTAGTTGAATTTAGGATCTATCGCTGGCAAATCGTCAGTGAAAAAGTCAGATTTTTTAGGTTCCGGCAATTGATAATGAACCGCGGGAAGACTATCCAGCCATGCTTTGTGAACCCGTGGGAAATTTTCATCGATGGCATCACTGAGCTTTTTACGCATCTCTGGTACGTTATATCCTGGAAATTTAAACGTTGGAATATCTTCAACGCGGATTTTATGATCTGCTGCAAAAATTGTTCTCGTTGCAGGATGATCATTACGGAGAATATATTGAATTATTCTCAAATGATATTTTTCCATGTCGGCGATAATTGCATTACACACTTCTATGTATTTGATGACGTCGTCGCGACGTGGTGGAGTTTCACTAATTGCCGTTATCAAATAACCTAAAAATCGATTAAAATCTCTATTTCTCTCTGGTAAATTTTCAACAATAGATTCTTCATCTAACTTATGAAATTTAACACCAGTTTTTAGGTCAATCTCTTCAGTAAATAAAAAAAACCTATCCGATAATATTTGAGGAATACCACCAATATCGGCACTTTCATATCCATGGTGATACAAAGTCAGATTTTAGTGGTTCACGTGGTAGATCTTTTATATCGACGGTGCCTGGAATAAACTCAGGATAACCCAACAGAGTTCTAATTGAGCTGTTGTATATATCCACGGCGTAATCAGGTGAGTTAACTTCGAAGATCGTTGACAGCAGCGGCTCATGTCCGTGAATTTCAATTGGGAATTTATCAGGTTCATCTTTGACTTCGATGATATTTGGTCCGGTAATTGCCTGGATTGATTCTATGATTGCGTCATTGATATCTTCGATATCGTATGCGCCCGTTGGTAGATGTATTGTATGTGTGGTTGGTTCGGATTTTGTTCCATCTGGATTAATTTTTCTATACGTGAATGTAAAACTGTTATTGGGAAGTTTACCATTGAACGGTTCTGATCTTACATTTGGCCAACTGTAGTAGCATCTTAATTGCGTTAACGCGATTGCAGATACTGCCAACGGAGGATTAAATTCAACGCTGAATTCTGGTGTTTTCGTTACCAGCGAGATCAACTTTGTTTTTGTGTTGGCGGTATTTGTTGCTATTCGTTGAAGGATTTCTTGCGACGATGTCATTGTTATAGTTATTGTTTTCCAATTTTGAAATCGTTGGATCATACAACCTTACCATCTTCGAGAATTCCTCGTCGGATATTATTTGATCATCAATTGCCGACGATATCAACATTGATAATTCCGAATAAGCGTTTGATACGGTAATAAGTTTAATTGTGTAATCATTTAATTTTTCTTGAGAACACGATGATATTTTTTTTTTATCGTGGTAAATACTCCGGTAATTGTTGCAACCGCGGATATTACAACAGGAACAACAACGGGAGCTATCATAGTCACCGAAGATAATATTATTCCAGCGCCGGTAATCACGCCTGATACCGAGTAAATAGTTATATCTAACGCGGTAATTCTACGTTGGTATTTTTTCTTTTTATTTTTATACTCGGTAATTAACGCTTCAAGTTTATCTTGAAACTCTTTGACGGTGTTATAACGATATTCAAACACCGTTGGTGATGATAATGACATCATTGACATTTTATCTATTAACGTAGCCAACAATTCTTTGAAATAGTTCTTAAAAATCCTTTCAATTTAACTGTTTACTTAAATCAGCTACAAATTCAACATACCATGTCATTGAAACCCTAGCTAGATTATTATCAGTGGATGTAATCGTGAATTGTTCAATCATATCCTTGTCGATGATTGTTGATATCGTATTATTGACTCCAGATGAACTCGACGAGGATATATTAAACAACGTTAGTGTTACTAACGTTAATCGATAAATTCCCTTTACGGATGCAATGATATTTAATATATTATTTGTAGATGTCCACGTATATGATCCGTATTGAATCGTGTTTACGTTGTTGATCTTTATCATGAGGAATTTTTACTTTTTCAATTATTGCTATCATTCTTGTTGCATCTGATATTATGGGATCTGTTGTCGTTTTAAGATCATCGATGGATTTTTTAATAATCGCGATTGAATCTGAAATTGATCTATCTTCGCGAATAACACCTAACCGGGAATTAATCGCGGTTATTTCATCGAGTTTGGTAATAATATTTCCGAGAATTGTTTTAATATCATCTGGTTTTGCATCCTTTCAGAAGAACTTGTCGATGGCGTCATCAGCTTTTCGAAAATTTCTTCGTAAACTAGTAAATTGATCAACATCAGAATCAAAATCAGATCGTTGTTTTGATAAATTATCAACGGTGGTTTTTACGTGTGAGATCTGTAAATCAGCGTGTGTAGGTGGGACACCAAATAAATTATTTATGATTCTTGATGAATCAATGATACCCTGCTGAAGTTGAGCAAATTTGGTTATATGAACGTTATAATCGTCACGTAGTTTGTTCATATCATTGACGGAGTCACCAGCAGTGACTTTAACGTCATCGATGGATTTTTGTAATTGTTTTATATCATTTATTTGATCATATATTTTTTTAATTCGTCTAAGTTTGCTATCGATGAGATAGCCTTATTGATTATTTTTTTTACTTGTCCAACGGTAACTCCTTCTGCGGAAACACGTGGTACTGATCTTCCAAAAATATCTGCCATGTTATATATACACGTTTCTCTTTGTTAAAATCATTCTTGAATTGCGAGTGATTTATGATTGAAATTATACGAATTTATGATTGAAATTCTACGAATTTTTCATCATCGTGTATTCATGGATGGCCTTGTGAGGTAATTTAGAACTCGTTGAAATAACCATCAACGCGTTAAGAGTTTCTTGCCCACATATTGGAGGATCTGTTAATGTCGGCGTGGGCAACGTTGAATACCAAACGGGGATTGATTTCGATGAAATCATCGAAGTATATTTGACAAATTCAATCGGAGGTGGTAATCCATACGAGTCAAAATAAATAATACAACGTGGATATATCGCGTAACAAACCCAATGAGTTCCAGGTCCATTGCTATCATTGAGATCAATTATTCCAGTTTCTGGTATTTGTGGTTTTGCTGGTAATTGATCTTTCATGAATACACCTCTGAAATGCTTTATGCAGAGTTTTTTTACTGCGTCGAGTAAATCAAAATTTGACATGGGTGAAATTTCGTTGAAATTATTTCGTGGAATTTCCACTAACTGGTTTTGTAATATCTTGTGAATCGACTTCCTGGTAGTCTGAATCCCTTTCCCTTTTTTTTTCTCTTGGATTTTCCGTTTAGACCTTTACCAAGAACTTTATTGACGACATTAGAAGCAAGTGCTCCGGCTGCCCCAGTTCCTAACGCTCCAAGAATTGCCGGAGCCGCTGACGCAATCAATCCTGGAATTGCAGCCAACAACGGGAAAAATCCTCCGATTTTTATCATATTTTTTATAGCAGCTGAGGATAGCGTAATCTGAACTCCTTTTTTATTTAAAAGCGCTATTGAAATGATTAACCTGAGTTTTCGTCAACGATAACTTATTTGATCCACCAGTCATCTGATTATGCTTTAGCGTAATCGTAGTTCCGCATTGTTGGGCTGAACTTGATTGAAGTTTTTTATCTGACCCGGTGTTAATGTAACATTAATAGTGTTATATGACATTTTATATAACACTAATTGATTCAATTACATGTCTTTGAATGAAAATCTCGAAGAGATTCAATTACATATTTTCCACTGGTGCATCAATAACTCTCATTTTTCCACCACCACCTTCAATTATCATATTTTTATCACTGAGAATAACAGCAACCGCCCTAAATCCTCCAAGAGCATCACCGATACGGGCTTGAAATTTTACATCAACGGTCGAGTGTTTAGATAGATCAAGATGTTGCAGCGAAAAGTAATAAATCGGATATAATTCTTTAAAATCAAACTGTGATATTTGGAGTCCAGTATCAATGTTTTGATCACGGTCCATAAACGACCACAATCGATGATAAACTCGCCCTATTTGATTGTTTTCGTAATCGATAATAAGATTTTCTGCGGGTTCTTGTTGATTACTTATTCGCAATGATAATTCACTGACATCACAACGATCAAATATCATGTGACCGCAATTGTAGACTATCATTCGCAGCACCGGCTATTTTTTGAGTTCTTTTCGAATTTTGTAACACAGCAAAAACATGTCTTGGTGCGCAAACATTTTTTGTCAGCGCAAGTTGCCAGGTAAAAATTCCAGTACCTGTACCGGATGTTGTAGCTGTTGTAACATCACACCAACTCAACAACGATTTTCCTCCTTGGTCCATAAACGACAGCAATTGAGTTTCAACGGCCAACGATGGAGTCATAATTGGCATCCACAACGTTAACTTTGTTATTGCTACAACACCTTCTCGTACAGGACCAGGGCCGTGCCAAAGAGCAAGATGATCATTATCTCTTCGTGTGAGTACTACAGTATGACTAGCACCAAAAATAACTCTTCGGACGTCTCTGCAGAATCCGAATATATGCGACAATGGAATCGTACACGAAAATCTACCTAGGCTGTCTATGTTCTTTTTTCGTGCTGCAAATCCCGCGTTGTAATTGGGATTACTGCCTACAACAACAGGTTCACTTTTAGAACCGTCAGCGAATGCAGTATTATCTAGTTTATTTGGCGTTCTTATCGTAAATTGACGATGTTCAGCGCGATCGGAAGTATCCTTCGCAAACATCATTGATTGCCCCGCAGATTTAATAACATCATCAGATTATCTAGCTAAACCTACAACTGTAGTTGCGAGATCAACATCGTTATCGATGGATTCAATTCTAGTAGAATTAATTATATACTGAGCGTTGTTAAATAACGCCATTATACCATTGTTGACAAACCCAATCGGGATATCTTTAAGATTATCACCAGCTGAAAACACAGTATTATCATGTTTCCGTAGTTGTCCTTCTACTTCGATGTATTCTTCGCACGGCAAGAAGTATTTAGATGTATCATCAAATCTAACTTCAATTTGTGACCTTACATTTGGATCCTGAGCTCGATATGAAAAATATTGATAATCGCGTATAGAATTATTTCTTCCTACGGGACCATTTACTTTAAAAGCATCATCAATCTCATCCTGGAACATTTTATACTAACATAGTTGATCTAAATGTTTAACCGTTTCAAACCGGAGTTAGCAATTAATCTCAACCTCGCCGCTGCCATTTTATTAATCGCACTGCCTATTTTAGGTGGCATTTGTTCCGTAGACTGTAGTTGTAAATTACTTAGATTTTTCTTTGAAAATCCTTTGGTTTTGCACCTCTCGCCAACAACATAAGTTTTTCTTTTGCATCACTTAACATATCAAATGCTTTATTACCAATAACTGTACTAGCTCTATCACCGAAAACCCCAATAGCTTTTGATGCTATTTCCTTACCAACAGGTAAAATCTTTGGAGCAATTCTAGTAAATAATCCAGTGACAATATCACCGAGTTCATTTCCATACGTGAGTTTATAAACCGGTAATCTTGAGTTTACAACATAAACAGGTCTTGTTCTAATCATACTACGATGTACTATCATTTTATTTAAATGCTATATATCTAATCGTGAAACCTCTTCGTTGAAATTACAATGAAATTTCCAATTGCAAAGCAATTTCCATTTCAATCGCTGTAATAATAAACATCGGTAAGTTCATCGATGAAACTGCGATATAGTCCGATATCCATTACACGTCCTTGAAATAACCGCTGACAGATTTCAGTTGCTTCATTAATTATTTCCGGGAAATTATTTCCAGCTCTTTTTCCTCCAATAAGAACTTCTAACCGTTATAAATCATCGAGGACATTTCTTGAACAGGGTATTGAATTTCTCGAAATTTCACCACCGCGATATCCCTCGCCGGATTTTTTTCTTCAGGTTCTTCTCGTTGAAAATCCAAAGGATTTTTCAGAGGATCTCCCATAACAGGTTCTTCTTGTTTTCGTGGTCGTCCTCTTTTTTTGGTGGAGTTGATTTTATACGTTTTCGTTCTTCTGCTCGTTCTTGTTTTTCTCGTTCTCGTTCCGCTTTCTGTCGTTGTTTTTGTTCGGTTTTTAGTCGTTGTTGTTCAGTTATTAATAAACCTCTTTTTTCCGGATATTCTAAATCTTGTGTATCAACAGCAGTTTTATACGCGTTATATATGGGGTCATTATTATTAATTTTTGGTAGCTGATTTTTAATTTTAAAAACTGCGTCAGAAAAATCTTTTACATTTCTAATAGAACCTACATACGTAGGGTGTAAATACTTATCTTTTTGATAATATCCTAACGCAGCAAAATCCGTTAAATCACTTATATCAGTTTTATCGATAGTTGATAAAGCCTCATCATTAAATCTATTTCGGAGTTCTTTAACTCTATTACCATCGATTTTTTTAGGTTTAACCGTAGGTGCAACTGGTGGGGCAACCACAGGTGCAACTGGTGGGGCAACCATAGGTTTAGATTCTTTTATCGCGGTTACAACTTCACCAGTTGCCGTAGTTATAGGATTAAATAATTGTTCAGTGTCGGTGGTAAAATCCATCTTTGCTTGTTGACGCGCTTGAAGATTATCTCTGAAAGAATCTCTTACCGGGAGATATTTTTTAATTGCAGCCAACTGTTCTCTAGTTAATCTAGTTATTTGTGCTTCTCCGATGTTTGCTATTTATATAAAAAATATATCGCTAATTCATCATTGTATCTATAGCTAATTCGGTTAGCGTATAGCAGCAGAGAGGGTGAACGCCAACTATATGGCGTCTTTTTTTTACCGTCCTATTAAGCATTTTCGAGGAAGCCTCGGACCAAATCAGACGCAGTCCACGTTCTCACCTCATCATGTTTAAAACCGATGATTTTCCACTGAAAATTCCAGGCAGCAAAGGGATGGTGACAATAAAATTGGCGTCGTTTTTTTTTTCCTGAACAATTTAATTAAATATTTTCAAGGAAGCCTCAGTTTGCTAAATTGAGGCCTATTAAGCAATTTCGAGAAAGCCTCAGTTTGTTAAATTGACGCCTGTAAAAGTTGGTCTGTTCACCCTCTCTGAATAATTTCGGTTTCCTTAGAAGCCTTATTTTTGCTTGAGAACTTGGTCTGTTCACCCTCTCTGCTCCTCGCAATGACTCTGACATTGTTATTAAAAAGGCGGACAAAGGTTCAGCAACGGTTATCTTAGATAAAAAGGATTATATTTGGGAAATAGATCGACAACTTCCTAATTATAAGCATCACAGGAAATTAGATCAACCTATTTATCATACTACAAGTAAACGAATAACTAACATCATACATCGGCTAGTAAACAACAAAAAAATCAGTAAAAAAACAAATGCAGTACTTAACACCAGAAAAGAACACGAGGCCAAGGCATATTTATACTTTACCAAAAATTCACAAAAGCCTCGAATCCTGGTCTATTCCGTTTCATATCGCATTTCGGAATATATAGACTCATTCTTAGCACCATTGGCAGCTAAACACTCATCATATATCAGAGATACTACGGACTTTTTAGAAAAAAATAGAGATAACAAATTACCTTCAAACAGCTTTCTTGCCACTTTGGATGTTGAAAGTATGTACACAAATATTGATATTAAGGATGGCTTGAAGGCGGTGTTTAACAGTTTCAAGGCGAATCCAAACCCAAGTAGACCAGATTTAGAAATTTTGGAACTATTGAAACTGTGTTTAGAAAACAATGATTTTGAATTTAATGGCAATTGGTTTCTACAAATTTCAGGAACAGATATGGGAAAGAAATTCGCCCCAAGTTATGCAAATATTTGTATGGCAGATTTGGAAAAAGCCGCATTCAATAGTTGTCAACTTCTTCCCGTAGTATATTTAAGGTTTCTGGATGATATTTTTCTGATTTGGACTTATTCCAAGGACGAGTTTGATCAATTTATCCAAACTTTAAATAATTTCCATCCTTCCGTAAAACTTAAAGCTGTCATCAGCGACACTTCTGTCGATTTTCTGGATACAACCGTTTTTAAAGGACCCATGTTTGGAAATACCGGAATTTTATATACAAAGGTATTCTTTAAGTCCACGGACACACATCAGTTACTTCATAAATCTTCTTTTCACCCTAAGCACACCTTTAAGGGGATCCTAAAATCACAAATTATTAGATTTGACAGAATTTGTTCTAGGAAGGTAGATTTTCGGAGGGCTACAAAAAAATGTTTTGAGTTTTAAGAACACGAGGGTATTCCAAGCGATTTCTCAGACAAATTAAGAACAATGCAATAGAAAATTTTGATAGTAAACTACACGGAGTAGCTAAAGCAAAACCATGTAATAACAGTCGTTGCAGCAATTGCCCATTTTTAAAGGAAACACACATTTTCAAAAGTCAGCAGACTAATCAAACTTTTTATATTAAGCAAAATCTTTCATTCGATTCTAAAAACGTCATATACCTCATCACATGTAAGAAATGTGGCATACAATATGTGGGACAGACCAGTCTTACATTAAGAGATTGATTCACTAGACACAGATTTGATATCAGACACAAGGCAAATAAAACCGTTCCTAACCATTTTAATACCTCAGACGATTCGATTCACGATTGTTGTATCACGCCAATTGAATATGTAGCGGATAAAGACAAACTAACGAAAAGAGAACAGTATTGGATACAAAAACTTAAATCTTTAATGCCTGGGTGCCTAAATTTACATGAAGAGTTTGAAAAACTAATCCCGTTTGTCATTACATGTAACACAAAAGCAACACAATTTGCCAAATTAATTAAACAAGGGTATATCGAAATTCAGCAGATATTCCCAGCCATATTTTCTCATAAATTCATTACCGCTTATTGCAGAAATAAAAATTTAAGTGACTTCATTGTCAGAAGTAAGTTAAAGAGCGAAAGTAATTCTCCCTAGGCCAGAGCTTATTAGGGTCCCCTAACCCTAATCCTAACTCTAAACCTAACCCTAAAGAGGCGTTAGAAAAGTTAATAAAAATAAGTAGCACACAGCAAACCAAAAACACACTAAACGAAAAGTTACATTTAAAAAATGGGAATAACAAAAAGGGAGGAAAATTAAGGCGGGGAAAGTTACGGGATTATACAAACAGGCAGAAGAGTTACATATATAAGGAAATAATTATGGAAATGGGGGAGAAAACCTTAGAAGCCCTATAAATTGAAGTGTAGGGAATTACAACGGACAAAATTAAAATTCATAAACTATATACAAGATAATTACGCTGGACTCCATAAATCACAGAACATAAAAGACGAAACAAAATCGACGAATATTTACACAAAATGCGAGACGATATCTCCAGAACATAAAGACTTATGTGAGAATTTCGTCTCTCAAAATGAAATTATAGATACTATAAATAATTTAACTAAAGGAAAATCACGAAATGACGATTTCTATATATGAAAAAAATTAAAAATTAAAATAAAATTTAAAAAAAATAAAATAATATTTTTGCCCCGAAAATGCACATATATATTTTTTTAAAAATGATATTAAATGATATCAGCATGTATATATTCCTACACCATATACAAGCTCCACTGATGGATATGTGTCAAATTTGCTCAGAGAAAATATCCTTGTAAGTCAAAAAGAGACCTTAATTTAAACTAAACGATGACAAAAATTTATTTTCTATTGGTCATTCAAACTATTTATTAGGGGTCCAAGGAGTTAATTCATTCGTTTATGATGGGGTGACTTCCCGTGTAAAATATATATGCTTGTATAGCCGTCAGTAATTGGTTATAGACATAGTTATAGGGTATTTAGTGAGAGGACAGGGATGAAATAGTTATAGTACAACCTACTCAAGTTCTCCACTAAATCCGTTTAAACTGCCTGAGAATGAAATATAGGTCAAAGAGATAAAATATACGTTCTCCACGTATATTTACCCTTGGATGTAAAAAATGCATTCCATTGTATTGCTCAATTTTGGTTAAGATATTGATTGATGTAGTGTGGCAGTATAGCCTATATGATGTCAGGCAATTCTAATGACCCATCCTGGTTTATGCATTATTAATTACTAATAATATTTGCTAGCTGACACTATAAAGATTACATTAGAAATATTTAAACAAATTATATGACTTTAACTTTGCACAACTAATCTTAACATGGTTATATATCCCACATGAACAAATATCCATATAGTTTAGAATGTTTGGGATCAAAATTTCACATCCAGTGCTTCATATAGGCTGCCAATGTACCAATAATGACTATAAAAGGCATATTTTGGGCTGCGTGTGTGCACTGAATGTATCTCAAAACTTTATTTTGATCATGAATATACCTATATATGGTAGCATATTTCAATTTAGTTGTTTGACAGTGTACAGTATTGTAGTATCAGCTGATATCCGATTCCATTGAATCATTTAGCTTAATAATTGGTAACTAACACTCTTAACAATACATATTTAGTTATACAACCAACTGCCTAAGTACCAGCCTGACACAAAAAATGTGAAATATAGCACCTGTCATTGTTTCTTTAAGGTGCATCTGGACAGACATATTGCGGTTTTCTGCTAAATCTCTATGAGCTATGCTGGTTCAATACTCATGGGGAAAATGTTGTTTTATATACCCAAACTATCATTTGTTTTAAATACCATTCAACTTTGCTGTCTACAAGTTTTTTAAACTTGTATTAAAATGATATTTTTTAAATAAAAAATTAGTTTTAAAAATTTAAATGTTAATCTAAATTTCCATTAAAATTTAATTGATCAATATTTTAAATTTCAAACGTATTTTCAGACAGGACTTATGGTGTTTTACAATTAAGTTTTCACTGCATTAAAAAATTTCTATAATTAAGAAAGATAGATTTTGTTTTGGTTTCTTAAGAGCGCTTGGGCAAAACCTTGCACCCTGTCGAACGCTACCGTTAAACATTTGCTGACAGGTGTCACGTGTCTTGTTTGCAAGGAAGTTCAAAACGACTTCATATATCAAGTTGAAATAGGCGTGGTTTTAAATATGAAAGTTTGACTAAAATTGGCCATACAAGTAAGGTCTGTCAAAATCTCAGAAAATCGAGTTCGATGAGCGGTGGTGAAATGTTTGCTAATGCTGTTCATGCATCAGGCACATGTTGATTCTTTTAGCTGCCTTGTCACAGAAAACTATTCAAAACAGTTCTTTGCTGTCAAATATGAAAGTTAAAAAGAGGGGTTGGTGGCAGTGTTGGTTCAGTAGAAAAGACACTATTTGTATAAGGAATTAACCTGATTACTTCAGTCAAAATATCCCATGCATGCTTTCTACAAAAAAAATCATGAGTTACTTTCTACTTGTGGTTTCAATGACAAATTATTCTTATTTTCCTGTAATTGGTTATTGTCGGATGTAAATTCACCAGAAAAATTGTCCAATGAGAACTGAGTCCATAATCAAACTTGAATTAAATACAATGCCTTACACGCACTCCGTTTGTGCTGATAAATCAACAGCAAATAAGATATACTTAAGAATTGAAGGCTAAATATCCCCACTATAAATACATTCCCTATTTCACACAATGGCGTGTGATTTTGCCTAGGGCATATATCAAATTAAAAATTACTGAATATACCTGAAGCGTCGGCATTTATGATCTTATGCCTTTCTTCATCCTATTTTGTTGCATGCTTAAACACGTCACGTTTATTAAGCTTATATTGGGTCATGTATATTTGTTTCCAGCATCATGTATTTGTGTAAAATGGAGAAGTAAACAATAAAGAAACAAAACACGTGAAAGACATCAAAGGTAAGATCCGTTTCTATATTCCATATTAATTTTATTTGAAGATAAAGAAAAAGAAAGAAACGGGGGTAGTTGAGTAATCTTAGCGGACAAAAGGGAAGAAAGATGTCGCTGTCATTGTATCATTATAAGAAACATTTTTGTGAGCATTTTCTCTAACAAACATGAACTCTGGATGAGATTCTAAATTACTCGATGAAATTAACGTTCTTAGAATTCTCTTTGAAAAAAAATGCAAAACATATATATGTCAAAATGTTTTCTTGTTAAGTTTCATGCTGAGGATTCTTTTTACATAGTCTTTGTTTTAAAAATATGTTTTCAAATAACGTTTAGAAATTAATTTTTAAAAATCGTAATTCATCTATGTGCTGTCGCAGAATTGTTTTTACACTGTGCGATAATATTCGTTTAAAAATTAGAATTAATCTGTCTGAACAACATTTTTAAATAGCAATTCTAACACAAAGGCACCGCAGTATTATTATGAATTGTTTTATGAGATTTGATTAATAATGTTAATTTTCAGAAACATTCTTAGTAAAAACAGATATATAACCGAGAAGACTGGTCCAGTAAAGCCAAGCGGAGTTTCTTCTTTTGGTCGAGCGGACAATGCACCAGGGTTAGCATTTACGTCACAAACAGATACCCACGCATATATGTTTTGGTTTCTTAGTTTTGTTTTCGCCTGGATTGCCTGAAAGTATATATATACATACATATATATATATCTATATATATATGTAAAGAGAGAGAGAGAGAGAGAGAGAGAGAGAGAGAAGTTCTAGTTATTCAGAGCCGCAATAAGTCTAAAGAGTCTTTGTACATCCGGTCTGTCATAAATTTTACAATTATTTGATTTATTGAAGTTTCGCACTGCATGCTCTCTTTCTCTCTCTCTCTCTCTCTCTCTCTCTCTCCATCCATCCATCCATCCATCCATCCATCCATCCATCCATCCATCCATCCATCCATCCATCCATCTATCTATCTATCTATCTATCTATCTATCTATCTATCTGTCTATCTATAATAATAATAACAATAATAATAATAATAATAATAATAATAATAATAATAATAATAATAATAATAATATTAACAATAATAATAATAATAATGAGGACTTTGTATATCGCCTAATCTTTAGAAGATGTACGCGCTTTCAAGCATCTATAATGATATGAATACAGAAAACAAAAAGCAAACACAAATACCATGAAATTAAAAAACATAAAAAATGCTGAAAATATCAAAGGTAAGAATCATCTTTAGGTCTTTAAGTGTGTTCCTGCAGTCGAAAAAGATGAGTTTTAAGAGCACTCTTAAAAGGGATCACTGCGTCTTTGTGTCTAATTTCAATGAGAAATTAGTTCCACGTTGCATGGCCCTGGTATGCAAAAGAACGTTGCCTATATCACTTCGTTTTCGTAGTGGAAATAATGAGTACACGATTGTCAAGAGAGGAGCGTAATTTACTTGCTGATGTGTACACATGGGTGAGGCCAGATAGGTATGTTGGATTGGAGTCCGTCAGTGAAACATAGCACAGAAAACACATTTTATGTTTGATTCTGGATCGGATTGATAGCCAGTGTAGGGTACAGAACAGCGGGTTTGTGTGCTGTGATCGTGGTACTCTTAGGATGATCCGAGCAGCTGTGTTTTTAACTTTTTTTGTAGTTTCTGGAGTTGATATTGAGAAGCAACAGACATAATTGAGTTTCTATAGTCCAGTCTTGAAGGTACTAAGGAACACATACAAGTGGTTTAGTGGCATCAACTGAAAGATATTTGCGAATAGATCTGACGCATCACAGAACAAGATATGCAGCCTTACATATATTCATGA
Organism: Unio pictorum; assembly: GCA_030141615.1. Lineage (NCBI taxonomy): Eukaryota > Metazoa > Mollusca > Bivalvia > Unionida > Unionidae > Unio > Unio pictorum. The sequence continues at coordinate 80,449 of JARLTB010000217.1, forward strand.
TATGTTGGTGCAATGTCAGAGTTCTGTCTAGAGTAACATCTAGGTTTCGTACTGACTATGAATTAAACGTTACTTAGTGCTGCTATTTATTGTTTGAGGTAAAGGAATGAGAAAGTTTTGTGTTGCGATCCGAATGGCCGTACTTTTATCATTATTCATCTGCGGCTTGTTACATATCATTCATGATTTCACATACGAAATGCACCTCCCTACTGCTTGGATGGTAGCATCAACTTCAGTTGGATTTTTATACCTGTATAATTGGGTGTCATCAGCGTACAGTGATAAGACAATGGATGATGATCTATGAGGCTTGAAAGCGGCTGAGAGTATGGAATGAAGAGGACATGTCCACGAACAGACCCTTGTGGAACACCACAACATAGATCAACTGGGCTGGAGTGTATTCTATTTGCAGATACAATTCTTTTTCCTGTTGACTGTACGGCTGTATCGTGAATGCCAAATACAAAGACGGTGAAGTAATATAACATGATCTATTGTGTAAAATGCAGCAGACAAATCAACTAGTGCGAGGACTGTAATCTTTACACTATCCAAAGCAGAGAGAATGTCATTAACTACTTTCAGAAGAGTAGTTTCATTACTGCGGCAAGGGCTATATGCAGACTTTACATTGCTAAAAGCATGTTTGAATTCAGATGAGATACAAGTTAGTTTAGAACAACGTCTTCTAAGATGTTTTGTATGAACCGAGATTAGAAAATGGGCTGTAGTTCTTTAATTTGTTATGGTCGAGTGTTAATTTCTTCAGCAAAGGCTTTACAATGGAAGTTTTCAAAAATGATGGGAATTCCCTGGATGAGAGAGATATATTAATAATATCAGTTAGTGAAGGCAATATTGGAACTAAGCACTAAATCAACAGTGATGTTGGAATTTTATCAAGTTCACATGACTGTATTGCACTCTTCATCACTATTGTCCGTATTAAATTGACAGAGTCAGGTTCAAATGCTGCTAATCGTTCTCGCTGTAATTCAGTATCGTAACTGCATGGTGACGACGTGTAAACTGCAAATGTGTTGACAAGCTTATCTCAAAGGATTGTACCTTGTCACGGAAACAATTTGCGAACAGGTCCGGAAAGACCGACTGGAGAAAAGGTAGTTGGAAGTGGTGTACATTTGTTCTTGACATAAGTTTATTAGTTATTTCGAAGTGCTTTTTGCAACTGAAACTCATCGTGATCTTTGTACTGTTGTGGGTTTAATTTGGCTAAATAGGCAATGTTTTCATATCTATCTATCTATCTATCTATCTATCTATCTATCTATCTATCTATCTATCTATCTATCTATCTATCTATCTATCTATCTATCTATCTATCTATCTATCTATCTATCTATCTATGTTTCTCTGTCTGTCTGTCTGTCTGTCTGTCAGTCTGTCTGTCTGTCTGTCTCTATATATTTAAAAATACACACAAATACACCCACCCAGCTACCCACCCACACGTGTATATATATATATATATATATATTTATATATATATATAAATACCCCACCCCCACCCTCATATATATATATATATATATATATATATATATATATATATATATATATACACCCACACCCACATATACATACATATATATATATATATATATATATATATATTCAGGATATTCCAACTTTGAAGAAGTAAACATTTAAAGATAATATCAGTTTTTACAAAGGTTTTTTTCTTTTTAAACACATCTGGAGATAAAAGACAAATTGGCATGACCCGTGACCTCTGTTTAAACGTACCATTTTCATCCAGGACGTTCGCAGGTGTCATATCATTGTAGAGGGATTCCTTTTCAACCATCTTATTCTGTGCATCGTAAGATTGTTGGACCTAAAACATATATCACACTCAAGCACACTAGCAAATACCTATTCTACGTATTCGAAGGTTAAATGAATTGTCTTGTAATAATATAACGTTTATGTTGTGCAGTGCAAATTGCATTTTACCTTCTTACCAATTACTTCGAAATGTATGCATGTTAAAAACTAATAATAATTTTCATGACTTTCAGCGTTGGTTGTTATACCACCCTTTTTATTATAGTTTCCCGGTGAAATTAAATGCAATTTCGGTTCGTCATATTTTATATTAGCATTATAGAAAATGTAATGTAAAACATCATTTATTTTATTATTCATTTAGGTTGTCGTGTAAAGTAGACACGGCAGCAGTAGTGGTAGTAGTAGTTATTGTTGTTATTTTTGAAGAACTACTATTACCACTACTACTAATACTACTAATGCTATTATACTTTTTAAAACGACTCTATGTTCTTCTTAAAGACTTAGAAGCAATAAACCTTGAAAGGATAACGAAAATTATAAATGTTAAGTACTTGGTTTAAATAAGACACCATTTAAATGAAAGAGCAAATATTAACACTTTGAGTATCGACAATGTTTTGAAGTTTAATACCTCCTCTGGTGGTGAGAACGCTCTTCTAATTTCGTCAAGAAATCGGGCCAGATTCTGTTTTGCTTCTTGGTCATTCAGATTAAAATCGCTTTCATCATGGATAGGACTGCCGAAGGTCCGGTGCAGATATAGAGCGCAGAAGATCACAGAAAACGAAACCACGATCTTGATCATCTGCAGGATAAATGAAGATGAAGTTTTTAGTGGCAACATGCGTAACTAAACACTAAATTATATCAAGAATACGTAATCATAAACAACATCTGGCATTCCCTTCTATTCATTGTCCTTTACATATGTGTCAGGTGGTGGTGGAGATGTTTGATCTCCATACTCCTTAGGGTTTTCCGTTATCGTTATCTCGGAGATGACCGACCACGGTGTTATTTCCCGGAACGAGTAAACATTAAAATAAAATAATAAATAAATGGTTAGAATGTGAAAGATCTGTGCAGCGATATAGAATAGAATAACACAAAACCCCGTATAAAACTATAACAATTTGATCAATTACATTAACAAAAGTGTTCGAACACGACATTTGAATGATCCGCTATCTCTTATAAATAGAGTTAAATAATATATACGAATTCAATTAAAGCAAATTTCATATACTCGAGCGACTGATCGAACTACAATTTCCGGCATTTCAAAATAACCTCGTGCTTCCGGTCTCTCTATCCCTTTGTCTCTCTGTCTATCTGTCTCTCTGTCTCTCTCTCTCTCTCTCTCTCTCTCTCTCGCTCTCTCTCTCCCCGGGTCATGAACATTTTGATTGCAGTCTGCGCTCTTCCCACTGTGCAGTGTAGTATATAACTACTTTTCTTTTGCTTTATTCGAGATCCCGATGAAGACGAATCTCTCTCCTTTCTTGTGAAATCTTTCCGACACGACACGCGTTCCTTTGAAAATTTAACGAGAAAATTACTTCTTTTCTAATTCTTGCAGCTAACTTCTGAATGGCTTTAGAAACCCATCCTGATTAATTTATGAGAAGAGTTTCTTAAAAGCCTGAATTTCATATGGAAACACCCCCTAGTATCGATTGGCCAATCAGGAATACTTCTTTCACCTCCTTCGAAATCAAAATAATCCTCTCTAGTCCGCCTTTAATAGTAATTATTCTGTATAATATAATTTATGACACCTGTTTCAAGTGGCGAAAGGATTTTTAAATTGTCCCCTGTATCGTCCCAACTCATGACTGTTACGCTAATGACCTGCCATTACAATTGCACTATTATCTGGCTCTAACCGTTCACCCAGCGAGTCCTAATTAAATCCAGTCATGCTTCTAAACATTAGAGATTAATTATTACAAGTTGCAAGCGAGCCTAAGCAATACATCAAATGCTTCTCACTCAATTAAATCAAAGAACGACTGACAAAACGGCAAATATTAGATACTCCACATGCAAGCACATAGCGATTTTGGCAGAAATAAAACTATCCAGTCCAAACATAATGTTTATGCCAGGGCCGAATTTGTGAGGTGGGGTTTTTCGGAATCCCGCCGCTAAAATGCCGTACACAAAAAAGCAAGGTCACTTGTGACTTCAAATTTGACCAAATTTTTATCATGTGCACGTTTATTGGGTATTATGCACAATTTGAGTAAATAGACACATCGACGTTTCCTCAGTATCAAACTCCTTTAATGATATGCAGTTTATAGTGATGTCTAGTACTTAGGCATCTTGCTGCATACATTTAGCATCCATCAATGCATCAATAATAATGTTCACGTGACACGCCGACCATGTCAGAATGCACTATGATAATATTCTACAGAAATTATTCTACAACATTTTGTACCATTACAACTTATAGCCTCTGTATTGAGATCAACTATAAATAAATGACACAAATGTATTGTCCAATGACCGTTATAGGCAAATTGTACAGATTTTACTAAAGATCTATATCATACAATGCTTTTATTACAAACTATATTATATTTTTCAAAAGAAACAGCTTTTCATTTACCTTTTCAGCATAGGCGGCATAATTTACTCAAGATACTCGCAGCAAACACAATCCGAGATTCTACAAAAAGGCACCGTTATTTGGGAATAGCATTTGATGTATAGGAAAGCTGCTAATTTACTTTCTTTCATCAACCCTTAAATCGTGGTGCCAACGAGGTAGATAATAAAACAAAATTTTGTATTTCAAGAATATAAATCTTTGCTATAGATAACGTTATGGCCATTGACTAAAGCAGTCTCCTCGGAAAAGCACACGTATCCCTTTAGTAACACAATACCGCGCATATGCCTTAAACATATGCACATTCTCCAAAAGCACTGACACGTTGACTCTTATACATGCACTAAGGTTGTATTTAATGAACCACCTATTGTCGCTTAACGACAACCCGAATAATTTCAAAGACCACCTTGTGCGCACATAGGTGAACTTGAATGATAGTATAAGTCAGAGACTTGTAGATGTAAAGACATGCATTGCTTAATCTGTAAGTACATGGCAGGGAATACTACTTCCAAGAGTCCATTAACAGGATTCCCTTGATATTTAAATCGAATGGTAAGATTTTCCAATGATGGAGTTATTTGCTTCATAAATTAAAAGGAATGTTTATTCCAGGGACGAATTTGTGGGGTGAGGGGTGGGTCTGGGGTTTCTGAAAACCCGTACACACACAAACGTAAGGTCACTTGTCACTTGAAATTTCACCACCGTTGGATCGTGTGCACGTTTATTGGGTATTATGCACGATTTGAGTATATAGACGTATTGACTTTTGCTTTGGTACCCTTTCGAGGAAAGTAACGTAACAATACCGCACCTAATTTGGCACTGTATCGTCTGTGATTCGCTTTTGTTCATATCCATTTGCTTAGTATCAAACTCCTTCAATGGTATGCAGATTATAGTGATGTCTAGCACGGGCATCATGCTGCATACATTTAGCATCATGTCCCACCCAGTCACATTACCCTAACACCAAGCCGACCACGCGATGTAGTTGCTAATACCAATTATCTTAGGTCTTTGGTAACACTTGGCCTGAGATCGTTCCAGAAAGCTCGGACATTCGAGGCGAAACTCTAACCACTAAGACCACAGGAGCTGCTACTAGTTAGTAACGTAGCCACTATGAACATAAAACTTTACGAATGTCTCATTTGAGAAACAGCCCTTAATACAGATTAACCATCAACTCCATTAGAACAGACTAAGCTAATATAAAAACTTGTTAATTTGAATGAAAGTTCATTAAAACTTTCTCCAAAACAGCAACTATGCCTTTACCAATATATTTCAGTCATAGTCAAACCCGTTTAATATCTATATGCTGTTCTATTCTTATCATTTTTCGATTTTACCAAGTATAAAAAATCACTTGTTTTAGCAAAGTTTCACAATTTTATTTTAACGTATTTGCTACTGGCACACGAAACTATTCAAGTAACTCTTGGCTATTTTTATCACTTGTTACAAAGTTTTCTTGTTCACATATTTCGCGTAGTGTTTTGTACCCTCCCTCTGTACGTAATGCTCACCTATTTTGCGTAGTACTTTGTACCCCCCCCCTCTCTCTCTCTCTCTCTCTCTCTCTCTCTCTCTCTCTCTCTCTCTCTCTCATGCTCACATCTTTTGCGTAGCACTTTCTACCCTCTCTGTATGTAATGTTGACATATCTTGCGTAGTACTTTATATCCCCTCTTTCTATGCCATGTTCGCTTATTTAAAACACATAGCTCTAAGTCATTATTAGTAGTAAAGGTGCGCACAAGTTGCATTGTAATTCATATATATTTGAGAGGTTATTACAAATAGAAATGCGGTAATGAAAACGGGTATGTTGAATAGATTCATAGTGTCAGATTTATATCTTGTGATGTGCATGATGAAATCAATGCAAGCGACACAATGCAAAATTTAAATTAAAAACAAGAAAAAGTTATGTCTAGACTCATTTTGCATGATACGCCTGTAAGAACTGTTACATAAGAAAAACTACTAAATATATAGCAATAATTATTAAAGACGACAGAAGTATGTCTAGACTGTGACTGGTTTACTTGCTTAACGTGAGGGAAAATACAATAAAATGTTATGGATCAATAAGTGACGTGCGATTTTATCCAAATATGCAAATTGTAGAAGATTGGAGTAAAATGTTCCAAGAAAAGTCTGGGTAGAAAATTATCACGTAGAAATGAACTATGCGTTCACAATAAAACCCTTCCGCACAGCTAGAATCAGTTCACAAAAGTAGCACAATGCATAAAAAATTACTATAATTCAGATGTTAGATTAATTGATACGCTACATGTCATAGACCCTATGCTACATGTCATAGACACTTTACTACATGTCATAGACCCTATGCAGACATGGCTTTATTAACAATCCACCGTGAAAAGGAGCCCACAAGTTTTTATTACTGAATAATTGTAACAAATGAAGACGATGCAGTTACATATGTTAAAAACGCATTTCTTTATCTTGATTGCATAGCAGCTCACTTACCTTAAAACGTTCGCCTTGTATAGAGTAGAAACTAACTCAATAAATTCCAACTGATATCTACCTATTCGGTACAGACAATGTTGACGGTAATTTACAAAGAGATTCGAAATACATATGTATATATATATATATATATATATATATATATATATATATATATATATATATATATATATATACTTAACTTCCGTAATGGGTAGAGACGTACTTGATCCTAACAAATCAGATAGTTTGTTTACCTTCATACTGTAATACAATACTAGACTATAATGGCGTGCTGATGTACGCTAAAGAACTTTTTTTAAAGCCCTCAAACGCATTATATAAAATGCAAGATTTCCGACTTTCTGCAAAACTGTGTTAGACTCTAATCGCTGAATTTTAATTTCTTTCCTTGTTCTGCTTTATTCCTTTAAAATATTTTGTATTAGTCCATGCAATATGACTTGATTTATTCAAAGCATTTTTATATCTGACCTATCCATTTTATGGCGGTTTTGTTACACTCTTTTGTACTAACATAAAACATAGCATGTAAAAATGTGTGGCTTAACTTCAGAGCTCTTCAGGAGGAAATATAACTGCAACAAGAATCCATAGTGGCAGACAAACATGGTTTTCAGGTCTGGTTGGCAGATAGGTACAGCCTTACTATATTTTAGATGACTAATTGTGATGTTGTCGATGGATTATAGTTTTTCTTTTGTAACTATCATTCAGTTTGATTCAGATTATATACGTTGACATGATGTCCAAACAATAATTGCTGATAACGTTTACTGTATGGTCATATTCAGATTCAAGGTTCTCTACTAAAAATAATATTGATATGTTTGCATCGTTAACTACTGCCATATGCTGTTCGAATAAATGTGCGTCAAAAATGAATCGTTAGTTCCAGAAATTATTTAATGAACTATTAATTGGAAGTTTCTCTCAAGTAGTTCTATTTTGATGCCGATGACATAAAGTGTTTCAGTGATATTGTGAAAAGCCTCCATTAAAGCTAGCATGGCTTTTAATGTGTTGGTATAAAGCAATTATGATCTGTCAGTATGTTGGGATATCAAATTGTCATCCACATATAGCGCATTAATACACAAGATTGTTTCAACGGTAGGCAATGGCTCCTATACTCTAGGTGAGTGATGAATTTCCAATTTATAATCAGTAACGATAAAAGAAAACGAGAATTTTTTTTAAAAATTCCCCTTTTCTAAATGAATTAATCATGGTACACAATTACGTTGAAATCCCTTCTGTTCACTCTCTTTCTCTCCTTCTCTCTCTCTCTCTCTCTCTCTCTCTCTCTCTCTCTCTCTCTCTCTCTCTCTCTCTCTCTCTCTCTCGTGCGGAAGGGACAAAATTCTTGTACATTTGTGAAGTGAGAGAGAAACAGAAGATGGAAACTGAACTTTACACCAATTAATCTTGGTCATCGTACGGTATGTGCACACCTTCCTTTGGATTTATCTACAGTGTTTACAATACCAATGATACAAAGTTGAAATAGCCTGTCGAGACTATAAGTTACATTTCTTGGTCAGGAGGCACACACCTGCTGTAAACTATTTAATGCTTTTTTGTTGTTTTTTTTTCACTTTAGAAAGAAACGTTAGCAAAATTCAGAAAAACAGGTTTTAAATATTGATTGAATAAAAGGTTGTTCCTTCTTTCTTTTTCTCTGGCGTGTTAGTTGGTCAAGCAGCAGACTAATCGATCAAACGAAAACCACACGGATGGGTAATAAATACAATAACCTTATGTTTAAGTCTTCCGATCCCTACCCACGAGGGGGCCCCGAGTGGCCGAGTGGTCTAAGGCGCTCTCCATTACGGATCACTGCCATCTCACCTCTGCATGGGTTCGAGTCTAAGATTCGGCCAATGTGGGTATGTGAGAAAGCTTGCCAGTAGGTTAAAAAAAGGTTCAGTTTATCAATTTGCATAGAGGATTGTGAATAGCGACAAAAAGTACAGAACTATTCGTGGCGGAAACACACGACAGGGATGTGAACAGTTCACTAACGTTGTCAATAAATAGTTGCATCTATTTAAATAAACTCTGAAGGAAATACTACTATGTGTATTTGTATTTGATATTGTAATAAGCCAATGGGGCCATTTTACCTTGCCAACTCAAACCTGTCGTGAATCCTTCCAGATGTCAATTACTTCGCCTGATGTACAAGGACTTCTATACAACAGTCTTCGTCAAGAAGTCCTTGGGAATCAGCTTCAAACAACTTATTTCTGGCTTATTTCATGTCAGGGTCAAATTAGTTTGCTAGAGAGACCCCTTATGCTTATTAGAGGAAACAATTGCTGTTGGCAACGGTGCGATTTTAAGAGAGAGAGAGAGAGAGAGAGAGAGAGAGAGAGAGAGAGAGAGAGAGAGAGAGAGAGAGAGAGAGAGAAAGAGAGAGAGAGAGAGAACGTGTAATTTGGCCAAAATGGTTTAATCGCTATAAAGGAATATACAGACCAATGTATTAAGTTTTCAGATTGCTGACAACGAATTATTTCTGTAAAAACCGTAATTATGGGATTTTAATAAAATTAGAGCGGAATGGTGAACATTATCAAATCTATATTTATCAAATTTTAATGGAAATATAGCCAGAGGAGGGGGGGGGATCGCTAATTAACTTTGCATAAAGAGGATTCCATAGTCAAATTATTCCGATCAATTTAGTTTAAATAATGTTAGTTTTCATGGGAAAATCGGTCTTTTTCCTATGCTGAGAACTACCACATACAGAAGACGAACACACTATTTCACTGACACACTTAATTGCGAATTCAAGCGCTCAATAATCCTTTTTTTTACCAGCTGACAATACCTAGAAATAATGTTCCAGTCGTAACCGGGCATGTCCATCAAATATACAAATCGCAACCAAATGAAACGCTTGTAAGAACTGTTACATAAGAAACGTAGTTTTCTTAAAGAAAGAAATAAGTCAGCCGTCTCACAATTAGCCTTGAGAGACCGAATTGAAACTTTGAAAGGTGTTCCAACGTTGTTTTATCTTTAAAATGTTTAAAAACTTTAATCTGATACATTTTTCTTCCAGTTGCAAAATAATAGTCCGTATTAAATGTAATCAAACCAAATTAAACATAGCTATTATAGAACTATTTAAACAGATCCCAAATGTAGCCACCATCAATATTTCTTGTATTACTCCAAATATTTACCGAGAGAATTTAACCAAAGCCGTGCATTCTGCTAAAACTCCCCTATTTTCCCATGATTTCCAAGGATTACTCGACAACAATCGTTGTCTACTAAAATTTTCATCATGTCCCGACCTTAAATAACTTTTCTCCAATCAATGCATGACAACAAATATCACAACTACATATTTGCACCATAACTTTACCATTACATGCGAACCTCACAACTGCACGGTCTCCCTAATCACATTAACATAACGTATATCTCGCTGTGAAAATATGCAACTCAAACACAAAATACAGGGAATTATGTTTCCTAGTCTACACCAGGTCAGTCATATAATGATTTTAAGACACATTTCGACTGTAACTCTACACCATATTTACAATCATAACAATAATTAAAGCGATCTCCAAATAATGAACAGTCCCATCTAAATCATTCCATTGTACAATTTACCAGTCCCTATGCCTAAATACTGCACATGAAGTCACACAACCAATCAACATAACAAGATTTTAAAACGCACTACTTGGCTACATGCACACTTATGCGGTTCTGATTGAACTCACTACGCAATTAAACTATGCCATCATGAGATTGCATCAACACTACACTATGTGACATTTACCCCTATCAACTGTCTAATTATTCAGGCTAAGGACTAGCTCTTTTTATTTCCGTGAGTGTCGGTGTGGTCACCGGTGGAACTCCAAAGAAATCGTTGAAGGGGGCCTGAAAAGTGTTAATAGCTTTTTGTAACACCGTAAACGCATTTACGTGACTGTGGTATTCATCGCATAGTTTTTTAATAATTCTATCGTTGATGAATAATTATCACCGAGCGTTGCTAATTTATATGTGAGCGTCGAAACAAGTACAACCGTTTTGAGTTTATCCTGATCAGAAAACAAAGCGATGGTATCTTCTACTGCGTTGCGTTATTTAACTAAAATATCATCAAGAGAAACATTACTCGTTTTTAATTTTCCCTGACGATCTTGAAATACGACTATTTCATTGCGATCAACACTTGCGAGATTTAACATCTCGGATATTTCATCTTCGATTATTTTTTTAACATCACCGGTTGCAGATATTTCCGCGGTGGGTTTTTTCAGGCTTGATAAAGATCGCCCCCAAATATCAATTATGTTATTTTATATAATTTCTCCTTAAAAAGCGATTAGTCGTATATTCGTTTACAGTTTTATGTGGTGGGTATTGGTGGGTCATTAATTTTCTGTGTTGGTAGCGTAGAATAACAGATAGGAGTTTATAATTGGTTTATATAACTCATACATTGTTTAGGCGGCGATAACCCATATGAATCGAAATAAACAACTGCACGCGGATCAATCGCGTATGCAACCCAGTGAGTTCCAGGTCCGATGCTGTTATCGAGATTAATGATACCGGTTTCAACGCTGTTTGGTTGTTGTGGTAATGGATATTTCATAAAGACATCTCTAAAGTTTTTATCGCTAGTTTTTTAGCAGCATCGAGTAAAAATCAGAATTTGACATGGGCACTATTCTTAGTAAACTGTTCCTAGTCTCAGGCCGTTTCCGCTGTACCATGAATACGGAGTTCCTGGTAGTCTTAGACCCTTTCCTGATCGTTCTTTTTGTATCCCTGTCCGGTAGCTTTCTTTAGTGCCATCCCTGCCGCTGTACTAACGGCTCCTAGCGCTGTGGCTTTGGCTACCGCTGGGGCCGCAGCTGCAATTAATTCTGATAACGCAGCGACATGTGGGAATATACCACCTGATATTATGATGTTTTTAACTGCGGCCGCAGAGAGAGAGAGAGAGAGAGAGAGAGAGAGAGAGAGAGAGAGAGAGACAGAGAGAGACAGAGAGAGACAGAGAGAGAGAGATAGAGAGAGATCTGAACACCTTTTTTATCTTTGATGGCATCATTGAAGTGTTTTATCTGACGAGTTGTCAATGATAGTTTATTCTGACTACCAGACATCTGATTGTGCTTCACCGATATTGTGGTTCCACATTTTTTAGCTGATTGCGATTGCAATTTTTTAATTTGACCAGGAGTTAACGTAACACTAACATGACTATATGACATTTTATTAATAATAGATTGATCGAATTGCTACAGTACATGTTTTTGAAAATATTACATATTTTCCACTGGTGCATCAACTACTTTCATTCGTCCACCAACACCTTCAAGTAGCATTGATTTGTCACTGATAATTACAGCAACTGCTCTGTAACCAGGATGAGGAGGAGGAGCGGTTACACGAGCTCGAAAGTAAATATCAACGACGAATTGTCTGGTTAAGTTAAGATGTTCCATTGAAAAGTAGTAGATGGGATATAGTTTTTTAAAATCCAACTGTGATATTTGCAGACCGGTTTCTACATTATTATCGCGTCCCATAAATGATAGCAAACGATGATACACGCGTGCTATATGGTTTGGATTGTAATTAAGTAAAATATCCTCGGTTGGTTCTTGTTGGCCGTTTACACTCAACGAGACTTCATTAACACCAAATTTATCAAATATCATATGGTGTGTGTTTGTGAATCCAATCGCGACTTATCCTGTAACGCAACAAATATATGCCGCGGCGCAGAAACACCTTGTTTTGATGTCAGTTGCCAAGTAGCTTTACCATTAACTGTACTATCCATGATAGTGTCCGTAATCTATAAATCCATAATTTTGAATACGATATATGTGTATCATGTTAATGGTTTTATCACAGTTATTCTGTATGCCGTGGCATATTTTCCAATTTTTGTATCCACTTTGTTATTTTCGAAAAATTCGTTATTGTTGTTGTTGTGTTTTTTCTTTCTATTTTTTTCCTTCCATGTTAGGGAGGAATTTGGGTACATGTAAGGCAGATCAAGGTTGTGTTGTTTCACATGGGGAATTGTATCAGTTTCTTAGTTTGAGGCAGAGTGCCGTTTTGTTACATCTTATCAGTTTGGGGTCAAAGATGCATTCTGGTTGCGATCAAATTGATATAATGATGACAACAAGAGATTGCCTTATGCGGTACTCTTATACCTGGCGAAACATGAAACCACACAATAAAAAGCCATTATCCCATTGAGATACGTGATTACAACAAAAGAGTTATCGTTGTTTCAAATTACACACACAAGCGCACATGAGATAATCCACTTGGTGTTGCAAAACAGAATTCAGTCATATGTAAATAGAATTCTGTTTTGAAATGTTTTAGAAAAACCCGATCGATATACCTGTTCTGCAACAAATCGTACTGAGAGTTCACAAATATTGAAATACCTACCGGCTTCAGTCATTGATTGAAATACTCTTTCTTCGTTATTTTCTGTATTAAATAATTTTATAGGCCTCGCATTTTCGAGTATTTTCCAGTCCCTCCTCGTTTGGTGCTTTCACTCTGAGAAATTGCTTGAAGATTATCTAAATAATTGTTCCTAGGATTGGAATCAATATGATCGATTACAAACCCATCTTTTATCAATCCATGGAAACACTCATATGCGATTCTATGATTAAGATAACTTTTCCCTCCAGAATTAAATATAAGATATCCAAGATTATTAACAACATCAACTGGTTTCTTCAGTCTGCGGTTTCTGACAATACCCTCACGAGATGCGTCATAATTGGTAATTACGGGATGTGGTTGAAATTCTTGGTTCATTTATATACTATAATATTATTTCTCTAATTCATTATTTTATGGCTTAATTATTACCTGAGAAACTTTCAATGTAGTCTTGAGGTGTTCTTATGATTTTATCCTTGATTCTGTCAAGGACGCTGTCAGGGACAGAGTCAGAGTCATTGATGGAATCTTTGATTCGATTATCATAATAGCGCTTTAGCTCTCTGTTTCGCTTACCACCGCAATTCAGACATAACTGCGACTTTCCAAGCACACCTACCCCACATCGTATGCAAGGGAAGGGTCCTAAGCTTCCACGACGTACGCTTTGCAAATGATATCCACATAATTCATTTCTGCATGATTTGTTACAACCGGTTACTGATCCTATCATAAGCCATTTGCAATGATTCATTATATAATACATTCTTTATTTAAATAATTGTTTTAATTATAATATGGAGGAGTTCGAGAGATTATCGAAAATTATACCTTGGAAAAATGTTGAATTCAATCTCGATAGAGTCTCCAATGATGTACCAAAGAGTCTAATAAGTGATAGAAGCATGTTGGGTAAAACCCATAATTGTTTTAATGAATTCAAGCGCGATAGAGCATCTCACTGTTGGTCGATATTTCGAATTGATGGTAGTGTTGATGCTACCATGAACAACGAAAGAGCAGCAGTGATAATCTCACATGTTGACCAGAAAAAGTATTTTTTTAGAGTGAAATTCATTATCCGCTCAGAAACGGGGAATTGGATTATACGCGATAAATTTGAACCCATCCTGAAAAATAAGAACTGTTACTGTGAGTCAAGATTCCAAACCAGGAATTCTGACCGGGATCGACAAGCCGTATTACGAGAGATCCTATCCTGTAAAAGAATATGTTTATGGGATCTATCCGATAAATGATAAACCGAGTATTGAGAAACTAAAACCAATGAAATTATCGCGGCTGGCTTTGTCAAGGAGTATAAATTGTGTAGCAGAACGAATAATAGAACACTTCACAAATGCGTTGCGTGGAAACAAATTGACGGATCTAAGACACAAAAAAATAAATGAATGGGGCTTAACAGTGAAGGAGAGCGGAGCAACAATTCAAGATATAACCAAATTAGAAACATCATTAAGATTCCCAATAACCGTAATGACAATAACAGGATAGGTATTACACGAATCAAAATATAAATCAAATGGAGCTCCAATAAAAATTATTGACCATAATACACATGCATGGACACCTGCGGTATTTCCGCGGAATAGAACCATACAATATCTACCCGTGGAGTTCTCCGGGGAACACTCTGGGGGATATTTATTTGATTTTATTTACGAGTTAAGTAAAAACGATCCTGTGTCAGTGTGGTTACTTCACTGTTTTGAAGACGAAGAGGGTCAAGTCGATCACTTTTTAAGACCCAATGGCGAATTATACGGTACGGAAGCACCCCACAACGAGATGAAAAAACTAGCTAGTGTTTTTGCAACGGATTACGACGAAATATTATTAACAAACTGTTTTACAATACCGTCAGTTGCAGCTCATTTCACGAGAATGAGAAATCTATGGAAACCAACACGCGCAGAATTTCTCTCAGATATCGAATCAACCTTCGTGGAATTTAACCATGTTGGATTATGGAATACAAAATATGACCCCAAAAGTATTATTTCCGCTGATTGCGTGTTATCCAGGGAGTTTTCTTGAGTATGGAGAGTGCTCTGAGTACTTCAAATGATTTGAACATCCCACAAATGAGATGACCCGTGTTGCGATGAAACCGGTTTTTCGTAACCGAAACTTAGAAAAAAGTCCCTTTTTTCATCAAATGTACTAGGATTAAACCGGTTCTAGCTCTTGCAATAGAACATGAGCTATTATGGAACAACACCCATGCATACATAGTTATCAGTATTTAAAGCGCATGATTCATCACGAATGTATTGTTTAATTGAATAGTTCAGAGTGTACCATGCTTGCATTTTAGGTAGAGTCTGAATGTGTGTTTAGCCAGATAAACACATTTGATTCTGTTAAAGAAATGATCGTAACTTGTTCGATTTCATTTGCCTTAATTATTTTAAACAAAAACTTTGATAGCATAATATTGAACAGTTTTTATTAGAGGATAATAAAGTCATCTTTATATTTTACCTGTCAAAACTTAATATGTCTGCAGAAGCATGCAGTGTTCCACTTCATTCATCGTATCTATGGATAACAAATTCTATGAATGTCTATATATGAATTTACTATACAAGAATTACTCTTAGTATACATGGAGCCAATAAAGAGTATACACTAATTTAGTGTAATTCTAAAGGTTATGTAAGGCTATCCAAACAAGTATTCACGATTCTTTTGTACAAATGGGATATACGTTATACAACGTTTTACGTTTTATTATTATTATTATTATTATTATTATTATTATTATTATTATTATTATTATTATTATTATTATTATTATTATTATTATTTCCTTTTTGAGTAAGTGAACCGACCATTTTAATACACGTGTTATTTTGTTAAAATAACTGTTATTGTAATTATTTCCTGCTTGTATTAAACGTGGGATGGTATTTTAAAAACTTCAGCTCAGTGTGATTGAAATACAAATATGCACGATTGGGCTGCGATTTAATTAAATAATCGCGTTAACAATTACGATAAGAGAGTCACAAACAACTCGATTAACTAGAGAACGATTAGCCGCGATTAAAAAATTTCTCGCGATAAGAGATTCTTTCAGAAAGAAATTACAAGCTGGTCAAGAAGCTCGGGCTGATTTTGCCGCCGATACCGATCAATTATTTAAGCCTGTAACTACAGCTGCTGAGAAAGCTGCGTTATCTACTGAAAAAAAACTATATTGGGAGATATTACTGATGACGAAGATATAAAAAGGTATTCTTCCGCTGTTAAAACAGATCGCTGAAGCTCAATCACAACCTCAAATTTTTTATCCTGTCGATGAACAGGAAGGTGCTGTTAATGGAAATCCAAAGGGGCTTTCCCTTATCAAAAAAATTTACCGATGAATCTAAAAAATTAATAAAACAATTTCCGTTATTGAAGTTTAAGGATTATCACGCTTTTGGTAATTTTGCTGCTAATAGCTATCATTCAAGAAATGAATTTTTAGAAAAAGGATATAATAAAACAAATTCTTTGCGATGATTGGGTTGATTGGTTATATAAAATGAACAAGAGAATTGGTGGTATAAATAAAAAGGAAATGGGTTATATAAAGAATCGAAATGGGGTTATTAATTATGATGTATTACAAGCAGAAGAACGTCAAAGACAAATTGAAGAACGTCAAAAACCAACACGGGAACAAACACGAAGACAAGAAAAATCCAGGAGGATCATCAACCATCTCAGGATTCACTTGTAAAAAAAACGGTGATGGATTTTCTCAGAATGTAACTCCATCTAGGTTTCAACGCAGTGGCTTTGTTCCCTGTCCTAATAATATTCTCGTTGACATAGCACGATTAGAAGTTCTCATCGATGGTAAACGAACTGGAAACAATTCCCGAGAGATAATTAATGAGGCCGCTGATATCTGTCGACGATTATTTCAAGGTGTATATCACGAATTTATCTATGAATTGGTTGATGACTATCATAGTGACTAATTGTCACCCTATTATATAAATAATATTTAAATAAAATGATCATACATCGTAATCACAACAAGCCAACCACCGCGTACATAGTACATTCCCAGTTGCCAGTTTATAGAGCATACTACGGAGATGGACACGGTGAAATTATCAGTAGATTATTCACTAGAATCGCTCCAAAAATCGCACCTTTCGCCAAAATACTATCAAATGAAAGCAGTTGGTGTTATTCGCGATAAGGGTATAAGCGCGGTTGGTGATCTCGCTGGTAGTGCATTTAACACCGCTAAAGAATTTATATCGTTGGTTCGAAAACAAAAATAAACAACACCGATAAAACTATCATCTACTGAGCTTATGCCACAAAGTGTAAGTAAAATAGTAAATAACATTTTAAATAAAAAAATTAGCACCGTTGATAAATCAGGACGGTGAATCACAAAGGAATATTGTTGCAAATTTAATTGCCGGTAGCGGTTTAACAAGATCATAATTTAGATCGACAATTATATAATAAAATGTTCCGACCGATTTTAGACGAGGCTTTTGATATGGGCGCGTGAGTACTCAAAAACGATTCTGTGCGCGATTATCAATTTTACTCATATAATGCAACACAACCTAATTCCCGATCACGAATTGAACTTCAGGTTCAGGATACAAGCAAATACTTCTTACCTTGTGAAGCTTTCATCGAGGTAGAAGGTCGACTGGTTGAAAATACTACTGGTAATCCATTTGCTAATCTCTCAACCACCCCAGTCGGGTTTGTCAATAATGGTATCATGGCGTTGTTTAGTAGTACACAATATATTATTGACTCTAACATGATTTTATCCATCGATAATGGTATTGACGTCGCCACTACAATAGTTGGACTAGCTCAATATTCCGATGACTATATACGATATGCTGGTCATTCAATGATGTTCGCAAAGGATGTAACTGATCGCGCTGATAATAATAAATTTACTGTAAGACGACCAAAATTGGTTACTATTGCTGCAAATGATGCCGATGTTGAGAGTGTTGTTATTAACAGTAATCCTAATTTCAATCTAGAATTTGCAACTCGTAAAACGATGTTAGATGCCAATGGGAGATTTTCATGCGCGATTCCTCTGGCTCATATATTTGGTTTCTGTAGAAATATTAGGAAAGTTATCTTCGGAGCTAAGCATACAGTAGTTCTTATGAGAAAATCACATGACAACGATGCGATCTGGAGCAGTGGTGGTATTCATGATGGTAGAATAGAATTATCGATGCTATGATTGTGGATGCCAGCGATTACCCCATCGCTCGCCACAGAAGAACGACTGCTTTCGTTTATGGATCAAGGTGGTAGATCATTGATGTCATGGTTAGATATTACCACAGCTACGATGACAAGTTCGGTTTATGGTGTATTTACATGGCATATCGCATCAATGAAGATTAACTCAGCTCCTAGACATATTTCATTTCACAACAACTTTGTCATATGATATTTGATCAACTAGGAGTCAACGAGGTATCATTGAGAAAAAACGGCCAACAGGAACCATCCGAAGATATTTTGCTTGATTATCTTAATAACCAAATAGCTCCCGCGCATCATCGTTTATGGTCTTTTAGGGTGCGTGATCAAAATATTGATACTGGTCTACAAATATCACAATTGGATTTTCAAAGATTGTATCATATCTAATATTTTTCATTGCAACATCTCTATCTTTCTAGGCAGTCTCAAGATTTCAAGACTTTACCATAAAGAACCTATCTAATCAGGCACTAGACTGGGCTAAACAGAACTTCCGGAATAAATTGAGCCTCGATACAATACAGGAATACCAACGGATTGTCAAGTCTTTTACAACAGCTCCACCTAGACAACAAACTGACTCCCCTAGGGACCCACAAACAACTAACAAAACGGTCAACAATAAAGGGGTCAGCAATGCATGGGACGTTAATCAATGGATCCCGAAGAGCCCGAGGTGCCATCAGCGAAAATTAAGCCCGCAAAACCATTGGATAATCAGATTAAAATAAATAACCAGGTTCCTACCACTACAGGTTTTAGATACACCACCGAACCGAAAACCCGAAAACCAACTAACATCGAATCCAAGACCAAACGCACAGATAGTTAACTCTGAAAAGCAACAACATCGAGTACCAAGTTCGAACTCTACGAAGCGAACATTGACAAGCATATTCTCAACAACACCACTGAACACGCCGAAGGACACAACACCAACAACATCAGGTCTTGTCAAACCATTGGGGGACGCTCTAAGTGGTCTAATAACACCAGGGACTCCTTCTCCAAAGCCGAATAGGACACCAGGCCGACGATCACGGTCCCCAAGCCGCTCACCATCTCCCAGCAGCTCACGCTCGATGTCACTATGCTACCTTGTGCAGACGTATGCTGCCGTTACACTATCACCACCGAAGGTAACTCGATTTACACGACACCGTGGCAACAAAGCGGAATGGAAATTACCGAGATTTACCCACTCAACAGTGATAATTGGAGACTCAAACGTATCCCGAATTAGGAATGAAACTGGCAACAAACACCTACAAATTGAGTCGTATCCGGGAGCAAGAATATGTCATTTTCAAGCCATGTTTAGGAATTACCAACACCAGGACAAGCCAAAGGAAATAATTATTCACGTAGGGATTAATGACAGGGGTAACAACAACAACACGGGAGTGGCGCAAAGCATGACGAATTTAGCACAGATCGCTAAAGCAACATTCCCAGACTCGGAAATATTCTTAGCACAAACCCCAGTTTCCATCATCATGGATGAAATAAGACCAAGAGAAGCGTCCAACATCAGGGAACTCAACGAACATTTGACTAAAATCACGGTGCAAGGAGTAAGCTACCTAGATAGCAACATCAGGGGTGGTTGCTTTTTTGAGTCAGACGGGATTCATTGGTGCCCCAGAACAGCCAACAGCATCGTCAATAAATGGGTACATCAACTCAGGGTGTACAAGTCGGTTTTTTGTCCAGTCCAGAAGGGCACAACCAGGACAATGAAACACAGTTAGGTAGCAGTGTCGTGAACCTAAGCTCTAGGAGACTTTCTATTTCGGAGAGATCACTTTTAGAAAAGGGTTTTGAAATTCATTCCAGCACCAAAATATATTGATCACTGCGAAATTACGAAACCAATTAAAGAATTCACTAGAAAATCAATGATCAATAAATTCTTGCATTCAAAGAAAACTATGATTAAGACCCCTTTCACAGATAAAAGCAATTGGTGCCCACCGCCTTCAACCCTTACACCATCAATTCGAGAGATAACCGACCGTATCTTTAAAAGGGTTTCTAAGATGCAAATGAGAAGAGAAACACCTAATCTTCCGACTAACGAGTTTGCAGCTTTACACACACTTCGAGCAGCAGAGATTGTGAACAGACCAAGTTTTCAAGCGAAAATAAGGCTTCTACCGAAACCGAAATTATTCAGAGAGGGTGAACAGACCAAGTTTTACAGGCGTCAATTTAGCAAACTGAGGCTTTCTCGAAATTGCTTAATAGGCCTCAATTTAGCAGACTGAGGCTTCCTTGAAAATATTTAATTAAATTTTTCAGTAAAAAAAACGACGCCAATTTTATTGTCACCATCCCTTTGCTGCCTGGAATTTTCAGTGGAAAATCATCGGTTTTAAACATGATGAGGTGAGAACGTGGACTGCGTCTGATTTGGTCCGAGGCTTCCTCGAAAATGCTTAATAGGACGGTAAAAAAAGACGCCATATAGTTGGCCTTCACCCTTTCTGCTGCTATACGCTAACCGAATTAGCTATAGATACGATCCAATCCAATTCGATATAGTGTCTGAGGATCGTGTATACTTATCGTAACAAATCCATGTGGGGTAGCTCTGGCGCCGCTAAAGAAATTTTGAAATAGATTATAATCCATGTCAGGACACCAGGTCTGCCAAATATTTCTGAGAGTTTGAGTATCAACTCCGTTAAATACACACAATAGATTACAATTATCCCTTATCACTTTTGGTATTTGTGTATAACGTTGAGTTACATATATCACGTCGGAGTTTTTGTGACGTCCTCGGGAAAATATTCTAGCTGGATTCTTTTGTTGGTCCAACATCACATCGTCATACACAACAAGATTATTAACGGATCCATCCAAGTCTTCCACAGATGGCGCTTCGTCAATATCTGTAATAAATTCAATTACGCTTCCACCGTAATCTTCTGAAACGGTTTGGTCGTAATCTTTTAATACTTGATAGCAATGTTGATCGTCTTCGCTAGGAGCGATTAAATATAATTTATCCCAGGTGAGATGCTTCATTATCAACGTTAACAACAATTGAGTTTGACCACTCCCGGAAGGTCCAATGATAATCATTCTGATCGAGTTTGGTAACATCGTATGATGTTTTATCGGCTGTTTCTTTTTCAACGCGGAGAAATCGATCACTTCCATTTGTTGATATAATATAAATATAATTATGGATCTATATTGTGTGAAATGTAAATCGCGTACACCAACTATTGACCCAACGACTGTTACCACAAAAAATAACAAAAGCGGTCACCGGCAAATGTGAAATATGCGGTACAAAAAAATATCGATTTGTGAAAATGGAATCTCAAAGAGATTCATCAAAACATTTTTTAAAACAAGCGGAGGAGATATTACAACCAAGTTAGCTAAACTCCCAGGTTTACCATGGAGGAAGTATCCAGGCGAAAAACACCTTCCAGGGTATAGTTATTGTGGACCGGGAACGCGATTAGATATAAGACTTGATAGTCATGATAATCCTAATCCGGGAGAAAATCCGATAAATGCTATCGATGAAGCATATTGGATACATGATATAGCTTACCGGAACGGTGATTTACAACAGCGTCATCTCGCAGATGTAAAATTAATTCATGCGTTGAATGCCATTCCCGAAAACACTAGTGTTTCGTTCAAAGAAAAATTGGCTTCATGGTTGATAAAATCCGCCATGAAAGGTAAATTAATATTTGGTGCGGGTAATTAATAACAACATGGAATCTATTTGCTATTCTCCGAGAGGATACTGGAGAGGTAAGGCAGCAAACAGTAAACGTGCTAGCTCTGCAAAAGTAAAAAAAACTACATCGGCGGATTGGTTATCCAAACAGGCGATATGGCAAATTTATCTACCGCGGCCTAAACAAATTAACTACTTGCATTTTGATGTGACAGTTCCTAATGAAGTTCATCAAGCTGATATATTATTTCTGCCGCATGATAGCGGTTACAAATACGCGTTAACCGTAGTTGATATTGCGAGGCGATACAAACAAGCAGAGCCGCTAAAATCAAAATCATCAACTGAAGTGGCTTCTGGATTTGAAAGGATTTATCGAAGGGGTCCTCTGCGTTGGCCAAATCTATTATAAGTTGATCCTGGCAAGGAATTTCAAGGCGCTGTTTTAACAGTGATGAAACATCATAATACCACGTTACGACGAGGACATACTGCACTACATCGCGATCAGGCAATTGTTGAACGATTTAATCGGACACTTGCTGAGCGGTTATTTGGATATCAATACGTGAAAGAATTCATCCAACGTGAACGATCTCATGAATGGGTTAAGAGATTACCAGGTGTAGTTACCGCAATCAATAATGAGATTACTAGAACAATCAACATGAGACCTAAAAACGCTATTAAAAAGAGGTATATACCCGTACAACCACAAAAATATTTCAAAGAACCAATTCTTGGTAGTAATGACACTGTAAGGTACTTATACGAACCAGGAGAGCTTGAGGGTTGTAAAAAAAGAGCTACCGATCCTATTTGGAGTGTCACCGTACATAAAATATCTAGTATAACACGATCTACGGGTAGACCAGCAATCTATAAACTGGATTCAACTGCTCCTCAGCGAGGATTTACTCGACAACAACTACAGGTAATTCCCGAGGATACTCAATTACCACCGCGTGGTCTTAACTAGCACCCTGGCGTCTGTTGCACTCAAGACAAGTCAGCATAACGTTATCTCTGATATGACCAATGCTGCTATTCTTTCTGTCTACGGTAAATTGGCGAGGATCTTTATCCGACCAACTCCAACGCATTATACAATTGCAGCTCGCGCAGTGATTATTCTGTTGTTGCTTCAGCGTAATTATTAATTCAGCATCAATGTCAAATTCTCTATTATTTTTTTATCCTGTTGTTTATAACCAGAGTTTTTTTCTGATTATATCCTCGGTGATATCATCGGCGCTGATTGTAGTGTCATTATCGTCACTGGCTTTGTCAACAACAATTCTTCGAAGTTGATTTATTCTCCGTACTCGAGACACTGCAAGATAAATTAAATTTGACCACTCTATGCGATTATCTACTATCCAAACAATTGTGTCTGTGATAGTTAATCCCTGTGAAGAGTGTATTGTCGCTGCGTAACCTAACGTCCATGGGGATTTATCAGCACGCAATGCATCTTCGACGACGCTGATATCAACCAGCACAATATCATTTAACACCAAATTCTGCTTTTCACGTTGTCCAGGAATGTCAACGAAAATATTTTGCTTTCGTGTATCCGAAGGTCTATAACAGAGCGGTACTGGAAGTGTTGCAAATTTACATTGATGCAATTCAAATAATTTCATCTGAAGTTTATCTCTGACTATTTTTCTACTTGCTACTATCAAATCGTTTGGTCTCCACACCTCCCAAAAATCATTCATGGAAGTTTCTGAAATTATTTTACGAGCTATTTCACATTGGATTCTATCCGGTTTTAATCTGATTAGTTGTTTAAACTCACGTAATACTTCATCTAGAGATCTATGGTCGGTATTAATCTCTTCGTAATAGTCTACGTGTGATTTTAACCAATCATGTGGGGATAAACCAACAAATGGCGGTGGTTGACCATGATCGCCGCACATAATAATTTTTGTTGTTTTTGTTGATAACCATTCAAGGAATATTTGTAATATTTTCAACGATACCGTGCATATTTCATCCCAGATAATGACATCAGGGATAAATTTCTCACCCATTCGATCAGGAGTCCATGAGTCACCTTTCCATCGAAAGAAGCTGTGATAAGTACAAGCATTTACCCCACGCTGTATCATCTCTCTTGCAAGTCTATGAGTTGGCGTTAGCACAATCATATTTGATGCGTGAAAATCCGTAGGATTTTTTCCTATGAAATAATTCAATCACACGAGTTGTCTTTCCTGACCCACCACAGCCGTTCAAATAAACGGTTTTATATCTGCATACAGGATCAGATATCGGTGGTGCATTAGAAAATTCTGATAATTGGTTGCTTTTCAAGTATTTATCGTCCATCGTAACATCAGCAGATTTACAATATTCATGTAGCGTCTCCTTTTTAAATCTCCAACATCCCCACACTTCCTCCGGGGATGTGAATTCAGCCACTGCTGATTTGTATTTGTTGTGTATATACATCGAATCAGTGGCTACTCTAACCGCGGTATTAGGAAATCTATTTATCATCGAAAATAGATTAATAGCAGAATAACTAAGCATAGATGATCTTAAATGTGTATACTGGGAACTGTATCCATCACAGTAGGTAACAATTGTACCTAACTTAGTCCCATTGGATAGAAAAGCATCTTTACGAGTTACAAGTTTTCCCTGTTTCGTTAAATCTGCTATGATAAAATCGTATTCAGCGCTGTCTATGATCAACCGCGAAGAATATTTTGCATTGTCATATCTTCCACCTTGAGTAAATTTACCGATTATTCTTCGTCCAAAATCTTTTGCTTGTCCGTTTCCAGTTTCAAATAACTGCCTAGACCAATCCATGATTTGTTGTTCATTGAAAATCTCCGATTTTCCATTCGAAAATTGTTTTCGTTGTTCGCTAATTATACTATCTAGATCGGGTTGTGGTAGCCAAACTTCTTTCTGAGCTCGATAGCATATAATTGCTTCGGAAATAATCAGCGATATCAGCATACCACAATCAATCATGTATCTCAATAGCACAATTGGCATCCAGTGTTTTTCAGACATATGTCTACCAATCCAAACATAACTACACGGATGTAATCCTGTAGCTAATTCAAATGATACCACACGAGCGAATCCAGTTAAGTCAAAATCAGGCAATGGACCATTAACCGAAACACGAGTCATTTCATGTGTGGGGTGTACAAATCGTTTAAAGTATTTAGCACATTCTCCATATCCGAGAAAACTCCCTGGATAACAATTGAAATCATACCCTCGCGGTGGTATTTTGTATTCCACAGTCCTCCGAATTCAAGACAGCTTGATTTAACATCCAATACAAAATCACTTCGTGTTGGACGCCATGAGTTCTTTTCTCGTGCAAAATGAGCTACCACTGACGGAATCGTAAAACTATCCGTGAGTAGTTTTTCATGGAAAGTATTCGAGTTTTCACATGAGTATTTTACAGCGGTTTTCTTTTCATCCTCGAGTGTAACTCTTCAGTGCGATATAATTCTCCATTCGGTCTTACAAACTGATCAAATCTCAATTCTGAATCTTCAGCGCTGCGAAGTAGCCACATTGACACAGGATCATCTTTACACAACGCATGAATAGCATCGAATAACCTCTCTTCGTGGAACACATCCTTACAAAACTCCCCGGAAATCTCCTCGGGGATATATCTTACGATTCGTTCTCGTGGAAATATTGTTACTGCATCCGTCCATGCGTGTTTGTTATGATCAATAATTTCAATTGGAGCTCCTTTTGATTTATATTTCGGTTCGTATAATACTTCTCCGGTTATCGTCGCTACTGATATTGGAAATTTTAATGATTCTTCTAATTTGGTTATATCCTGAATTGTTGCCCCATGCTGTTTCACTGTCAGTCCCCATTCGGTTATTTTTTTTCGTCGTTGTTCAGTTAGTTTATTTCCCCGGGATGCATTCGAGAAGTGTTCCATTACTCGTTCTGCTACACAATTGAGCCCTGACGAAGTCAATGATGACGCCGTTTTCATAGGTGCTAGTTTTGCTATACTTGGCTTATCATTTAGCGGATATATTCCGTAAACAACTGCTGTTACAGGATAGGATTTCTCGTAATATGGTTTGTCAATTCCAGTTAGAATTCCTGGTCTGGAATCTCGACTCACAATGACAATTTTTTTATCTTTGATAATTGGTTCAAATTTATCTCTGATAATCCATTCACCTTCGACTTCGATAATGAATTTTATTCTGAAAAAATACCTCTGTTGGGAATTACTTTGCAATGTACCCTTGGATTTTCCCCTTGGCGAGCCAAGGTGTGAGATTATCTCAGCTGCTCTTTTATCGTTCATGGTAGCATCGATTACGGGTACATTGATATCATCATGTATAATTCGAAATGTCGACCACGTATGAGATGCTCCATCACGCTTAAATTCGTTAAAACAAGCGATGATTTTACTCAACATGGTTCTATCGTCTATTAGACTTTTTAGTATATCAGAGATTCTATCTAGATTTAATCTAGCATTTTTCCAAGGATTAATTTTCGATAATCTCTCGAACTCCTTCATATCAGAGATTCTATCGAGATCGAATCTAGCATTTTTCCAAGAATTAATTTTCGATAATCTCTTGAAGTCCTTTATGCTACCGTCTATTAGACGTTTTGGTTTAACAGAGACTCTATCCCGATTAAATCCGGGTTTAATTTTTGATAATCTCTTGAACTACTTCATGCTATCGTCTATTAGACGTTTTGGTTTAGCAGAGACTCTATCCCGATTAAATCGGGGGTTAATTTTTGATAATCTCTTGAACTCCTTCATGCTATCGTCTATTAGACGTTTTGGTTTAACAGAGACTCTATCGAGAGTGAATTTAGGTTTAATTTTCGATAATCTCTTGAACTCCTTCATATTATAATTAAAACAAGTATTTAAATAAAAAGTTTTTTATATAATGAATCATTGCAAATGGCTCATGATTGGATCAATAACCGTGTGTAACAAATCATGCAGAAATGAGTTCTGTATGTATCATATGCAAAGCGTGAGAAACGGTTCGAAAGGTCCTCTCCCGTGCATCCATTGTGAGGTAGGTGTTAGAGGCAAATCACAGTTATGTATCAGTTGTGGCGGTAAACGTTATAGAGAGTTGAAGCGTTATTATGACAAGAAAAGAATAAAAAATCCTGACTCTGTCAACGACAACGTCAATGACAGGATTATAAAAACTGCTCATGACTACATAGAAAGTTTTCTCAGTGTTATAATTCAACCAAATAATGATTTAGACAAATAAAATATTATGTATATAAATGAACCAAGAATTTCAACCGCATCCCGTGATTGTAAACTATGAAGCATCCCGTGACGGTATTGTCAGACATCGCAGACTGAAGAAGTCAATTGGTGCTGTGAATAATCTTGGATATTTGGGTTTTAATGTTGGAGGAAAAAGATATCTCAATCACCGATTCGTCTTCGAGGTGTTTAATGGTTTGATCAAGGATGGTTTTGTTATTGATCATATTGACTCTGATCCTAAGAACAATTCTTTATCGAATCTACAAGCTATCTCTCAGAGTGAAAACACTAAACGAGGTGGGACTGGGAAACACTCGAAAAATGCTAGACCTGTTAAGTCATTTAATACAGCAACTAACGAGGAGACAGTATTTCAGTCAATAGCCACAGCTGGTAGATGTTTCGGTATTTGTAGATCATCAGTACGATTCGTTGCAGAAGGAATTTATCTATCTTCGTTTTCAAAGCGTTTTAAAAACAGCATTAGGTTTACTTATGTATAAGAATGTAATCTTGCATTGTTCAAGGGGAATAACTCCCTTAGGTATATTTCAGCCTAACACAGTTACGGATCTTAAACACTGTCATTTAATTCTGATTGGTTGGTTTCGCTATTATGAATCTCAACAGGATATAATCAATTTTCTCTTTTTGTAGAAAACTAATACAACTGTTTTATATATATTTCGTATTTGAGTCGTTTTTTTATTGTCTTTTCAAGTATTCTGTCTTACTTCAACGTTGTCAATGATCACTATTAAAAACAACAAAGAATAAAATCACCACACCGCTATGTGCTGTATGTCGTGTAACAGCGGCTTATATACCATACTATAGCCTTATACTATTGGGGGTTTTCGCGTTCGAAAATCATACATGTGATCATTACAACCTATATACTTCCCCGGTGTATGGGTACCTTTTGGTATTCATACAACCTAGGATTTTGTCTAGGTTGTAATGATCACGTATGAATGTAGATCCGCCCCCGTCATCCATTGTCATTGTCATTGTATATATACCATAATCACCCTATAATCTATTGTTGTGCCGTCGTCATCCATTGCATTGTATATATACCATAATCGCCCTATAATCTATTGTTGTGCTGTCGTCATCCATTGCATTGTATATATACCATTATCATCCTATAATCTATTGTTGTGCTGTCGTCATTCATTGCATTGTATATATACCATTGTCATTGCATTGTATATATACCATTGTCATTGCATTGTATATATACCATTATCATCCTATAATCTATTGTTGTGCCGTCGTATGTATACAACCGCCATACACACTAGATCTTGGGGTTGATGTGCTGTCGTCATCCATTGCATTGTATATATACCATTATCATCCTATAATCTATTGTTGTGCTGTCCTATATGTATACAACCGCCATACACACTAGATCTTGGGGTTGATGTGCTGTCGTCATCCATTGTATATATACCATTATCATCCTATAATCGCATAAAGCTTCTGGACGTGCTAAGATGACCAATATCAGGTGTATTATTTCTCAAATTAACAAACTCAAAAATCAAAATATTCAACTATCATCGGGGTTAAATTGTGATCAAATAATGACCGATTTTGAGGATATGGAATTTGCACAAAACAATGGAAAGTATGTACTCTCTAAACAGTATTATCTAATCAAGCGTATTCAAAACTTTATACGTGAGAGTTTAGTTTATCAGGAAGACGTTAGTGTGTTTGTACCATTATGTACGGTCGTAGAAGATGTTGGAAAACAATTAGGTGCCGAGTATGAACCAAAGAAACTTATATTAATTCCAAGGCGAAACAGATAAAAGCTCTAATCGAGCAAGCTGAGTCCCACGCGTAGAGAGCCTCCTTCTTGTATAACATCGTGTACACAGGTAATGAATGTGCGTCTCCGATTACTCAACTAGAACAAGTTTCTAAAGACGGGAAGTAAAATTGTATTGTGTATAATACCTGTTGGTAGATTAACAACAGGGAAGTATAATGGGTTGGTGTAATTTTTAGTGATCTCTTTTTTTTCTCGTGAAATTCTTCAATTTCCAATGGAAATGGAAATTGCAAAGCAATTTCAACGAAGATTTTCAACAATGGATTTCCATCGAAAATGGAAAATCTTTGATTTTCACTAAAGAATTTTCAAGATTTTTTTTAGATCTTCCACGGATAAACATGAATGAGTATACTGCATTATTTGATCACGGATTAATCTCACCGCGATAACATTTTGTTGTTGAAGTTGTAACAGTTGATAATCCGTCAACAAAAACTTTTCATCTCCAAGGTTATATATGATTATATTTACGTGGTATTCACTTTTTGTTGCTCCGTTAAATACCTCTGCGATAGCGTATTCAAGAAGGTCTTTGTCATGGATATATACTCTTGTGTGCTGATACATTTATTAAAACCGTTTATGATTTTTCAATTTAAATTCTTCGTTGAAAATCTTCGTTGAAATTCGTTTACGATCTTGAAAGTCCTTTTTGAAATTGCAATGAAAATTCTACGAATTTTCCATTTACGACTTTACATCTAGCGTTATTTGTAGTGTTTCCCCGCGAAGGTCAATTAGGTTAAATTCTTGGTCAGTTATTGAAAAATTCATCTTGGACATGAATGGATTAATGGGCTCCAAGTAAGTCAAATTAGGTGGATTTTTCACTATGAGACTCCCAGGAGAAACGTCTGGAGAAAATGTATACATGATATATCCCTGGTTGGCGTTGTTTGATTTTGAAACGTCAACTGAGAAACTTCCCAGGATACCATCACAGGTAACGTGTATTGCAATAACAGATGATATATCAACGTTGCCGGGAGATCTGTGTTTGTTGTTGCGATACACTGAATTCGTCGATGTTAAAATTTCCGTGGGAGGATTTATCCTAAACCAAAACGCTTGAATCTGAGGAAAGAATTCGTCAATGAGTTTTTTCAATGATGCTTTTAACGCTGGTACATCCCAATCTTGAAATTTAACGAAGACTAAATTGTCATTGGTGCGTGAAAATACTTTTTTGAACTTTTCTTTCTTTGGCGATTTATCTTCGTATACAAACGAAAGTAATCTGTCATTGAGAAAATTCATATCGGCGATAATTTGATTTAATTGTTGTTGTTGTTGTTTGATTGTATCACGCTTAGTTGTTAAATCTAGCAGTAGAGATCGTTGTAGATAATCTCGAAGTTGATTTAATTTCAACTGGAACATTTGCTTCATCGAGTTGAAAATCCCTAGGAGACTTTTCTCTGTGATCACAAATACACCTTGATCACCAAGAGCAAATCTCCATATTATTTTACCATACTCGTTGTATTCGTATTTGCTAAGTGTATCAGTTTCTGTTCCGTCGTAGACGTTGTATGAATACTTTTGATAAATATCTTGAGGTCGTAGAAAACTAATATCGAAGTTGTAGTTGAATTTAGGATCTATCGCTGGCAAATCGTCAGTGAAAAAGTCAGATTTTTTAGGTTCCGGCAATTGATAATGAACCGCGGGAAGACTATCCAGCCATGCTTTGTGAACCCGTGGGAAATTTTCATCGATGGCATCACTGAGCTTTTTACGCATCTCTGGTACGTTATATCCTGGAAATTTAAACGTTGGAATATCTTCGACGCGGATTTTATGATCTGCTGCAAAAATTGTTCTCGTTGCAGGATGATCATTACGGAGAATATATTGAATTATTCTCAAATGATATTTTTCCATGTCGGCGATAATTGCATTACACACTTCTATGTATTTGATGACGTCGTCGCGACGTGGTGGAGTTTCACTAATTGCCGTTATCAAATAACCTAAAAATCGATTAAAATCTCTATTTCTCTCTGGTAAATTTTCAACAATAGATTCTTCATCTAACTTATGAAATTTAACACCAGTTTTTAGGTCAATCTCTTCAGTAAATAAAAAAAACCTATCCGATAATATTTGAGGAATACCACCAATATCGGCACTTTCATATCCATGGTGATACAAAGTCAGATTTTAGTGGTTCACGTGGTAGATCTTTTATATCGACGGTGCCTGGAATAAACTCAGGATAACCCAACAGAGTTCTAATTGAGCTGTTGTATATATCCACGGCGTAATCAGGTGAGTTAACTTCGAAGATCGTTGACAGCAGCGGCTCATGTCCGTGAATTTCAATTGGGAATTTATCAGGTTCATCTTTGACTTCGATGATATTTGGTCCGGTAATTGCCTGGATTGATTCTATGATTGCGTCATTGATATCTTCGATATCGTATGCGCCCGTTGGTAGATGTATTGTATGTGTGGTTGGTTCGGATTTTGTTCCATCTGGATTAATTTTTCTATACGTGAATGTAAAACTGTTATTGGGAAGTTTACCATTGAACGGTTCTGATCTTACATTTGGCCAACTGTAGTAGCATCTTAATTGCGTTAACGCGATTGCAGATACTGCCAACGGAGGATTAAATTCAACGCTGAATTCTGGTGTTTTCGTTACCAGCGAGATCAACTTTGTTTTTGTGTTGGCGGTATTTGTTGCTATTCGTTGAAGGATTTCTTGCGACGATGTCATTGTTATAGTTATTGTTTTCCAATTTTGAAATCGTTGGATCATACAACCTTACCATCTTCGAGAATTCCTCGTCGGATATTATTTGATCATCAATTGCCGACGATATCAACATTGATAATTCCGAATAAGCGTTTGATACGGTAATAAGTTTAATTGTGTAATCATTTAATTTTTCTTGAGAACACGATGATATTTTTTTTTTATCGTGGTAAATACTCCGGTAATTGTTGCAACCGCGGATATTACAACAGGAACAACAACGGGAGCTATCATAGTCACCGAAGATAATATTATTCCAGCGCCGGTAATCACGCCTGATACCGAGTAAATAGTTATATCTAACGCGGTAATTCTACGTTGGTATTTTTTCTTTTTATTTTTATACTCGGTAATTAACGCTTCAAGTTTATCTTGAAACTCTTTGACGGTGTTATAACGATATTCAAACACCGTTGGTGATGATAATGACATCATTGACATTTTATCTATTAACGTAGCCAACAATTCTTTGAAATAGTTATTAAAAATCCTTTCAATTTAACTGTTTACTTAAATCAGCTACAAATTCGACATACCATGTCATTGAAACCCTATCTAGATTATTATCAGTGGATGTAATCGTGAATTGTTCAATCATATCCTTGTCGATGATTGTTGATATCGTATTATTGACTCCAGATGAACTCGACGATGATATATTAAACAACGTTAGTGTTACTAACGTTAATCGATAAATTCCCTTTACGGTTGCAGTGATATTTAATATATTATTTGTAGGTGTCCACGTATATGATCCGTATTGAATTGTGTATACGTTGTTGATAGTTCTCTTTTTATCATGAGGAATTTTTACTTTTTCAATTATTGCTATCATTCTTGTTGCATCTGATATTATGGCATCTGTTGTCGGTTTAAGATCATCGATGGATTTTTTAATAATCGCGATTGAATCTGAAATTGATCTATCTTCGCGAATAATACCTAACCGGGAATTAATCGCGGTTATTTCATCGAGTTTGGTAATAATATTTCCGAGAGTTGTTTTAATATCATCTGGTTTTGCATCCTTTCCGAAGAACTTGTCGATGGCGTCATCAGCTTTTCGAAAATTTCTTCGTAAACTAGTAAATTCATCAACATGAGAATCAAAATCAGATCGTAATTTTGATAAATTATCAACGGTGGTTTTTACGTATGAGATCTGTAAATCAGCGTGTGTAGGTGGGACACCAAAGAAATTATTTATGATTCTAGATGAATCAATGATACCCTGCTGAAGTTGATCAAATTTGGTTATATGAACGTTATAATCGTCACGTAGTTTTTTCATATCATTGACGGAGTCACCAGCAGTGACTTTAACGTCATCGATGGTTTTTTGTAATTGTGTTATATCATTTATTTGATCATATATTTTTTTTAATTCGTCTAAGTTTGCTATCGATGAGATAGCCTTATTGATTATTTTTTTACTTGTCCAACGGTAACTCCTTCTGCGGAAACACGTGGTACTGATTTTCCAAAAATATCTGCCATGTTATATATACACGTTTCTCTTTGTTAAAATCATTCTTGAATTGCGAGTGATTTATGATTGAAATTCTACGAATTTATGATTGAAATTCTACGAATTTTTCATCATCGTGTATTCATGGATGGCCTTGTGAGGTAATTTAGAACTCGTTGAAATAACCATCAACGCGTTAAGAGTTTCTTGCCCACATATTGGAGGATCTGTTAATGTCTGCGTGGGCAACGTTGAATACCAAACGGGGATTGATTTTGATGAAATCATCGAAGTATATTTGACAAATTCAATCGGAGGTGGTAATCCATACGAGTCAAAATAAATAATACAACATGGATATATCGCGTAACAAACCCAATGAGTTCCAGGTCCAGTGTTATCATCGAGATTAATTATTCCAGTTTCTGGTATTTGTGGTTTTGCTGGTAATTGATCTTTCATGAATACACCTCTGAAATGCTTTATGGGGAGTTTTTTTACTGCGTCGAGTAAATCAAAATTTGACATGGGTGAAATTTCGTTGATAATTATTTCGTGGAATTTCCACTAACTGGTTTTGTAATATCTTGTGAATCGACTTCCTGGTAGTCTGAATCCCTTTCCCTTTTTTTTTCTCTTGGATTTTCCGTTTAGACCTTTACCAAGAACTTTATTGACGACATTAGAAGCAAGTGCTCAGGCTGCCCCAGTTCCTAACGCTCCAAGAATTGCCAGAGCCGCTGACGCAATCAATCCTGGAATTGCAGCCAACAACGGGAAAAATCCTTCGATTTTTATCATATTTTTTATAGCAGCTGAGGATAGCGTAATCTGAACTCCTTTTTTTCTTTAAAAGCGCTATTGAAATGATTAACCTGAGTTTTCGTCAACGATAACTTATTTGATCCACCAGTCATCTGATTATGCTTTAGCGTAATCGTAGTTCCGCATTGTTGGGCTGAACTTGATTGAAGTTTTTTTTATCTGACCCGGTGTTAATGTAACATTAATAGTGTTATATGACATTTTATATAACACTAATTGATTCAATTACATGTCTTTGAATGAAAATCTCGAAGAGATTCAATTACATATTTTCCACTGGTGCATCAATAACTCTCATTTTTCCACCACCACACCTTCAAGTATCATATTTTTATCACTGAGAATAACAGCAACCGCCCTAAATCCTCCAAGAGCATCACCGATACGGGCTTGAAATTTTACATCAACGGTCGAGTGTTTAGATAGATCAAGATGTTGCAGCGAAAAGTAATAAATCGGATATAATTCTTTAAAATCGAACTGTGATATTTGGAGTCCAGTATCAATGTTTTGATCACGGCCCATAAACGACCACAATCGATGATAAACTCGCCCTATTTGATTGTTTTCGTAATCGATAATAAGATTTTCTGCAGGTTCTTGTTGATTACTTATTCGCAATGATACTTCACTGACATCACAACGATCAAATATCATATGTGACCGCAATTGTAGACTATCATTCGCAGCACCGGCTATTTTTTGAGTTCTTTACGAATTTTGTAACACAACAAAAACATGTCTTGGTGCGCAAACATTTTTCGTCAGCGCAAGTTGCCAGGTAAAAATTCCAGTACCTGTACCGGATGTTGTAGCTGTTGTAACATCACACCAACTCAACAACGATTTTCCTCCTTGGTCCATAAACGACAGCAATTGAGTCTCAACGGCCAACGATGGAGTCATAATTGGCATCCACAACGTTAACTTTGTTAATGCTACAACACCATCTCGTACAGGATCAGGGCCGTGCCAAAGAGCAAGATGATCATTATCTCTTCGTGTGAGTTCTACAGTATGACTAGCATCAAAAATAACTCTTCGGACGTCTCGGCAAAATCCAAATATATGCGACAATGGAATCGTACACGAAAATCTACCTAGGCTGTCTATGTTCTATTTTTGTGCTGCAAATCCCGCGTTGTAATTGGGATTACTGCCTACAACAACAGGTTCACTTTTAGAACCGTCAGCGAAGGCAATATTATCTAGTTTATTTGGCGTTCTTATCGTAAATTGACGATGTTCAGCGCGATCGGAAGTATCCTTCGCAAACATCATTGAATGCCCCGCAGATTTAATAAAATCATCAGATTATCTAGTTAAACCTACAACTGTAGTTGCGAGATCAACATCGTTATCGATGGATTCAATTCTAGTAGAATTAATTATATACTGAGCGTTGTTAAATAACGCCATTATACCATTGTTGACAAACCCAATCGGGATATCTTTAAGATTATCACCAGCTGAAAACTCAGTATTATCATGTTTCCGTAGTTGTCCTTCTACTTCGATGTATGCTTCTCACGGCAAGAAGTATTTAGATGTATCATCAAATCTAAGTTCAATTCGTGACCTTACATTTGGATCCTGAGCTCGATATGAAAAATATTGATAATCGCGTATAGAATTATTTTTCCTACGGGATCATTTACTTTAAAAGCATCATCAATCTCATCCCGGAACATTTTATACTAACATAGTTGATCTAAATGTTTAACCATTTCAAACCGGAGTCAGCAAATATTCTCAACCTCGCCGCTGCCATTTTATTAATCGCACTGCCTATTTTAGGTGGCATTTGTTCCGTAAACTGTAGTTGTAAATTACTTAGATTTTTCTTTGAAAATCCTTTGGTTTTTGCACCTCTCGCCAACAACATAAGTTTTTCTTTTGCATCACCTAACATATCAAATGCTTTATTACCAATAACTGTACTAGCTCTATCACCGAAAACCCCAATAGCTTTTGATGCTATTTCCTTATCAACAGGTAAAATCTTTGGAGCAATTCTAGTAAATAATCCAGTGACAATATCACCGAGTTCATTTCCATACGTGAGTTTATAAACCGGTAATCTTGAGTTTACAACATAAACAGGTCTTGCTCTGTTCATACTACGATGTACTATCATTTTATTTAAATGCTATATATCTAATCGTTAAATCACTTCGTTGAAATTACAATGAAATTTCCAATTGCAAAGCAATTTCCATTTCAATCGCTGTAATAATAATCATCGGTAAGTTCATCGATGAAACTGCGATATAGTCCGATATCCATTACACGTCCTTGAAATAACCGCTGACAGATTTCAGTTGCTTCATTAATTATTTCCGGGGAATTATTTCCAGCTCTTTTTCCTCCAATAAGAACTTCTAACCGTGATAAATCATCGAGGACACTTCTTGAACAGGGTATTGAATTTCTCGAAATTTCACCACCGCGATATCCCTCGCCGGATTTTTTTCTTCAGGTTCTTCTCGTTGAAAATCCAAAGGATTTTTCAGAGGATCTCCCATAACAAGTTCTTCTTGTTTTCGTGGTCGTCCTCTTTTTTGTGGAGTTGATTTTATACGTTTTCGTTCTTCTGCTCGTTCTTGTTTTTCTCGTTCTCGTTCCGCTTTCTGTCGTTGTTTTTGTTCGGTTTTTAGTCGTTGTTGTTCAGTTATTAATAAACCTCATTTTTCCTGATATTCTAAATCTTGTGTATCAACAGCAGTTTTATACGCGTTATATATGGGGTCATTATTATTAATTTTTGGTAGCTGATTTTTAATTTTAAAAACTGCGTCAGAAAAATCTTTTACATTTCTAATAGAACCTACATGCGTAGGGTGTAAATACTTATCTTTTTGATAATATCCTAACGCAGCAAAATCCGTTAAATCACTTATATCAGTTTTATCGATAGTTGATAAAGCCTCATCATTAAATCTATTTCGGAGTTCTTTAACTCTATTACCATCGATTTGTTTAGGTTTAACCGTAGGTGCAACTGGTGGGGCAACCACAGGTGCAACTGGTGGGGCAACCACAGGTTTAGATTCTTTTATCGCGGTTACAACTTCACCAGTTGCCGTAGTTATAGGATTAAATAATTGTTCAGTGTCGGTGGTAAAATCCATCTTTGCTTGTTGACGCGCTTGAAGATTATCTCTGAAAGAATCTCTTACCGGGAGATATTTTTTAATTGCAGCCAACCGTTCTCTAGCTAATCTAGTTATTTGTGCTTCTCCGATGTTTGCCATTTATATAAAAAATATATCGCTAATTCATCATTGTATCTATAGCTAATTCGGTTAGCGTATAGCAGCAGAGAGGGTGAACGCCAACTATATGGCGTCTTTTTTTTACCGTCCTATTAAGAATTTTCGAGGAAGCCTCGGACCAAATCAGACGCAGTCCACGTTCTCACCTCATCATGTTTAAAACCGATGATTTTCCACTGAAAATTTCAGGCAGCAAAGGGATGGTGACAATAAAATTGGCGTCGTTTTTTTTTTACTGAACAATTTAATTAAATATTTTCAAGGAAGCCTCAGTTTGCTAAATTGAGGCCTATTAAGCAATTTCGAGAAAGCCTCAGTTTGTTAAATTGACGCCTGTAAAAGTTATTCCGTTCACCCTCTCTGAATAATTTCGGTTTCCTTAGAAGCCTTATTTTTGCTTGAGAACTTGGTCTGTTCACCCTCTCTGCTCTTCGCAATGACTCTCACATTGTTATTAAAAAGGCGGACAAAGGTTCAGCAACGGTTATCTTAGATAAAAAGGATTATATTTGGGAAATAGATCGACAACTTCCTAATTATAAGCATTACAGGAAATTAGATCAACCTATTTATCATACTACAAGTAAACGAATAACTAACATCATACATCGGCTGGTAAACAACAAAAAAATCAGTCAAAAAACAAATGCAGTACTTAACACCAGAAAAGAACCCGAGGCCGAGGCATATTTATACTTTACCAAACATTCACAAAAGCCTCGAATCCTGGTCTATTCCGTTTCATATCGCATTTCGGAATATATAGACTCATTCTTAGCACCATTGGCAGCTAAACACTCATCATATATCAGAGATACTACGGACTTTTTAGAAAAAAATAGAGATATCAAATTACCTTCAAACAGCTTTCTTGCCACTTTGGAAGTTGAAAGTATGTACACAAATATTGATATTAAGGATGGCTTTAAGGCGGTGTTTAACAGTTTCAAGGCAAATCCAAACCCAAGTAGACCAGATTTAGAAATTTTGGAACTATTGAAACTGTGTTTAGAAAACAATGATTTTGAATTTAATGGCAATTGGTTTCTACAAATTTCAGGAACAGATATGGGAAAGAAATTCGCCCCAAGTTATGCAAATATTTTTATGGCAGATTTGGAAAAAGCCGCATTCAATAGTTGTCAACTTCTTCCCGTAGTATATTTAAGGTTTCTGGATGATATTTTTCTGATTTGGACTTATTCCAAGGACGAGTTTGATCAATTTATCCAAACTTTAAATAATTTCCATCCTTCCGTAAAACTTAAAGCTGTCATCAGCGACACTTCTGTCGATTTTCTGGATACAACCGTTTTTAAAGGACCCATGTTTGGAAATACAGGTATTTTATATACAAAGGTATTCTTTAAGTCCACGGACACACATCAGTTACTTCATAAATCTTCTTTCCACCCTAAGCACACCTTTAAGGGGATCCTAAAATCACAAATTATTAGATTTGACAGAATTTTTTCTAGGAAGGTAGATTTTTCAGAGGGCTACAAACACACTGTTTAGAGTTTTAAGAACACGAGGGTATTCCAAGCGCTTTCTCAGACAAATTAAGAACAATGCAATAGAAAATTTTGATACCAAACTACACGGAGTAGCTAAAGCAAAACCATGTAATAGCAGCCGTTGCAGCACTTGCCCATTTTTAAAGGAAACACACATTTTCAAAAGTCAGCAGACTAATCAAACTTTTTATATTAAGCAAAATCTGTCATGCGATTCTAAAAACGTCATATACCTCATCACATGTAAGAAATGTGGCATACAATATATGGGACAGACCAGTCTTACATTAAGAGATAGATTCACTAGACACAGATTTGATATCAGACACAAGGCAAATAAAACCGTTCCTAACCATTTTAATACCTCAGACGATTCGATTAACGATTGTTGTATCACGCCAATTGAATATGTAGCGGATAAAGACAAACTAACGAAAAGAGAACAGTATTGGATACAAAAACTTAAATCTTTAATGCCTGGGTGCCTAAATTTACATGAAGAGTTTGAAAAACTAATCCCGTTTGTCATTACATATAACACAAAAGCAGCACAAGTTGCCAAATTAATTAAACAAGGGTATATCGAAATTCAGCAGATATTCCCAGCCATATTTTCTCATAAATTCATTACCGCTTATTGCAGAAATAAAAATTTAAGTGACTTCATTGTCAGAAGTAAGTTAAAGAGCGAAAGTAATTCTCCCTAGGCCAGAGCTTATTAGGGTCCCCTAACCCTAATCGTAACTTTAAACCTAACCCTAAAGAGGCGTTAGAAAAATTAATAAAAATAAGTAGCACACAGCAAACCAAAAACACACTAAACGAAAAGTTACATTTAAAAAATGGGAATAACAAAAAGGGAAGAAAATTAAGGCGGGGAAAGTTACGGGATTATACAAACAGGCAGAAGAGTTATATAGAAGGAAATAATTATGGAAATGGGGGAGAAAACCTTAGAAGCCCTATAAATTGAAGTGTAGGGAATTACAACGGACAAAATTAAAATTCATAAACTATATACAAGATAATTACGCTGGACTCCATAAATCACAGAACATAAAAGACGAAACAAAATCGACAAATATTTACACAAAATGCGAGACGATATCTCCAGAACATAAAGACTTATGTGAGAATTTCGTCTCGCAAAATGAAATTATAGATACTATAAATAATTTAACTAAAGGAAAATCACGAAATGACGATTTCTATTAATGAAAAAAATTAAAAATTAAAATAAAATTTAAAAAAAATAAAATAATATTTTTGCCCCGAAAATGCACTTATATAATATTTTTTAAAAAATGATATTAAATGATATCAGCATGTATATATTCCTACACCATATACAAGCTCCACTGATGGATATGTGTCAAATTTGCTCAGAGAAAATATCCTTGTAATTCAATAAGAGACCTTAATTTAAACTAAACGATGACAAAAATTTATTTTCTATTGGTCATTCAAACTATTTATTAGGGGTCCAAGGAGTTAATTCATTCGTTTATGATGGGGTGACTTCCCGTGTAAAATATATATGCTTGTATAGCCGTCAATAATTGGTTATAGACATAGTTATAGGGTATTTAGTGAGAGGACAGGGATGAAATAGTTATAGTACAACCTACTCAAGTTCTCCACTAAATCCGTTTAAACTGCCTGAGAATGAAATATAGGTCAAAAGAGATAAAATATACGTTCCCCACGTATATTTACCCTTGGATGTAAAAAATGCATTCCATTGTATTGCTCAATTTTGGTTAAGATATTGATTGATGTAGTGTGGCAGTATAGCCTATATGATGTCAGGGAATTCTAATGACCCATCCTGGTTTATGCATTATTAATTACTAATAATATTTGCTAGCTGACACTAAAAAGATTACATTAGAAATATTTAAACAAATTATATGACTTTAACTTTGCACAACTAATCTTAACATGGTTATATATCCCACATGAACAAATATCCATATAGTTTAGAATGTTTGGGATCAAAATTTCACATCCAGTGCATCATATAGGCTGCCAATGTACCAATAATGACAATGAAAGGCATATTTTGGGCTGCGTGTGTGCACTGAATGTATCTCAAAACTTTATTTTGATCATGAATATACCTATATATGGTAGCATATTTCAATTTAGTTGTTTGACAGTGTACAGTATTGTAGTATCAGCTGACATCCGATTCCATTGAATCATTAAGCTTAATAATTGGTAACTAACACTCTTAACAATACATATTTAGTTATACAACCAACTGCCTAAGTACCAGCCCGACACAAAAAATGTGAAATATAGCACCTGTCATTGTTTCTTTAAGGTGCATCTGGACAGACATATTGCGGTTTTCTGCTAAATCTCTATGAGCTATGCTGGTTCAATACTCATCGGGAAAATGTTGTTTTAAATACCCAAACTATCATTTGTTTTAAATACCATTCAACTTTGCTGTCTACAAGTTTTTGAAACTTGTATTAAAATGATATTTTTAAATAAAAAATTAGTTTTAAAAATTTAAATGTTAATCTAAATTTCCATTAAAATTTAATTGATCAATATTTTAAATTTCAAACGTATTTTCAGACAGGACTTATGGTGTTTTACAATTAAGTTATCACTGCATTAAAAAATTTCTATAATTAAGAAAGATAGATTTTGTTTTGGTTTCTTAAGAGCGCTTGGGCAAAACCTTGCACCCTGTCGAACGCTACCGTTAAACATTTGCTGACAGGTGTCACGTGTCTTGTTTGCAAGGAAGTTCAAAACGACTTCATATATCAAGTTGAAATAGGCGTGGTTTTAAATATGAAAGTTTGACTAAAATTGGCCATACAAATAAGGTCTGTCAAAATCTCAGAAAATCGAGTTCGATGAGCGGTGGTGAAATGTTTGCTAATGTTGTTCATGCATCAGGCACATGTTGATTCTTTTTGCTGCCTTGTCACATTCAAAACAGTTCTTTGCTGTCAAATATGAATGTTAAAAAGAGGGGCTGGTGGTAGTGTTGGTTCAGTAGAAAAGACACCATTTGTATAAGGAATTAACCTGATTACTTCAGTCAAAATATCCCATGCATGCTTTCTACAAAAAAATCATGAGTTACTTTCTACTTGTGGTTTCAATGACAAATTATTCTTATTTTCCTGTAATTGGTTATTGTCGGATGTAAATTCACCAGAAAAATTGTCCAATGAGAACTGAGTCCATAATCAAACTTGAATTAAATACAATGCCTTACACGCACTCCGTTTGTGCTGATAAATCAACAGCAAATAAGATATACTTAAGAATTGAAGGCTAAATATCCCCACTATAAATACATTCCCTATTTCACACAATGGCGTGTGATTTTGCCTAGGGCATATATCAAATTAAAAATTACTGAATATACCTGAAGCGTCGGCATTTATGATCTTATGCCTTTCTTCACTATATTTTGTTGCATGCTTAAACACGTCACGTTTATTAAGCTTATATTGGGTCATGTATATTTGTTTCCAGCGTCATGTATTTGTGTGAAATGGAGAAGTAAACAATAAAGAAACAAAACACGTGAAAGACATCAAAGGTAAGATCCGTTTCTATATTCCATATTAATTTTATTTGAAGATAAAGAAAAAGAAAGAAACGGGGGTAGTTGAGTAATCTTAGCGGACAAAAGGGAAGAAAGATGTCGCTGTCATTGTATCATTATAAGAAACATTTTTGTGAACATTTTCTCTAACAAACATGAACTCTGGATGAGATTCTAAATTACTCGATGAAATTAACGTTCTTAGAATTCTCTTTGAAAAAAATGCAAAACATATATATGTCAAAATGTTTTCTTGTTAAGTTTCACGCTGAGGATTCTTTTTACATAGTCTTTGTTTTAAAAATATGTTTTCAAATAACGTTTAGAAATTAATTTTTAAAAATCGTAATTCATCTATGTGCTGTCGCAGAATTGTTCTTACACTGTGCGATAATATTCGTTTAAAAATTAGAATTAATCTGTCTGAACAACATTTTTAAATAGCAATTCTAACACAAAGGCACCGCAGTATTATTATGAATTGTTTTATGAGATTTGATTAATAATGTTAATTTTCAGAAACATTCTTAGTAAAAACAGATATATAACCGAGAAGATTGGTCCAGTAAAGCCAAGCGGAGTTTCTTCTTTTGGTCGAGCGGACAATGCACCAGGGTTAGCATTTACGTCACAAACAGATACCCACGCATATATGTTTTGGTTTCTTAGTTTTGTTTTCGCCTGGATTGTCTGAAAGTATATATATATATACATATATATATATATATATATATATATATATATATATATATATATATATATATATATATATATATATATATATATATATATATATATATATATATATATATATATATATATATTTATATATATATATATATGTAAAGAGAGAGAGAGAGAGAGAGAGAGAGAGAGAGAGAGAGAGAGAGAGAAGTTCTAGTTATTCAGAGCCGCAATAAGTCTAAAGAGTCTTTGT
Source organism: Unio pictorum (assembly GCA_030141615.1). Classification (NCBI taxonomy): domain Eukaryota; kingdom Metazoa; phylum Mollusca; class Bivalvia; order Unionida; family Unionidae; genus Unio; species Unio pictorum. The sequence continues at coordinate 124,372 of JARLTB010000217.1, forward strand.
ACATCCGGTCTGTCATAAATTTTACAATTATTTGATTTATTGAAGTTTTGCACTGCATGCTCTCTTTCTCTCTCTCTCTCTCTCCATCCATCCATCCATCCATCTATCCATCAATCTATCTATCTCTCTATCTATCTATCTATCTATCTATCTATCTATCTATCTATCTATATATCTATCTATCTATCTATCTATCTATATATCTATCTATCTATAATAATAATAATAATAATAATAATAATAATAATAATAATAATAATAATAATAATAATAATAATAATGAGGACTTTGTATATCGCCTAATCTTTAGAAGATGTACGCGCTTTAAAGCATCTATAATGATATGAATACAGAAAACAAAAAACAAACACAAATACCATGAAATTAAAAAACATAAAAAATGCTGGAAATATCAAAGGTAAGAATCATTTTTAGGTCTTTAAGTGTGTTCCTGCAGTCGAAAAAGGTGAGTTTTAAGAGCACTCTTGAAAGGGATCACTGCGTCTTTGTGTCTAATTTCAATGAGAAATTAGTTCCACGTTGCATGGCCCTGGTATGCAAATGAACTTTGCCTATATCACTTCGTTTTCGTAGTGGAAATAATGAGTACACGATCGTCAAGAGAGGAGCGTAATTTACTTGCTGGTGTGTACACATGGGTGAGGCCGGATAGGCATGTTGGATTGGAGTCCGTCAGTGAAACATAGCACAGAAAACACATTTTGTGTTTGATTCTGGATCGGATTGATAGCCAGTATAGGGTACAAAACAGCGGGTTGGTGTGCTGTGATCGTGGTACTCTTAGGATGATCCGATCAGCTGTGTTTTTAACTTTTTTTGTAGTTTCTAGAGTTGATATTGAGAAGCAACAGACATAATTGAGTTTCCATAGTCCAGTCTTGAAGGTACTAATGAACACATACAAGTGGTTTAGTGGCATCAACTGAAAGATATTTGCGAATAGATCTGACGCATTACAGAACAAGATATGCAGCCTTACATATATTCATGATATGTTGGTGCAATGTCAGAGTTCTGTCTAGAGTAACATCTAGGTTTCGTACTGACTATGAATTAAACGTTAGGTAGTGCTGCTATTTATTGTTTGAGGTAAAGGAATGAGAAAGTTTTGTGTTGCGATCCGAATGGCCGTACTTTTATCATTATTCATCTGCGGCTTGTTACATATCATTCATGATTTCACATACGAAATGCACCTCCCTACTGCTTAGATGGTAGCATCAACTTCAGTTGGATTTTTATACCTGTATAATTTTGTGTTATCAGCGTACAGTGATAAGACAATGGATGATGATCTATGAGGCTTGAAAGCGGCTGAGAGTATGGAATGAAGAGAACATGTCCACGAACAGACCCCTGTGGAACACCACAACATAGATCAACTGGGCTGGAGTGTATTCTATTTGCAGATACAATTCTTTTTCCTGTTGACTGTACGGCTGTATCGTGAATGCCAAATACAAAGACGGTGAAGTAATATAACATGATCTATTGTGTAAAATGCAGCAGACAAATCAATTAGTGCGAGGACTGTAATCTTTACACTATCCAAAGCAGAGAGAATGTCATTAACTACTTTCAGAAGAGTAGTTTCATTACTGCGGCAAGGGCGATATGCAGACTTTACATTGCTAAAAGCATGTTTGAATTCAGATGAGATACAAGTTGGTTTAGAACAACGTCTTCTAAGATGTTTTGTATGAACCGAGATTAGAAAATGGGCTGTAGTTCTTTAATTTGTTATGGTCGAGTGTTAATTTCTTCAGCAAAGGCTTTACAATGGAAGTTTTCAAAAATGATGGGAATTCCCTGGATGAGAGAGATATATTAATAATATCAGTTAGTGAAGGCAATATTGGAACTAAGCACTAAATCAACAGTGATGTTGGAATTTTATCAAGTTCACATGACTGTATTGCACTCTTCATCACTATTGTCCGTATTAAATTGACAGAGTCAGGTTCAAATGCTGCTAATCGTTCTCGCTGTGATTCAGTATCGTAACTGTATGGTGAGGACGAGTAAACTGCAAATGTGTTGACAAGCTTATCTCAAAGGATTGTACCTTGTCACGGAAGCAATTTGCAAACAGGTCCGGAAAGATCGACTGGAGAAAAGGTAGTTGGAAGTGGTGTACATTTGTTCTTGACATACGTTTATTAGTTATTTCGAAGTGCTCTTTGCAACTGAAACTCTCCGTGATCTTTGCACTGTAGTGGGTTTAATTTGGTTAAATAGACAATGTTTTCATATCTAACTATATATCTATCTATCTACCTATCTATCTATCTATCTATCTATCTATCTATCTATCTATCTATCTATCTATCTATCTATCTATCTATCTATCTATCTATCTATCTATCTATCTATCTTTCTATCTATCTATGTTTCTCTGTCTGTCTGTCTGTCTGTCTGTCTGTCTCTCTCTCTATATATATATATAAAAATACACACAAATGCACCCACCCAGCCACACACCCACACGTATATATATATATATATATATATATATATATATATATATATATATATATATAGATCGACTGGAGAAAAGGTAGTTGGAAGTGGTGTACATTTGTTCTTGACATACGTTTATTAGTTATTTCGAAGTGCTCTTTGAAACTGAAACTCTCCGTGATCTTTGCACTGTAGTGGGTTTAATTTGGTTAAATAGACAATGTTTTCATATCTATCTATCTATCTATCTATCTATCTATCTATCTATCTATCTATCTATCTATCTATCTATCTATCTATCTATCTATCTATCTATCTATCTATCTATCTATGTTTCTCTGTCTGTCTGTCTATCTGTCTGTCTGTCTGTCTGTCTCTCTCTAGATATATAAAAATACACACGAATACACCCATTTGAGTAAATAGACACATCGACGTTTCCTCAGTATCAAACTCCTTTAATGATATGCAGTTTATAGTGATGTCTAGTACTTAGGCATCTTGCTGCATACATTTAGCATCCATCAATGCATCAATAATAATGTTCACGTGACACGCCGACCATGTCAGAATGCACTATGATAATATTCTACAGAAATTATTCTACAACATTTTGTACCATTACAACTTATAGCCTCTTTATTGAGATCAACTATAAATAAATGACACAAATGTATTGTCCAATGACCGTTATAGGCAAATTGTACAGATTTTACTAAAGATCTATTTCATAGAATGCTTTTATTACAAACTATATTATATTTTTCAAAAGAAACAGCTTTTCATTTACCTTTTCAGCATAGGCGGCATAATTTACTCAAGATACTCGCAGCAAACACAATCCGAGATTCTACAAAAAGGCACCGTTATTTGGGAATAGCATTTGATGTATAGGAAAGCTGCTAATTTACTTTCTTTCATCAACCCTTAAATCGTGGTGCCAACGAGGTAGATAATAAAACAAAATTTTGTATTTCAAGAATATAAATCTTTGCTATAGATAACGTTATGGCCATTGACTAAAGCAGTCTCCTCGGAAAAGCACACTTATCCCTTTAGTAACACAATACCGCGCATATGCCTTAAACATATGCACATTCTCCAAAGACACTGACACGTTGACTCTTATACATGCACTAAGGTTGTATTTAATGAACCACCTATTGTCGCTTAACGACAACCCGAATAATTTCAAAGACCACCTTGTGCGCACATAGGTGAACTTAAATGATAGTATAAGTCAGAGACTTGTAGATGTAAAGACACGCATTGCTTAATCTGTAAGTACATGGCAGGGAATACTACTTCCAAGAGTCCATTAACAGGATTCCCTTGATATTTAAATCGAATGGTAAGATTTTCCAATGACGGAGTTATTTGCGTCATAAATTAAAAGGAATGTTTATTCCAGGGACGAATTTGTGGGGTGAGGGGTGGGTCTGGGGTTTCTGAAAACCCGTACACACACAAACGTAAGGTCACTTGTCACTTGAAATTTCACCACCGTTGGATCGTGTGCACGTTTATTGGGTATTATGCACGATTTGAGTATATAGACGTATTGAATTTTGCTTTGGTACCCTTTCGAGGAAAGTAACGTAACAATACCGCACCTAATTTGGCACTGTATCGTCTGTGATTTGCTTTTGTTCATATCCATTTGCTTAGTATCAAACTCCTTCAATGGTATGCAGATTATAGTGATGTCTAGCACGGGCATCATGCTGCATACATTTAGCATCATGTCCCACCCAGTCACATTACCCTAACACCAAGCCGACCACGCGATGTAGTTGCTAATACCAATTATCTTAGGTCTTTGGTAACACTTGGCCTGAGATCGTTCCAGAAAGCTCGGACATTCGAGGCGAAACTCTAACCACTAAGACCACAGGAGCTGCTACTAGTTAGTAACGTAGCCACTATGAACATAAAACTTTACAAATGTCTCATTTGAGAAACAGTCCTTAATACAGATTAACCATCAACTCCATTAGAACAGACTAAGCTAATATAAAAACTTGTTAATTTGAATGAAAGTTCATTAAAACTTTCTCCAAAACAGCAACTATGCCTTTACCAATATATTTCAGTCATAGTCAAACCCGTTTAATATCTATATGCTGTTCTATTCTTATCATTTTCTGATTTTAACAAAGTATAAAAAATCACTTGTTTTAGCAAAGTTTCACAATTTTATTTTAACGTATTTGCTACTGGCACACGAAACTATTCAAGTAACTCTTGGCTATTTTTATCACTTGTTACAAAGATTTCTTGTTCACATATTTCGCGTGGTGTTTTGTACCCTCCCTCTGTACGTAATGCTCACCTATTTTGCGTAGTACTTTGTACCCCCCCCCCCTCTCTCTCTCTCTCTCTCTCTCTCTCTCTCTCTCTCTCTCTCTCTCTCATGCTCACATCTTTTGCGTAGCACTTTCTACCCTCTCTCTGTATGTAATGTTGACATATCTTGCGTAGTACTTTATATCCCCTCTTTCTATGCCATGTTCGCTTATTTAAAACACATAGCTCTAAGTCATTATTAGTAGTAAAGGTGCGCACAAGTTGCATTGTAATTCATATATATTTGAGAGGTTATTACAAATAGAAATTGACATATAAAACATGCGGTAATGAAAACGGGTATGTTGAATAGATTCATAGTGTCAGATTTATATCTTGTGATGTGCATGATGAAATCAATGCAAGCGACACAATGCAAAATTTAAATTAAAAACAAGAAAAAGTTATGTCTAGACTCATTTTGCATGATACGCCTGTAAGAACTGTTGCATAAGAAAAACTACTAAATATATAGCAATAATTATTAAAGACGACAGAAGTATGTCTAGACTGTGACTGGTTTACTTGCTTAACGTGAGGGAAAATACAATAAAATGTTATGGATCAATAAGTGACGTGCGATTTTATCCAAATATGCAAATTGTAGAAGATTGGAGTAAAATGTTCCAAGAAAAGTCTGGATAGAAAATTATCACGTAGAAATGAACTATGCGTTCACAATAAAACCCTTCCGCACAGCTAGAATCAGTTCACAAAAGTAGCACAATGCATAAAAAATTACTATAATTCAGATGTTAGATTAATTGATACGCTACATGTCATAGACCCTATGCTACATGTCATAGACACTTTGCTACATGTCATAGACCCTATGCAGACATGGCTTTATTAACAATCCACCGTGAAAAGGAGCCCACAAGTTTTTATTACTGAAAAATTGTAACAAATGAAGACGATGCAGTTACATATGTTAAAAACGCATTTGTTTATCTTGATTGCATAGCAGCTCACTTACCTTAAAACGTTCGCCTTGTATAGAGTAGAAACTAACTCAATAAATTCCAACTCTTCTCTACCTATTCGGTACAGACAATGTTGACGGTAATTTACAAAGAGATTCGAAATATATATATATTAACTTCCGTAATGGGTAGCGACGTACTTGATCCTAACAAATCAGATAGTTTGTTTACCTTCATACTGTAATACAATACTAGACTATAATGGCGTGCTGATGTACGCTAAAGAACTTTTTTAAAGCCCTCAAACGCATTATATAAAATGCAAGATTTCCGACTTTCTGCAAAACTGTGTTAGACTCTAATCGCTAAATTTTAATTTCTTTCCTTGTTCTGCTTTATTCCTGTAAAATATTTTGTATTAGTCTATGCAATATGACTTGATTTATTCAAAGCATTTTTATATCTGACCTATCCATTTTATGGCGGTTTTGTTACACTCTTTTGTACTAACATAAAACATAGCATGTAAAAATGTGTGGCTTAACTTCAGAGCTCTTCAGGAGGAAATATAACTGCAACAAGAATCCATAGTGGCAGACAAACATGGTTTTCAGGTCTGGTTGGCAGATAGGTACAGCCTTACTATATTTTAGATGACTAATTGTGATGTTGTCGATGGATTATAGGTTTTCTTTTGTAACTATCATTCAGTTTGATTCAGATTATATACGTTGACATGATGTCCAAACAATAATTGCTGATAACGTTTACTGTACGGTCATATTCAGATTCAAGGTTATCTACAAAAAATAACATTGATATGTTTGCATCGTTAACTACTACCATATGCTGTTCGAATAAATGTGCGTCAAAAATGGGAATCGTTAATTCCAGAAATTATTTAATGAACTATTAATTGGAAGTTTCTCTCAAGTAGTTCTTTTTTGATGCCGATGACATAAAGTGTTTCAGTGATATTGTGAAAAGCCTCCATTCAAGCTAGCATGGCTTTTAATGTGTTGGTATAAAGCAATTATGATCTGTCAGTATGTTGGGATATCAAATTGTCATCCACATATAGCGCATTAATACACAAGATTGTTTCAACGGTAGGCAATGGCTCCTATACTCTAGGTGAGTGATGAATTTCCAATTTTTAATCAGTAACGATAAAAGAAAACGAGAAAATTTTTAAAAAATTTAACTTTTCTAAATGAATGTACATTTGTGAAGTGAGAGAGAAACAGAAGATGGAAACTGAACTTTACACCAATTAATCTTGGTCATCGTACGGTATGTGCACACCTTCCTTTGTATTTATCTACAGTGTTTACAATACCAATGATACAAAGTTGAAATAGCCTGTCGAGACTATAAGTTACATTTCTTGGTCAGGAGGCACACACCTGCTGTAAACTATTTAATGCTTTTTTTTTTTTTTTTCACTTTTGAAAGAAACGTTAGCAAAATTCAGAAAACAGGTTTTAAATATTGATGTAATAAAAGGTTGTTCCTTCTTTCTTTTTCTCTGGCGTGTTAGTTGGTCAAGCAGCAGACTAATCGATCAAACGAAAACAACACGGATGGGTAATAAATACCTTATGTTTAAGTCTTCCGATCCCTACCCACGAGGGGGCCCCGAGTGGCCGAGTGGTCTAAGGCGCTCTCCTTTACGGATCACTGCCATCTCACCTCTGCATGGGTTTGAATCTAAGATTCGGCCAATGTGGGTATGTGAGAAAGCTTGCCAGTAGGTTAAAAAAAGGTTCAGTTTATCAATTTGCATAGAGGATTGTGAATAGCGACAAAAAGTACAGAACTATTTCGTGGCGGAAACACACGACAGGGATGTGAACAGTTCACTAACGTTGTCAATAAATAGTTGCATCTATTTAAATAAACTCTGAAGGAAATACTACTATGTGTATTTGTATTTGATATTGTAATAAGCCAATGGGGCCTTTTTACCTTGCCAACTCAAACCTGTCGTGAATCCTGCCAGATGTCACTTATTTCGCCTGATGTACAAGGACTTCTACACAACGGTCTTCGTCAAGAAGTCCTTGGGAATCAGCTTCAAACAACTTACTTCTGGCTTATTTCATGTCAGGGTCAAATTAGTTTGCTAGAGAGACCCCTTATGCTTATTAGAGGAAACAATTGCTGGTGGCAACGGTGCGATTTTAAGAGAGAGAGAGAGAGAGAGAGAGAGAGAGAGAGAGAGAGAGAACGTGTAATTTGTCCAAAATGGTTTAATCGCTATAAAGGAATATACAGACCAATGTATGAAGTTTTCAGATTGCTGACAACGAATTATTTCTGTAAAAACCGTAATTATGGGATTTTAATAAAAATAGAGCGGAATGGTGAACATTATCAAATCTATATTTATCGAATTTTAATGGAAATATAGCCAGAGGAGGGGGGATCGCTAATTAACTTTGCATAAAGAGGATTCCATAGTCAAATTATTCCGATCAATTTAGTTTAAATAATGTTAGTTTTCATGGGAAAATCGGTCTTTTTCCTATGCTGAGAACTACCACATACAGAAGACGAACACACTATTTCACTGACACACTTAATTGCGAATTCAAGCGCCCAATAATCCTTTTTTACCAGCTGACAATACCTAGAAATAATGTTCCAGTCGTAACCGGGCATGTCCATCAAATATACAAATCGCAAAAAAAATGAAACGCCTGTAAGAACTGTTACATAAGAAACGTAGTTTTCTTAAAGAAAGAAATAAGTCAGCCGTCTCACAATTAGCCTTGAGAGACCGAATTGAAACCTTGAAAGGTGTTCCATCGTTGTTTTATCTTTAAAATTTTTAAAAACTTTAATCTGATACATTTTTCTTCCAGTTGCAAAATAATAGTCCGTATTAAATGTAATCAAACCAAATTAAACATACCTATCATAGAACTATTTAAACAGATCCCAAATGTAGCCACCATCAATATTTCTTGTATTACTCCAAACATTTACCGAGAGAATTTAACCAAAGCCGTGCATTCTGCTAAAACTCCCCTATTTTCCCATGATTTCCAAGGATTACTCGACAACAATCGTTGTCTACTAAAACTTTCATCATGTCCCGACCTTAAATAACTTTTCTCCAATCAATGCATGACCACAAATATCACAACTACATATTTGCACCATAACTTTACCATTACATGCGAACCTCACAACTGCACGGTCTCCCAATCACATTAACATAACGTATATCTCGCTGTGAAAATATGCAACTCAAACATAAAATACAGGGAATTATGTTTCCTAGTCTACACCAGGTCAGTCATATAATGATTTTAAGACACATTTCGACTGTAACTCTACACCATATTTACAATCATAACAATAATTAAAGCGATCTCCAAATAATGAACAGTCCCATCTAAATCATTCCATTGTACAATTTACCAGTCCCTATGCCTAAATACTGCACATGAAGTCACACAACCAATCAACATAACAAGATTTTAAAACGCACTACTTGGCTACATGCACACTTATGCGGTTCTGATTGAACTCACTACGCAATTAAACTATGTCATCATGAGATTGCATCAACACTACACTATGTGACATTTACCCCTATCAACTGTCTAATTATTCAGGCTAAGGACTATTTCACAACACCGACTTCCTATTCACATATTTGTCACCCTCTGGTGTTAGAGGCAATTCTGATAATTGGTTGCTTTTCAAGTATTTATCGTCCATCGTAACATCAGCAGATTTACAATATTCATGTAGCGTCTCCTTTTTAAATCTCCAACATCCCCACACTTCCTCCGGGGATGTGAATTCAGCCACTGCTGATTTGTATTTGTTGTGTATATACATCGAATCAGTGGCTACTCTAACCGCGGTATTAGGAAATCTATTTATCATCGAAAATAGATTAATAGCAGAATAACTAAGCATAGATGATCTTAAATGTGTATACTGGGAACTGTATCCATCACAGTAGGTAACAATTGTACCTAACTTAGTCCCATTGGATAGAAAAGCATCTTTACGAGTTACAAGTTTTCCCTGTTTCGTTAAATCTGCTATGATAAAATCGTATTCAGCGCTGTCTATGATCAACCGCGAAGAATATTTTGCATTGTCATATCTTCCACCTTGAGTAAATTTACCGATTATTCTTCGTCCAAAATCTTTTGCTTGTCCGTTTCCAGTTTCAAATAACTGCCTAGACCAATCCATGATTTGTTGTTCATTGAAAATCTCCGATTTTCCATTCGAAAATTGTTTTCGTTGTTCGCTAATTATACTATCTAGATCGGGTTGTGGTAGCCAAACTTCTTTCTGAGCTCGATAGCATATAATTGCTTCGGAAATAATCAGCGATATCAGCATACCACAATCAATCATGTATCTCAATAGCACAATTGGCATCCAGTGTTTTTCAGACATATGTCTACCAATCCAAACATAACTACACGGATGTAATCCTGTAGCTAATTCAAATGATACCACACGAGCGAATCCAGTTAAGTCAAAATCAGGCAATGGACCATTAACCGAAACACGAGTCATTTCATGTGTGGGGTGTACAAATCGTTTAAAGTATTTAGCACATTCTCCATATCCGAGAAAACTCCCTGGATAACAATTGAAATCATACCCTCGCGGTGGTATTTTGTATTCCACAGTCCTCCGAATTCAAGACAGCTTGATTTAACATCCAATACAAAATCACTTCGTGTTGGACGCCATGAGTTCTTTTCTCGTGCAAAATGAGCTACCACTGACGGAATCGTAAAACTATCCGTGAGTAGTTTTTCATGGAAAGTATTCGAGTTTTCACATGAGTATTTTACAGCGGTTTTCTTTTCATCCTCGAGTGTAACTCTTCAGTGCGATATAATTCTCCATTCGGTCTTACAAACTGATCAAATCTCAATTCTGAATCTTCAGCGCTGCGAAGTAGCCACATTGACACAGGATCATCTTTACACAACGCATGAATAGCATCGAATAACCTCTCTTCGTGGAACACATCCTTACAAAACTCCCCGGAAATCTCCTCGGGGATATATCTTACGATTCGTTCTCGTGGAAATATTGTTACTGCATCCGTCCATGCGTGTTTGTTATGATCAATAATTTCAATTGGAGCTCCTTTTGATTTATATTTCGGTTCGTATAATACTTCTCCGGTTATCGTCGCTACTGATATTGGAAATTTTAATGATTCTTCTAATTTGGTTATATCCTGAATTGTTGCCCCATGCTGTTTCACTGTCAGTCCCCATTCGGTTATTTTTTTTCGTCGTTGTTCAGTTAGTTTATTTCCCCGGGATGCATTCGAGAAGTGTTCCATTACTCGTTCTGCTACACAATTGAGCCCTGACGAAGTCAATGATGACGCCGTTTTCATAGGTGCTAGTTTTGCTATACTTGGCTTATCATTTAGCGGATATATTCCGTAAACAACTGCTGTTACAGGATAGGATTTCTCGTAATATGGTTTGTCAATTCCAGTTAGAATTCCTGGTCTGGAATCTCGACTCACAATGACAATTTTTTTATCTTTGATAATTGGTTCAAATTTATCTCTGATAATCCATTCACCTTCGACTTCGATAATGAATTTTATTCTGAAAAAATACCTCTGTTGGGAATTACTTTGCAATGTACCCTTGGATTTTCCCCTTGGCGAGCCAAGGTGTGAGATTATCTCAGCTGCTCTTTTATCGTTCATGGTAGCATCGATTACGGGTACATTGATATCATCATGTATAATTCGAAATGTCGACCACGTATGAGATGCTCCATCACGCTTAAATTCGTTAAAACAAGCGATGATTTTACTCAACATGGTTCTATCGTCTATTAGACTTTTTAGTATATCAGAGATTCTATCTAGATTTAATCTAGCATTTTTCCAAGGATTAATTTTCGATAATCTCTCGAACTCCTTCATATCAGAGATTCTATCGAGATCGAATCTAGCATTTTTCCAAGAATTAATTTTCGATAATCTCTTGAAGTCCTTTATGCTACCGTCTATTAGACGTTTTGGTTTAACAGAGACTCTATCCCGATTAAATCCGGGTTTAATTTTTGATAATCTCTTGAACTACTTCATGCTATCGTCTATTAGACGTTTTGGTTTAGCAGAGACTCTATCCCGATTAAATCGGGGGTTAATTTTTGATAATCTCTTGAACTCCTTCATGCTATCGTCTATTAGACGTTTTGGTTTAACAGAGACTCTATCGAGAGTGAATTTAGGTTTAATTTTCGATAATCTCTTGAACTCCTTCATATTATAATTAAAACAAGTATTTAAATAAAAAGTTTTTTATATAATGAATCATTGCAAATGGCTCATGATTGGATCAATAACCGTGTGTAACAAATCATGCAGAAATGAGTTCTGTATGTATCATATGCAAAGCGTGAGAAACGGTTCGAAAGGTCCTCTCCCGTGCATCCATTGTGAGGTAGGTGTTAGAGGCAAATCACAGTTATGTATCAGTTGTGGCGGTAAACGTTATAGAGAGTTGAAGCGTTATTATGACAAGAAAAGAATAAAAAATCCTGACTCTGTCAACGACAACGTCAATGACAGGATTATAAAAACTGCTCATGACTACATAGAAAGTTTTCTCAGTGTTATAATTCAACCAAATAATGATTTAGACAAATAAAATATTATGTATATAAATGAACCAAGAATTTCAACCGCATCCCGTGATTGTAAACTATGAAGCATCCCGTGACGGTATTGTCAGACATCGCAGACTGAAGAAGTCAATTGGTGCTGTGAATAATCTTGGATATTTGGGTTTTAATGTTGGAGGAAAAAGATATCTCAATCACCGATTCGTCTTCGAGGTGTTTAATGGTTTGATCAAGGATGGTTTTGTTATTGATCATATTGACTCTGATCCTAAGAACAATTCTTTATCGAATCTACAAGCTATCTCTCAGAGTGAAAACACTAAACGAGGTGGGACTGGGAAACACTCGAAAAATGCTAGACCTGTTAAGTCATTTAATACAGCAACTAACGAGGAGACAGTATTTCAGTCAATAGCCACAGCTGGTAGATGTTTCGGTATTTGTAGATCATCAGTACGATTCGTTGCAGAAGGAATTTATCTATCTTCGTTTTCAAAGCGTTTTAAAAACAGCATTAGGTTTACTTATGTATAAGAATGTAATCTTGCATTGTTCAAGGGGAATAACTCCCTTAGGTATATTTCAGCCTAACACAGTTACGGATCTTAAACACTGTCATTTAATTCTGATTGGTTGGTTTCGCTATTATGAATCTCAACAGGATATAATCAATTTTCTCTTTTTGTAGAAAACTAATACAACTGTTTTATATATATTTCGTATTTGAGTCGTTTTTTTATTGTCTTTTCAAGTATTCTGTCTTACTTCAACGTTGTCAATGATCACTATTAAAAACAACAAAGAATAAAATCACCACACCGCTATGTGCTGTATGTCGTGTAACAGCGGCTTATATACCATACTATAGCCTTATACTATTGGGGGTTTTCGCGTTCGAAAATCATACATGTGATCATTACAACCTATATACTTCCCCGGTGTATGGGTACCTTTTGGTATTCATACAACCTAGGATTTTGTCTAGGTTGTAATGATCACGTATGAATGTAGATCCGCCCCCGTCATCCATTGTCATTGTCATTGTATATATACCATAATCACCCTATAATCTATTGTTGTGCCGTCGTCATCCATTGCATTGTATATATACCATAATCGCCCTATAATCTATTGTTGTGCTGTCGTCATCCATTGCATTGTATATATACCATTATCATCCTATAATCTATTGTTGTGCTGTCGTCATTCATTGCATTGTATATATACCATTGTCATTGCATTGTATATATACCATTGTCATTGCATTGTATATATACCATTATCATCCTATAATCTATTGTTGTGCCGTCGTATGTATACAACCGCCATACACACTAGATCTTGGGGTTGATGTGCTGTCGTCATCCATTGCATTGTATATATACCATTATCATCCTATAATCTATTGTTGTGCTGTCCTATATGTATACAACCGCCATACACACTAGATCTTGGGGTTGATGTGCTGTCGTCATCCATTGTATATATACCATTATCATCCTATAATCGCATAAAGCTTCTGGACGTGCTAAGATGACCAATATCAGGTGTATTATTTCTCAAATTAACAAACTCAAAAATCAAAATATTCAACTATCATCGGGGTTAAATTGTGATCAAATAATGACCGATTTTGAGGATATGGAATTTGCACAAAACAATGGAAAGTATGTACTCTCTAAACAGTATTATCTAATCAAGCGTATTCAAAACTTTATACGTGAGAGTTTAGTTTATCAGGAAGACGTTAGTGTGTTTGTACCATTATGTACGGTCGTAGAAGATGTTGGAAAACAATTAGGTGCCGAGTATGAACCAAAGAAACTTATATTAATTCCAAGGCGAAACAGATAAAAGCTCTAATCGAGCAAGCTGAGTCCCACGCGTAGAGAGCCTCCTTCTTGTATAACATCGTGTACACAGGTAATGAATGTGCGTCTCCGATTACTCAACTAGAACAAGTTTCTAAAGACGGGAAGTAAAATTGTATTGTGTATAATACCTGTTGGTAGATTAACAACAGGGAAGTATAATGGGTTGGTGTAATTTTTAGTGATCTCTTTTTTTTCTCGTGAAATTCTTCAATTTCCAATGGAAATGGAAATTGCAAAGCAATTTCAACGAAGATTTTCAACAATGGATTTCCATCGAAAATGGAAAATCTTTGATTTTCACTAAAGAATTTTCAAGATTTTTTTTAGATCTTCCACGGATAAACATGAATGAGTATACTGCATTATTTGATCACGGATTAATCTCACCGCGATAACATTTTGTTGTTGAAGTTGTAACAGTTGATAATCCGTCAACAAAAACTTTTCATCTCCAAGGTTATATATGATTATATTTACGTGGTATTCACTTTTTGTTGCTCCGTTAAATACCTCTGCGATAGCGTATTCAAGAAGGTCTTTGTCATGGATATATACTCTTGTGTGCTGATACATTTATTAAAACCGTTTATGATTTTTCAATTTAAATTCTTCGTTGAAAATCTTCGTTGAAATTCGTTTACGATCTTGAAAGTCCTTTTTGAAATTGCAATGAAAATTCTACGAATTTTCCATTTACGACTTTACATCTAGCGTTATTTGTAGTGTTTCCCCGCGAAGGTCAATTAGGTTAAATTCTTGGTCAGTTATTGAAAAATTCATCTTGGACATGAATGGATTAATGGGCTCCAAGTAAGTCAAATTAGGTGGATTTTTCACTATGAGACTCCCAGGAGAAACGTCTGGAGAAAATGTATACATGATATATCCCTGGTTGGCGTTGTTTGATTTTGAAACGTCAACTGAGAAACTTCCCAGGATACCATCACAGGTAACGTGTATTGCAATAACAGATGATATATCAACGTTGCCGGGAGATCTGTGTTTGTTGTTGCGATACACTGAATTCGTCGATGTTAAAATTTCCGTGGGAGGATTTATCCTAAACCAAAACGCTTGAATCTGAGGAAAGAATTCGTCAATGAGTTTTTTCAATGATGCTTTTAACGCTGGTACATCCCAATCTTGAAATTTAACGAAGACTAAATTGTCATTGGTGCGTGAAAATACTTTTTTGAACTTTTCTTTCTTTGGCGATTTATCTTCGTATACAAACGAAAGTAATCTGTCATTGAGAAAATTCATATCGGCGATAATTTGATTTAATTGTTGTTGTTGTTGTTTGATTGTATCACGCTTAGTTGTTAAATCTAGCAGTAGAGATCGTTGTAGATAATCTCGAAGTTGATTTAATTTCAACTGGAACATTTGCTTCATCGAGTTGAAAATCCCTAGGAGACTTTTCTCTGTGATCACAAATACACCTTGATCACCAAGAGCAAATCTCCATATTATTTTACCATACTCGTTGTATTCGTATTTGCTAAGTGTATCAGTTTCTGTTCCGTCGTAGACGTTGTATGAATACTTTTGATAAATATCTTGAGGTCGTAGAAAACTAATATCGAAGTTGTAGTTGAATTTAGGATCTATCGCTGGCAAATCGTCAGTGAAAAAGTCAGATTTTTTAGGTTCCGGCAATTGATAATGAACCGCGGGAAGACTATCCAGCCATGCTTTGTGAACCCGTGGGAAATTTTCATCGATGGCATCACTGAGCTTTTTACGCATCTCTGGTACGTTATATCCTGGAAATTTAAACGTTGGAATATCTTCGACGCGGATTTTATGATCTGCTGCAAAAATTGTTCTCGTTGCAGGATGATCATTACGGAGAATATATTGAATTATTCTCAAATGATATTTTTCCATGTCGGCGATAATTGCATTACACACTTCTATGTATTTGATGACGTCGTCGCGACGTGGTGGAGTTTCACTAATTGCCGTTATCAAATAACCTAAAAATCGATTAAAATCTCTATTTCTCTCTGGTAAATTTTCAACAATAGATTCTTCATCTAACTTATGAAATTTAACACCAGTTTTTAGGTCAATCTCTTCAGTAAATAAAAAAAACCTATCCGATAATATTTGAGGAATACCACCAATATCGGCACTTTCATATCCATGGTGATACAAAGTCAGATTTTAGTGGTTCACGTGGTAGATCTTTTATATCGACGGTGCCTGGAATAAACTCAGGATAACCCAACAGAGTTCTAATTGAGCTGTTGTATATATCCACGGCGTAATCAGGTGAGTTAACTTCGAAGATCGTTGACAGCAGCGGCTCATGTCCGTGAATTTCAATTGGGAATTTATCAGGTTCATCTTTGACTTCGATGATATTTGGTCCGGTAATTGCCTGGATTGATTCTATGATTGCGTCATTGATATCTTCGATATCGTATGCGCCCGTTGGTAGATGTATTGTATGTGTGGTTGGTTCGGATTTTGTTCCATCTGGATTAATTTTTCTATACGTGAATGTAAAACTGTTATTGGGAAGTTTACCATTGAACGGTTCTGATCTTACATTTGGCCAACTGTAGTAGCATCTTAATTGCGTTAACGCGATTGCAGATACTGCCAACGGAGGATTAAATTCAACGCTGAATTCTGGTGTTTTCGTTACCAGCGAGATCAACTTTGTTTTTGTGTTGGCGGTATTTGTTGCTATTCGTTGAAGGATTTCTTGCGACGATGTCATTGTTATAGTTATTGTTTTCCAATTTTGAAATCGTTGGATCATACAACCTTACCATCTTCGAGAATTCCTCGTCGGATATTATTTGATCATCAATTGCCGACGATATCAACATTGATAATTCCGAATAAGCGTTTGATACGGTAATAAGTTTAATTGTGTAATCATTTAATTTTTCTTGAGAACACGATGATATTTTTTTTTTATCGTGGTAAATACTCCGGTAATTGTTGCAACCGCGGATATTACAACAGGAACAACAACGGGAGCTATCATAGTCACCGAAGATAATATTATTCCAGCGCCGGTAATCACGCCTGATACCGAGTAAATAGTTATATCTAACGCGGTAATTCTACGTTGGTATTTTTTCTTTTTATTTTTATACTCGGTAATTAACGCTTCAAGTTTATCTTGAAACTCTTTGACGGTGTTATAACGATATTCAAACACCGTTGGTGATGATAATGACATCATTGACATTTTATCTATTAACGTAGCCAACAATTCTTTGAAATAGTTATTAAAAATCCTTTCAATTTAACTGTTTACTTAAATCAGCTACAAATTCGACATACCATGTCATTGAAACCCTATCTAGATTATTATCAGTGGATGTAATCGTGAATTGTTCAATCATATCCTTGTCGATGATTGTTGATATCGTATTATTGACTCCAGATGAACTCGACGATGATATATTAAACAACGTTAGTGTTACTAACGTTAATCGATAAATTCCCTTTACGGTTGCAGTGATATTTAATATATTATTTGTAGGTGTCCACGTATATGATCCGTATTGAATTGTGTATACGTTGTTGATAGTTCTCTTTTTATCATGAGGAATTTTTACTTTTTCAATTATTGCTATCATTCTTGTTGCATCTGATATTATGGCATCTGTTGTCGGTTTAAGATCATCGATGGATTTTTTAATAATCGCGATTGAATCTGAAATTGATCTATCTTCGCGAATAATACCTAACCGGGAATTAATCGCGGTTATTTCATCGAGTTTGGTAATAATATTTCCGAGAGTTGTTTTAATATCATCTGGTTTTGCATCCTTTCCGAAGAACTTGTCGATGGCGTCATCAGCTTTTCGAAAATTTCTTCGTAAACTAGTAAATTCATCAACATGAGAATCAAAATCAGATCGTAATTTTGATAAATTATCAACGGTGGTTTTTACGTATGAGATCTGTAAATCAGCGTGTGTAGGTGGGACACCAAAGAAATTATTTATGATTCTAGATGAATCAATGATACCCTGCTGAAGTTGATCAAATTTGGTTATATGAACGTTATAATCGTCACGTAGTTTTTTCATATCATTGACGGAGTCACCAGCAGTGACTTTAACGTCATCGATGGTTTTTTGTAATTGTGTTATATCATTTATTTGATCATATATTTTTTTTAATTCGTCTAAGTTTGCTATCGATGAGATAGCCTTATTGATTATTTTTTTACTTGTCCAACGGTAACTCCTTCTGCGGAAACACGTGGTACTGATTTTCCAAAAATATCTGCCATGTTATATATACACGTTTCTCTTTGTTAAAATCATTCTTGAATTGCGAGTGATTTATGATTGAAATTCTACGAATTTATGATTGAAATTCTACGAATTTTTCATCATCGTGTATTCATGGATGGCCTTGTGAGGTAATTTAGAACTCGTTGAAATAACCATCAACGCGTTAAGAGTTTCTTGCCCACATATTGGAGGATCTGTTAATGTCTGCGTGGGCAACGTTGAATACCAAACGGGGATTGATTTTGATGAAATCATCGAAGTATATTTGACAAATTCAATCGGAGGTGGTAATCCATACGAGTCAAAATAAATAATACAACATGGATATATCGCGTAACAAACCCAATGAGTTCCAGGTCCAGTGTTATCATCGAGATTAATTATTCCAGTTTCTGGTATTTGTGGTTTTGCTGGTAATTGATCTTTCATGAATACACCTCTGAAATGCTTTATGGGGAGTTTTTTTACTGCGTCGAGTAAATCAAAATTTGACATGGGTGAAATTTCGTTGATAATTATTTCGTGGAATTTCCACTAACTGGTTTTGTAATATCTTGTGAATCGACTTCCTGGTAGTCTGAATCCCTTTCCCTTTTTTTTTCTCTTGGATTTTCCGTTTAGACCTTTACCAAGAACTTTATTGACGACATTAGAAGCAAGTGCTCAGGCTGCCCCAGTTCCTAACGCTCCAAGAATTGCCAGAGCCGCTGACGCAATCAATCCTGGAATTGCAGCCAACAACGGGAAAAATCCTTCGATTTTTATCATATTTTTTATAGCAGCTGAGGATAGCGTAATCTGAACTCCTTTTTTTCTTTAAAAGCGCTATTGAAATGATTAACCTGAGTTTTCGTCAACGATAACTTATTTGATCCACCAGTCATCTGATTATGCTTTAGCGTAATCGTAGTTCCGCATTGTTGGGCTGAACTTGATTGAAGTTTTTTTTATCTGACCCGGTGTTAATGTAACATTAATAGTGTTATATGACATTTTATATAACACTAATTGATTCAATTACATGTCTTTGAATGAAAATCTCGAAGAGATTCAATTACATATTTTCCACTGGTGCATCAATAACTCTCATTTTTCCACCACCACACCTTCAAGTATCATATTTTTATCACTGAGAATAACAGCAACCGCCCTAAATCCTCCAAGAGCATCACCGATACGGGCTTGAAATTTTACATCAACGGTCGAGTGTTTAGATAGATCAAGATGTTGCAGCGAAAAGTAATAAATCGGATATAATTCTTTAAAATCGAACTGTGATATTTGGAGTCCAGTATCAATGTTTTGATCACGGCCCATAAACGACCACAATCGATGATAAACTCGCCCTATTTGATTGTTTTCGTAATCGATAATAAGATTTTCTGCAGGTTCTTGTTGATTACTTATTCGCAATGATACTTCACTGACATCACAACGATCAAATATCATATGTGACCGCAATTGTAGACTATCATTCGCAGCACCGGCTATTTTTTGAGTTCTTTACGAATTTTGTAACACAACAAAAACATGTCTTGGTGCGCAAACATTTTTCGTCAGCGCAAGTTGCCAGGTAAAAATTCCAGTACCTGTACCGGATGTTGTAGCTGTTGTAACATCACACCAACTCAACAACGATTTTCCTCCTTGGTCCATAAACGACAGCAATTGAGTCTCAACGGCCAACGATGGAGTCATAATTGGCATCCACAACGTTAACTTTGTTAATGCTACAACACCATCTCGTACAGGATCAGGGCCGTGCCAAAGAGCAAGATGATCATTATCTCTTCGTGTGAGTTCTACAGTATGACTAGCATCAAAAATAACTCTTCGGACGTCTCGGCAAAATCCAAATATATGCGACAATGGAATCGTACACGAAAATCTACCTAGGCTGTCTATGTTCTATTTTTGTGCTGCAAATCCCGCGTTGTAATTGGGATTACTGCCTACAACAACAGGTTCACTTTTAGAACCGTCAGCGAAGGCAATATTATCTAGTTTATTTGGCGTTCTTATCGTAAATTGACGATGTTCAGCGCGATCGGAAGTATCCTTCGCAAACATCATTGAATGCCCCGCAGATTTAATAAAATCATCAGATTATCTAGTTAAACCTACAACTGTAGTTGCGAGATCAACATCGTTATCGATGGATTCAATTCTAGTAGAATTAATTATATACTGAGCGTTGTTAAATAACGCCATTATACCATTGTTGACAAACCCAATCGGGATATCTTTAAGATTATCACCAGCTGAAAACTCAGTATTATCATGTTTCCGTAGTTGTCCTTCTACTTCGATGTATGCTTCTCACGGCAAGAAGTATTTAGATGTATCATCAAATCTAAGTTCAATTCGTGACCTTACATTTGGATCCTGAGCTCGATATGAAAAATATTGATAATCGCGTATAGAATTATTTTTCCTACGGGATCATTTACTTTAAAAGCATCATCAATCTCATCCCGGAACATTTTATACTAACATAGTTGATCTAAATGTTTAACCATTTCAAACCGGAGTCAGCAAATATTCTCAACCTCGCCGCTGCCATTTTATTAATCGCACTGCCTATTTTAGGTGGCATTTGTTCCGTAAACTGTAGTTGTAAATTACTTAGATTTTTCTTTGAAAATCCTTTGGTTTTTGCACCTCTCGCCAACAACATAAGTTTTTCTTTTGCATCACCTAACATATCAAATGCTTTATTACCAATAACTGTACTAGCTCTATCACCGAAAACCCCAATAGCTTTTGATGCTATTTCCTTATCAACAGGTAAAATCTTTGGAGCAATTCTAGTAAATAATCCAGTGACAATATCACCGAGTTCATTTCCATACGTGAGTTTATAAACCGGTAATCTTGAGTTTACAACATAAACAGGTCTTGCTCTGTTCATACTACGATGTACTATCATTTTATTTAAATGCTATATATCTAATCGTTAAATCACTTCGTTGAAATTACAATGAAATTTCCAATTGCAAAGCAATTTCCATTTCAATCGCTGTAATAATAATCATCGGTAAGTTCATCGATGAAACTGCGATATAGTCCGATATCCATTACACGTCCTTGAAATAACCGCTGACAGATTTCAGTTGCTTCATTAATTATTTCCGGGGAATTATTTCCAGCTCTTTTTCCTCCAATAAGAACTTCTAACCGTGATAAATCATCGAGGACACTTCTTGAACAGGGTATTGAATTTCTCGAAATTTCACCACCGCGATATCCCTCGCCGGATTTTTTTCTTCAGGTTCTTCTCGTTGAAAATCCAAAGGATTTTTCAGAGGATCTCCCATAACAAGTTCTTCTTGTTTTCGTGGTCGTCCTCTTTTTTGTGGAGTTGATTTTATACGTTTTCGTTCTTCTGCTCGTTCTTGTTTTTCTCGTTCTCGTTCCGCTTTCTGTCGTTGTTTTTGTTCGGTTTTTAGTCGTTGTTGTTCAGTTATTAATAAACCTCATTTTTCCTGATATTCTAAATCTTGTGTATCAACAGCAGTTTTATACGCGTTATATATGGGGTCATTATTATTAATTTTTGGTAGCTGATTTTTAATTTTAAAAACTGCGTCAGAAAAATCTTTTACATTTCTAATAGAACCTACATGCGTAGGGTGTAAATACTTATCTTTTTGATAATATCCTAACGCAGCAAAATCCGTTAAATCACTTATATCAGTTTTATCGATAGTTGATAAAGCCTCATCATTAAATCTATTTCGGAGTTCTTTAACTCTATTACCATCGATTTGTTTAGGTTTAACCGTAGGTGCAACTGGTGGGGCAACCACAGGTGCAACTGGTGGGGCAACCACAGGTTTAGATTCTTTTATCGCGGTTACAACTTCACCAGTTGCCGTAGTTATAGGATTAAATAATTGTTCAGTGTCGGTGGTAAAATCCATCTTTGCTTGTTGACGCGCTTGAAGATTATCTCTGAAAGAATCTCTTACCGGGAGATATTTTTTAATTGCAGCCAACCGTTCTCTAGCTAATCTAGTTATTTGTGCTTCTCCGATGTTTGCCATTTATATAAAAAATATATCGCTAATTCATCATTGTATCTATAGCTAATTCGGTTAGCGTATAGCAGCAGAGAGGGTGAACGCCAACTATATGGCGTCTTTTTTTTACCGTCCTATTAAGAATTTTCGAGGAAGCCTCGGACCAAATCAGACGCAGTCCACGTTCTCACCTCATCATGTTTAAAACCGATGATTTTCCACTGAAAATTTCAGGCAGCAAAGGGATGGTGACAATAAAATTGGCGTCGTTTTTTTTTTACTGAACAATTTAATTAAATATTTTCAAGGAAGCCTCAGTTTGCTAAATTGAGGCCTATTAAGCAATTTCGAGAAAGCCTCAGTTTGTTAAATTGACGCCTGTAAAAGTTATTCCGTTCACCCTCTCTGAATAATTTCGGTTTCCTTAGAAGCCTTATTTTTGCTTGAGAACTTGGTCTGTTCACCCTCTCTGCTCTTCGCAATGACTCTCACATTGTTATTAAAAAGGCGGACAAAGGTTCAGCAACGGTTATCTTAGATAAAAAGGATTATATTTGGGAAATAGATCGACAACTTCCTAATTATAAGCATTACAGGAAATTAGATCAACCTATTTATCATACTACAAGTAAACGAATAA
This sequence comes from Unio pictorum, assembly GCA_030141615.1. Classification (NCBI taxonomy): domain Eukaryota; kingdom Metazoa; phylum Mollusca; class Bivalvia; order Unionida; family Unionidae; genus Unio; species Unio pictorum. The sequence continues at coordinate 147,577 of JARLTB010000217.1, forward strand.
CTAACATCATACATCGGCTGGTAAACAACAAAAAAATCAGTCAAAAAACAAATGCAGTACTTAACACCAGAAAAGAACCCGAGGCCGAGGCATATTTATACTTTACCAAACATTCACAAAAGCCTCGAATCCTGGTCTATTCCGTTTCATATCGCATTTCGGAATATATAGACTCATTCTTAGCACCATTGGCAGCTAAACACTCATCATATATCAGAGATACTACGGACTTTTTAGAAAAAAATAGAGATATCAAATTACCTTCAAACAGCTTTCTTGCCACTTTGGAAGTTGAAAGTATGTACACAAATATTGATATTAAGGATGGCTTTAAGGCGGTGTTTAACAGTTTCAAGGCAAATCCAAACCCAAGTAGACCAGATTTAGAAATTTTGGAACTATTGAAACTGTGTTTAGAAAACAATGATTTTGAATTTAATGGCAATTGGTTTCTACAAATTTCAGGAACAGATATGGGAAAGAAATTCGCCCCAAGTTATGCAAATATTTTTATGGCAGATTTGGAAAAAGCCGCATTCAATAGTTGTCAACTTCTTCCCGTAGTATATTTAAGGTTTCTGGATGATATTTTTCTGATTTGGACTTATTCCAAGGACGAGTTTGATCAATTTATCCAAACTTTAAATAATTTCCATCCTTCCGTAAAACTTAAAGCTGTCATCAGCGACACTTCTGTCGATTTTCTGGATACAACCGTTTTTAAAGGACCCATGTTTGGAAATACAGGTATTTTATATACAAAGGTATTCTTTAAGTCCACGGACACACATCAGTTACTTCATAAATCTTCTTTCCACCCTAAGCACACCTTTAAGGGGATCCTAAAATCACAAATTATTAGATTTGACAGAATTTTTTCTAGGAAGGTAGATTTTTCAGAGGGCTACAAACACACTGTTTAGAGTTTTAAGAACACGAGGGTATTCCAAGCGCTTTCTCAGACAAATTAAGAACAATGCAATAGAAAATTTTGATACCAAACTACACGGAGTAGCTAAAGCAAAACCATGTAATAGCAGCCGTTGCAGCACTTGCCCATTTTTAAAGGAAACACACATTTTCAAAAGTCAGCAGACTAATCAAACTTTTTATATTAAGCAAAATCTGTCATGCGATTCTAAAAACGTCATATACCTCATCACATGTAAGAAATGTGGCATACAATATATGGGACAGACCAGTCTTACATTAAGAGATAGATTCACTAGACACAGATTTGATATCAGACACAAGGCAAATAAAACCGTTCCTAACCATTTTAATACCTCAGACGATTCGATTAACGATTGTTGTATCACGCCAATTGAATATGTAGCGGATAAAGACAAACTAACGAAAAGAGAACAGTATTGGATACAAAAACTTAAATCTTTAATGCCTGGGTGCCTAAATTTACATGAAGAGTTTGAAAAACTAATCCCGTTTGTCATTACATATAACACAAAAGCAGCACAAGTTGCCAAATTAATTAAACAAGGGTATATCGAAATTCAGCAGATATTCCCAGCCATATTTTCTCATAAATTCATTACCGCTTATTGCAGAAATAAAAATTTAAGTGACTTCATTGTCAGAAGTAAGTTAAAGAGCGAAAGTAATTCTCCCTAGGCCAGAGCTTATTAGGGTCCCCTAACCCTAATCGTAACTTTAAACCTAACCCTAAAGAGGCGTTAGAAAAATTAATAAAAATAAGTAGCACACAGCAAACCAAAAACACACTAAACGAAAAGTTACATTTAAAAAATGGGAATAACAAAAAGGGAAGAAAATTAAGGCGGGGAAAGTTACGGGATTATACAAACAGGCAGAAGAGTTATATAGAAGGAAATAATTATGGAAATGGGGGAGAAAACCTTAGAAGCCCTATAAATTGAAGTGTAGGGAATTACAACGGACAAAATTAAAATTCATAAACTATATACAAGATAATTACGCTGGACTCCATAAATCACAGAACATAAAAGACGAAACAAAATCGACAAATATTTACACAAAATGCGAGACGATATCTCCAGAACATAAAGACTTATGTGAGAATTTCGTCTCGCAAAATGAAATTATAGATACTATAAATAATTTAACTAAAGGAAAATCACGAAATGACGATTTCTATTAATGAAAAAAATTAAAAATTAAAATAAAATTTAAAAAAAATAAAATAATATTTTTGCCCCGAAAATGCACTTATATAATATTTTTTAAAAAATGATATTAAATGATATCAGCATGTATATATTCCTACACCATATACAAGCTCCACTGATGGATATGTGTCAAATTTGCTCAGAGAAAATATCCTTGTAATTCAATAAGAGACCTTAATTTAAACTAAACGATGACAAAAATTTATTTTCTATTGGTCATTCAAACTATTTATTAGGGGTCCAAGGAGTTAATTCATTCGTTTATGATGGGGTGACTTCCCGTGTAAAATATATATGCTTGTATAGCCGTCAATAATTGGTTATAGACATAGTTATAGGGTATTTAGTGAGAGGACAGGGATGAAATAGTTATAGTACAACCTACTCAAGTTCTCCACTAAATCCGTTTAAACTGCCTGAGAATGAAATATAGGTCAAAAGAGATAAAATATACGTTCCCCACGTATATTTACCCTTGGATGTAAAAAATGCATTCCATTGTATTGCTCAATTTTGGTTAAGATATTGATTGATGTAGTGTGGCAGTATAGCCTATATGATGTCAGGGAATTCTAATGACCCATCCTGGTTTATGCATTATTAATTACTAATAATATTTGCTAGCTGACACTAAAAAGATTACATTAGAAATATTTAAACAAATTATATGACTTTAACTTTGCACAACTAATCTTAACATGGTTATATATCCCACATGAACAAATATCCATATAGTTTAGAATGTTTGGGATCAAAATTTCACATCCAGTGCATCATATAGGCTGCCAATGTACCAATAATGACAATGAAAGGCATATTTTGGGCTGCGTGTGTGCACTGAATGTATCTCAAAACTTTATTTTGATCATGAATATACCTATATATGGTAGCATATTTCAATTTAGTTGTTTGACAGTGTACAGTATTGTAGTATCAGCTGACATCCGATTCCATTGAATCATTAAGCTTAATAATTGGTAACTAACACTCTTAACAATACATATTTAGTTATACAACCAACTGCCTAAGTACCAGCCCGACACAAAAAATGTGAAATATAGCACCTGTCATTGTTTCTTTAAGGTGCATCTGGACAGACATATTGCGGTTTTCTGCTAAATCTCTATGAGCTATGCTGGTTCAATACTCATCGGGAAAATGTTGTTTTAAATACCCAAACTATCATTTGTTTTAAATACCATTCAACTTTGCTGTCTACAAGTTTTTGAAACTTGTATTAAAATGATATTTTTAAATAAAAAATTAGTTTTAAAAATTTAAATGTTAATCTAAATTTCCATTAAAATTTAATTGATCAATATTTTAAATTTCAAACGTATTTTCAGACAGGACTTATGGTGTTTTACAATTAAGTTATCACTGCATTAAAAAATTTCTATAATTAAGAAAGATAGATTTTGTTTTGGTTTCTTAAGAGCGCTTGGGCAAAACCTTGCACCCTGTCGAACGCTACCGTTAAACATTTGCTGACAGGTGTCACGTGTCTTGTTTGCAAGGAAGTTCAAAACGACTTCATATATCAAGTTGAAATAGGCGTGGTTTTAAATATGAAAGTTTGACTAAAATTGGCCATACAAATAAGGTCTGTCAAAATCTCAGAAAATCGAGTTCGATGAGCGGTGGTGAAATGTTTGCTAATGTTGTTCATGCATCAGGCACATGTTGATTCTTTTTGCTGCCTTGTCACATTCAAAACAGTTCTTTGCTGTCAAATATGAATGTTAAAAAGAGGGGCTGGTGGTAGTGTTGGTTCAGTAGAAAAGACACCATTTGTATAAGGAATTAACCTGATTACTTCAGTCAAAATATCCCATGCATGCTTTCTACAAAAAAATCATGAGTTACTTTCTACTTGTGGTTTCAATGACAAATTATTCTTATTTTCCTGTAATTGGTTATTGTCGGATGTAAATTCACCAGAAAAATTGTCCAATGAGAACTGAGTCCATAATCAAACTTGAATTAAATACAATGCCTTACACGCACTCCGTTTGTGCTGATAAATCAACAGCAAATAAGATATACTTAAGAATTGAAGGCTAAATATCCCCACTATAAATACATTCCCTATTTCACACAATGGCGTGTGATTTTGCCTAGGGCATATATCAAATTAAAAATTACTGAATATACCTGAAGCGTCGGCATTTATGATCTTATGCCTTTCTTCACTATATTTTGTTGCATGCTTAAACACGTCACGTTTATTAAGCTTATATTGGGTCATGTATATTTGTTTCCAGCGTCATGTATTTGTGTGAAATGGAGAAGTAAACAATAAAGAAACAAAACACGTGAAAGACATCAAAGGTAAGATCCGTTTCTATATTCCATATTAATTTTATTTGAAGATAAAGAAAAAGAAAGAAACGGGGGTAGTTGAGTAATCTTAGCGGACAAAAGGGAAGAAAGATGTCGCTGTCATTGTATCATTATAAGAAACATTTTTGTGAACATTTTCTCTAACAAACATGAACTCTGGATGAGATTCTAAATTACTCGATGAAATTAACGTTCTTAGAATTCTCTTTGAAAAAAATGCAAAACATATATATGTCAAAATGTTTTCTTGTTAAGTTTCACGCTGAGGATTCTTTTTACATAGTCTTTGTTTTAAAAATATGTTTTCAAATAACGTTTAGAAATTAATTTTTAAAAATCGTAATTCATCTATGTGCTGTCGCAGAATTGTTCTTACACTGTGCGATAATATTCGTTTAAAAATTAGAATTAATCTGTCTGAACAACATTTTTAAATAGCAATTCTAACACAAAGGCACCGCAGTATTATTATGAATTGTTTTATGAGATTTGATTAATAATGTTAATTTTCAGAAACATTCTTAGTAAAAACAGATATATAACCGAGAAGATTGGTCCAGTAAAGCCAAGCGGAGTTTCTTCTTTTGGTCGAGCGGACAATGCACCAGGGTTAGCATTTACGTCACAAACAGATACCCACGCATATATGTTTTGGTTTCTTAGTTTTGTTTTCGCCTGGATTGTCTGAAAGTATATATATATATACATATATATATATATATATATATATATATATATATATATATATATATATATATATATATATATATATATATATATATATATATATATATATATATATATATATATATATATTATATATATATATATATGTAAAGAGAGAGAGAGAGAGAGAGAGAGAGAGAGAGAGAGAGAGAGAGAGAAGTTCTAGTTATTCAGAGCCGCAATAAGTCTAAAGAGTCTTTGTACATCCGGTCTGTCATAAATTTTACAATTATTTGATTTATTGAAGTTTTGCACTGCATGCTCTCTTTCTCTCTCTCTCTCTCTCCATCCATCCATCCATCCATCTATCCATCAATCTATCTATCTCTCTATCTATCTATCTATCTATCTATCTATCTATCTATCTATCTATCTATATATCTATCTATCTATCTATCTATCTATATATCTATCTATCTATAATAATAATAATAATAATAATAATAATAATAATAATAATAATAATAATAATAATAATAATAATGAGGACTTTGTATATCGCCTAATCTTTAGAAGATGTACGCGCTTTAAAGCATCTATAATGATATGAATACAGAAAACAAAAAACAAACACAAATACCATGAAATTAAAAAACATAAAAAATGCTGGAAATATCAAAGGTAAGAATCATTTTTAGGTCTTTAAGTGTGTTCCTGCAGTCGAAAAAGGTGAGTTTTAAGAGCACTCTTGAAAGGGATCACTGCGTCTTTGTGTCTAATTTCAATGAGAAATTAGTTCCACGTTGCATGGCCCTGGTATGCAAATGAACTTTGCCTATATCACTTCGTTTTCGTAGTGGAAATAATGAGTACACGATCGTCAAGAGAGGAGCGTAATTTACTTGCTGGTGTGTACACATGGGTGAGGCCGGATAGGCATGTTGGATTGGAGTCCGTCAGTGAAACATAGCACAGAAAACACATTTTGTGTTTGATTCTGGATCGGATTGATAGCCAGTATAGGGTACAAAACAGCGGGTTGGTGTGCTGTGATCGTGGTACTCTTAGGATGATCCGATCAGCTGTGTTTTTAACTTTTTTTGTAGTTTCTAGAGTTGATATTGAGAAGCAACAGACATAATTGAGTTTCCATAGTCCAGTCTTGAAGGTACTAATGAACACATACAAGTGGTTTAGTGGCATCAACTGAAAGATATTTGCGAATAGATCTGACGCATTACAGAACAAGATATGCAGCCTTACATATATTCATGATATGTTGGTGCAATGTCAGAGTTCTGTCTAGAGTAACATCTAGGTTTCGTACTGACTATGAATTAAACGTTAGGTAGTGCTGCTATTTATTGTTTGAGGTAAAGGAATGAGAAAGTTTTGTGTTGCGATCCGAATGGCCGTACTTTTATCATTATTCATCTGCGGCTTGTTACATATCATTCATGATTTCACATACGAAATGCACCTCCCTACTGCTTAGATGGTAGCATCAACTTCAGTTGGATTTTTATACCTGTATAATTTTGTGTTATCAGCGTACAGTGATAAGACAATGGATGATGATCTATGAGGCTTGAAAGCGGCTGAGAGTATGGAATGAAGAGAACATGTCCACGAACAGACCCCTGTGGAACACCACAACATAGATCAACTGGGCTGGAGTGTATTCTATTTGCAGATACAATTCTTTTTCCTGTTGACTGTACGGCTGTATCGTGAATGCCAAATACAAAGACGGTGAAGTAATATAACATGATCTATTGTGTAAAATGCAGCAGACAAATCAATTAGTGCGAGGACTGTAATCTTTACACTATCCAAAGCAGAGAGAATGTCATTAACTACTTTCAGAAGAGTAGTTTCATTACTGCGGCAAGGGCGATATGCAGACTTTACATTGCTAAAAGCATGTTTGAATTCAGATGAGATACAAGTTGGTTTAGAACAACGTCTTCTAAGATGTTTTGTATGAACCGAGATTAGAAAATGGGCTGTAGTTCTTTAATTTGTTATGGTCGAGTGTTAATTTCTTCAGCAAAGGCTTTACAATGGAAGTTTTCAAAAATGATGGGAATTCCCTGGATGAGAGAGATATATTAATAATATCAGTTAGTGAAGGCAATATTGGAACTAAGCACTAAATCAACAGTGATGTTGGAATTTTATCAAGTTCACATGACTGTATTGCACTCTTCATCACTATTGTCCGTATTAAATTGACAGAGTCAGGTTCAAATGCTGCTAATCGTTCTCGCTGTGATTCAGTATCGTAACTGTATGGTGAGGACGAGTAAACTGCAAATGTGTTGACAAGCTTATCTCAAAGGATTGTACCTTGTCACGGAAGCAATTTGCAAACAGGTCCGGAAAGATCGACTGGAGAAAAGGTAGTTGGAAGTGGTGTACATTTGTTCTTGACATACGTTTATTAGTTATTTCGAAGTGCTCTTTGCAACTGAAACTCTCCGTGATCTTTGCACTGTAGTGGGTTTAATTTGGTTAAATAGACAATGTTTTCATATCTAACTATATATCTATCTATCTACCTATCTATCTATCTATCTATCTATCTATCTATCTATCTATCTATCTATCTATCTATCTATCTATCTATCTATCTATCTATCTATCTATCTATCTATCTATCTATCTTTCTATCTATCTATGTTTCTCTGTCTGTCTGTCTGTCTGTCTGTCTGTCTCTCTCTCTATATATATATATAAAAATACACACAAATGCACCCACCCAGCCACACACCCACACGTATATATATATATATATATATATATATATATATATATATATATATATATATAGATCGACTGGAGAAAAGGTAGTTGGAAGTGGTGTACATTTGTTCTTGACATACGTTTATTAGTTATTTCGAAGTGCTCTTTGAAACTGAAACTCTCCGTGATCTTTGCACTGTAGTGGGTTTAATTTGGTTAAATAGACAATGTTTTCATATCTATCTATCTATCTATCTATCTATCTATCTATCTATCTATCTATCTATCTATCTATCTATCTATCTATCTATCTATCTATCTATCTATCTATCTATCTATGTTTCTCTGTCTGTCTGTCTATCTGTCTGTCTGTCTGTCTGTCTCTCTCTAGATATATAAAAATACACACGAATACACCCATTTGAGTAAATAGACACATCGACGTTTCCTCAGTATCAAACTCCTTTAATGATATGCAGTTTATAGTGATGTCTAGTACTTAGGCATCTTGCTGCATACATTTAGCATCCATCAATGCATCAATAATAATGTTCACGTGACACGCCGACCATGTCAGAATGCACTATGATAATATTCTACAGAAATTATTCTACAACATTTTGTACCATTACAACTTATAGCCTCTTTATTGAGATCAACTATAAATAAATGACACAAATGTATTGTCCAATGACCGTTATAGGCAAATTGTACAGATTTTACTAAAGATCTATTTCATAGAATGCTTTTATTACAAACTATATTATATTTTTCAAAAGAAACAGCTTTTCATTTACCTTTTCAGCATAGGCGGCATAATTTACTCAAGATACTCGCAGCAAACACAATCCGAGATTCTACAAAAAGGCACCGTTATTTGGGAATAGCATTTGATGTATAGGAAAGCTGCTAATTTACTTTCTTTCATCAACCCTTAAATCGTGGTGCCAACGAGGTAGATAATAAAACAAAATTTTGTATTTCAAGAATATAAATCTTTGCTATAGATAACGTTATGGCCATTGACTAAAGCAGTCTCCTCGGAAAAGCACACTTATCCCTTTAGTAACACAATACCGCGCATATGCCTTAAACATATGCACATTCTCCAAAGACACTGACACGTTGACTCTTATACATGCACTAAGGTTGTATTTAATGAACCACCTATTGTCGCTTAACGACAACCCGAATAATTTCAAAGACCACCTTGTGCGCACATAGGTGAACTTAAATGATAGTATAAGTCAGAGACTTGTAGATGTAAAGACACGCATTGCTTAATCTGTAAGTACATGGCAGGGAATACTACTTCCAAGAGTCCATTAACAGGATTCCCTTGATATTTAAATCGAATGGTAAGATTTTCCAATGACGGAGTTATTTGCGTCATAAATTAAAAGGAATGTTTATTCCAGGGACGAATTTGTGGGGTGAGGGGTGGGTCTGGGGTTTCTGAAAACCCGTACACACACAAACGTAAGGTCACTTGTCACTTGAAATTTCACCACCGTTGGATCGTGTGCACGTTTATTGGGTATTATGCACGATTTGAGTATATAGACGTATTGAATTTTGCTTTGGTACCCTTTCGAGGAAAGTAACGTAACAATACCGCACCTAATTTGGCACTGTATCGTCTGTGATTTGCTTTTGTTCATATCCATTTGCTTAGTATCAAACTCCTTCAATGGTATGCAGATTATAGTGATGTCTAGCACGGGCATCATGCTGCATACATTTAGCATCATGTCCCACCCAGTCACATTACCCTAACACCAAGCCGACCACGCGATGTAGTTGCTAATACCAATTATCTTAGGTCTTTGGTAACACTTGGCCTGAGATCGTTCCAGAAAGCTCGGACATTCGAGGCGAAACTCTAACCACTAAGACCACAGGAGCTGCTACTAGTTAGTAACGTAGCCACTATGAACATAAAACTTTACAAATGTCTCATTTGAGAAACAGTCCTTAATACAGATTAACCATCAACTCCATTAGAACAGACTAAGCTAATATAAAAACTTGTTAATTTGAATGAAAGTTCATTAAAACTTTCTCCAAAACAGCAACTATGCCTTTACCAATATATTTCAGTCATAGTCAAACCCGTTTAATATCTATATGCTGTTCTATTCTTATCATTTTCTGATTTTACAAAGTATAAAAAATCACTTGTTTTAGCAAAGTTTCACAATTTTATTTTAACGTATTTGCTACTGGCACACGAAACTATTCAAGTAACTCTTGGCTATTTTTATCACTTGTTACAAAGATTTCTTGTTCACATATTTCGCGTGGTGTTTTGTACCCTCCCTCTGTACGTAATGCTCACCTATTTTGCGTAGTACTTTGTACCCCCCCCCCTCTCTCTCTCTCTCTCTCTCTCTCTCTCTCTCTCTCTCTCTCTCTCTCTCATGCTCACATCTTTTGCGTAGCACTTTCTACCCTCTCTCTGTATGTAATGTTGACATATCTTGCGTAGTACTTTATATCCCCTCTTTCTATGCCATGTTCGCTTATTTAAAACACATAGCTCTAAGTCATTATTAGTAGTAAAGGTGCGCACAAGTTGCATTGTAATTCATATATATTTGAGAGGTTATTACAAATAGAAATTGACATATAAAACATGCGGTAATGAAAACGGGTATGTTGAATAGATTCATAGTGTCAGATTTATATCTTGTGATGTGCATGATGAAATCAATGCAAGCGACACAATGCAAAATTTAAATTAAAAACAAGAAAAAGTTATGTCTAGACTCATTTTGCATGATACGCCTGTAAGAACTGTTGCATAAGAAAAACTACTAAATATATAGCAATAATTATTAAAGACGACAGAAGTATGTCTAGACTGTGACTGGTTTACTTGCTTAACGTGAGGGAAAATACAATAAAATGTTATGGATCAATAAGTGACGTGCGATTTTATCCAAATATGCAAATTGTAGAAGATTGGAGTAAAATGTTCCAAGAAAAGTCTGGATAGAAAATTATCACGTAGAAATGAACTATGCGTTCACAATAAAACCCTTCCGCACAGCTAGAATCAGTTCACAAAAGTAGCACAATGCATAAAAAATTACTATAATTCAGATGTTAGATTAATTGATACGCTACATGTCATAGACCCTATGCTACATGTCATAGACACTTTGCTACATGTCATAGACCCTATGCAGACATGGCTTTATTAACAATCCACCGTGAAAAGGAGCCCACAAGTTTTTATTACTGAAAAATTGTAACAAATGAAGACGATGCAGTTACATATGTTAAAAACGCATTTGTTTATCTTGATTGCATAGCAGCTCACTTACCTTAAAACGTTCGCCTTGTATAGAGTAGAAACTAACTCAATAAATTCCAACTCTTCTCTACCTATTCGGTACAGACAATGTTGACGGTAATTTACAAAGAGATTCGAAATATATATATATTAACTTCCGTAATGGGTAGCGACGTACTTGATCCTAACAAATCAGATAGTTTGTTTACCTTCATACTGTAATACAATACTAGACTATAATGGCGTGCTGATGTACGCTAAAGAACTTTTTTAAAGCCCTCAAACGCATTATATAAAATGCAAGATTTCCGACTTTCTGCAAAACTGTGTTAGACTCTAATCGCTAAATTTTAATTTCTTTCCTTGTTCTGCTTTATTCCTGTAAAATATTTTGTATTAGTCTATGCAATATGACTTGATTTATTCAAAGCATTTTTATATCTGACCTATCCATTTTATGGCGGTTTTGTTACACTCTTTTGTACTAACATAAAACATAGCATGTAAAAATGTGTGGCTTAACTTCAGAGCTCTTCAGGAGGAAATATAACTGCAACAAGAATCCATAGTGGCAGACAAACATGGTTTTCAGGTCTGGTTGGCAGATAGGTACAGCCTTACTATATTTTAGATGACTAATTGTGATGTTGTCGATGGATTATAGGTTTTCTTTTGTAACTATCATTCAGTTTGATTCAGATTATATACGTTGACATGATGTCCAAACAATAATTGCTGATAACGTTTACTGTACGGTCATATTCAGATTCAAGGTTATCTACAAAAAATAACATTGATATGTTTGCATCGTTAACTACTACCATATGCTGTTCGAATAAATGTGCGTCAAAAATGGGAATCGTTAATTCCAGAAATTATTTAATGAACTATTAATTGGAAGTTTCTCTCAAGTAGTTCTTTTTTGATGCCGATGACATAAAGTGTTTCAGTGATATTGTGAAAAGCCTCCATTCAAGCTAGCATGGCTTTTAATGTGTTGGTATAAAGCAATTATGATCTGTCAGTATGTTGGGATATCAAATTGTCATCCACATATAGCGCATTAATACACAAGATTGTTTCAACGGTAGGCAATGGCTCCTATACTCTAGGTGAGTGATGAATTTCCAATTTTTAATCAGTAACGATAAAAGAAAACGAGAAAATTTTTAAAAAATTTAACTTTTCTAAATGAATGTACATTTGTGAAGTGAGAGAGAAACAGAAGATGGAAACTGAACTTTACACCAATTAATCTTGGTCATCGTACGGTATGTGCACACCTTCCTTTGTATTTATCTACAGTGTTTACAATACCAATGATACAAAGTTGAAATAGCCTGTCGAGACTATAAGTTACATTTCTTGGTCAGGAGGCACACACCTGCTGTAAACTATTTAATGCTTTTTTTTTTTTTTTTCACTTTTGAAAGAAACGTTAGCAAAATTCAGAAAACAGGTTTTAAATATTGATGTAATAAAAGGTTGTTCCTTCTTTCTTTTTCTCTGGCGTGTTAGTTGGTCAAGCAGCAGACTAATCGATCAAACGAAAACAACACGGATGGGTAATAAATACCTTATGTTTAAGTCTTCCGATCCCTACCCACGAGGGGGCCCCGAGTGGCCGAGTGGTCTAAGGCGCTCTCCTTTACGGATCACTGCCATCTCACCTCTGCATGGGTTTGAATCTAAGATTCGGCCAATGTGGGTATGTGAGAAAGCTTGCCAGTAGGTTAAAAAAAGGTTCAGTTTATCAATTTGCATAGAGGATTGTGAATAGCGACAAAAAGTACAGAACTATTTCGTGGCGGAAACACACGACAGGGATGTGAACAGTTCACTAACGTTGTCAATAAATAGTTGCATCTATTTAAATAAACTCTGAAGGAAATACTACTATGTGTATTTGTATTTGATATTGTAATAAGCCAATGGGGCCTTTTTACCTTGCCAACTCAAACCTGTCGTGAATCCTGCCAGATGTCACTTATTTCGCCTGATGTACAAGGACTTCTACACAACGGTCTTCGTCAAGAAGTCCTTGGGAATCAGCTTCAAACAACTTACTTCTGGCTTATTTCATGTCAGGGTCAAATTAGTTTGCTAGAGAGACCCCTTATGCTTATTAGAGGAAACAATTGCTGGTGGCAACGGTGCGATTTTAGAGAGAGAGAGAGAGAGAGAGAGAGAGAGAGAGAGAGAGAACGTGTAATTTGTCCAAAATGGTTTAATCGCTATAAAGGAATATACAGACCAATGTATGAAGTTTTCAGATTGCTGACAACGAATTATTTCTGTAAAAACCGTAATTATGGGATTTTAATAAAAATAGAGCGGAATGGTGAACATTATCAAATCTATATTTATCGAATTTTAATGGAAATATAGCCAGAGGAGGGGGGATCGCTAATTAACTTTGCATAAAGAGGATTCCATAGTCAAATTATTCCGATCAATTTAGTTTAAATAATGTTAGTTTTCATGGGAAAATCGGTCTTTTTCCTATGCTGAGAACTACCACATACAGAAGACGAACACACTATTTCACTGACACACTTAATTGCGAATTCAAGCGCCCAATAATCCTTTTTTACCAGCTGACAATACCTAGAAATAATGTTCCAGTCGTAACCGGGCATGTCCATCAAATATACAAATCGCAAAAAAAATGAAACGCCTGTAAGAACTGTTACATAAGAAACGTAGTTTTCTTAAAGAAAGAAATAAGTCAGCCGTCTCACAATTAGCCTTGAGAGACCGAATTGAAACCTTGAAAGGTGTTCCATCGTTGTTTTATCTTTAAAATTTTTAAAAACTTTAATCTGATACATTTTTCTTCCAGTTGCAAAATAATAGTCCGTATTAAATGTAATCAAACCAAATTAAACATACCTATCATAGAACTATTTAAACAGATCCCAAATGTAGCCACCATCAATATTTCTTGTATTACTCCAAACATTTACCGAGAGAATTTAACCAAAGCCGTGCATTCTGCTAAAACTCCCCTATTTTCCCATGATTTCCAAGGATTACTCGACAACAATCGTTGTCTACTAAAACTTTCATCATGTCCCGACCTTAAATAACTTTTCTCCAATCAATGCATGACCACAAATATCACAACTACATATTTGCACCATAACTTTACCATTACATGCGAACCTCACAACTGCACGGTCTCCCAATCACATTAACATAACGTATATCTCGCTGTGAAAATATGCAACTCAAACATAAAATACAGGGAATTATGTTTCCTAGTCTACACCAGGTCAGTCATATAATGATTTTAAGACACATTTCGACTGTAACTCTACACCATATTTACAATCATAACAATAATTAAAGCGATCTCCAAATAATGAACAGTCCCATCTAAATCATTCCATTGTACAATTTACCAGTCCCTATGCCTAAATACTGCACATGAAGTCACACAACCAATCAACATAACAAGATTTTAAAACGCACTACTTGGCTACATGCACACTTATGCGGTTCTGATTGAACTCACTACGCAATTAAACTATGTCATCATGAGATTGCATCAACACTACACTATGTGACATTTACCCCTATCAACTGTCTAATTATTCAGGCTAAGGACTATTTCACAACACCGACTTCCTATAATCAATCAAGTAATTAAAAAAATGCTTAAAATATAGAGTTATATACAAATGGCATTTACTCCAAATTTTGTAATCATTTTATTACAAAGATACAGCGTATTTTCTCTTCCAGTCAGTCTTACATCCGTTCGAAAGGTAAACATGTGTATTTGTATATACGCGATCTCTCTCTCAAAGTCTCTTAAAAACTAAGCAAAATAGGCAGGTCTTTATGTTGTCCGTTTCGACAAAAATGAGCAACACATTGTACCTTAGATGGTGTATCAGGTGATAAGGGAAGTGCAAAGTTCTGACTTATTGACCAGTGTAACAAATGAATCGCGTAGTTATTGCTCTTGCATTCGTCATTCATTGATCCCTGCTAGTCTATGTAATATATGAATGCAATGTTTTGTAATCTTTTCATCAGCCAAAAGAAAATGTATCAACGTTATAGAGAAGTACAGATATTTAAAATGATCTAGTCGGTTCGTCGTTAACAACAGTCAAACCTTCCAAATATTTCTTTGGAATTTCTATTTGGGGTAGGTAGACTATTGTGTTGAAAAATTTGGATATTTGATATTTTAACCTTGTATTACTCCTTGTGTCATCTATTTCTATTTAAACTTTAGTTTTTAATCATCGTGGACCTACCATAAGGATTTGTCTTCTTTAGACATTTAAACTGTATGTAGCAGTTGTCGATATTTGATTGACTATTTGTGCCAGCTTTTGGCATTCAAACTTTATGTTAACTATTTTTATTTTCCATGGTTCTTATTGTCAGCTTTAGCCATGTAAAATGTAGATCTCCACTGAAGGTTTTCAATGACTCTTTGCGTTAGTTTATAACATTTAAATGAATTGCAACCATTGTTGAATGTTTACGACTATTTGTGTCCACTTTTGTCATTTGATCTATGTGTAGCATTTGTCGGTTTTGCATAACATTTTGTGTCAATTTAGGTTATTTAAACTGTATGTAAAGATTGTCGATTTTACGTGACTCTTTGTATGAACTTGAGACATTATTACAATGTTTAACCTTGGTAATTTTCCATGAATCTGTGTCAACTTTATCCGTTTCATCTGAAAAAAAAACCATCATCGATTTTCCATGACTCTTTCTGTCAACTTTACCCACTTAAGTGTATGTAACCATTGCCAATTTTCCATGACTCTGTGCCAACGTTATCCTGTTACAAGTCTATGATCTTAAAATAAGTAGCAGAAACGAGTGAAGACAAGTTTTATAAAATTAACAAATAATTTATTACCGTAGAATGCAATGTGAAAAATGAGAAAATGAGCTTATGATATTGCGAATTAAATTCAAAATTAGTCCAAGAATTAAAGACGCACCTAGTAATCAAACGTTCTCAATAAAACTCGATTCAAGTTCCGATGAGTTCCAGAGTTGAAGGCGAGTGGAAGATTTACTTACAAAAGAAACTTTAGGATCATAGAAATATTCGTCAGCAGTACGAGCAGTATTTTCCAAGATTTAGAGCTTATGCTCATCAATATGTCTTAATGTAACAATTAGTAATGCGAGTTGTCTTAGACTTTCTTCATCTTGATCAACTTTCTTGGCTAACGCCACCTATCAAATAACTACTCTTTATCTCTTGTAAATGCCAGATGAATTTGTCCAGCTTCTTTTTCATAGTTCGTGACTTGTTGCATCAGGTAGTAACACATAACCCTTTAAGATGCATTCATTAACCAGATCATAGTCATCGTGTTGCTGTACCGATATGGAAGCACATATGTCTGCGGCTTTGCCAACAAGTGCAGTCTGTAAAAATAAGTTAATGCTCCTTTGGCCCTTTAGAATTTTCAGCAATTATTTCAAAATGAGGAAAATATGTATGTACTACTTTTCTTTACAATAAAATGTAATGAAATTTAAAAAAACTAAAAATTAAACGAGTAACAATTAAACTGAATTAAACCTTTTTTGTCCATGACGTAATGTCAGCATAAGCCATTTAAATCAAATGCAACCGTCGCCGACTTACCAAGACAATCTGTGACAGTTTTCAGCTTTGAACCCGTATATCGAATATCCATTACTATTTGCATCAATTGACAACATTTGACCTAAATGTAGCCATTAGGTGTATACGTCAGCTTAAACTATTATATTTTACTTAACCACCGTACTCTTTGGGTAAACAATGCTAAAAATTTTAAATACCGAAAAGAGCATTAGATGTTATTATTACAAATAGTACTTATTGGCAAGTGAAGTCTACAGTCACTGTCAGTACAGCAAGGTTCTAATTATGTTGTGATTTACTAACGTATCTTGAAGGACACTAAGTTGGCATATAATTAATAATGACAAAGGTTTAGATATTGTACAAAAGAAACAGGACAGATACATTTAGAACTTGTAAGAAATAAGATCATAGTTACGTTAATAAATGCTTTTCGATGAGATTTTTGATGAGCAAAGAATGCAACGGTAGAAAATGATGCTCGTAGAGCTAACGATTATTTCTTGATGTATATAGTTTCATTTTTCAATACTTTTGTATTATCGGCAATTGTTTTGACAAACAAAATCTTGCATAACATGTATGTATCGAGTTTTTGATAAGACTGATGATAAATCCATATATGTGAATCTATTGCACAAACAAT
Source organism: Unio pictorum (assembly GCA_030141615.1). Lineage (NCBI taxonomy): Eukaryota > Metazoa > Mollusca > Bivalvia > Unionida > Unionidae > Unio > Unio pictorum. The sequence continues at coordinate 165,060 of JARLTB010000217.1, forward strand.
GCACTTTATTTATGATTGCTACATATTGATATATGAGAATCAGAATCAAGACAGAGCTATTATAAATGCTCTCATTTCTAAGAGATTGTGGTGACTATAGCATATTGAAAGCAGTACATTTGTTGGGACAAATAATCGATGTCTGATTTGATTTCGGAGAATTATATACCGTTAAAATCGAAAGGTTCTATATCAATTTTTGGTGACTATTCTAAGCCTATCCTTATTATATATTTAAGAACACATAATATAATCGGAGTGTTTTATTATCAGTTATATTGTCTTTAGTCTTTTAATGAAAGTGTTCTTATTCAAGGAGTAGAGTCAGGCTTTGTCAATGTTCATCTTCATTGTGTAGATATGTCATCAAACTTACTTCATTACTTGTGACATTCACAACAGTGATTTGTTTACATCGAGAGTATTTATTTATTATTTATTTATTATTAGGCAATGCCATTGATGGTGATAAGGTTGCGTTTATTCATTTATCAGTGACAAACCTTTTTTGGATCAGAAAGTTGATCCTATTGAAAATGGAATCCTTGTCTTTCACCAAACATGTGCAGTTCTTAGATCTGTCGTGAAAAGAGTAAATGAGAATGATGCTTATCAGGAAATTATTCATATAGCTGACACATTGGTTAGTCAGTCTTTTCATGAGATCACATATTACATCTATGGTTTTAAACTTAAGTAAAAAGAAAAGATAAACTTAACAAGCATTCAAGTTTTCCAAACTATCATTTTATTTCTCTAAACAAAGTTAAACCAAGGGAAATAATTGGAAATACCTTACTGTGTACGAATTCCTTGAATGTAGTCATAATATAATGTACTATTCGCTAATCTGGAAAGTGTTATAACGTATTGCCAACAAATCTTGTATAGAGGTTACGTTACCGTAATAACACTGTATTGAACCAAAATAATTAATCCAAATTTTTACACTTTAATGTAGTCTCGTGATATTGCTAAATCCGAGAACGTTTCTCCGTTCTGACCTTCAAATCAAAATGAGCCATTCAAATGCTATGACAGCTGTGATAAGTCCATTGCACTTTGAATTCAAACGATTGTTTACGCGACAGACATTTATACCTCCGTGTCATACTTGACCTCATTACTTGCTGATTTCACTTTAGATTTACCTTGTATTATGTATATTTAATTGTTTCTCTATTAGCTTTAAATTTTGTAATGTATGCTTGATTTAAGCTTGTACAAAACTGAGTTAATTTCTTCTTGACCTGATGGACATTTTTAGTTTTAAATACTAATACATAGCTAAGATGTGCTCTATATTTATGAGCTTAATATCATAATATTATTAACATAAGAAGTAAATATATTTATTTGCGTCAGGATTTTGGACTTTCATAAGTGAATTTTACATGGTGATGGTTTTGAATTGAATACATCAGGATCATTCTAAACGCTTATTCCAATAGGTTATGGTTTGTTTTAGAAAATACCCAATGTGACCTGAGATCAAGTAGAGAACTATTTAATCTTGTAATTGGTTATTCGTTCTTTAACATCTAGCACTTGAAGTTGTATTATATAATGTAGCTGTGAGGCTTGTTTGGGATGGAATATGATTGTTCAAATTGTTGGCCCTTGATGTGCATAATATGGTGTTACATGATTGTCATATCAGACCCCATCGTAGCAATCTTTGAGTTTCATTCTTCATTTGATTAAGGAAGTGACTGGGTTGTATTGCTTAAGACAGCGATTGCACAAGAAGCTGCACTGTTATATACCTCAAAGTGTTGCAAGGCAATCATCAAAGTCAAACAATCCTGAGTCTCCTCTATGGAGTGGAATAAATTTCTATGTAATTTTCTCGAAACACAGCATGCTGGATAATTCACACCAATGCTGTCATCCTGTAATCGTACTCCATATCACTCGCATCTACTAACATTTTGAACGATTTAATGACATGTGGAGACAACATAACTGGTGGACCTTTGTGTATGACCTTCAATTTATCAAACTCCTGGTGACACGGTCTGACCAGTTGAAACCCAGTCTTCGTATGTAGCAAACTCATTGAAAATGTAGAACAAAATATCCGATAAATACCAATCATACCCAAAAATCCCATACGTTGCTTCTTCTTACTGATAGGCACAGGGAACCCCACTTCACTCGCCAAGTTTCCGATAACCCTATCTACACCTTGGCGGATCGAACAGCTATATTGGTGCTTTTTCCTGGCGACATCTATTGCATTTCATACGTTGCCTCCCCTCGTATATAATGTCAAATAACCAATAGCGCAGTGCATTATGCATCCGCAAAAAACAGTGGTTAAAATTGACCTAAAAAGATACTTTGTAAGTTTATCATTGAAAGTATGACTATGTACCAGATAGTAGATATTACAGGTGTATTTAAGTGAAATGTATTTTTGCAAACACGGACCGACACTGGCATATTGCTTATTTGTCAGTACATTTAAGTTGTGTACTACACTTGTCTGGATTACAAGGAACAGTGTTCAAATTTGAACAACTTAAATTTGATTGGATGCGGTGACTTGCCGCCACATCCAATGAAATTAACAGACTTGAAGCACAACGATATCTACTTGATATGCCAAGGTGTAGATAGGGTTATCGGAAATGTGGCTTGCAAAAATGAGGGAACTCAGAAACGTTTTAAATTAACCTGTATTTGTTTGATTTCACCTTTTTCTAACACGTTATCCAACCTTGCCAAACATAACTTTTACTCGAGTTGATTGTCTAATTTGCTTCGTTGAGCCTATCAAAAACTTTTGGATGGTTTTATGTGGTCCTACCTGATATCATAAACGATGACGTCATCTATGTAAGTGTTATAATTTTCTATTTCAGATGTTATCATATTTATCAAAAGTTGGAAAGAACTAGGGTGACCCTTCATCCTAAATACCCTGATTTTCGTATTGATAAAGTCCATCTGGAGTCACGAATGCTAAAACCGTGATGATATTGTTTAGTTTTCTGTTTTCAGCACTGATACGGAGGGTCGTATCCGAAAGGTCATATTTCGGCACTACAATACAAGGTGATCTCCAGTCACTTTTACATGGTTCAATAAAGTCGTTTGGAGCAAATATCGAACTTCTTTCTTCAAACAGTCTTGTTTGAGGGAATTCATCTTGGCAGGATTTTGCTTTACAGGCGTTAAATCACTATTTCATCCTCAATGAAAATCTTGTTTGTGTTGGAATATCTGGGAATAAATGTTCATAATATTTTATCTCTGTTCATTTATATCTTACGACAGTAGATGCGAAAGGTTCTGGTCAAGATTGTCCAAAAAGTTAGAACAGCAAAGATCAATCATTTCAAGGTCATCACTGTCGGATTTCTCATCGTCGTTCAGATCGTGTGTGTGTGTGTGTGTGTGTGTGTGTGTGTGTGTGTGTGTGTGTGTGTGTGAGTGATAGGATCTACTAAATGAACTGAATCATTTTCCCGCTTTGGCTCTCATGATGAAATATGTTTAGTTTCGCCATTAATTTACCAGATATGAAATCAAACGACAAAATCCTAACACAATTTCAAAATAAAAGATTCAAACTTCTCAACACAATTTTCCAAATACAAAAATCTAAAAAATATTTAATCATCGGAAATATTTAAATAAGCAGGAGAAGGGGCGAATCCAACAACTTTTTAGAAGCGTTCATTTTGCAAACCAAGGCTTCCTACAAAATCGTAAAAAGAAGTTTTCCTTTGGAGACGCAAAGTCGTTGTCGCGCCCCCTCTGCTGCTATGGGGTTAAAAATCTTTTTTTACGATTTCACAAACAGACTAATTTGTAAAACGTCACCCCGTAAATCAATTAGTTTATTGGACTGGTCAGTGAGTTTGAAATTAATTCTCGTTAACGAATCATTATGACATCGCATATAGACTGGATTAGTTGGATCCTCAATGATTAGAAACCCTGGAGGAGCTGTTGGTGCAAATGAATATAAAATATATCCTTGTTGTACTTGATTTGATCTTTCGAGATTTATTTGGTAACTTCCTTTGATGACATCACATACTAAATTCACTGCAATCACCGAGATATATTAACATTTTGAGGAGCGATATGTCGTCCACCACCATCTTGGTCATTATTATATTTGAGGATGGTTGTTTGTGATTGTGTTATTTTCTTCCATGCGGTGCGTAGCAGAGAAATGTTTTCCGAGATAAGTCATTAACAGATTTTTTTAGTTCATTTGCGTTATACCCAGGAAATTTGATATCGGGTAAATCAGTTTCTTTGATATTGTAACCAGTTAGGAATTTTTGTTTTTCTCCGTTCTTATCATTAATGATTACTTGAATTATTCGTTTTTTGATATATTACATGTCAGATACAAGCTGATTTAATATCCTAACATATTTTATGATCTCATCACGTGGCCTTGTTATATCAAAGAGATGCTCCTGGAAACTGTCGTAGTAGTTCTAGTTGTGTTTTATGTAATTCATTAATTTCTTTAAAATAATCAACGATATTAGTTAGAGTAAATGCAATAGTAATAAATCTCAAAAACAAAATCCCATTGCATGGTTTTGTTATCAAGAAATGTAAATCTATCGGTTAATTTTGCATTTTTTATATCAGATAAATCATCTCGATATGATGGAATGATTTCATGATATGATTGTAAAACCGTGACATAATCAGACTTTTAAGGTTCGGGTCTTTGATAAGATGCCTGAGGTGGGTTTTCAGTCCATCCTAGTATTGTTCTTATCGATCTCTGATAGATGTCTACGACATACCCGGGCGAGTTTATCTCAATGGCAGATGATAACGTCGGCTCATGAACCGTAATAGCGATTTTCGATTCTTTTCCAGTAATGGATTTTATTCTGCGTTGTAATTCATTATTAATTTGTTCGATTTGGTATGACCCAGATGGTAACGAAACAACGTTCCAATCTGGAGTACCATCGGGTTTATTCTTACTAGCAAACACCAAGGAATTATTCGGTTGCTGACCCCACCGAAAGGTGCTGATCTAATATTTGGCCAACTATGGTATACTCGTAATTTTGCTAGTGCTATCTCCTTCACGGGAATCACAGTGGGGAAATTTACACTGAATTCAGGATTGGTTGAGGTTATTGAAATCATGCTGGTTTTCACCGGTTTGGTATTTTTTGATATTCGTTGAAGTAGTTCTTGCGATGTCGCCATTGTTATTATATTCGTGTTGATTTTCTAATTTTGACATCGCAGAATCATAAACACGTACCATCGCTGAAAACTCACTATCGGATATTAATGTGTCATCGAGTGACGACGATATCATCGAGGATAATTACGAGTACGCTGTTGACCCAACATGGAATTTAACAACGTAATCCTGTAGTTTGCGCTGGCTGCATGATGATATTTTTCTTGTTATTATTGAAATAATTTCCGCGATTATTGTCGCCGCTGATATACTAATTGGAACAGCTATCGGGGCAAATATTGTCGCCGAGGAGAGTATAATAGCAGCTCCGGTTATTACACCTGATATCGAGAAGACGTTAACATCAACTGCGGTGATTCTTCGTCGATGTTTGTTTTATTTTTAATTGATACTCATCAGTGAGTGTTTTGAGTTTAGTTTGAAAATCTCTGACCTGATCATAGCGATACTGTTGTGACGTTGCCAATGATGACATTTGATGCATTGTAATAGATTTCGAATTGCTAACATTAAATTCGCTAGTGAATTCAATTTAGTTGTTTACTTAAATCCGCTACGAATTCCACATACCAAGTTACTGAAACCCTAGCCAAATTATTATCAGTGGATGTTATTGTGAATTGTTCAATTGTTTCCTTGTCGATGATCGTTGATATAATATTGTTGACCCCATATGAACTCGTTGATGAAATATTTAATTGAGTCGGTGACACTAGTGTTAATCGATAAATACCTTTGACGGTCGCGGTGATATTTAATATGTTATTCTGTGTGTCCACGTAAATGATCCGTGTTGAATTGTGTTTACTACGTTGGTGGTTTTCTCATGAGGAATCTTTGTTTTTCAAGTGTTTATATCATCCTCGGTAAATCATCTTTGATTACATCGTTGATCTTTTTTGATCTCTTCGATGAATTTGCTTTACATCTATGAGTTTTATGTCGAGTTTATCTTATGAGGTTCCAAAGAATTTCTCAATAAGATTTTTCTGAAAAGCTGAAAATTTTTCAACATGATCTTCATACCTGGATTGTAGTGTTGCTAATTCTAACATAGCTCTTTTTATTTCCGTGAGTGTCGGTGTGGTCACCGGTGGAACTCCAAAGAAATCGTTGAAGGGGGCTTGAAAAGTGTTAATAGCTTTTTGTAACACCGTAAACGCATTTACGTGACTGTTGTATTCATCGCATAGTTTTTTAATAATTCTATCGTTGATGAATAATTATCACCGAGCGTTGCTAATTTATCTGTGAGCGTCGAAACAAGTACAACCGTTTTGAGTTTATCCTGATCAGAAAACAACACGATAGTATCTTCTACTGCGTTGAGTTGTTTAACTAAAATATCATCAAGAGAAACATTACTCGTTTTTAATTTTCCCTGACGATCTTGAAATACGACTATTTCATTGCGATCAACACTTGCGAGATTTAACATCTCGGATATTTCATCTTCGATTATTTTTTTTACATCACCGGTTGCAGATATTTCCGCGGTGGGTTTTTTCAGGCTTGATAAAGATCTCCCCCAAATATCAATCATGTTATTTTATATAATTTCTCCCTAAAAAGCGATTACTCGTATATTCGTTTACAGTTTTATGTGGTGGTTTTCCCGATGATGAAATAGCGTTGAGGACATTCAATATTTCTATGCCGCATATTGGTGCGTCATTAACTTTCTGTGTTGGTAGCGTAGAATACCAGATAGGAATTTTTAATTGGTTTATATAACTCATATATTCTTTAGGCGGCGCTAACCCATATGAATCGAAATAAACAACTGCACGCGGATCAATCGCGTATGCAAACCAGTGAGTTCTAGGTCCGATGCTGTTATCGAGATTAATGATACCGGTTTCAACGCTGTTTGGTTGTTGTGGTAATGGATATTTCATAAAGACATCTCTAAAGTTTTTATCGCTAGTTTTTTAGCAGCATCGAGTAAAAATCAGAATTTGACATGGGCACTATTCTTAGTAAACTGTTCCTAGTCTCAGGCCGTTTCCGCTGTACCATGAATACGGAGTTCCTGGTAGTCTTAGACCCTTTCCTGATCGTTTTGTTTGTATCCCTGTCCGGTAGCTTTCTTTAGTTCCATACCTGCCGCTGTACTAACGGCTCCTAGCGCTGTGGCTTTGGCTACCGCTGGGGCCGCAGCTGCAATTAATTCTGATAACGCAGCGACATGTGGGAATATACCACCTGATATTATGATGTTTTTAACTGCGGCCGCAGAGAGAGAGAGAGAGAGAGAGAGAGAGAGAGAGAGAGAGAGAGAGAGAGAGAGAGAGAGAGAGATCTGAACACCTTTTTTATCTTTGATGGCATCATTGAAGTGTTTTATCTGACGAGTTGTCAATGATAGTTTATTCTGACCACCAGACATCTGATTGTGCTTCACCGATATTGTGGTTCCACATTTTTTAGCTGATTGCGATTGCAATTTTTTAATTTGACCAGGAGTTAACGTAACACTAACATGACTATATGACATTTTATTAATAATAGATTGATGGAATTGCTACAGTACATGTTTTTGAAAATATTACATATTTTCCACTGGTGCATCAACTACTTTCATTCGTCCACCAACACCTTCAAGTAGCATTGATTTGTCACTGATAATTACAGCAACTGCTCTGTAACCAGGATGAGGAGGAGGAGCGGTTACACGAGCTCGAAAGTATATATCAACGACGAATTGTCTGCTTAAGTCAAGATGTTCCAATGAAAAGTAGTAGATGGGATATAGTTTTTTAAAATCCAACTGTGATATTTACAGACCGGTTTCTACATTATTATCGCGTCCCATAAATGATAGCAAACGATAATACACGCGTGCTATATGGTTTGGATTGTAATTAAGTAAAATATCCTCGGTTGGTTCTTGTTGGCCGTTTACACTGAACGAGACTTCATTAACACCAAATTTATCAAATATCATATGGTGTGTGTTTGTGAATCCAATCGTGCCTTATCCTGTAACGCAACAAATACATGCCGCGGCGCAGAAACACTTTGTTTTGATTTCAGTTGCCATGTAGCTTTACCATTAACTGTATTATCCATGATAGTGTCCGTAATCTATAAATCCATAATTTTGAAGACGATATATGTGTATCATGTTAATGGTTTTATCACAGTTATTCTGTATGCCGTGGCATATTTTCCAATTTTTGTATCCACTTTGTTATTTTCGAAAAATTCGTTATTGTTGTTGTTGTGGTTTTTCTTTATATTTCTTTCTTTCCATGTTAGGGAGGAATTTGGGTACATGTAAGGCAGATCAAGGTTGTGTTGTTTCACATGGGGAATTGTATCAGTTTCTTAGTTTGAGGCAGAGTGCCGTTTTGTTACATCTTATCAGTTTGGGGTCAAAGATGCATTCTGGTTGCGGTCAAATTGATATAATGATGACAACAAGAGATTGCCTTATGCGGTACTTTTATACCTGGCGAAACATGAAACCACACAATAAAAAGCCATTATCCCATTGAGATACGTGATTACAACAAAAGAGTTATCGTTGTTTCAAATTACACACACAAGCGCACATGAGCTAATCCACTTGGTGTTACAAAACAGAATTCAGTCATATGTAAATAGAATTCTGTTTTGAAATGTTTTAGAAAAACCCGATCGATATACCTGTTCTGCAACAAATCGTACTGAGAGTTCACAAATATTGAAATACCTACCGGCTTCAGTCATTTATTGAAATACTCTTTCTTCGTTATTTTCTGTATTAAATAATTTTATAGGCCTCGCATTTTCGAGTATTTTCCAGTCCCTCCTTGTTTGGTGCTTTCACTCTGAGAAATTGCTTGAAGATTATCTAAATAATTGTTCCTAGGATTGGAATCAATACGATCGATTACAAACCCATCTTTTATCAATCCATGGAAACACTCATATGCGATTCTATGATTAAGATGACTCTTCCCACCAGAATTAAATATAAGATATCCAAGATTATTAACAACATCAACTGGTTTCTTCAGTCTGCGGTTTCTGACAATACCCTCACGAGATGCGTCATAATTGGTAATTACGGGATGTGGTTGAAATTCTTGGATCATTTATATACTATAATATTATTTGTCTAATTCATTTTTTTATGGCTTAATTATTACCTGAGAATCTTTCAATGTAGTCTTGAGGTGTTCTTATGATTTTATCCTTGATTCTATCAAGGACGCTGTCAGGGACAGAGTCAGAGTCATTGATGGAATCTTTGATTCGATGATCATAATAGCGCTTTAGCTCTCTGTTTCGCTTACCACCGCAATTCAGACATAACTGCGACTTTCCAAGCACACCTACCATACATCGTATGCAAGGGAAGGGCCCTAAGCTTCCACGACGTACGCTTTGCAAATGATATCCACATAATTCATTTCTGCATGATTTGTTACAACCGGTTACTGATCCTATCATAAGCCATTTGCAATGATTCATTATATAATACATTCTTTATTTAAATAATTGTTTTAATTATAATATGGAGGAGTTCGAGAGATTATCGAAAATTATACCTTGGAAAAATGTTGAATTCAATCTCGATAGAGTCTCCAATGATGTACCAAAGAGTCTAATAAGTGATAGAAGCATGTTGGGTAAAACCCGTGATTGTTTTAATGAATTCAAGCGCGATAGAGCATCTCACTGTTGGTCGATATTTTGAATTGATGGTAGTGTTGATGCTACCATGAACGACGAAAGAGCAGCAGTGATAATCTCACATGTTGACCAGAAAAAGTATTTTTTTAGAGTGAAATTCATTATCCGCTCAGAAACGGGGAATTGGATTATACGCGATAAATTTGAACCCATCCTGAAAAATAAGAACTGTTACTGTGAGTCAAGATTCCAAACCAGGAATTCTGACTGGGATCGACAAGCCGTATTACGAGAGATCCTATCCTATAAAAGAATATGTTTATGGGATCTATCCGATAAATGATAAACCGAGTATTGAGAAACTAAAACCAATGAAATTGTCGCGGCTGGCTTTGTCAGGGAGTATAAATTGTGTAGCAGAACGAATAATAGAACACTTCACAAATGCGTTGCGTGGAAACAAATTGACGGATCTAAGACACAAAAAAATAACTGAATGGGGATTAACAGTGAAGGAGAGCGGAGCAACAATTCAAGATATAACCAAATTAGAAACATCATTAAGATTCCCAATAACCGTAATGACAATAACAGGATAGGTATTACACGAATCAAAATATAAATCAAATGGAGCTCCAATAAAAATTATTGACCATAATACACATGCATGGACACCTGCGGTATTTCCGCGGAATAGAACCATACAATATCTACCCGTGGAGTTCTCCGGGGAACACTCTGGGGGATATTTATTTGATTTTATTTACGAGTTAAGTAAAAACGATCCTGTGTCAGTGTGGTTACTTCACAGTTTTGAAGACGAAGAGGGTCAAGTCGATCAATTTGTAGGACCCAATGGCGAATTATACGGTACGGAAGCACCCCACAACGAGATGAAAAAACTAGCTAGTGTTTTTGCAACGGATTACGACGAAAAATTATTAACAAACTGTTTTACAATACCGTCAGTTGCAGCTCATTTCACGAGAATGAGAAATCTATGGAAACCAACACGCGCAGAATTTCTCTCTGATATCGAATCAACCTTCGTGGAATATAACCATGGTGGATTATGGAATACAAAATATGACCCCAAAAGTATTATTTCGGTTGATTGCGTGTTATCCAGGGAGTTTTCTTGAGTATGGAGAGTGCTCTGAGTACTTCAAATGATTTGAACATCCCACAAATGAGATGACCCGTGTTGCGATTAAACCGGTTTTTCGTAACCGAAACTTAGAAAAAAGTCCCTTTTTTCATAAAATGTACTAGGATTAAACCGGTTCTAACTCTTGCAATAGAACATGAGCTATTATGGAACAACACCCATGCACACATAGTTATCAGTATTTAAAGCGCATGATTCATCACGAATGTATTGTTTAATTGAATAGTTCAGAGTGTACCATGCTTGCATTTTAGGTAGAGTCTGAATGTGTGTTTAGCCAGATAAACACATTTGAATCTGTTAAAAAAATGATCGTAACTTGTTCGATTTCATTTGCCTTAATTATTTTAAACAAAAACTTTGATCGCATAATATTGAACAGTTTTTATTAGAGGATATTAAAGTCATCTTTATGTTTTACCTGTCAAAACTTCATATGTCTGCAGAAGCATGCAGTGTTCCACTTCATTCATCGTATCTATGGATAAAAAATTCTATGAATGTCTATATATAAATTTACTATACAAGAATTACTCTTAGTATACATGGAGCTAATAAAGAGTATACACTAATTTAGTGTAATTCTAAAGATTATGTAAGGCTATCCAAACAAGTATTCTCGATTCTTTTCTACAAATGGGATATACGTTATACAACGTTTTACGTTTTATTATTATTATTATTATTATTATTATTATTATTATTATTATTATTATTATTATTATTATTATTATTATTATTATTTCCTTTTTGAGTAAGTGAACCGACCATTTTAATACACGTGTTATTTTGTTAAAATAGCTGTTATTGTAATTATTTCCTGCTTGTATTAAACGTGGGATGGTATTTTAAAAACTTCAGCTCAGTGTGATTGAAATACAAATATGCACGATTGGGCTGCGATTTAATTAAATAATCGCGTTAACAATTACGATAAGAGAGTCACAAACAACTCGATTAAATAGAGAACGATTAGCCGCGATTAAAAAATTTCTCCCGATAAGAGATTCTTTCAGAAAGAAATTACAAGCTGGTCAAGAAGCTCGGGTTGATTTTGCCGCCGATACCGAACAATTATTTAAGCCTGTAACTACAGCTGCTGATAAAGCTGCGATATCTACTGAAAAAAACTATATTGGGAGATATTACTCATGACGAAGATATAAAAAATGTATTCTTCCGCTGTTAAAACAGATCGCTGAAGCTCAATCACAACCTCAAATTATTGATCCTGTCGAAGAACAGGAAGGTGCTGTTGGTGGAAATCCAAAGGGGCTTTCCCTTATCGAAAAAATTTACCGATGAAGCTAAAAAATTAATAAAACAATTTCCGTTATTGAAGCTTAAGAATTATCACGCTTTTGGTAATTTTGCTGCTAATAGCTATCATTCAAGAAATGAATTTTTAGATAAAGGATATAATAAAACAAATTCTTTGCGATGATTGGGTTGATTGGTTATATAAAATGAACAAGAGAATTGGTCGTATAAATAAAAAGGAAATGGGTTATATAAAGTATCGAAATGGGGTTATTAATTATGATGTACTACAAGCAGAAGAACGTCAAAGACAAATAGAAGAACGTCAAAAACCAACACGGAACAAACACGAAGACAATAAAAATCCAGGAGGATCCTCAACCATCTCAGGATTCACTTGTAAAAAAAACGGTGATGGATTTTCTCAGAATGTAACTCCATCTAGGTTTCAACGCAGTGGCCTTGTTCCCTTTCCTAATAATATTCTCGTTGACATAGCACGATTAGAAGTTCTCATCGATGGTAAACGAGCTGGAAATAATTCCCGAGAGATAATTAATGAGGCCGCTGAAATCTGTCGACGATTATTTCAAGGTGTATATCACGAATTTATCTATGAATTGGTTGATGACTATCATAGTGACTAATTGTCACCCTATTATATAAATAATATTTAAATAAAATGATCATACATCGTAATCACAACAAACCAACCACCGCGTACATAGTACATTCCCAGTTGCCAGTTTATAGAGCATACTACGGAGATGGACTCGGTGAAATTATCAGTGGATTATTCACTAGAATCGCTCCAAAAATCGCACCTTTCGCCAAAATACTATCAAAATGAAAGCAGTTGGTGTTATTCGCGATAAGGGTATAAGCGCGGTTGGTGATCTCGCTGGTAGTGCATTTAACACCGCTAAAGAATTTATATCGTTGTTTCGAAAACAAAAATAAACAACACCGATAAAACTATCATCTACTGAGCTTATGCCACAAAGTGTAAGTAAAATAGTAAATAACATTTTAAATAAAAAAATTAGCACCGTTGATAAATCAGGACGGTGAATCACAAAGGAATATTGTTGCAAATTTAATTGCCGGTAGTGGTTTAACAAGATCATAATTTAGATCGACAATTATATAATAAAATGTTCCGACCGATTTTAGACGAGGCTTTTGATATGGGCGCGTGAGTACTCAAAAACGATTCTGTGCGCGATTATCAATTTTACTCATATAATGCAACACAACCTAATTCCCGATCACGAATTGAACTTCAGGTTCAGGATACAAGCAAATACTTCTTACCTTGTGAAGCTTTCATCGAGGTAGAAGGTCGACTGGTTGAAAATACTACTGGTAATCCATTTGCTAATCTCTCAACCACCCCAGTCGGGTTTGTCAATAATGGTATCATGGCGTTGTTTAGTAGTACACAATATATTATTGACTCTAACATGATTTTATCCATCGAAAATGGTATTGACGTCGCCACTACAATAGTTGGACTAGCTCAATATTCCGATGACTATATACGATATGCTGGTCATTCAATGATGTTCGCAAAGGATGTAACTGATCGCGCTGATAATGATAAATTTACTGTAAGACGACCAAAATTGGTTACTATTGCTGCAAATGATGCCGATATTGAGAGTGTTGTTATTAACAGTAATCCTAATTTCAATCTAGAATTTGCAACTCGTAAAACGATGTTAGATGCCAATGGGAGATTTTCATGCGCGATTCCTCTGGCTCATATATTTGGTTTCTGTAGAAATATTAGGAAAGTTATCTTCGGAGCTAAGCATACAGTAGTTCTTATGAGAAAATAACATGACAACGATGCGATCTAGCGCGGTGGTGGTATTCATGATGGTAGAATAGAATTATCGATGTTGTGATTGTGGATGCCAGCGATTACCCCATCGCTCGCCACAGAAGAACGACTGCTTTCGTTTATGGATCAAGGTGGTATATCATTGATGTCATGGTTAGATATTACCACAGCTACGATGACAAGTTCGGTTTATGGTGTATTTAAATGGCATATCGCATCAATGAAGATTAACTCAGCTCCTAGACATATTTCATTTCACAACAACTTTGTCATATGATATTTGATCAACTAGGAGTCAACGAGGTATCATTGAGAAAAAACGGCCAACTGGAACCCTCCGAAGATATTTTGCTTGATTATCTTAATAACCAAATAGCTCCCGCGCATCATCGTTTATGGTCTTTTAGGGGGCGTGATCAAAATATTGATACTGGTCTACAAATATCACAATTGGATTTTCAAAGATTGTATCCTATCTATTATTTTTCATTGCAACATCTCTTTCTTTCTAGGCAGTCCGTCGTTCATATACATATTCGTGCTCGTGTAGCGCTTCCTGCTGGTATCGATTTCTGTAGAGCAATCGCTGTTATTCTCAGTGATAAATCAATGGTACTTAAAGGTGGTGGTGGAATGATGAGAGTTGTTGACGCTCCAGTAGAAAACATGCAATTTTTTCCAAAAGTATGTAAAACATGTAGATCATTAAATCAATCTATTTTTTTTTTAAATGTCGTAGAATCATGTTAATGTCACATTGACTCATGGTCAATCAAAGAAACTACAATCGAAAAATGCTACCACATGTGTTCTTGTTGTTGTTGTAGAGTTTAACGCCAATTTTCAGCACACGATAGGCTATACATGGCGGCCATGGTGGAGGAAAAACCGGGGAAAACCCTGGAAAGAACCAACGACCCACCAGAAGCTAATTGCAAGCTTTCTCACATACCCACATTAGCCGAATCTTAGACTTGAACCCACGCAGACAGGTGAGATGGCAGTGATCCGTAACGGAGAGAGCTTTAGACCACTCGGGGCCCCACCACATGTGGTGTAAAAATAACTTTACGACGAGAACAGATTGCTAGCGGCGGACCAAATAAACTATCATTGACTAAAACTCAACTTAAACACTTCAACAAGGCGCTAAAAGCAAACACCGAGTTCAGTTTGAATTTTCACCCTTCGCGGTTAGCAATATGAGAAAATCAGGAGGTATATTCAATTTCCTCACCGAGATTCCTGCGTTGCTTGCCGCCGCTGCCCCCGTAAGTACTAAAACCGTCGCGCTAGGCGATGTTACGGGGGCTGCTAATATCGCCGCTGGAACTGTGGTAAAACATTAATGACAAGGATACAAAAAATTGGAAAGGATTTGAGATTACCAGGAAGTCGATTCACCCGGTACGGGGCGGGCTTGAGACTCCCAGGAAGCATTCTTGATCACTCCGATGTCAAATTTTGATTTAATCACCGCGGTAAAGCAATCCCGTATAAAGAATGTCAGAGGTGTTTTTATGAAAGATCAATTACCAAATCGGCCATAAAATCCAGAAACAGGTATAATTAATCTCAATGATAACACCGGACCTGGAACTCATTGGGTTGCGTATCCAATACATCCCTGATCCCTGATTTATTTTGACTCTTATGGACTAGCACCACCGAGAGAATTTCTCAAATACGTCCACGGGTTAAAGATCCCTGTTTAGTATTCAACGCTACCCACACAGACATTAACCGATCCTCTGATATGTGGCCGAGAAGTTATTAATGTATTCACCGTGATCTCATCATCGTCTAAACCACCTCATAAAATCGTACATGAATACACCAGGAATAACATTTTAAAGAGATCTTAAACGTATAATGGAAGACATTTGGGGAAGATCTCTCTCACGAGAAAAGAAAATCAAATGGGTTTCACTCGATGTTGTAAAAAAAACTTATCAATGATGCGCTATCTGATATATTACATCTCGTAGATGTATTACAGGATGACCTGGAGTTCTCGTTTCAACCATCGATAGCAAATTGACAGCGTTGAACAACGATTATATATCATCGACAAATACATTAAGAACGCTACAATCTGATTATGACGCCCACATAAATCAATTTACCAGGATACACAAAAATATTGAAAATGTTCAACTTGTTACTTATAATTTCTTTGGGGATCCACCGGTGATCCCTATAAACTCGCTGATTTAAAAACCGCCGTGGATGAACTAACAGTGTTACGGTCTGAGTATGAAGATAATGTAAAACAATTTGGAATTTTTCATAAAAATATTTTTCAAAAATTCTTTGCGACATCAATAGATAATATTTCTATTAAAGTCCCAGAGATTAAAAAAATCCATCGATGATATTAAGCAAACACATGAAGCTATCAAAGATGATTTTCCTCGTATGATTACCACACTTGATAAAGTGCAAATTGCTCATGAGAAAAATCTTAATAACGTGTATTTGATATAACAAGGATCTTTCTCTTGTACTCTACAACATAACACTTTAGATATCACCGCTGAAATCAAAGGCATATACAGACTAACCCTAGTATCACCGGTACAATTTAATATATCATCGAGCTTGTCCGCGGGGATAAATACTATTATGAACGCGGTAATAGATAAAGGATCAACTGAACGATTTACAATAACCACCATATATACAAATTTAACTCGATCATCAACCACATGGAATGTAGAATTTGTAGTATATTTAAGTAAACAACTTAATTAAAAAAATGACCACCCAGCAATATCGATATGATCAAGTCCGCTAATTACAAACTAAACTAAAATCGTTCACAAACGAATATCAAACAAAAGTAAAAACAATATCGACGGCGGAATGCCTGCATCGATGTAATCGTGTACTCGGATCATGTGTAATCGCCGGAACCGGTGTGATATTATCGTCGGTGAAAATGATCACTCCTATACTTGTTCCAATCTGTATATCCGCTGAGATGACGATCACGGGGTTGCTAGGAATAATTACGAAAAAAATATCATCGTGTAGTCAGCGTAAACTACTCGCAGATATCAGCGATGATATCGTCGTCTCTCGATGACACTATAATATCCGATGATGAGTTTTCTTCGATGGTTAACATCTATGACTTTGCGGTGTAAAAATTAGAAAAATATAACGATGATAATAATGACATCACCGCAAGAATTACTTAAACGAATAGTCAAGAACATCACACCCGTGAAAACATAAAACGCGACAAAAATCCTTGAATTCAGTATTGAATTTCCAACCCCGATTCCAGTAAGGGAGATCGCGCTATCTCAATTAGTATTGTATTATAGTTGGCCCAATACTAGATCAAGTTCATTCGCAGGTAAGCTACCAAACAGCACCCTTGTGTTCGCGAACAAGGATAAGCCAAACGGTGAACCAGACTGGCAAACAATATATATCCCCAAGGGAGCTTGTGACATCGAGGACATCAACGAAGAAATTCAGCGCAGAAAAAAATCTATCACTGGGTTGAATCTAAGATCGAGATAAATGTTCATGCACCATCGCTGTCAACCGCGAGATAAACTCTCTCGGGTACTCCTCGTTTTATTGAACCTAAAAAATCTGATTATACCACAGATGTAAAAAAAATTGTAATGATTCAGGAGTACAGAGAGAAAAAGATCATTATGATCCCGATAATAAAATGGGAAACCTATTATTTCCTGTTAATAATAGATTTGATTCAAGCATTTTTTTGGTGATTACAGTATTGATTGATTTTTATCCTATAAAAATGGTATCAGTATCGATGACGAAAAATTTAGAAATTTACTTGAATTTAATCTTGGTTATTATAATTTAAAAAATCTATTTGTAGGTGCTATAAAACATTATTCCGATGATTTAAAACAACAAATCATCGAAACAATTCAACATTGAAATAAAAAATAATAGACGATATCGAGTATATTAATCGAGGATTTATTACGGTAATATATCATCTTAGTATTGGTGATATACCAAGAATAATAGGTGTGCGTCTATCACCAAATGAAATAACTAAGATGTTTCTTGATCGTTATACAATATCAGAACAACGATTATCAACATTTGTTTTACCCGTATTTGCAACCGACCATAACGAGAAACAAAATGATGTCATCGATGAATATTTTCCTTTGATACTCACCACGTGGACAAGAGTATCATTATCTCCGACACAATAATGCTCCAGATGGAACCAGCCGGCAACAATTATCAAATCAAGCCGAGCAAGGATATATCCTATCTACTTTTTCCCCCTAAGCTATCTCTGGGAAGTTTCATCATACAAAATCAAAAGAAGTATCAAAACAGCGAAGTATGAATTTCTTAAAGATACAGCTGATTATATATGGTCGACCTACAAAAACCCCCTGCGATGATAATATTATGACGGATTCGCGGGCCCGGGAAATATTATCAAAGATAGATCGCGATGGTAAACAATGTTATATGCTAGTAAAATTCAGTAGAGTTTCCTAGAAGGGCTGGAGGGTATATGACAAGCTTGAGCGTGTAATGACAAAAGGAAAAACGGTGTTTGTTAACAATAAAAACAAACCTAGAGCATTAACCGGGATCGATAACGCATACTACCATATAACATATCCAGTAACAGTAACAATATATGTAATCTTCTCAGCAAATCAACCAAACATTGATAAATTCCCACACCCCACCCGATGAAGATTTCATCGATGTTAAATTGTGTAGCTGAACGAGTTATTGAACATTTCAATAATGCTCGACGAGAAAACGGTTTAACTGATTTAAGAAAATCCAAGATAATCAAATGGGCTGAATCAGTTAGGGAAACAGGAATATCAATAAGCGACCTTGCGGAATTAGAAGGAGAAAAACAGATTCCAATAATTATAAAAACTATCACCGGGGAAATATTACACTCGTTAGAGCATTATTAATCAAAGGGCGCTCAAATTGAAATCTTCGATCATAACTCACATGCGTGGAGTAATTCCGTACGATTATTTCCCTGTGGGAGAACATTAAAATATTACCTTGGCGATATATTTGATTGCATCCAAGAAATTAGTAAAACCGATCTAGTATCGGTATGGTTATTTAAAAGCGAGGAAGAGGGAGGATACGATCAATTTGTGAGACCGAATGGAGAATTATATTGAACAGAAAAACTTCAAGGATATATTAACCATCTAGCGTAGCGATACACAAACGATGCAGAAGAAATAGCAAAAAATTGCTTTACTATTCCATTGGTCGTAGCTCATTATTCCAGAGAAAAGAATTCATGGAAACCAACCAGATATGATTTTCTCGATGACGTGCAAGCGAGCTTTACCGAATTATGGAATACAAAATACAATCATTAAAATGTTATTTCCGTCGATATGATTGTATGCCTACCAGGAAATTTTCTTGGGCACGGTGAATGCAGCAAATACTTTAAACGATCTGGCATCCTACACATGAATTGACCAGAGTCGACATAAACGGACCATTAACCGACTTTGATTTGACGGGATTTGCTCGTATTTCATCATTTAGATTTGCTGAAAATCTTCATCTGATATTTTACGCCTGGTTTGGAAGACATTTTTCAACGAATGGACGGACTCCGATAACATTATTGTAATTCATGCTAGATATAAACATGTTGATGTCGTTGACTGTCCCCGAGGCGATTATATCATATCGGAAACAAACCGAAGCATGGTTGCCAACTCCGGAAAAATGCGATGATTGGGATAAGAATAATTGGAAAATTTACGCAAGGTCGAGCATGTGATCATCAACAGCGTTGTACACAATTGATTGCCGACGACGCTGAATTAGATTTAATAATCTCGGATACAACAGAAAATCTGAAATTTACATCAAGGAAAACCGCTTATTTGTCCAATAAGGAAACATTTCGAAGCATCGTTGAATAGTTGAATACTTCGAAGGTTTATCATCACAGTATTTAAGATCATTTAAGATCATTTAAGATCATCGAAGCTCGGTTATGTTTCAAGAAATTTACTTTCGATGATAAACAGATTTTCTAACATCACGGTTAGAGTTGCAACCAATTCATTTTATTTTCATAAAAAAACATTGGAAGAACGTCGAGGAGTTTACTACGATGCTGAACGAATGGGGATCATGGAGAATAAAACAAGAAACAATACACGGATATTGCGACTCAGCTGATGTTTCCATCGTGGATAATTATCGCGAAGATGGAAACATGGAATTATCATCGTCGCCGTCGGTACACGATCTAATAACCATAGATAAAACTGTATATTTGAACGGTCCAGGAGGTGTGGTAAAACAACCAGAGTAATTGATTTATTTTCGGAAAGAACTCTGACATGACTGTGTTAACACCGACCCATCGACGTGTCCGTAGATGACATCCCGAGGAGTAAAATCATGTACATATCATAGTTTCTTTCGGTTTAACGGTACCGCTTGGACCCACGAACGAATGGGCACAAAATATATTCCTGGGATAATTCTTTGGGATGAAATATGTGATGTACCATTGACGCTATTAAAAACATTCTTGGAATGGTTATTAATGAAAAACACCGCTGTGATAATGTGCGGTGATCATAGTCAACCACCACCATTTACTGGATTATCTCCTGATCAATGGCTGAAAAAGACAGTAAATTATTATGAAGAAATTAACACCGATCATCGATCACTTGACCCAGAGTTAACCAAGTTAAAATCCGTGATACGATTACGATCGGATAAAGTTCAATGCGAAATAACATGTTAAACAATACCTGAAACATCAATTGTTGATTTTTGAGCGACGTGGAAACCAACAGATTTAATAATCGCGAGCAGAAAGAAAATCAAAGATCTCCTTCAGATGAAATTATTTTATTTACACGAAGAAAACTTCTCACTGGATCCCATTCCGCTTTGCTTCTAGACCCCAGGATACACGACGACAAAACATCGAGGTTGATATTCCTGGAAAATCTGAGAAACAAATATTGGTGTTAAATTATATTGTACTGGTTGATTTCGCTATTGTCAGAGATGCAATAAACGCCGATAAATCCCATGGAGGTTAGGCTACGCGATGACGATAAACTCGTCGCATGGATTAACACTCACTGATACGATTGTCTGGATCGTAGATGACTTCATCGAGTACGTAGAATAAATCAACTTCGATGAGATTTAATCGATTTCAACGACGACAAAAATATCGTTGATACCACGATAAGAAAATAACTAGCCGGATATGAACAACAAGATAGACAAATAACAGAGAGTTTGATCTCGATGTTGAATTTATTCTAAAATTAAAATAACAACAAGATAATCAATGTGCAAACTGTAATTGTATAATGGAATGGTCTTGGATATCCCCCAAACAATTTAATGCAGATAGAAAAGACAGTCACGGCCATACCAGAGATAATGTAACATTGACCTGTTTAGGGTGTAATCGAAATCATCGCGCTAATTGAGATCCCCATGTGGTAATTGAGTATCCTCGGGAATAACTTGTAATTGTTCACGAGTAAGTCCATGCTGTGGCGTGGTTGAATCTAATCTATAGATTGCTGGTCTATTTTTAGTTGTGACAACACTGAATATTTTATGTGACGTGATACTCAAAAGCTCTTTTTTAACCTCCTTCAGGTTCACCAGGCTTATATAAATATCTTATAGTGATCACGGCGGGGTAAATAATTGTTCTTTTTTGTGATTGCGATAACCGGTTTCATGTTAATGGTTCGAGTAATTTCATTGTTGAGCGCGGCAATTACATCTTGTAATCTCTTGACCCATTCACGTGATGGTTTATCCCCGATGAATTCCTTCGCGTATTGATAATGAAATAATCGCTCAGCTAATGTTCGATTAAATCGTTCAACAAGTGCCTGATCGCGATGCATTACAGTATGTCCTCGTCGTATAGCAGTGTTATGTTGTTTCGTCGTTGATTATACCTTATCTTGAAACTCTTTACCGCGATCAACCCAGATGAGATTTGGCCACCGTAGAGGAACTCGTCGATAAATTCTCTAAAACGCGGAAGCAGCCTCAAATGAGGACTTTGTCGTTAATGGTTCAGCTTCTTTATATCTACTCGCAGTGTCAGCGACGGTTAACGCGTATTTGTAAACATCTTTCTTGACAGTATCATGTGGCAGAAATTATATATCGGCCTGATGATATATCGGACTGATGATCTTCATTAGGAACATTAACATCAAATTTTGCATATTGAAGTTTCTTTGGTCGTGGCAGATAAATTTACCATAGTGTTTGCCTGGATAACCAATCTGCCGCGGTGGTATGTTTAAACCTTGCCGCGTCGGCAAGTTTATTAATGGAGGTGCTACCCTCTAGGAGCTCTTTGCAGCTTAAACTTTAAGTGATCTTAGTACTGTAGTGGGCTGATTTGGCTAAATGGACTATGTGATATGCCTTCTTATAGGCTTTATAGATTTGTTTATGAACAGTGAGTCTGGCGGAAACCCAAAGCGTTTCCGCTTTACGTCAGTCTCTTTAAGCAGTGTGAAGCTGGTCCTTAACACAGCTATTCCACGGATGACGCTTTTGAATTGATACTCTGCACTTGGTGGATAGGGTATGTTTATCAAGCAATGACGCGGGCAGTTATAGAGTTGTTCTGCTGTAGGATGTAAGCAAGTTGTTAGGTTTGCTTGCATGTAGTGCATTAGTTTGGTTCTACTTATCATACGGAGGAGTAGCACATAAAGGTGGCAAAATAGCGTAAAAAATGGTAAACCATGGTTTATATCTAACCCAGAATTTCTACCCCAATAGTATCTCTTACGGTGTTACAGTTATTGACGGTATTTTGTTTCTCTCTATATTGTTGAAATCCTCAAACTGATAATATGGCGCCTCATTCGAGGTTGCGTCTTTTGTGTTGATACGAATTAAATCATATCATTTATCAATAATAGTAGGAGAATCATTAACTACCTGTTTGGCACAAGAAAGACTAGCGACGACAATTTATACCAGTCCGTGATTCTGTCAGGATACATTACAAGAACGACAAAAATCTGAAGTTGATTCTGCAGAATGTGCTGAGCAATTATTCAAACCTGTCAGAAAAGCTACTGAAAGAGTTACAACTGCCATTAAAGAGGATCTTCTACCTGTGTCAAAACCAAGAGCTGAGCAAACTGCAAAAATAGCAAAAAGAACTAAACAAACAAATAGTATTTTACTAGATCTTCCAACTGAAATAGCTGCTGTACAATTACAACCGCAAGCAGCCACTGCTGACCCAACCGGAGTAGAAGCACCTAAAGAACAAGAACCGGAAGAAGTTACACTATCTGACAAAATTACTAATGAGGCGAATAATGCGATTTAAAAGAAATGATAATCCGACTGATCTAGCTGGTTTTGCGTTTGTAGGTTTTTGTCATCACGAAATATATTTAAAACCCGAACATGATAAATCTGTATGAAGAAATGCCTGGTTTAAGTAAATATATCGAATAAAATATGACAAAGATGGAGTTTCATTGACTGATCCAACATTCATGTTATACAGGAAAACAATTAAAGATTTTGAAATAGCTGTTCAGACTGAGCAACAACGCGGCTCGCAACCTAAACTACCTCCACCACAACATAAACCTCTTCCACTGCAATCGAAAAGTTAAAATCTTCTTGAAAGGAGAAAGAAAAATAATATGATGCGCCTGACACTGGTGTTACTGGAAATATATTTTCTCGAGGAAGCGGTCTTTTTGCCATTCCTAATAATATTCTTTCTCACATTTCACTATTAGAAATTCTCATAGAAGGAGCGCTGGCTTTAAATAATTTTCCTGAAATTATTATTGAAGCCGCTTATATTTGTCGAAGATTGTTTCAAGGCGGTATAATGGATATCGTCGTTTATGAGAATTTATTGATGAACTCGTTGATGGTTATCACAGCGATTAGATATAACGATAACAAAAAAGATAGTCATACATCTACAACATCATAAACCGGTCATGGTCAGAGCAGTAAACTCGCGATTACCCATTTATAGAACAATATACAGAGATGGTCTTGGTAATGTTATTCAAATGGCTCCCAATATAGCACCAATCGCAAAACAATTCTTGATGAAAGATATTAATGTTATTGGTTAAAACCCTGCTGGTGCTATTGGTAATATTGCCAGTAAGCCATTTTCTGCAGTCAAGTAAAGACTAACACGATCAATACGACGAAAACAGCAGCCAATGAAACTGGCATCTACAGAAATTATGCCCGCTAATGTCAGTAAAATAATGAACCAAGCCGCGAATTAAAAAATAGTAATATTAATGAATCAAGATCTGATGATGTACGAAGAATTATTACTGCAAATTTAAGAGCTGGAATTGGTTTGACATAGCGAAATCGCGATTTAGATCGCGAAATATATAATACTAATGTACAAATCTTCACCAGACTCTGCATTTGATATGGACTCACCTGTGCTCAAAGATGAATCAGTACGCAATCATCAATTTTATTCTAATAACGCAACACAACCGAATAAACGAGTCAGAATTGAATTTCAAGTTCATGATACAAGTAAATATTTCCTACCCGCTGAAGCATTTATTGAAGTATCAAATGTTGCAGATCATACACCATTTGCAGAAAATGCGAGAGTTTGTTTTATTAACTATGGGGTTATGGCGCTGTTTAGTATCGCTACATATTGCCATAACAATCCTGCCGTTTAGCCGGTCCATCAATGATGTTTGCTAAGGATATTATGGATAATGCTGATAATGTTCAGTATGTCGAATTACGGACACCATAGGATACAGCAGTTATTCCACAACCAGATGGATATGAAGTTAGACCAGGTGTTGATTTTGATATTATTGAAGGTGTTAGTACTACTTACAAGTTAGGATTTGCAACACGTGCAGCAATGTTGAAAGGACCGAGTAGATTAGTAGATTATTTTCATGTGCAATTCCACTGCCTCATATATTTGTTTTCTTTCAGAAATGTTAGAAAGATTATCTATGGAGCTAAACATTCAGTAGTCCTTGTAAGAAACGGTGATAATAATAATGCAATCTGGCGTGTTCCTGGTGTTGCTATGGTAAAGTAAATATAACAGAACTCACATTGTGGATGCCAGTAATGACTCCATCGATCACTGCCGAGGATAAATTATTGTCATTTATGGATGCAGGTGGTAAATCATTGCTATCATGGCTAACACAAGCGACAGATAGTATAGATAGTACTATTAAGGGCATATTTACACGGCATAAGGCATCACAACAGAGTTTTTTTTGCGCCACGACATATATTTGTTGCGCTACAGGATACAAGACGATCAAATTCTCACGAGCGGGGTCATATGATATTTGAAATCCTCGGTGTTTCTGAAGTGACATTAAGAATAAATGGCCAACAAGAACCATCTGAAAATATTTTACTTAATTATGGACGAAACTAAATAGCACGCGCACATCATAGTTTACTGACATTTATGGGAAGTGACTTGTTGGGTGTAGATTCTGGCCTGCAAATATCGCAATTAGATTTTAAAAATCTATATCCGATTTATTACTTTTCGTTGGAACATATTCATTTATAAAGACCGACTATTGTTGATATGAATATCGGAGCTCATATATATATATATATATATATATATATATATATATATATATATATATATATATATATATATATGAGTATTTTAGAGAATTCAATCAAGAGCATAAGCAACAACTTCCGCGACTGCAACAGCGCTTCCAAGAATCTAATCGAGATAAGCCATCACGCGAATTGAAATATTAAATCAACTTGTATCCGAGATGGAAAAAATTATTCTTTCGAGTAATTAAGGCAACAATTTATACTGACGACACATGTCACCCTAAAGAAAAGTTTTTAGACATATAAAATAACAGAAGCTGATCTCGTAATTTATAAATTTCCCGGTTATAACACAGACGAACGAAATAAACCTGCAATGATATCATCGATAGATCCTTTTTTCAAATTCCTGCTGAGTGTAGAAAAACACTAGCAACGGCAAATTTAACATCTGTGATCAGGGTCAATTTTGTGTTTGATGCGATTTATGAAAGTTATCAGATAAACACAGAAATATCAAGTCAGGCACAGCAGTGATATATTCTGTATACTTTCACTCCTCGAGAATCTCCTGGAAATTAAAATGTGCAAGAACCGGTTAATACGTTATATATCCGATGTCATTATTCACTGCTAACAACTATTAATATCAAACTTAAGGACCGGAACTCGAATTTGATTGATTTATCTAGCGAGAATTTACAAATAAATCTTTATTAAAATTTAATGACAAATAAAAAAAAATCTGCTTCAGAATAATATTATTTGTGAAAAAGTTTCACACAAAATGGGTCTATTTTCATTATTTTTACTAGTAAATTCCCTATTAGAATTAGCAAATTGGTTGCCGCGATTGATTTTATCAGGCAATTACCCTATCAGAATTAGCAAATCTGTCGTTGTGTACGAAGTTTAGTAGCAAATACACATTCAAAATTACGAAATCAGTCGGTGTGCACGATTTTAGTAGTAAATACCCTATCAGAATTAGTAAATCGATCAATGTGCACGATTTTTAGCAGTAATATTATTTCTGATTCAGAGTATTTCTGTGCTGACATACATTTATTTTCGTTACTCAAAATCCGGAAACACTTTCGTTTTCTATAATACTTTTTAACTGTCTTACACGTGTAGTAATATTTTTTTTGTTTCATATTCTTTTGATAATGGTGATCTTTTTCTCTGCTGCGTTAAAAACAGGTTTAAATTTTGTTAATTCGACATCATCCGCTAATGATGCGTAAATTGCTTGGTGAATTTCCTTAATGAATTTATATTCCGATGGTAAAGTATATCTGTTTCCGCATTTAAGCTCCTGCAAATATTTAGTCAGAAAGAACTTTTTCAGGATTTAGTTTATACGATAGTTGTTTTCCTTCATTTTTCAAATTTATAATAGCAGAAATTACATCATTAATATTTTCATAATTCATTATATAATAAATATATCTTTAAATAGTAAAATACAATGTAGCATGATGAGCGGTTATCATTCACCGGGTCCCTTTATGCGCCTTTGTGTCTTTCATACTATCTATTTTTTTAAAAATAGATTTTTCTCTTTTTGACTTTTTGTTTTTGAGACTTTTTCGACCTAATTACCGTTTCTTTTGGCCGACATTCTATCTGAATGTCCATTGGGGTATTTCTTCAGTGTGATTTAGAGCTTATGCATCCCGCTACTGTCTATTAGGGGCGACACAAATTACTTTCATAAATATTCCTCCAGCGAATTTTCTATGTTAGGATATTTAGAAGGTTGTCTATCCGTTTCAATTTCATGCACACCCCTCAAGATCCCCCCCCCCCGGGAATGCCAAACACGTTGGTCTATACGTTTTGGGAGGTGTACATGCAACTCTTTCTGGCTCGCGTCCCCACTTTATATAGAAAAACCGTTATTACGTAACTGTTGACAATATGGGATTCGAACCTCTGATTCTGAGTACCATAATCAGACACCTTAGCGATGTTTCTTATGAGAAATATATGTTTCGTAAATTATTACATAAATCATATTATTACTGCTTTTAATAATACAATTACTGATGTGAAAAATAAATCTACCTTTAGATTGCAAAAAATAATACTTCAATTTAGTTCTACTTAACAAGTTAGATTTGAAAAGTTAGTTATTTCTGAACAAAATACATGTACCTGATGGCGATTTCAACACATTGTACAATCTCTGAAGTCAAAGGGAGTAACTCTATTATTATTATTTTGTTTACACATTCTTGGTAGAGTTATCTCCCTTGAATAATAATGCTTTTGTAAATCAGAACATTCAATATGAATGTTGCATGTTAAATGTTGCAATGTGTAAAAAGACATTTACATGTTAATAAATACAATAAGTAAATAAATATATAGTGGACATTTTTCCTCTGTATTTAGTCTAGATATTCAAACCGAATTATCTGTCTATATATTTTCGAGAGAGTGGATTTAGTAATATTATCTGCGACATACTGAACTCCGTATGGTTTAATACTGAAATGTTTCCCTGCTGCATATAATGATTGAAATAATAATTTTCAACTGTCTCAATATTGCCAGATTTAACGGCTCTTCTCCTAATAATTCTATTATACTTTCCTGTAAACCCGTATACTGAATTCTGAGTTTAAGTGATAGCTCGGAAATTGGATAATTTTTTTTGTGATCGCTGTCAATTGTGATCGATCAGAGGACCATCCCGGACTTCTCCATTAAACACTTCAAAAATAAATCTATGACATAGATATATTTTTTTCCAGCTGTACACATTAGGGAACCATTATTATCGGCAACACCCACTGGTTTTTTCTACCGACAGTGTCTGATTACACCATCAGGAGATGCTTCATAATTCTTGATCGTGGGATGCTTGACAAATTCGTGCCTCATTTATATATATATATATATATATATTTCTTTATCATAATACCGTTAAACTAGCGATATCTTTTACAGCCACATTGTACACACTACTGTGTTTTCTTCGAACTCCAACAGCACATTGTAAACACGGTTTCTGACATATTCTTCCTCGTCTCATACTTTGTGAATGATATCCGCATAATTCATTTACACAAGATTTATTACAAGGAATTACATACCCTCTCATGAACCATCTGCACTGATTTGTTTGGGGGTTTGGGGGGCATTATATATATATATATATATATATATATATATATATATATATATATATATATATATATATATATATATATATAGATATATATATATTAGTTGTAGTATGGAGGAGTTTGAGAGATTATCGAATATCAAGCCCTAGTAAACGAAATTTAATATCCATAGAATCTATTCTGAGTTACCAATAAAAACTCTTGCAACGAATAAAAATGTGATTAAAATAATTCGCGATGCCAAGAAGGAATTTATCAGCGATGGAGTATCTCACGTATGGTGAACATTCTTAATCAATAATAGGGTTGATGCTACAATGAAGGATAAACGAGCGGCAAGTATAATCGCCAATCTTGATAGTCGAAAGTATTTTGTATGAGTAAAATGTATTGTACTAGCAGAACTAAGTGTTTGGATTATTCGAGATAAAAATATGATCCTTTCCTTGCTAACAAAAACGTCATTGTAAGTAAAAGTTCAAAACCAGGATTGTTGAGAGGTCTTGACAAACCATATTATAAGCGATCGTATCCTGTGATGGAATTTATCCGATAAATGAATAACCCAGTATAGATAGTCTAAACCGATGATATTTTCATCATTAAATTGTGTCGCTGAGCAAATAACAGAGCATTTTAAAAATACGATCCGTGGAAACGGACTGACAGATCTGATACGTAAAGAAAATAAACGTGTGGGCTGAATCGGTCAAAGATATCGGAGCTACAATATAAGGTGTATCAGGATTAGATCAAAACATTAAAAACAATAACAGGAGAAGTATTATACAAATCGAAATATAAATCAAAAGCAGCACAATACATATCATTGATCATAATGTCCACGCGTGGACAAGCTTAGCAACAATATTTCCACGATATCGAAATGTAATATTTTATCCACATAATTGTTTCGGAACATGTATGATTATATTTATGCGTTAAGTAAAAACGATGATGTTTCAGAACGGTTAGTTAAGAGTTTCGATGATGAAACATTTGATCAATTTGTAAGACCCAACGGCGAAATATATCGTACAGAACATTTTGATGACGCGATGAGAAAACTCACACAGGAGTTTTCAAAAGAAAATACCAAGCAATTATTAACAGATTATTGTACAGTTCCGTCAGATGCTGCTCACTTTTCCATAGAGAGAAATCTGTGGAAGCCAACCCGATTTGAATGTTTCGAGGATGTACGCGAAAGTTGTGTTGCATACGGACACGATGGATTATGGAGTACTAATATGATTCTAAAAATATTATTTCGGTTGATATGGTCGCGTGTTATCCGGGAAGTTTTCTCGGGTATGGAGAGTGTGCTGAATATTTAAACGATTTGTACACCCTTGCCACGAAATGATACGAGTTGCGATAAATAGACCACTACCCGATTTTTATCTAACCGGGTTCGTTCATGTAATATAATTCGAGTTTGCTAAAGGACCTCATTTTATCCGTTATGTTTGGTTCTTTGGTTTGGTAGACATTTCTCTGAAACATACTGGACACCAATAGTGTTATAACGATATATGATTGATTGTAAAATATTGATTTTGCTGATTATCGGCGAGGCAATTATATCATCTAAAAAGCAGACTGCGGTTTGGTTACGACAACCTGATGATGTTAGTCTTGATAGAATTATTAACTATTACAAGGAAAAGTTTCATGATCTTTCCGAAGACTATATTGTTAAACGATCTAAGGAGATCTTTGAGCGCAGATGTGAAATCAGTGATAAAAACGCAAAAGATCTCGGTAGAAGAATAATCGGTAAATAATTTGTTGTTTGTTTCCCCACGAATGGTTAAAGAATTTGTAGATTATTATGAGAAGATAACTGAAGGTAATTGAGCGCTTGATCCAGAGTTAATCGAGTTCAAGAAATTAATCAAATTACAGTCGGATAAAATTGAATGCGAGGTAGCGCGTAGAATAATTTCAAAAACTTCCATAAATGATTTTTAGGATAAAAGGAGACCAAACGATTTGATAGTAACAAGTAGACTGATAATCAGAGACACACTTCAGCTGCGATTATTTGAAAAAACATAAATAAAAGTTTCCAGAATTACCCGTACCATTATGTTATAGACCAGCTGATACACGAAGACAGATTATTGAAGTTGAAAAGTTCCACGACAAACTTAGAAACAGAATCTTGTGTTAAATGATATTGTTGATATCAGTGCTGATGTGGAAGCGTTAGCGGATAAACCTCCCTTGACGCTAGGATACTCAATGACGATACACTCATCTCAGTGGTTAACCATCTCTGATACAGTTGTTTCGATCATTGATGATCGCATAGAGTGGTCAAATTTAATCTATCTCGCAGTGTCACGAGTTAGAAGAACAAATCAACTTCGGAGAGTTATTTTAAATTTTATTGACACCAACAACGAAAGTATTAGAGATGACAAAGTAAAACAAAAACTCACTGGTTATAAACAAAGTGACCAAAAAAATAATCGCGACTTTGGTATTGATCCTTAATTCATAATGATGCTGAAGCAACTGCAGAATAATCACTGTTCCACCTGTAATTGTATAATGTTATGGATGTATTCGGATAAAAATCCACAACAATTTATCGCGGCTAGGAAGGATAGTAGTCGCGGTCATACACATGAAAATACGATGTTGACCTGCCTTGACTATAATAGACGCAGAGGTGCTAGTTAAGTGATCGCGGTGGTAATTGTGTACCTTCTAGTATCACTTGTTACTGTTCACGTGTAAATCGACGCTGAGGATCAGTTGAATCTTATCTATAGATTGTAGGTCTAAAAGTAGATCTTACTATGTTAGATATGTTATGTGTAGTAACACTCCAAATAGGATCAGTAGCTTTATTTTTTTTACCACCTTCAAGTTCACCCGGCTCATATAAATATCTGAGAGTCACATTACCTAATACTGGTTGTTTCGAAAACTCATTTCGTTGTAGCACGAGTATATATATTTTTTTGTGATTGCGCTAATGTGTTTCATGTTGGTTTCTCGAGTAATTTCATTATTTAGCGCACCTATCACATTTGGTAATCTTGCAACCCATTCTCGAAACATCTTGCCCTGAATTATTTATTTCTCATATTGATATCCAAATAACCGCTCAGCAAATGTTCTATAAAATCATTCAAGAATTGCCTGATCACGATCTATTGCAGTATGTCCTCGTCTGATGGTGACATTATGTTGCTTCACCAGCAATGAAACTGCAGCATGAACGTCTTTGCCAGGATCAATCTGTAGCATCTGTGGCCATCGTAAAGGTCCTCGTTGATAAATTCGTTCAAATCCAGAAGCTACTTCTGCTGCTGTCTTTGTCGATAATGGCTCTGATTATTTGTATCTGCAATATCAACTACAGTTAACGCGTATTTATATGTTACTCGACGTCTAGTATCATGTGGTAAAAATAAAATATCAGCCTGTTGAACTTCATTTCAAACGCTGACATCAAATTGCGCGTATTCGATTCTTTTAGGCGGTGGATGATAAATTTGCCATATTGTCTGTCTTGATAACCAATCTGCTGCAGTAACACGTTTGACTTCTGCTGCTTCGGCGAGTTTATTAATTGCTGATTTACCTCTCCAGTATCTTCTTGGACTATAATAGATATATTCCATAATAATATCAATTCCTAGCCCCTAATAAAAGCTTAACTTTCATCGCAGTTGTATTAGTAATATAATTTAATTTATGAATTAATTTTTCATCTGCGCGATGTCTTTGCTGCAGACTATTATTTCTATGACATACATCATGAGCGTGACAAGCTCGATCAATAGCGTTTATCGGATACTCGCCGGGTTTTGGTTGATCATGAATATCAAGTCTCATATCAAGTCTGGTTCAAGAATAACAGTGATTATATCCCGGACGATGTTTTTCTCCTGGATATTTTGTTCACGGTGTTCCTGGTAATTTTATTAATTCTGCTGCAATATCACCTCTTCGGTTTTTTTCAAATATAAATTCGATTTGTCACCTGGGATAAATTTGAATTTCTTTCTATAGCATTGTGCACACTTACCTATAAGTACTAATCTATTATTTTTTTGTAATAATCGTTGTTAGTGTATCTGTCGGGGTACGCGCTCTACATTTAACACAATATAAATTCATAATATTATTTATAACAACATATATGTAATTGATTTTTCTGCGACAAGAACGCGATAATCTTCAAAACACCATCCAGTGTTACCAAATTATGTTCGTATAATTATAACAGTTCATCTAGAAGTGGAAAGACAAATATGTTACTTAATTTGATAATGAGATAGCTCAAGTGGGATAAGCTGTATTTGGTAGCACAATGTGTTACAATGTGTTAATATTTTAATTAAAATGCAAAATCGTTGGATGGGACGATATTATTAATTTTATCACTTATATTGACGAAGTTTTGTGTTGATGATATTGATGGGAGTATTAATAATTTAGTAGTAAATGATGATGTAATGTAATCCAGCTAGAGTATTTTATCGAGGTAGACAAAAATACACTGATGTGATTTATGTAACCCAGCGATATAGACAAATTCCAAAAGTGATCAGAGAGAACTGCAATAATCTTGCTGTGTTTAATGGAGTTCACACACACACACACACACACACACACACACACACACACACACACACACACACTTAGAAATATTCATCAAACCTAGTGTAGTGGAGATATGAATTATAATCTGTTTAGAAATTTATTTTGTCATGCTCATTCAACCCCACACGGTTTTATACAATAAATTTACATGATCCTTGATCAAGATATCGAATCGATCTTGATAAAATATTTGTTTCATAGCAGCAGAGAGGGCGCGACTTAGAATGGGGCGCCATATTATCAATTTGAGGCTTTCAACAATATCGAGAAAAATAAATAGCATCAATAACAGTAATCCCGTAGTAGAGACTCTTGGGAGAGAAACACTCGGTTGGATGAAAGCTCTGTTTATGTTATTGACGCTATTTATTCGGTTTTGTAAGAAGTGTTAGTTTGACAAATGGACGCCTCTATATTTTGGTCTATTTGCCCCCTCTGCTGCTAAATGGATGAATCTTGGAAAAATTCCAAGGCCTACAAAACGCAGGGTATAATAAATATATAGTGAATTAAATGGGGAAGGGGGGGGGTCATGGAAAATGAATAACCAGATATTAGAGGATTCAAGCTTTGTTTGGGAAATTAAGGAATAAATAAAGCGAATTTGGACATGATGAAAAAATGGGATAAATTAAAAGGGATTTTCAAAACTAAACCAATATATTACCCAACGTTAAGGAGAGAGAAATTAAACTAGGGAAAGAGGCGTTAGAAAAGTTAATAAAATTAAGTAGCACACATCAATCCAAAAACACACTAAGCGAAAAATTAAATTTAAAAAAATGGGAATAACGAAAGGGAGGAATATTAAAACGGGGAAATTTACGGGATTATACAAAAAGGCAGAAGAGTTATATAGAAGTAAAGAATTATGGAAATGGGGGAGAAAACCTTAGAAGCCCTACAAATTGAAGTGTAGGGAATTACAACGGACAAAATTAAAATTCATAAACTATATACAAGATAATTATGCTGGACTCTATAAATCACAGAACATAAAAGACGAAACAAATCGACGAATATTTACAAGACACAAAATGCGAGACGATATCTCTTGAACATAAAGACTTATGTGTGAATTTCGTCTCGCAAAATGAAATTATAGTTACTATAAATAATTTAACAAAAGGAAAATCACTAGGTAGAGATGGACTCCATGACGATTTTTATATATAAAACAAAATTAAAAATTAAAATAAAATTTAAAAAAAATAAAATATTTTTGAATCGAAAATGCACATATATAATATTTTTATAATGATATTAAATTATATCAGCATGTATATATTCCTACACCATATACAAGCTCCATTGATGGATATGTGTCAAATTTGCTCAGAGAAAATATCTTTGTGAGTCAAAACAAGACCTTAATTTAAAGTAAACGATGAGAAATTTTATTTTCTATTGGTCATTCAAACTATTTATTAGGGGTCGAAGGTTTTAATTTATGTGTTTATAATGGGGTGACTTCCCGTGTAAAATATATATGCTTGTGTACAAGTCAATAATTGGTTATAGACATAGTTATAAGGCATTTTAGTGAGAGGACAGGGATGAAAAAGTTATATTAGAACCTACTCAAGTTCTCCACTAAATCAGTTTAAACTGCCTGAGAATGAAATATAGGTCAAAGAGATAAAATATACGTTCCCCACGTATATTTACCCTTGGATTTAAAAAAAAATCATTCCATTGTATTGCTCAATTTTGGTTAAGATATTGATTGATGTAGTGTGGCATTATAGCCTAAATGATGTCAGGGAATTCTAATGATCCATCCTGCTTTATGCATTATTAATTACTAATAATATTTGTTAGATGACGCTATAAAGATTACATTAGAAATATTTAAACAAATTATATGAATTTAACTTTGCACAACTAATCTTAACATGGTTATATATCCCACATGAACAAATATCCATATAGTTTAGAATGTTTGGGATCAAAATTTCACATCCAGTGCATCATATAGGCTGCCAATGTATCAATAGTGACTCTGTAAGGCATATTTTGGGCTGTGTGTGTGCACTGAATGTATCTCAAAACTTTATTTTAATCATGAATAAACCTACCTATTTCAATTTAGTAGTTTGACAGTGTACAGTATTGTAGTATCAGCTGATATTTGATTCCATTGAATCATTTAGCTTAATAATTGGTAACTAACACTCTTAATAATACATATTTAGTTATACAGCCAACTGCCTAAGTACCAGCCTGACACAAAAAATTTGAAACATAGCACCTGTCATTGTTTCTTTAATGTGCATCTGGACAGACATATTACAGGTTTTCTGCCAAATCTCTATGAGCTATGCTGCTTCAATACCCATGGGGAAAATGTTGTTTTATATACCCAAACTATCATTTGTTTTAAATACCATTCATTAGTCAACTTTGCTGTCTACAAGTTTTTGAAACTTGTATTAAAATGATATTCTCTTTAAAAAAATTAGTTTTAAAAATTTAAATGTTAATTTTAATTTCCATGAAAATTTAATTGATCAATGTTTTAAATATTCAGACAGGACCTACGGTTATTTACAATAAGGTTTTCACTGCATTAAAAAAATGTCAATAATTAAGAAAGATAGATTTTGTTTTGGTTTCTTAAGAGCGCTTGGACAAAACCTTGCACAGTGTCGAACACTACTGTTAAACATTTGCTGACAGGTTTCATATGTCTTGTTTGCAAGGAAATTCAAAACGACTCAATATATCAAGTTGAAATAGGCGTGGATTTTAATATGAAAGTTTGACTAAAATTGGCCGTACAAATTGTGTCTGTCAAAATCTCTTATTTTTCTGCAATAGGTCATTGTCGGATGTAAATTCACCAGATAAATTGTCCAATGAGAACTGAGTCCATAATCAAACTTGAATTAAATACAATGCCTTCCACGCACTACATTTGTGCTGATAAATCAACAGCAAATAAGATATACTTAA
Source organism: Unio pictorum (assembly GCA_030141615.1). NCBI lineage: Eukaryota > Metazoa > Mollusca > Bivalvia > Unionida > Unionidae > Unio > Unio pictorum. The sequence continues at coordinate 201,500 of JARLTB010000217.1, forward strand.
GAATTGAAGGCTAAATATCCCCGCTATAAATACATTCCCTATTTCACACAATGGCGTGTGATTTAGCCTAAGGCATATATCAAATTAACAATTACTGAATATACCTGAAACGTCGGCAATTATGATATTATGCCTTTCTTCACCCTATTTTGTAACATGCTTAAACACGTCACGTTTATTAAGCTCATATTGGGTCGTGTATATTTGTTTCCAGCGTCATGTATTTGTGTAAAATGGAGAAAAAGTAATAAGGAAACAAAACACGTGAAAGACATCAAAGGTAAGATTCGTTTTTATATTCGATAGGAATTTTCTTTGAAGATGAAGTTGGGTAATCTTAGCGGACAAAAGGGAAGAAAGATGTCGCTGTCATTGTATCATTATCAGGAATATTTTATGAGCATTTTCTCTAACAAATATGAACTCTGGATGAGATTATAAATTGATCGATGAAATTAACGTTCTTAGAATTCTCGTTGAAAAAAATGCAAAACATACATATGTCAAAATGTTTTCATGTTAAGTTTCACGCTGAGGATTCTATTTACTTAGTCTATGTTTTAAAAATATGTTTTCAAATAACATTTAGAAATTAATATTTAAAAATTGTAATTGTTCTTACACTGTTTGATAATATTCGTTTAAAAATTAGAATTCGTCTGTCTGAAAAACATTTTTAAATAGCAATTCTAACACAAAGGCACCGCAGTATTATTATGAATTGTTTTATGAGATTTGATTAATACTATTAAATTTCAAAAACATTTCTAGTGAAAACAGATATATAACTGAGAAGATTGGTCCAGTAAAGTCAAGCGGAGTTTCTTCTTTTGGTCGAGCGGACAATGCACCAGCGTTAGTATCTAAGTCACCAACAGACCCCTATACATACTTTTGGTTTCTTAGTCTTGTTTTCGCCTGGATTGTCTGAAAGTATATATATATATATATATATATATATATATATATATATATATATATATATATATATATACAGAGAGAGAAATATAGAGAGAGAGACGTTCTAGTTATTCAGAGCCGCAATAAGTCTATAGGGTCTTTGTACATCAGGTTTGTCATTAATATTTGAAATTATTTGATTTATTGAAGTTTTGCACCGCATGCTCTCTCTCTCTCTTTCTTTCTCTCTCTCTCTCTCTCTCTCTCTCTCTATCTATCTATCTATCTATCTATCTATCTATCTATAATAATAATAATAATAATAATAATAATAATAATAATGAGAACTTTGAATAGCGACTAATCTTTAGAAGTTGTACGCGCTTTACAGCATCTATAATGATATGAATACAAAAAACAAAAAAAAAAAACGAAAATAAATACCATGAAATTAAAAAACATACAAAATGCTGAAAATATCAAAGGTAGGAATCATTTTTAGGTCTTTAAGTTTGTTCTTGCAGTCGAAATAGGTGAGTTTTAAGAGCACTCTTGAAAGGGATCACTGCGTCTTTGTGTCTAAATTCAATCGGAAATTAGTTCCACGTTGCTGGGCCCTGGTTTGCAAAAGAACGTTGCCTATATCACTTCGTTTTCGTAGTGGAAATAATGAGTATACGATTGTCAAGATATGAGCGTAATTGACTTGCTGGTGTGTACACATGGGTGAGACCAGATAGCTATGTTGGATTGAAGTCCGTCAGTTAAACATAGCACAGAGAACACATTTTGTGTTTGATTCTGGATCGAATGGATAGCCAGTGTAGGGTACAGAACAGCGGGTAGGTGTGTTCTGATCGTGGTACTCTTAGGATGTTCCGAGCAGTTGTGTTTTGAACTTTTTTTATTGTTTCTGAAGTTGATATTGAGAAGAAACAGACATAAGTGAGTTACTATAGTACAGTCTTGAAGGTACTAATGAACACACACAATTGGTTTAGTGGCATCAACTGAAAGGTATTTGATAATAGAGCTGACGCATCACAGAACAAGATATGCAGCCTTACATATGTTGGTCCAATGTGAGAGTACTGTCTAGAGTAACATCTAGGTTTCGTACTGACTGAATTAAATGTTAGATAGTGCTGCTATTTATTGTTTGAGGTAAAGGAATGAGAAAGATTTGTGTTGCGATCTGAATGGCTGTACTTTTATCATTATTCATTTGCAGCTTGTTACATATCATTCATGATTTCACATCCGAAATGCACCTCCCTACTCCTTGGACGGTAGCATCAACTTCAGTTGGATTTTTATATCTGTATAATTGGGTGTCATCAGCGTACAGTGATAAGACAATGGATGATGATATATGAGACTTGAAAGCGGTTGAAAGTATGGTATAAAGAGAACATGTCCACGAACAGTCCCCTGTGGAACACCACAACATAGATCAACTGGGCAGGAGTGTATTCTATTTGCAGATACAATTCTTGTCCTGTTCACTAAGTAGTACGGCTGTATGGTAAATGTCAAATACATGCTGGAGACGGTTAAGCAATATATCATGGTCTATTGTGTCAAATGCAGCAGACAAATCAAGGAGTGCGATGACTGTAATCTTTACACTATCCATAGCAGAGAGTACGTAATTAACTACTTTCAGAAGAGTAGTTTCAGTACTGTGGCAAGTGCGATATGTAGACTGTACATTGCTAAAAAGCATGTTTGAATTCAGATGAGATACAAATTGGGATTTTTTGTATAAACCGAGATTCGAAAATGGGCGGTAGTTCTTTAATTTGTTATGGTTGAGTGTTAATTTTTTCAGCAGAGGTTTTACAATTGAAGATTTGAAAAAGTGTTGAAGAATGATGGGAATTCCCTGGATGATAGAGATATATTAATAATATAAGTTAGTGAAGGCAATATTGGAATTAAGCACTAAATCAACAGTGATGTTGGAATTTTATCAAGTTCACATGACTTTGTTGCACTCTTCATCACTATTGTCCGTATAAAATTGATAGAGACAGGTTCAAATGCTGCTAATCGATCTCGCTGTAATTCAGCATCGTAACTGCATGGTGACGACGAGTAAACTGAAAATGTGTTGACAATCTTATCTCAAAGGATTGTACCTTGTCATGGAAGCAATTTGGAAACAGGTCCGGAAAGATCAATTGGAGAAAAGGTAGTTGGAAGTGGTGTACATTTGTTCTTGACATTAGTTTATTAGTTATTTCGAAGAGCTCTTTGCAGCTGAAACTCTCCGTAATCTTTGTACTGTAGTGGGTTTAATTTGGCTAAATGTAATATGTTGTCCTATCTCTCTATCTCTGTGTCTCTCTCTCTCTCTCTCTCTCTCTCTCTCTCTCTCTCTCTATATATATATATATATATATATATATATATATATATATATAATTATATATATATATGCCTGTCTGTGTGTGTGTTTGTGTGTATTGATATATATATATATATATATATATATATATATATATATATATATATATATACAACACACACACACATATATATTATATATAAATATATAAATATATATATAAATATATAAATATATAAATCCTGTATATATATATACAGGATATTCCAACTTTGAAGATGTAAACATTTAGAGATAATATCAATTTTTACAAAGGTTTTTTTCTTTTTAAACACATCTGGAGGTAAAAGACAAAATGGCATGACCCCGTGACCTCTGTTTAAACACACCATTTTCATCCAGGCCGTTCGCAGGTGTCACATCATTGTAGAGGGATTCCTTTTCAACCATCTTTTTCTGTGCATCGTAAGATTGTTGAACCTAAAACATATATCACACTCAAGCATACTAGCAATCACCTATTCTACGTATTCGAATGTTAAATGAATTGTCTTGTAATAATATAACGTTTATGTTGTGCAGTGCAAATTGCATTTTACCTTCTTACCAATTACTTTTAAATGTATGCAGGTTAAAAACTAATAATAATTTTCATGACTTTCAGAGTTGATTGTTATACCAACATTTTGTTTATAGTTTGCCGGTGAAATTAAATGCAATTTCGGCTCGTCATATTTTATATTAGCATTATAGAAAATGTAATGTAAAACATCATTTATTTTTATTATTCATTTAGGTTCTCGTGTAATGTAGACACGGCAGCAATAGTGGTAGTAGTAGTTATTGTTGTTATTTTTGAAGAACTACTATTACCACCACTACTTAATACTATTAATGCTACTAAATCTTTAAAACGACGCTATGTTCTTCTTAACGACTTAGAAGCAATAAACTTTGGAAGGATTACTAAAATTATCAATGTTGTTTACTTCGCTTAAATATGACAGCATTTAAATAAATAAGCGAATATTAATATTTTAAGTATCGACAATGTTTTGGAGTTTAATACCTCCTCTGGTGGTGAGAACGCTCTTCTAATTTCTTGTAGAAACCAGGCCTGTTTTGCTTCTTGGTCATTCAGATTAAAATGTCTTTCATGATGGATAGGACTGCCGAAGGTTCGGTGGAGATATAGAGCGCAGAAGATCACAGAAAACGAAACCACGATCTTGATCATCTGCAGGATAAATGAAGATGAAGTTTTTAGTTGCAACATGCGTAACTAAACAATAAATTATATCAAGAATACGTAATCATAAAGAGCATATTTCATTCCCTTCTATTCATTGTCCTTTACATATGTGTCAGGTGGTGGTGGAGATGTTTGATCTCCACACTCCTTAGGGTTTTCGGGTATTGTTATCTCGGACATGATCGACCACGGTGTTATTTCCCAGAACGAGTAAATATTTAAATAAAATAAAAAAAAATGGATAGAATATGAGAGATCTGTGCAGCGATATAGACTAGAATAACACAAAACCCCGTATGAAAAATATAAGAATATGATCAATTATATAAACAAAACGTGTTCGAATACAACATTTGAATGATGCGCTATCTCTTAGAAATAGAGTTAAATAATTTATACGAAATTCAATTAAAGCAAATTTCATATACTCGAGCGACTGATCGAACTACAATTTCCGGCATGTAAGCATCACCTGGTGCTCTCTCTCTCTCTCTTTCTCTCTCTCTCTCTCTCTCTCTCTCTCTCTCTCTCTCTCTCTCTCTCTCTCTCTCTCTCTCTCTCTCTCTCTCTCTCTCTCTCTCTCTCCTCCCCGGGTCATGAACATTTTGATTGCAGTGTGTGCTCTTCCCACTGTGCAGTGTAGTATATAACTACTTTTATTTTGCTTTATTCGAGATCCCGATGAAGACGAATCTCTCTCCTTTCTTGTCAAATCTTTCCGACACGATACGCGTTCCTTTGAAAATGTAACGAGAAAATTACTTCTTTTCTAATTCTTGCAGTTAACTTCTGATTAGCTTTTGATACCCATCCTGATTAATTTTATGAAAAGAGTTTCTTACAAACCTGAATTTCGTATGGAAACACCCACTAGTTTCGATTATCCAATCAGGAATACCTCTTTTACCTCCCTCGAAATCAAAATAATCCTCTCTAGTCCACCTTTAATAATAACTATTCTGTATAATATAATTTTATGACACCTGTTTCAAGTGGGCGAAAGGATTCTTAAATTGTTCCCTGGATCGTCCCAACTCATGACTGTTACACTAATGACCTGACATTACAATTGCACTCTTATCTGGCTCTAGCTGTTCACCCAGCGAGTCCTAATTAAATCCAGTCATGCTTCTAAACAGGAGAGATTAATTATTACAAGTTGCTTGCGAGCCTAACCAATACATCAAATGCTTCTCACTCAATTAAATCAAAGAACGACTGACAGAAAGGCAAATATTAGATACTCCACATGCAAGCACATAGCGATTTTGGCAGAAATAAAACTATCCAATCCAAACGGAATGTTTATGCCAGGGCCGAATTTGTGAGGTGTGGTTTTCCGGTATCCCGCCGCTAAAATACCGTACACACAAACTCATGGTCACTTGTCACTTGAAATTTGACCAAACTTTTATCATGTGCACGTTTATTGGGTATTATGCACAATTTGAGTAAATAGACACATCGACTTTTTCTCAGTATCAAACTAATTTAATGATATGCAGTTTATAGTGATGTCTAGTACTTGGGCATCATGCTGCATACATTTAGCATCCATCAATGCATCAAAAATAATGGTCACGTGACACGCCGACCATGTCAGAATGCACTATGAAAATATTCTACAAAAATTATTCTACAAAATTTTGCACTATTACAACATATAGCCTCTGTATAGAGAACACCTACAAATAAATGACACAAGTGTATTATCCAATGACCGTTATAGACAAATTGTACCGATTTTACTAAATATCTATTTCACAGAATGCTTTTATTACAAACTTTATTATATTTTGCAAAAGAAACAGCTTTTCATTTGCCTTTAAAGAATGGGCGGCATAATTTACTCAAGATACTCGCAGCAAACACAATCCGAGATTTTACAAAAAGACACCGTTATTTGGGAATAGCATTTGATGTATAGGAAAGCTGTTAATTTACTTTCTTTCATCAACTATTAAATCGTGGTGCCAACGAGGTAGATAATAAAACAAAATTCTGTATTTCAAGAATATAAATCTTTGCTATAGATAACGTTATGGCCATTGACTGAAGCAGTCTCCTCGGAAAAGCACACCTATCCCTTTAGTAACACAATACCGCGCATATGCCATAAACATATGCACATTCTCCAAAGACACTGACACGTTGACTCTTATACATGCACTAAGGTTGTATCTAATGAACTACCTATTGTCGCTTAACGACAACCCGAATAATTTCAAAGACCACCTTGTGCGGGCATAGGTGAACTTAAATGATAGTATAAATCAGAGACATGTAGATGCAAAGACACGCATTGCTTAATCTGTAAGTACATGGCAGGGAATACTACTTTCAAGAGTCCATCAACAGGGTTCCATTGATATTTTAATCGAAGGGTAAGATTTTCCAATGACGGTGTTATTTGCGTCATAAATTAAAAGGAATGTTTATTCCAGGGACGAATTTGTGGGGTGAGGGTGTGTGTCTGGGGTTTCTGAAAACCCGTACACACACAAACGTAAGGTCACTTGTCACTTGAAACTTCACCACCGTTGGATAGTGTGCACGTTTATTGGGTATTATGCACGATTTGAGTAAATAGACGTATTGAATTTTGCTTTGGTACCCTTTCGAGGAATTTAACGTAACAAGACCGCACCTAATTTGGCACTGTATCGTCTGTGCTTCGCTTTTGTTCATATCCATTTGCTCAGTATCAAACTCCTTCCATGGTATGCAGATTATAGTGATGTCTAGCACAGGCATCATGCTGCATACATTTAGTATCATGTCCCACCCAGTCACATTACCCTAACACCAAGACGACCACGCTATTTAGCTGCTAATACCAATTATTATATGTCTTTGGTAACACTTGATCTGGGATCGTTCCCGAAAACTCCCACGTTCGAGGCGAAACTCTAACCACTAAGACCACAGGAGCTGCTACTAGTTAGTAACGTAACCACTATGAACATAAAACTTTACAAATGTTTAATTTGAGAAACTGTCCTTAATACTGCAGATATTAATTATCAAATCCATTAGAACAGACAATGCTAATATATAAACTTGTTCATTTGAATGAAAGTTCATTAAAACTTTCTCAAAAACAGCAACTATGCCTTTACCAATATATTTAAGTCATAGTAAAACCAATTTAATATCTATATGCTGTTCTTTTCTTATCATTTTCTAATTTTGACAAGTATAAAAAATCACTTGTTTTAGCAAAGTTTCACAATTTTATTTTAACGTATTTGCTATTGGCACACGAAACTAGTCAAGTAACTCTTGGACATTTGTATCACTTTCTTACGACATTTTCTTCTTCACATATTTCACGTAGTGTTTTGTACCCTCCCTCTGTACGTAATGCTCACCTATTTTGCGTAGTACTTTGTAACCCTCTCTCTCTCTCTCTCTCTCTCTCTCTCTCTCTCTCTCTCTCTCTCTCTCTCTCTCATGCTCACATCTTTTGCGTAGTACTTTCTACCCTCTCTCTGTATGTCATGTTGATATATTTTACGTAGTACTTTATATCCCCTCTTTCTATGCCATGTTCGCTTATTTCAAACACATAGCTCTAAGTCATTATTAGTAGTAAAGGTGCGCACAAGTTGCATTGTAACTTATTTATATTTGAGAGGTTATTACAAGCAGAAGTTGACATATAAAACATGCGGTAATGAAAACGGCTATGTTCAAAAGATTTCTAGAGTGATAGTTATATCTTGTGATGTGCATGTTCAAATCAATGTAAGCAACACAATGCAAACGTTAAAATTAAAAAGCAGGAAAAAGTTATTCCTAGACTCATTTTGCACGATACGCCTGTAAGAACTGTTACATATGAAAATCTTGTAAATAAGTAGCAATAAATATTAAAGACGACAGAAGTATGTCTAGACTGTGATTAGTTTACTTGCTAAACATGGGGGAAGACACAATAAAATGTTATGGATCAATAAGTGACGTGCGATTTTATCCAAATATGCAAATTGTAGAAGATTGGAGTTAAACGTTCCAAGAAAAGTCTGGATAGAAAATTCTCACGTAGAAATGAACTATGCGAGCACAAAAAACCCTCCGCACAGCTAGAATCAGTTTACAAAAGTAGCACAATGCATAAAAATTACTATAATTCAGATGTTAGATTAATTGATACGTTACATGTCATAGACCCTATGTTACATGTCATAGACCCTATGCAGACATGGCTTTATTAACAATCCACCGTAAAAAGGAGCCCACAAGTTTTTATTACTGACAAATTGTAACAAATGAAGTCGATGCAGTTACATATGTTAAAATGCAGTTCTTTATCTTGATTGCATAGCAGCTCACTTACCTTAAAACGTTCGCCTTGTATAGAGTAGAACAAAACTCAATAAATTCCAACTGATATCTACCTATTCGGTACAGACAATGTTGACGGTAATTTACAAAGAGATTCGAAATACATATGTATATATATATATATATATACTTAACTTCCGTAATGGGTAGAGACGTACTTGATCCTAACAAATCAGATAGTTTGTTTACCTTCATACTGTAATACAATACTAGACTATAATGGCGTGCTGATGTACGCTAAAGAACTTTTTTAAAGCCCTCAAACGCATTATATAAAATGCAAGATTTCCGACTTTCTGCAAAAATGTGTTAGACTCTAATCGCTAAAATTTAATATCTTTCCTTGTTCTGCTTTATTCCTGTAAAATATGTTGTATTAGTCCATGCAATATGACTTGATTTATTCAAAGGATTTTTATATCTGACCTATTCATTGTATGCCGGTTTTGTTACACTCTTTTGTACTAATATAAAACACAGCATGTAAAATGTGTGGCTTATATTCAGAGCTCTTCAGGAGGAAATATAACTGCAAAAAGAAACCATAGTGGCATACAAACATGGTTTTCTGGTATGGCTGGCAGATAGGTACAGCATTACTATATTTTAGATGACTAATTGTGATGTTGTCGAAGGATTATAGTTTTTCTTCTGCAACTATCATTCAGTTTGATTCAGATTATATACGTTGACATGAAGTCCAAAAAATAATTGCTGATAACGTTTACTGTATGGTCATATTCAGATTCAAGTTTCTCTACAAAAGAATAACATTTTCATGTTTGCATCGTTAACTACTACCATATATGATATAATAAAATATTTGTATCGCATACTCTCTCTCTCTCTCTCTCTCTCTCTCTCTCTCTCTCTCTCTCTCTCTCTCTCTCTCTCTCTCTCTCTCGTGCGTAAAGGACAAAATTCTTGGAAATTTGTGAAGTGAGAGAGAAAGAGGAGATGGGATTGATGAAACCCTTGAATCTGAACTTTACACCAATTAACCTTGGTCATCGTACGGTATGTGCACAACTTCCTTCGGATTTATCTACAGTGTTTACAATACCAATGATACAAAGTTAAAATAGCCTGTCGAGTCTATAAGTTAGATTTCTTGGTGAGGAGGCACACACCTCTGTAAACTATTTATGCTTTTTCTGTTGCTTCATTTTTTCACTTGAAAAAAAAAGTTTGCAAGTTTCAGAAAACAGGTTTTAAATATTGATGTAATAAAAGGTTGTTTGTTCTTTCTCTTTCTCTGACGTGTTAGTTGGTCAAGCAGCGGACTAATCGATCAAATGAGAAACACACGGATGGGTAATAAATACAATAACCTTATGTTAAGTCTTCCAATCCCTACCCACGAGGGGGCCCCGAGTGGCCGAGTGGTCTAAGGCGCTATCCGTTACAAGGACTTCTCGACAACAGTCTTCGTCATGAAGTCCTTGGGAATCAGAAGCTAACAACTGACTTCAGGCGGATTTCATGTCAGGGTCCAATTAGTTTGCTAAAGATACCCCTTATGCTTAATTAGAGGAAACAATTGCTGGTAGGAACGGTGCGATTTTAAGAGAGAGACAGACAGACAGACAGACAGACAGACAGACAGACAGAGAACGTGTAATATGTCCAGAAAGGTTTAATAACTATAAAGGAATATACAAACCAATGTATGAAGTTTTCAGATTGCTGACAACGAAGTATTTCTGTAAAAACCGTAATTATTGGATTTTAATAAAAATGGAGCGGAATGGTGAACATTATCAAATCTGTATTTATCGAATTTTAATGGAAATATAGCCAGAGGAGGGGGGCGATCGCTAATACATTTTTTTACGACGGTGCTTATCTAGTTAATTAATGGATAAAGCACAAATTCATTAACTTTGATACGGAGGATTCCATGGTCAAATTATTCCGATCAATTTAGTTTAAACAACGTTAGTTTTCATGGGAAAATCGGTCTTTTTCCTATGCTGAGAACTACCACATATAGAAGACGAACACACTATTTCACTGACACACTTAATTCCGAATTCAAGCGCCCAATAATCCTTATTTCTTTACCAACTGGCAATACCTAGAAATAATATTCCAGTCGTAACCGAGCATGTCAATCAAATATACGAATCGCAACCAAATGAAACGTATTTTTCTTAAAGAAAGAAATATGTCAGCCGTCTCACAATTAGCCTTAAGAGACCGAATTGAAACCTAGAAAGGTGTTCTAATATTGTTTTATCTTTATAATTTTTAAAACCTTTTGTCTGATACATTTTTCTTCCAGTTGCAATATAATAGTCCGTATTCAATCTAATCAAGCAAATTAAACATAGCTATCATAGAACTATATAAACATATCCCAAATGTAGCCACCATCAATAGTTCATTTATTACTCCAAATATTTACCGAGAGAATTTAACCAAAGCCGCGATTTCCAAGGATTACTCGACAACAATCGTTGTCTACTCAAAGTTTCATCATGTCTCGACCTTAAATAACTTTTCTCCAATCAATGCATGACCACAAATATCACAACTACATATTTGCACCATAACTTCACAATTACATGCGAACCTCACAACTGCACGGTCTCCCTAATCACATTAACATAACGTATATCTCGCTGTGAAAATATGCAACTCAAACATAAAATACAGGGAACTATGTATCCTAGTCTACACCAGGTCAGTCAAATAATGATTTAAAACCACATTTCGCCTGTAACTCTACACCATATTAAAAATCTTAACAATAATTAAAGCGATCTCCAAATAATGAACAGTCACTTCCCAATCATTCCATACAATTTATCAGTACCTATGCCTAAATACTGCACATGAAGTCCCACAACCAATCAACATAACAAGAGTTTAAAAAGGACTACTTGGCTACATGCACACTTATGCGGTTCTGATTGAACTCACTACGCAATTAAACTATGCTATCATGAGATTTCATCAACACTGCACTATGTGACATTTTCTCCTATCAACTGTCTAATTATTCAGGCTAAGGACTATTTACCAACACCGACTTCATATAATCAATCAAGTAATTAAAAAAATACTTAAAATATAGAGTTATATACTAATGGCATTTACTCCAAATTTTGTAATCATTTTATTACAAAGATACAACGTATTCGCTCTTCCAGTCAGTGTTACATCCATTCGAAAGGTAAACATCTGTATTTGTATGTAATATAATAACATATTTGTATCGCATAAACACACAAACTCTCTCTCTCTCTCTCTCTCTCTCTCTCTCTCTCTCTCTCTCTCTCTCTCTCTCTCTCTCTCTCTCTTGTCTAGACACATAGACAAACACACATCACAGCTATCTAGTATCAACATAATTGTTTCACTTTGTAATTTTGGAACTTGAAATCTCAGCAAGACATAGGACGGTTACAATCTCTAACATGATTCTTGGATGCATTTGGAGTGTTCTTAAGCAAAGATAAAACAAATCTACTTTTCTTGACGATATAGTTTGTGGTTTCTTCAATAACGACAATACCCCCCCCCCAACACTTTCTCTAATAAGTTCTTGAAATTGGAAACATATTATTTAATACATATCACATTCAAGTGAAACAGCAGATTCTTTTGCAATCAAGTTCATCAAACTCATTGCTAACGATTTAAAGTCTCTTAAAAACTAAGCAAAATAGGCAGGTGTTTATGTTGACCGTTTTGACAAAAATGAGCAACACATTGTACCTCAGATGGTGTATTCGGTAAAAAAGGAAATTTTAAGTTTTGACTGATTGATTGGTTTAACCACGTAGCTGTTGCTCTTGCATTCATTATTCATTGGTCCCTACTAATCTATGTAATAGATGAATGCAATGTTTTGTAATCTTTTCATCCGTCAGAAGCAAATTCAATACAAAGACAGATAAATACAGAGATAGAAAATGATCTAGTCGGTACGTCGTAAACAACAGTTAAACCCTCCAAATATTTCGTTGGAATTTCTTTTTGGGGTAGGTAGACTATAGTGTTAACAGATTTGGATATTTGATATTTTAAACTTCGAATACATTCATTGTGCTAACAAATTTGCGAGATATGATCTGTTATGATTCAGTTCTACCAGTGTCGGGCTATATTGTGTAATTTCTAAAGACGAGCACATGCGAAAACGTCTAAAATATAAATATACAAGATGCATATATTTTTGCCAGGATTTTAGATTTTCCAAAGAAAGAAAGAAACACACAAATCAGCCATAACACTATCAGCTGTGATTACATGTCTTCGTATTACTAACGCGGGAATTTAGTATTTATCTTCCAGAGCAAGTAAAGTATCGTTCCCTCGAGTCCTTACCTTCCAATGTGTTCCATCCAAATTAAGAAATGAGTGTTAGATTGCTAGTGAGGACGTTATAATGATAACAATTAGATACGGGTCTCTACTTTGGACATCGGCTATATTAAAGACGGAGAAAAAGAAATCAAAATCTCCAACCTTAAATTGATATGTATGTATGTATGCATGCATGTATGCATGTATGTATGTATGTATGTATGTATGTATGTATGTATGTATGTATGTATGTATGTATGTATGTATGTATGTATGTATGTACGTATGTATGTGAGTATGTATGTATGTATGTATGTATGTATGTATGTATGTATGTATGTATGTATGTATGTATGTATGTATGTATGTATGTTTTTGCGCGCGCGCGTGTGTGTGCGTTTGTATTTGGTGTGTGAACTGCCTGCATTTCAAACAATTTCCTTCTTGAAAAATACATAGTTTCTATTTTTGAATGACAAGAAGTCTTAATTTAAAGTTTGGACTTACATGAGTGCTTTTATTTCATCAATTATGCTGTGATTTGCAATAAATATTTCGTAACCTGGCTGTGTTTTATGGCAATCGTAGAAAGAGACATTGTATATTCGTTTTGTCAGATGGCATATCTCATAATCTCATTCTATGTGACAACTCCTTTTACTCTACGCTCTGTTATTAAAATAAAAGCAAGTTGAGCTTCAACCATTCAGCTGTATTGTAACCATTGTCTATTTCCCATGGCTTTTGTGTCAGCGTTTGTCATGTAGGCAGTATGAAGTCATTGTCGATCGTCCATGACTCTTCATTTCAGCTTCAGCCATTTTAACTGTATGTATTCATTGTTGATCTATTATGACTCCTGGTGTCAGCTTCAGCCATTTTAACTGTATATATCCATTGTTGATCTTTGATGACTCCTGGTGTCAGCTTAAACCATTTTAACTGTTTGTAACCATTGTCCAATATTCACGACTCTTTGTTTGTGCTCAAGCCATTTAAACTAAAAGTAATTATTGTGGATTTTCCATGACCCTTTGTTTGAACTTTATTCATTTGAACTATTGTCGATTTTCCGTAGCAAATTTGTGTTAGTTTATCCCATTTAAGCGTTTCCTAACCATTTTAAATTATCCATGCCTCTTTGTGTCAACCTTAGCCATCTAATCTTTAACCATTGTCGATTTTCAAATACTGTCTGTGTCAAATTGAGCCTGTTTGTGAGTAGGTAAGATTTGTTAACATTTCATGACTCTTTGTATCAGCCTTATCCATTTAAACTGCATGTAACCATTGTCGATTAACTATGAATCGCCGTGTTAGCTTTAGGCATTACAATGTATGTAACCATTGTCGACTTTGTATTACTCCTTGTGTCAGCTATTTCCATTTAAACTTTATCTTTTAATCATCTTGGACCTAGCATGAGGATTTGTTTGCTTTAGATATTTAAACTGTATATAGCAGTTGTCGATATTTGATTGACTATTTGTGTCAGATTTTGGCATTCAAACTTTATGTAAACTATTTTTATGTTCCATGGTTCTTATTGTCAGCTTTAGCTATGTACAATTTACATAACCATTGAAGGTTTTCAATGACTCTTTGCGTCAGTTTAGGACATTTAAATGAATTGCAACCATTCTTGAATATTTACGACTCTTTCTGTCCATTTTTGTCATTTGAACTATGTGTAACACTTGTCGCTTTTGCATAATATTTTGTGCAAATTTAGGTTATTTAAACTGTATGTAAAAATTGTCGATTTTACGTGACTCTTTGTATGAACTTGAGACATTATTACAATTTTTAACCTTGGTAATTTTCCATGACTCTGTGTCAACCTTTTTCGTTTCATCTGAATCAAACCATCATCGATTTTCCATGACTCTTTCTGTCAACTTTACCCACTTAAGTGTATGCAACCATCGTCAATTTTCCATGACTCTGTGTCAACGTTATCATGTTACAAGTCTATGCTCTTAAAATAAATAGCAGAAACGAGTGAAGACAAGTTTTATAAAATTAACAAATAATTTATTTCCGTAGAATGCAATGTGAAACATGAGAAAATGAGCTTATGATATTGCGAATTAAATTCAAAACTAGTCCAAGAATTAAAGACGCACCTAGGAATCAGAAGTTCTCAAAAAAACATCATTTCAAGTTCCGATGAGCTCCAAAGTTGAAGACGAGTGGAAGATTTACTTACAAAGGACACTTTAGGATCATATAAATATTCGTCAGCAGTACGAGAAGCATTTTCCAAGATTTAGAGCTTATGCTCATCAATATGTCTTAATGTAACAATTAGTAATGCGAGTTGTCTTAGACTTTCTTCATCTTGATCAACTTTCTTGGCTAACGCCACCTATCAAATAACTGCTCTTTTTCTCTTGTAGATGCCAGATGAATTTTTCCGGCTTCTTTTTCATAGTTCGTGACTTGTTACCTCAGGTAAAAACTCATAACTCTTTAAGATGCATTCATTAACCAGATCTTAGTCATCGTTTTGCTGTACCGATATGGAAGCACAGATGTCTGCGGCTTTGCCAACACGTGCAGTCTGTAAAAATAAGTTAATGTGCCTTTGGCTCTTTAGAATTTTCAGTAATTATTTAAAAATGAGGAAAATATGTATGTACTACATTTCCTTTATAATAACATGTAATGCAATTTAAAAAACTAAAAATTTAAAGAGTAACAATTAAACTGAATTATACCATTGTTGATTGTCCATGACTTAGTGACAGCTTAAACCATTTAAATCAAATGCAACTGCTGTCGACTTACCAAGACAAATCTGTAACAGCTTTCAGCATTTAACCCCTATATCGAATATCCATTACTATTTGCGTCAATTGATAACATTTCACCTGAATGTAGCCATTGTGGGTTTACCGTAGGTGTATGCGTCAGCTTAAACTATTATATTTTACTTAACCATCGTTCTCTTTGGGTAAACAATGCTAAAAATTTTAAATACCGAAAAGAGCATTAGATGTTATGATTACAAATAGTACTTATTGGCAAGTGAAGTCTACATTCACTGTCAGTACAGCAAGGTTCTAATTATGTTGTGATTTACGATCGTATCTTGAAGGACGCTACGTTGGCATATAACTTATACTGACAACGGTTTACATATTGTACAAAAGACATAGGATAGATACATTTAGAACTTGTAAGAAATAAGAACGTAGTTACGTTAATAAATGCTTTTTGATGAGCAAAGATTGCAACGGTAGAAAATGATGCTCGTAGAGCTAACGATTATTTCTTGATGTATATAGTTTCATTTTTGAATAATTTTGTATTATCAGCAATTATTTTGACAAACAAAATCTATCTCGGTAGGATACAATCTTGCACAACATGTATGTATCGAGTTTCTGACATAACGGATGATAAATCCATATATGTGAATCTATTGCAGAAATATTGCACTTTATTTATGATTGCTACATATTGAAATATGAGAATCAGAATCAAGAGAGAGCTATTTTAAATGCTCTTATTTCTAAGTGATTGTGGTCACTATCGACTATTGAAAGAAATACATTTGTTGGGACAAATAATCGATTTCTGATTTGATTTTGGAGAATTATTAACCGTTAAAATCGAAAGGTTCTATATCACTTTTTGGTGACTATGCAAAGCCTATCCTTATTATATATTTAAGAACACATAATATTAACGGAGTCTTTCATTATCAGGTGTATTTCCTTTATTTTAGAAGTCTTCTAATGAAAGTGTTCTTATTCAAGGAGTAGAGTGCGGCTTTTTCAATGTTCATCTTCATTATGTAGATATGTCATCTGACTTACTTTCATTACTTGTGACATTCACAACAGTGATGTCTTTACATCGAGAGTATTTATTTATTATTAGGAAATGCCATTGATGATGATAAGGTTGCGCTTATTCATTTATCAGTGACAATCCTTTTTTGGATCAGAAAGTTGATCCTACTGAAAATGGAATCCCTGTCTTTCACCAAACATGTGCAGTTCTTAGATCTGTCGTAAAAAGAGTAAATGCGATTGATGCTTATCAGGAAATTATTCATATAGCAGACATATTGGTTAGTCAGTCTTTTCATGAGATCACATGTTTCGTCTATGGGTTTAAACGTATGTAAAAAGAAAAGATAAACTTAACAAGCATTCAAGTTTTCCAAAATATCATTTTATTTCTCTAAACAAAGTTAAACCATGGGAAATAATTAAAAATACCTTACTGTGTACGAATTCCTTGAATGTAGTCATAATATAATTTACTATTCACTAATCTGGAAAGTGTTATAAGGTATTGCCAACAAATCTTGTATAGTAGTTACGTTACTGTAATAACACTGTATTAAACCAAAATCATTAATCCAAATTTTTACACTTTAATGTAGTCTCGTGAACGACGAATATCGTTAAATCCGAGATCGTTTCTCCGTTCTGACCTTCAAATCAAAATGAGCCAATCAAATGCTATGACAGGCGTGTTAAAAACCATTGCACTTTGAATTCAAACGATTGTTTACGCGACACACATTTACACCCCCGTGTCATACTTCACCTCATTACTTGCTGATTTCACTTTAGATTTACCTTGTATTATGTATATTTAGTTTTTGCTTTATTAGCTTTAAATTTTGTAATGTATGCTTGACTTAAGCTTGTACAAAACTGAGTTAATTTCTGCTTGACCTGATGGACATTTTTATTTTTAAAAACTAATACATAGCTAAGATATGCTCTATATTTATGAGCTTAATATCTTAATATTATTAACATAAGAAGTAAATATATTTATTTGCGTCAGGGTTTTGGACTTTCATAAGTGAATTTTACATAGTTATGGTTTTGAATTGAATACATCAGGATCATTCTAAAAGTTTATTCCAATAGGTAATGGTTTGTTTTAGAAAATACTCAATGTGACATGAGGTCAAGTGGAGAACTATATAATCTTGTAATTGGTCATTCGTTCTTTAACATCTAGCACTTTAAGTTTTATTATATAATGTAGTGATGCGTTTTGTTTGGGCTGGAATATGTTTGTTCAAGCTAAATAATTAAAGTGATTATTTTCTCTAAAAATACAATCGTGCTCTGATAACATTTTTGGATAGAGACATTCACTGTAATATATATTATGTTCAAACCTGGAATAATATTTCAGTGATTAAAAAAATCAATGAACTGTTGACAGATCAACACCTCAATAACTGCCACAGACACGTCATTGCCTTCGATTTTGAGATTTTGTTCTGTACATTAAATAAATTTTGTTCATAACTCTAACTTACCTGCATTTGTGTCTGTAATTATTGGAATATTTTACTCGTAACTAATAGTGCATCACAATAATGAATATTTCAATCATGTACACAAAAAATGCAATATTGTACATCTATGCAAGTGAAAGTACATGCCCTTGATGTGCATGATATGGTGTTATATGATTGTCATATCAGACCCCATCGTAGCAATATTTGATTTTCATTCTTCATTTGATTAAGGAAAGTGAGAGGATTGTATTGCTGAAGACAACGATTGGAGAAGAAGCTATTACTGTTATATACCTCAAAGTATTGCAAGGCAATCATCAGTCAAACACTCCTGAATCTATGGAGTGGAATAAATTTCTATGTAGGTTCTCAGTGTGTGCCTATAATGTAGTAAAATCGTTTTTTAGCCTATGCTGACCCTGTTATGAATGATAGTAACAATTACATCTGGTTATAATCATCAAGGAGAAGAACTCAACATAGGTGTTAAACCCCAAACTTTATCATGACATTATTGAGCCCATTTCTTGTAAACATAGACTTTTATAGATAATTATATACAATTTATCTTTAATGGACACTTTTAATGCAAACTTGACACTGGGAGACATGTATCTACGATAGAGATAATTATTTACTTACCTTGGGTCAAGATTTGAATTAATCATTGGTTCTGGATACATTTGAAGAAACAAAGGTGGCCGTTCATGAGGGGGACATTTTACATTTTTTTCTACTAAAATGCTGGTCGCGTTACAGGGGTGGCTGTACTTGAGGGGTACTTTTGAATATGAACTCGTCAATGTCAAGGAATTCTGGCCGTAAGAAGCGGATGGCCACTGGTCATGGGGGCTGTTAAAGAGGGAGACTACTGTATTGCTGAACTTGACGAACATAAGCTAACCTGGGGTAGTAAACTATGCTCAGTGGGGTTCAGGAGCTATATACAGGAGATGCTATAATAGATGCGGTTGTTGTATCTTAAGGGTTAAGCCTGTGCAAACAATATACATGCATTTCGGACCCCAATTTTAAGTGTTTATGGGACCTCAGTTTCAACTTTGTGTATCTGGGATGAGGGGACCCCAATTTCTAGTTTGAATACTTGTTACACGCATCTAGCATTTTAATTTACCTTCATTAGGTTGTTCTAATTTGTGATCATTTTTTGCCAGTGCATTAGCACAGTGGGATTGCCCACTACAGTCTTCAAATGTATTAGCTATTATAAACCAGTTAAGTAAATAAATGCAATGGTGGTTTATACCTGACCTCTTTGACCTTTTAATTGTCTTTTTTAAACTGCCAGAATTAGTTTTATATCAGCTTTAGCGATGACTTCTTACCATATATACATGCTAAATGTAATGGACATATACTAACATATTTATTTTTGTTCTATTTTTGCCCAGGGGTTTTGTAAATCCTGTTTTTAGCATGACATGCTACAGGATGGCAGGTCAACATCTTGATTTTTTTTTATAGATTTCATCAGCATAATCAGAGCTTTGTCAAGTAAAATTAAATTTTTTCAATAAACCTGACGAGCTTCTCACTTATCTGAAATTAGAGAGGTCCTGGGTTTCAGGCTATCAGATTTTTTAACTATGTATAACATCCATTCAAAATACTGCTTCATTTTATTACACAAGATATATCCTGGTAAAAATCTAGTTTTAAGCTTTGGTTATTAGGAACATCTTTGCATACTTATTCTAATTTTTAATTTTTTGTATTTGCCCATTATAGGTAATGGTATTTTTGCAACAGTGGCATTCAACAGAGGTGATTTTCTGCTTGAGTATGTAAAGGAAAGGATTGACAGATTAGAAGCTGAGAGAAGAGAGAAAAAATATAGCAGGTAACAAGGAAATCATAAATATAACAGATGTTATGCCTTTGGCTTTAAATATCATCATCAGAAACATTAGTAAGTTTCAGCCAATATAATTATTACATAGTCAAGATTTAATACAGTTATCGGGGTTGAAACTGCAAGGATTTGTGGGCTAAAAGTTCTCCAATTTAAACCTCATGTAGTGAGTACAGATAGAAATTAAAATAGAGCAAAATTGATAATAAGTTATTACACCAAAAACTTCTCCATGTGAGAATAAATTGTCCCTTGAAACAGAACATAGCTTTAGCGTTGAATTGCACGATAATATGAGTGCTATATGTGGGAATATTTTTTTTGTTTTGATTATTTCGTGTTTAGCATAAAATGCCTTTTATGTTGCAAATGAGAAATGAATTACTGTACAAATTCAAAGTTATGCAGGTAGTTTAGTGAAAGTTGTATTGCTAACTGGAAATTTTCATGGAAATGGAACATATACTCAGCAATTAAGCTTTGATTCATTAGTGTTTGCTTACAATGAATATACACTGTTTCACCAGCAGAGTTGCTCATTTAACCTGTGCAACCAATCAGGTGAAAGTGGCTCCTTCACTGCATGCCATTTCAAAACATGGTATAGAGTAGAGGTCATATCAGAGACAAAAAATCCTTTTAGCCAGATATATTGTTTGTGAAATTGTGTACTATTTGTTGTATATAATAGTTGTAATCCATTAGCTTGGCCTAAATCAGATCTTTTGGGCCTGTTTAAATTAATTGGCTGTATGCATGATACTTAACAAATTCAAGTTACACTGAAAGTCTCGTTGTGCAATTTTCCAATAGCTAAAATGTTTATTTATACATAACTCCTAAATGTAGCTGAATAAAAGTTACTGTCCTTTTTTACTCCTAGTGGATCTACAGCACTAAACATTTTGGTCATGCTGAGTTGGAAAATAAACAGAAAATAGAATCTAGTGGTAGATTCATTTGATTTTTAGTCAGATTTGAAAAGAACACTTCTTCAGGACTAAGCTTTAATTAAGATGAGTGAGTTTATAGGCTGATTTCTATTTATCAGGGTTGTTGGTGTTGGCAATAATAGACCTCCTTCCCCACCAAATATTGAACATGGAAGAAGAGAGCATGGGCTTATTATCACTGATGAATATTTAGATTCTCTCCAGATAAATTCCATAGACTTAGAAATGTTTTAACATTCATTCTATGTTATAGAAAAGTGCATATTGATACAGGAAAGGATGATAATGAAATATTTTTACAGCCCATTATGCATATGTTAGGATTGTTTTGGAAAATTCAGATGAAAATGAGATAAGAATAAATTCTAAAGACCATTCCGATGTTCTGAATTCGGTAAACAAGCCCAACACTCT
Source organism: Unio pictorum (assembly GCA_030141615.1). Classification (NCBI taxonomy): domain Eukaryota; kingdom Metazoa; phylum Mollusca; class Bivalvia; order Unionida; family Unionidae; genus Unio; species Unio pictorum. The sequence goes on from JARLTB010000217.1 coordinate 223,184, forward strand.
TACGACTTGCATTGTAAAGACATCTGCACAGAGATATAGTTATGCTTGTACTAAACTATATTAATTAATTACAGATCAGACAAACGACCACTAGTGTCTTGCAGATCTGTCCCTTAAAATTTGATGTAGACATGTGTCATTGTAATTATAATTTTAAAAATTGTTGGGTTTTTTTTTCATGGGGTGGCTGGTATTTTATCTCCTATTCATCTCTAGGGTCTAGGTTAATGTGACTTGACGGCTTTGTTTTAGTAGGTAGTTTGAACAGAGATATGATTGTTGATCTATTTAAAGGATTGGAAGATTATTCCTTTTGTAAGTTGCGTTTTCTTTTACTTTAGTAGTATAGATGCAACATCTACAAGTGGACACGTTAGCCAATATGTGAACAATGTTGCCGACCGCTCAAAAGCAGTCAATGCACGAATGAAATCGGAGGTGTACAATTCTTACCCAAGGCTTTTGTCTTTTTGCAACCAGAAGTATTGACAGTAGTGAGGAGAGTAGATACGGCTATGGAGATGGAAAGAACTTGTACTGGCAGAATAAGGTAGCGCATTCATGTTTGTTTTATCCCCATCCCAGTGACTTTTTGAGTGATATATATTAGGTAACTACTTCAAACGTAATTTCTTGATACAGTTATATCATTTTAATAAAGATTTGTACTAAAGTTTATGACCACAAGACCTTATCTAAGTTTGAGGGTCATTGTCCTAAAACATTTGTTGATTTAGCACATTGGAACAGTGAATTAGTACACAAGTTGTAAAGTTGGCAGTTCTTATCAGGTTTTGAGTAATTACAGAATACATACGTACCATTGAAACTAGAAGACAGAATTAACTTGTCCGGAAACAAGATCAATATTGTCAAAGACGTAATACCAAAAGAATAATTCACCAACAACATAATGTATTAAATTGATAAACAAAATATGGACTGATATGCTAGAGTAAACATACTATTTGATGTTGCAACTTTCAGATTGGAGTGTGAGTTTTCATCACTGTAATATTATTAAAATAAAAATATGAACCATTTAAATTACTAGAGATTTAATTTGTCATGAAAATAATAGTACTAATTAGGAGAGTATCTTCACGCAGGTTTTGAAAAAACCTTAATTTTGATGTTTCATCATGAAAAACCCTTGAACATGAAAAGTAGAAAAACTTAAATTTGCATTCGCATCTAATTTTTTTCACATCTTGAATTTGTCTAATATCTGATTTAGTACAGTTAAGTTTCACATTTGCCTCTTGAATCATTTTGGGGAAAAGCTGAGACCTAACAGTCATTCTAATGCTTTTTTGCATGACATCAATTTTTTCAGATAAATATGGTCTTATCCCAAGGACCCATGCTTTATGGCCAGACCAATAGGGTTTTATTTTTACTTGAAATTTTCCAAACCTTGTTTAGGTCACTATCAGTTAACGAGTCCATGCAAATTACTGATGAATTTGTAGTAAGGACTGTTTTCCAGTTTCCTTCCAAAACAATACAAACGGAATCCTTACAGTACACTCACTCCATGACCTTAAGGACATTAATCATTTTGGTTTAAGTCTAGTGAGAACATTCAGTTGTGTTTTTGCAAATAAATTAAATTATTATTTACAGAACTTACAATTAGTTTTAGATTTTGAACATGATTATGATATTAGAGAAAAGATATTAGATTATGTTTCCCCAATTAGCAAGAATATCTTAGATATAGATTTTAAAGAAATAGTTATTTTATAATTGATCTCTGACAATCTTTGTCAACCTTTACACTTAAACCCCATTTATTTAATATTTGTATTTTGAGGAAGAGGTTGAAAGTGAGTGTGAGTCTGATCAGATATACTATAATCATACAGAGTACAAGAATAAATCTTATTTTTAATTTGTTCAGCACGTGCAAATAAAATTTTGAAAAGGTCCAAATATCACGAATGTCCATATATATATATAATGTTCCTGTAGTGCCACACTGTAAATTTGAAAATCCATCTATTTATATCTTGGTTTCCAGATGGTTTTTGCACTTCATTGATTTTCTTGTTTATCATCACCTCATTGATATTCTGCCATATTCTTTGAATCAGCTTTGTATAAAAATAAATATTGGTTGAAAATATAAAATGTGATGTCTTGATAAAACAAATTGTATGAACATAATATAACTCTTATTGGCAGCTGTAAATTTACAGATCATGCATGGATCTCTTAAGTTTTGACAGCAAGGTATTAACCATTAAAAAGCTATATTTATACAATTGACTTTTTCTTTGAATTTGGTACCATCATTCTAAATTGTTGATAACAAATACAGTAAAGATTATATTCTATTCTGGCTCAATGCCTTACAGGTACAAAATTGTTTTAACTGTATTCAGTCAGTTATAAGAACCTTTAGCAGTCCTTTACCCACTTTATCCTGAATGAGGGTCATAATGCCTCATTCTATCTTGAATACACCTGTGGTCATAGTACCCCATTTTATCCTGAATACGACTGTGTTTGTACTTGACTATATACGTGTGTAGTGTCTCTAGACACACATGTTCTACATCACAAATATTTGTGTACTGCCCCACTTCAGATGCTTTAAATTGCACATATCTTTTCATTCAAATTGTCTGCATTATCAAACTGCTAATTATAGAATTTGAAAAAGCTGACCTCCAGCAATTTATGCATGTTGAAGACGAAACAGAAATTACGCCTTTTAAAACGTGTTAATAATCAGCATGGAAGAATAAAATGGAATATTCAGATTCTTGTGAATAAAAGCATGGAGGGACATTGAATTACTTTCAATGGAAATCACATGTCAATTTGAGTATGTCTTGTGGCAGGAAATATGATAGCTGTTGTCATGAGAAATAGAAAAAAATTCCAATGTAACAAACCATATATGCCATTGTTCATACTCTAATTTTACCAGTTCTTTGTCTGTCTCCATCACTAAATCACCTGAATCTGATAGATCATAAATACTCAGTGATGCATACATCATCATTAGAGCCCTTGCCTTTGTTATTGAAGCTTCGATAGTCATGATTCTAATCGTGCAAACTCGAGATAGTACTGAACAAAACAGCTTCTGTTTTAGAAAATTAAAAGTCTGAGCCAGTTACTTTGAATAGCGGATTAGGACTAGAGCCTAAACATCGACTGTATGATCTGACATAATGGTGATTCACATCACTGAATGTAATATTAATACGGGGTTTTCCCACGAAATTGGTACTATGAAAACCAGCAAAAAATGACTGCTTTTTGCAGTAGGCAACAAAACATGTTCCATGAGAATGGTGTAGAGGTGTCGAAACATGTCTTTGTTACTTGTATAACTTACTGGTATCTTTATACTCCTATCCAATACTACTTTAAAATTCCTTTTTGAGCCGATTTTCAAAACTAGTTAAAGTTCAATTAAATTTGCCCCCTCCCCTAATTATCTTCTGCAGATATTTTTTGTGGCATGTGTGGCGCCAGTTGTAAAAAATATGGACTTTAATTGCTGTTTTCTCTGGTTTAGTGGAATTTTGTTTAAAGTTTTTCCATATTCATATTAACATAGTTTCTTTGTTACATCAGAAATCAGCTTGTACTGTTCAGTTTTTGAATCTACAAAGATGCATCAGCACTGTACCAGTTGCAGTATCAACAAAGATACATATAAACACCAAATCTAAAGCTCGGCGAAGACCTTGTACAAGTCAAGAAAGTCATGCTGTGCTCAAACGCTTCAGTTGTTTCATCAGGATGCTTAAAGTGTCTAGGCAAGAAGATGTACTTATTGTTCTTGCAAAAGCACCATGCCTTGGATCAAGATCATGGCAAAATATTAAAGACTTTGTTTACAATCAGATACAAAGGGTCAAAATAAACATGAAGTTGTGATGTCATTTGCACATTAAATGATTATTTGTCCATTATGAATTGTACCCTACATCATGTCTTCAAAAGCATTTGCCAAAGCACAATTGCAATTTAGCTCAGTATTTTTTAATTCATTCATACCATACAAATTTCAAACCAAACATTGTTCCGGTTATTTTTTTTAGTACATGGAGTTGCCTCAGGTGCAGCATGATTTTGATATGTATAGGTTGCATAGTAACAAAGTTAGCACATATAAGATACTGACTGCTATATCCATACATGCTAACCATTACGCTTTTGGCGTAATCATTACACTTTTCTTCACTAAATTTTGCATAAGCGAATATAGATTACACTTTTTTGGATGAATCCACCTTTTAAAAAAATTAATTATTTGCTTTCTCGTTTTTAATAACATTTCATTAATCTTACAGATCATATGTTAGAAAAGACGGCTTTTATGTAGTTACAATATATTAGTACGCTTGTCCTTGGACTTGCATGCACTTTTCTAACGGTATCATGTTCTATTTATATCAAACCTGGTTCTACTTTCAAACTTTCGACCTCAAATTCTATTTATAGCATCTGGATGGCTTAGGAGAGAACAGACTGGTTTTCTAATTTTAATATTTACATGCATATTCTTTGTTCTGATTCATATTTACTGCTGAACCAGTATATAGGTATCTAGCGCTAAAATGTATATTGATGCATATATGAGAACAAAAATATTAGAGAATGGCCAAAAACAAACTAAAACAGAAAATAACAGAATTTTCTTAATATGAAGACATGAGTGCAGCATCACATGACATCTATTTAAGACAGTGTGGAAAGAATTTTAATATTTGGTGCTTAAAGTCTTAAGATGGATTGTATTCCATGTGTATGTAAAGCTAAAACTGCTTCATCTGAAAACTTGAAACAATTAAAAATGCAATATATAAATAAATCATTGTTTTTTGAAATTGTGGACTACACTTTTACATCGTCAGGGGTTGGCATGTATGTATATCCAGTAAAATTGAGATAAAGGGTTTGAGAATACAGTGTAGGAATTATCTGTATCATAAAAATCTAGTTCGGGTAGAATATAGAATTTAGCACTTCTTATTACATGCCAAACATTCCAAACTAATGCAGTTTGAAGAAAAAATTGGCTGTGTAATATTTGTTTAAAGTTTATAATTTCATTTAAGATATCACAGCCAGTTGTAAATGAATTGACGAACTTTGCCTTGATACATCACGGAACATCTGGTTTAACTATTTATCATATTTCAGCTGCGGAAGCCCAAGTTTCCAACTGTCTAGAAATTTTTGGGAATTTTTGCCCTGTTCATCATTATGTGGTGTTGCACTTGAAGCACTACATGTAGATGATGTTGGACTGCAAGGTTTATCATTGGGTTCAGTGACTGTATTGTCTGATGAATTTGCGCTAAATCCAAACGCCGTTAATTTTGTTAACTTAGGAGGAGATGATGAACACGCAACGTCTAACGTCCGTTTGCTCACGATAATGTTGCACTGGCGACAGATACAACTGTGATTGAGATTTTTTCCATTTGCTTTGTATGTTTACACAGTAGTCAGTACTTCAAAGGTTATTAGTTTTCTTTGAAGGTTCAGCAAAACTATTGTATTGGTATATGTAAAAAAACAACAACAACAACAACAACAACAACAAAAACCAAAACAAAGAAACAGAAGGATTAGCCATTCAATTACTTGTATCTGTTCTATTTGCGTCTTCAGAAGTCGGTCAGTTGTAGGTATAGTACGGTAGCATGATTGACTGTATCACAGGATACAGTACTCGGCCCAGATGTCAGCATAAGCAGATTATGATGTAACAATGCACTGCTAAGATGGGGTTGTCAATACAAACAAAGGATCATTTGTGTACAGATTGATTCCAATGCATTGCTTAGTCAAGTGTGTGGCTTCCTTTCATTCTCCCTTTTAATTTATCCACTCCAAATCCATGATTGTTTGTACAAATTAAATTAAAAAAAGTCTGTCGCCCAAAAAATCGCCAGATGGGACATTTTTGTCGCCGATAAAGGAAAAAAATCGCAATTTGCGACATTGGCGAAACCCAGGACAATCCCTGTGTTTATCACAGTTTTAAAATTAAGATATGTAATCAGATTTATTTAAATATTAAAATATATTATATTGTAGTTGTGTTTGTCAGACATTTACACTTGTATTTAGGAATTCGTATTTGCAACAAAAATTATAACAATAATGTCTACATGATCAGGAACTCAGATGAGTTTGATAATGAGCGAAATCCACACATACTAATTAGGTAATTTACTAAATTAGATGCACCTCTGGCAGCCATATTTCTTATCTGACCTTGATCAAACATGATTTCATATCATAAAGATGTTTGATGGGTTTGATAATGAGCAAGATGTATGCAATTTGATGAAGTGATCTTACATTTGATTGGCTAACCTTGCTATCGTGATGAAGGTCAGAATTCTGATCCAATTTTGATCAAACTTGAAGATAAAATTATATCACTAAGACATTAAACAAGTTCAGTAAGATTGATGAATATTTTGGAGGTATCATCTTGCGTCTGATTAGCCAGACATATTGCTACTCTAGCAACCATATTTCTGGTCCTATTGTGAACAGACTCAAAATTTCAGCTATCATGCAGATCCTGGATGAATTTGCTAATGAATAAGATCCTTTCAAATTAATAATGTAATTTTTGATCTGATTGGTTGAAGTTGTTGCCATTTGAGATACCATATTTGTGAGTTGATTTGAGCAGACATGGAATATACAAATATTATCAAAAGCATGGCCTCTATTTATGTGTCAGTCTTATATGTGATTTGGTTGCGACTTGCCATTCTGGAGGCCATAACTTTCATCGAAATTACAACAATGGGTTTATATCTGCAACTGTGCAGTTTTGTATACTTGAAATCATTAAAATCCATGTTGGAAATTAAATATGAAGGAAATTAATCCATACAAGACGAAATATTTGTATTTATACTAAGTAGTTTGTATATATTTATAGTGCATATACAGGTATTAAGATTTTAGCTCTACTAGCCATAGCTCATGACAGTTAACTAGATGGTCTGTTGTCTTATGTCTGTCTGTTAAGCAAAAGCTTGTCAACAAGATTCCTAAACATGTAATAGCCATGAAACATGAAGCACAGTCATCACAAAGTCTAGTTGGTACTGCTGAGGCATCCAATATGGCTACCATGGTGACTGTCTTGAAAATCTTGTTGCTCTAATCCTGAATGGATGGTCATATCAGTATGGGATTTTCACTGTATAAGAAAACAGCTTGTATCCTGAATGAAAATCATGCATGTCTGATGTCCCATGTGGCAGTCATCTTGAAAATCTTATTGCTACTTGATAAACAAAAATTGACATTGAAGTTTTACCAAAAGAACTCCTATGATGTATAGGTTAAGAAAATTTTGAAGATCTGACTTCCACTATGCCTACTACAGTGGCCAGTTTGAAAATGTTTGTGTCCCTATTACTCCTTGATGCAAAGTCATGCAAATATTTGGTAATTATCAGAAGACATTTTATGTATGGTGCTAAATGAAAAAGGTGCATGTCTGTTATCCACTGTCTTGTTATCGTGACTCTTCCATAAATGGAAGATTACTTGCGGGGTGGGAATTCACAAGATTGATGATGATATTCATTTGTCCTTATTGAAAATGTACTGATCTGGCTTCAAATATGGTCATAATAATAGCCATCTTGAAAGTCTTATTCTAACTCCATAATCTCTTATGGTTTCTCATCAGAAGAAATATTAAAATTTAGTTAGGTCTGAATGTAAATTATGCCAGTATGATATCTTATAAAAATCAATGTGTCAACTTTGGAAATACTGTTATCACTGCTACAGAAGAGTTGTTGGACATATCCACATAGGGTTTTCATCAAAAGACTTCTTACGATATCCATGCATGTCAACCATTTGCCTAGTTCCTACTGGATTGAAACGCAATTCCTGGATGATCACTTGACACATATTTCTTGGCATAAGCACATATAGTGCCCACACTCAAAGGAATCTATCTGCAGATCGCATTGGGACGAGGACCCACTTCGATATATTTCCGTTTAAATTGTTGTCATATAATACTGGTTTCCCACTACTTGCTAAATGTCCCCATTCATTCAGCTGTGGAGAAAAATCTATTTTTGACCAATTTGCAATGTTGATTTGGGGATTTTGAAATGTCTTGCTGTTACTTGAATTCCATGCAATTTTGAGAAATTTACAACTTTCTCTAATGTAAAACTTGTAATGCCCTTGCCTGACATCATCATTATCAGAGGCATCATCTCTCTCCTGACTGGGGTCTCCAATTTTGTGTCATTTTGTAGCTGGTTCATTTTCTTTTACATCACACTTCTCATCACTAGCATGATTTTTTGGCTGACCTAAGGGCCTCTTAGGTAAAGCTTTAGGCAACACATTTTCTTTCCATGCACAAGGCAAGGCCTGTTCACTGCTTTTGTATTGCACTACAAACTTGTACATAATCGAGGAGATCGATAATGTGGTTTATTTTGTTTTCATTTTTATTCCTCTTTATATATGACTGCAAGTAATCCCTTTTTGTTTAAATGTGTGAGAAGTTATTGCTTCAAAGTGTTCCATTGTTTCTATTTATTTTCAAAATCCCAGTGAAAACTGTTAGAAGAAATCAAACTTGTCTTCCTTATATCTGCCGACTTTGTATGCATATGTATAGTTTTAAAAAAAGAAAAGAAATCTTCACGCTAAAAGGAACCCAAAGTCTGCTTCCATAGTCAGTTTGCTTTGTAAAAAAATAACCATTTTATTTGATATCCTACTGTCAAGTTCAAACAATAAGTTTATGGATGTTACAAGGTGTGTTTATTCAACACCTGGGCTTTCATTTATGTGCTATCTGTAGCCATAATTGACGCATCCTGGTTTCATGTTCTTTGGTTTAAATAGTATACACAGCATTAACTTGTTTTAATAATAATGTTTGTAACCAATGGAATCAAAAAGATTGTCATTTTTACTCACAGTAAATGTATTTCTAATAATGGTTTTAGTTTTTGAGATACAGTCATATTGTTACCCTGGATATAACACACTATTTTGTACATTACACCGTGTAACACATGAATGGCAGGTGCTTTCGAGCAACAGGATTGATAACTCTCACTCTTTCTCTCATTCGTTTGTGATTTTGCAGGATCCAGTTTTCATTCTCATAACATTCAAACCTTTGAGGACAACCAAACATGATTCATTTCTCAATATTTATGTCAATGACCCATGTGTTGCCTTGTCCGACAAAAGCAACAGCACTATGGATGCATGCTCTACTTATATAGAGTTTGTGGATATATTTTCCTTTCTTAAAATGCTAATGTCAACCAAAAAAGTTAATAAATGATAACAGTACAAGGTTAGTTTCTTTCATATTATTATCAAATAAGCATTTTATTTATCTATTATATTATCATGTGCAGTGTGACCGGGGGTGGGGTAGGGGGTGAGGGCACAAATTGAATACAATTTATTTTATTTCCTAAGTGTAGATTCACCATACGTTTTGGGACAAAAGAAAGTAGTATTTTTTCATGTCGCAACATTAGCGGTAAATACAGTATGCTTTTTGCATAATCAATACACTTTTTAGTCGCCAAATTACATGTTATGCTTACTTGTATATGGGTCATGCTTTTTCTGTACATTAGAAAATAAAATAAAAGTAAAGCAATAAAACGTGTTTTAATCATTTTTATTACAGTATCGTCTTTTTAACTCCACTCATATTATTTGGAACTTCTCACAGTGGCACTATGCACTCTCAATAGAATACTTAAAACTACACAGTCTAGGTGACAATGATAAAACTATTGTAATGGCTTAGTGTGAAATTGTGCTAGTCAAAACGAAAAACCATTAGCTCCGAGCATATACATGGAATCGGGGCATTAGCGATCAAAACGAAGTACAATGCTTATAAATGGCTGTACTGAAGCTCCTTATAAGAACTTTACTTATAAGGCTACATATATAGTTGCATGATTTGGAAAAGAATCATCAATCAAATGTTTTTTTTGTAATTGTTGGTTTGGTTACTGAACTAAGTTAATGTCTTTCATCCCACACGACTTGACAAGGGAACCTCTTGGTAACTTTACTTCGTAGGCTCGTACACACTCGTGTAAATCATTACATTCAATGTTTTCTTGCTATATCTGAGCAATGAGAACAGATTTGATCATTTACAGTTGAAACGTTTTGACTTCTTCAGGTTAAATTTTTCATCCCGATCTCAACTCTTTCCTGTATCCATGATGGTTAATTCTGTTTTTGACGTTATTAATTGCTAAATAGTTAATCAGTGGCATTTACAACTATCAAATTTATTTGATTGGTCTGTTTTGTTTGTTTGTGTTTTACTACTGAATAATACATGAACAAACTCTTGTGTTTTGATTACTTGACTGACTCTTACATTCTTATTGTTCTATCTGTAAATTCTTCTATTTTAAATGTAGATTGGGTCATGCTTGTACAGTCTGCATATCGCCCTTGCCATAGTACTGAAACTGTTCTTCTGAAAGAATTTAATGACATTCTGCTTTGGATAGAGGAAAGATTACAGTAATCACCCTCACTGATTTGTCTGTAGAATTTGACACAATAGACCATGCTATATTACTTCACCGTCTTGAGCATTTATTTAGCATTCAGAATACAGCCTTACAGTGGTTCAAGTCCTGCTTAGTGAACAGCACACAAATTGTATATGCAAATGGAATACACTCCAGCCCAGTCGATCTATGTTGTAGTATTCTACAGGGGTCTGTTCTTGGACCTGTTCTTTTCATGCTATACACTCAAGTGTCATAGTTCATCACATTGTGTCTCAGCAATTGCACGCTGATGACACCCAAATATACAAGTCTAGTCACCCATATGAAGTTGATGCTACCATCGATGGAGTAGAGAGGTGCATTTCCGAGGTGAAGTCATGGATGACATGTAACAAGCTGCAGATGAATGATGATAAAACTGAGGCCATTCTGATCACAAAGACTTTCTCATTCATATCCTTTACATCAGGCAATAAATATCAGCAAAACTAACAATAAATTCACAGTATGAAACCTAGGTGTTACTTTAGACAGTATGCTCACATTGCACCAACTTGTTATGAACATATTCAAGGCTGCATATCTAGAGTTGATACGCATCAGTTCCATTCACAAATATATTTCAGTTGATGCCACTAAAACACTTGTGTGTTCATACGTACTTTCAAGACTGGACTATTGTAACTCAATTCTCTCTGGTTCGTCACAATATCTACTCCAGAAACTTAAAAAAATAAAAAAAAACAGTTGCTCAGATCATCTTTAGAGTACCTCGATCAGAGCACACCTCACCACTGTTCTGTATCCTTCACTGGCTATCCATTCGATCCAGAATCAAACACAAAATCTGTTCTCTGTACTACATTTCACTGACAGACTCCAGTGCAACATACCTATCTGGCCTCACCCAAGTGTTTACACCAGCAAGATATTTACGCTCCTCTTCTGACAATCGTATACTCATTGTTCCCACTATGAAAACGAAATCATACGGTTAACGTTATTTTGCATACCAGGGCCCGACGACGTTGAACGAATTGCCTATTGAAATTAGACAAAAAGACACAGTGGTCCCTTTTAAGAGAGTTCTTAAAAATCAGCTTTTTTCGACTTTACGAACAAACTTAGAGACCTAATGTTTTGTACCTTATATGTTTCAGCATTTTTTATGTTTTCCAGTTTCATGGGTTTTTTTGTGTTTTTTTTCTGTAGTGTAGTCATATCATTATAGATGTTGTAAACTGCTTAGAGCTTCTAAGGATTAGGCGCTATGCAAAGTCCTCATTATTATTATTAATACTATTATTTATTATTATTAGTAGTAGTAGTAGTATTATTATCATTATTATTATTATTATTATTATTATTATTATTATTATTATTATTATTATTATTATTATTATTATTATTATTATTATTAAATGAAGCCGCAACGGTATTCATTGTTATAACTATATAATATAAAGCTTGATATGCGTCGTGAATCAATTTAGTTGACAAAAGACGATATCGATGACGTATGACTAGATAGGATATGCCAGCAGTTTAAAATAGAGACTAATGCCTGAAATAGTGTGTATGAGTGTAGATAGGATCACTTGGGTGTGGCAGTTTAAACTTTAACCAAGTTTCATGACGGAAGGACCTAACTAGGATTAGAGTGCTTTATTGTCGAGGGTTTAACCAGGGTTCCGGGAATTCGGGAAAAAGGCGAGAGAAATGATAATTTTTCCCCAACCTTGAAAATATTGATAAAGTCGGGATGATCCCAGATGTTGTACTCCACAACTTCATGCCCGAAACAATTATGCAACTGAATCGTAACTGACATGATTGTGAGTTAAATTTATCGAATTCTAACCAGAATATTAAGAGGTTGCAGTATGTATCATTTGGGTAGTTGCCATTAATATTTGTTGAGACAATCCAAATGCTTAGTGGGTTAGATTCGTCTAGTAGACTTTTTGTTTCACAGTCTGCTCGATGTACGTATAATCTTTTATATGGAAGGTATGAAAACCAGCATCAACAGAGACTAACATGGTGGCATTAAAGCAAAGCCGCTATAGGGATGGGCTTGCAAACTTAATCGTCATTAAATAGAGTTATAGCTGCAGGAAATCAGTATGAAAATTATTTATTTTATAAGCAATTGGAAGTATCAAAATTGTTGTCTTTAATTTGCTGAAAGACGATAAAACTAATGCGTTGATGAAATTTGAGCTGTTACTAGCTAGTTAGATTGCTAGTAGGATGAGCACACATAATCTCAAAACAGTTATTTTCAAATATTGTAGGGAAACAAATGAAATACTGTTTGTAATAAAAATACAGAACGAAATAGCCCACAATTCTATATTACTTCTTGAGTTTTGTTGTACTACGTGTTTACCTTGTTGGCATGTGCTCTTTCAACTAGGGAGCATACGAAGCATGTGAAACAACCTACTTGATAAATCAGATTGGCCAAGTATATTGTGGTTGTCCTAAAAATAAATATGATGAGAATTATTTGTTCTCTCTGGTTTTAACAAAAGGTATCACTTTCATTTAAAATAATTGAAATTTTGTACAACAACATTAGAAAAGAGTTCGTTGTTGATATCACGTGATTATTCCGATGACGTTGTCTGAGATTTGTGAAGTCGTGTGACTATCAACGCAAATGGCCAGTACTGGGTCAAGTTTCATCAATGCCGAGTTTCGTCGAGTTTGTAAGCGGATTAAAGACATACCACTTATAATACTTGCCATTTTTGAGAAATTAAATAATTTTCCTATCGATTTCATTGCAGGTATAAGTCGATATAACATAGTTTAAATTTGCTAGGACCACTGTGTTAACTTACGGTGGCGGCAGGTTCCATATATATATATATATATATATATATATATATATATATATATATATATATATATATATATATATATATATATATATATATATATATATGTAATTGCTCTGAATCCACATTCCATCCAAAATGTGAAAAATAGAGATGGAGTATTCTGAGAAAACTAGGATTAGAAAAATTTCGAATCTCAGAGTTGAACTTTGTTGCGAAACTATTACACAGCGATATGTAGCTTGAATCATTGGTTTAACATCTTAGAAAGAACGCACGAGAAATGGAAAATTGTCGTCCCTTTTATTAAATAATAAGAAATGATAAAAGCCCATGTATCAATTCAGATTTGGGGACTTGTTTAATAAACTACAAGTTGATTTTACAGAAAATTCAGTCCCGTTTATACAACAATATATAATTTTGAAGGTCTTTTGTTAAAATTTAAATCAACCACTTTGTAAATGTCTTAAATTGATGGACTATTTTACCAAACCGTCTTAAGAGGGTTAGGTTGGTTGAAAAATCTTGCTTGAGATTTTATTGGTGCTCATAAATTCAGGGTTAATTTGCAATTACTGGGTTCCTTTTATACTGTGATAGGTAATATTTCCTATGTATAACATGCATATATATTGCTCTAGAATTCTTTAGAATTAAAAGTTGAAAGGAAACAAAATAAATGGTGCTCATTATGTTGTTTCCACGTAGCAACATCATGCAGGTCAGCAAAATAAAGTTAGAACATTGAAATGGCTTTAAATGCCAATTACAAGGAATATAATCAAATTTGTTTTGTGTGACTCATTTTGTGACTTTGTAAATGATCATCTTTTCTGACATATATTTTTGGAGAGTCTTGAGAGAGAGACATCTGGATTTACAAAATGCATGTATTATAATCCAAAATGTTTTTAATTCCATTCAGTAATAGTCGTATGTTAATCTTGAAAAAAATAATTTCGTCCTGGAAAAGACCTGGAAATTTGTATTTAGGAAAGCGTGGGAACCATGTTTAACACCATTTTTCAGCACACGATGGACAATACATGGCCGCCAGTACAACTTAGTATAATTAGTGGAGGAAAGCCCATTGAAAACCAACAACCCACAGGAAGCTACTGGTTATGCACCAGGTTACTCTGCCTACATCTCCGTTGAACGACAAATGGATCCTCTGTTACGCGACCTATCAGGATTGATTCTGCCTCATAGTCATTATGAATCTCATTTCAACAATGGCAAGACGTGTAATGAAGAGTTGGAAAGGGCCAATTTCCAGAAGGCCGGTAAAGTGCTTTCAGAAACTGGACCTCAAAACGGTTATTGATGAATTTAATGTGGTAGCATCTTTTATAGCATGTGATGCAGGAAAACTGGACATCGATCCACTGTAAGATGAGTGGTCAAGTCGTCACATTCAACAGTCGCAGTATTGCTTGCAGATTGTGAAGTGCAGCAGTGATTCATGTTGTTGTCAGCATCACACTAACTACAATTTATTTCCTGGACGATTTTTACCACAAGCAGCCGGGGTGGGTGGGAGGGCGAATCCTACATTTGCCCGAGACATCATCTGCTCTAAATCTAACAAACCTCTCGAGAAAATAAATTCGAATCCTTCATTTTCAACCAAAAAAAGGATTACTTGCTCGAAACATAAGTTTTTCACAAATCATACTCCAAGACCGTTTTCATCGTTTAGTCAAAAAACGGTCTCGTCGTGACGTCATCGCCCCCCCCCCCCCCCGCTGCTATGGGTTTTTACGATTTCAACCAAATATTTGATCGAGTCTTTAGGACTTTACAAACAAACTAATCGCTAACACCTCGTCTTGTAGATCAATCAAATTATTTGACTGGTCGGTGAGTCGGAAATTAATTCTCGTTAGCGAATTATTATGGCATCGCATGTAGACAGGATTAATTGGGTTTTCAATAATTAGAAATCCCAGAGGAGCTGTTGGCGCAAACGAATAAAGAATATATCCTTGCTGTGCTTGATTTGATTGCTCTAGATTAATTTGATAGCTTCCTTTGCTTGCGTCACATGTTAAGTTGAGAGCAATCACCGCTGAAATATTCACATTGTGCGGGGCAATATGCCTAACGCCACCATCTGGATCATTATTATATTTGAGGTGGACAGTTGAATCTAGTGTTTGTAATACCTTGATATTGTTTCTAACAGTTTTTTTTTAGTTCCTCAGCGTTGAATCCGGGAAATTTGAAATTACGCAGATCGGCTTCTGTGATAATGTAACCGGTTAGGAATTGTTGTTTACTGTCGCTGTTGTCATTGATTATTGTTTGAATAATTAGTTCATTGATATATTCCATGTCAGATATAAGCTGATTTAATATTTCAACGTGTTTTTGCGATTTTGTTTGCCGTAGTTGTTCTAGTTGTGTTTTATGTAATTGATTAATTTCATTAAAATAACCAGTGATGTCAGTTAGCGTAAATGAAATAGTAACAGATGAGTCGGCTGTTCTTTTAATGATAAAATCCCATTGCAATGTGTTTTTGTTGGTAAATATAAATCTATCGGCCATTTTTCCTTTTTTTATATCAGATAAATTATCTCGATATATGGGATTGATTTCATGATATGATTGTATGTCTGTTGTTAAGTCGGTGGTGGATTTTTCCGGTGGTTTTTCAGGCCATCCTAACACTGTTCTTAACGAGCTGTTATAGATATCTACAATGTATCCCTCTGTGCTTATTTCGATCGACGACGAGAGCGTCGGTTCATGAAGATTAATAGCTATTTTTGATTCTTTTCCCGTGATTGATTTTATTCTACGCTGAATTTCAGCATCGATTTGCTCAATTTGGTACGATCCGGTTGGTGACGAAACAGTTTCCCACGCTGGAGTACCATCGGGTTTATTCTTATACGAGAACATCAGTGCGTTATTGGGTTGCTGACCGCCAAATGCAACCGATCTGATATTGGGCCAGCTATGATATACTCGTAATTTTGCCAGCGCGATCTCGCGTACTGGAATCGGAGAAGGGAAGTTCACACTAAATTGTGGGTTTGTTGATGTTATTGATATCATGCTTGTTCGTATCGGAGTGGTATTCTCCGCGATTCGTTGAAGCAGTTCGAGTGACATTATTGTTAACGCTGTCTTCAATTTCCAATTTCAACATCGCGGAGTTATACAACTGGGTCATCGTGGAAAATTCAACATCGGATATGAACGAATTATCTATCGACAGCGAGATCAACTCGGATAATTTCGAGTACGCGTCAAATACCATCAGGTACCGAGCTGTATAATCACTGAGTTTTTTCTGAGAACACGATGATAACTTTTTAGTTATCGCGGTGGCGACTGCCGCAATTGTTGTTGCCGCGGAGATAGCGATTGGAACTGCAATCGGAGCCATCATGGTCACCGTCGACAAAATACCCCCGGCGCTGGCCATCACACCGGACACCGAGTACACGGTGATGTCGATGATTGCTACGCTGCGTCGGTATTTTTTTTATTTTTTCACGATAGCGCTCAGAAAGTGATTTCAAGTTCGCGGTAAACTCTTCCACGGTATCATATCGATATCGATGCGATTGTGATACCTCTGGGACTATTATCGGTTAAATTGATTTCATCGATGTCATTACTATTTTAAACCCGCTAGTTTTTTCAATTATTCGATTATGTACTCGGATTTATGGTCGGTGGGGGGAATACCGGATATGAATTCTAGCGTCCAGGGTAGCGAATCCTTAACCACTTACTCGTCAGCTGTAGTTATATCAATCCTAATAGGGTATCTTACTCGGTCGGGTGCTGCTGGTATCATATCGTTTATATATGTTACTGTGTTAACACCGCTTATATACATTGCCGGGCCGACTCCCAAATCAAATTTGTTGAGATGTATTATTGTAAATCGATAACAACCCGGAATACTACCATATTTGCTGTGAAAATGTAAACTATTTTCATTTCCTCGGATCCAATCAAAGGTCCCACTGGCAACTGTGTATACGATGTTATCAACGGTTTTTACGCGGTGTGGAATTTTTACCTTATCGAGTCGTTCGATCATTTTTGTAAAATCATCTTTGACGGCATTAACTGTTGTTTTACTTTCATTGATAGCCGCGATAATTTCAACGAGAGTCATATCTGCCATAAGTGGGATTCCAAAAAAATTAACAATGGTGGTGTCGGTGGGTTTTTGTATCCTTTCAAAGTCTGCTTTTAGTCTAAAAACATCATTGTAAATATCGAGATAATTTGCCCTGATTCTGGTAGGATCTATTGTCCCCCTAACCTCCTGTCAGAAAAGAATGAAGCCAGAAGGTTGCTGGTGTTAAGCTGTGCTTGGTCTTTAAGATACAGGTCGATGTGAAAAAATTTTGTCGTGATATCTTGGGGGCCATACACCCCAAAGAACATATTAACAATTTCGCTGGTGAGCTTTTGTTCGTAAATAGCTTTTTTAACTTCAGCGAGGGTTGGGTCTGTCAGATATGTGGTTTCAGACACAGGTCTTCTCCCAAAAAATTTATCCACGATGGTATTAAGTGTTGTTTGTCTCACCATAAACATATTAATATCTTTGAGAGTCATCGTAGATGTAGCCGGGACACCAAAGAAATTACTTGCGACGTAGGCATTGTAAGTATGCTTGCCAATAACCTCGCTAATTTCAGCGAGAGTCATGCCTGCCACAAGCGGGGTTCCAAAAAACTTACCAACGACGTCGTTAGTGGGTTTTTGTACCTTTTCAAGATTTTCTATTATTTTAGAAATATCCGTGTAAATATCGAGATAATTTGCCTTGATTTCATTTTCATTCTTCATCCTCCCCGCCTCCTTGTTAAAAAAGAATAAAGATAGAAAGTTTTTAATTTCAGCGAGAGTCATGCCAACCACAAGCGAGGTTCCAAAGAATTTATGTACGACATTTTTGCGAAAACTATTATAACCTCGTATATAATCATCCAGCCCACGGCCGTGGGCGGCAATCGCGTCGGTGATCGTAGACACAAGTGCGCCTGGTTTAAGTCGTCAAGCCGCTGGAATACAGCGCAATAGAGTTTTCAGCGGCATCGCTCTGCCGTATCAAAATGTCATCCCCGGATATATTACTGCTTTTCAATTTACGCTGGCGATCTTGAAATACAACTATTTCGTTCGGGTCAACACTTGCTAAATTTAACGTCTCAGCGATTTCATCTTCAATTATTTTTTTACATCCTCGATAGAACCCGCAGATGTTTCCGCGGTGGGTTTCAACATTGACAGAGATCGTCCCCAAATATCAATCATTATTGTTAGCGCAACTTGTATTTTCAATTTATTGATTCTCTAAAATTACCTTGTAATTTCCCACTCGTATATTTATTTACAACCAGATGAGGTGGTTTCTGTGACGATGAAATCTCCGCGAGGACATTTAATACTTCACGGCCGCATATCGGTGGACCATTTAATTGTTGTGTTGGCAGCGTGGAATAAAAAATCGGAAACTCTTTGAGTTTCATCGAAGAATTTATATACCGCATAAACTCGCTTGGCGGAGCTAACCCATATGAATCAAAATAGACAATCCCACGTGGATCAATCGCGTATGCAACCCAGTGAGTTCCCGATCCGCAGCTGTTGTCAAGATTGATGATACCGGTTTCAACGCTGTTTGGTTTTCTCGGTAATTGATCTCTCATAAAAACCCCTCTGAAGTTTTTTATCGCTATTTTTTTTAGCAGCATCAATTAAATCAAAATTGGACATAGGGAGAATTGGGCTTTTAACTAATAAACCGTTCCTGGTATTCTTAGACCCTTTCCGTTGTACCATGAATACGGGGTTCCTGGTAGTCATAGACCCTTTCCCTTTTTTATATCCTTTCCCAGTTGCCTTTTTCAACGCCATCCCTGCCGCGGTCCCAACGGCTCCCAACGCCGCCGCTTTCGCCACTGCTGGGGCGGCCGCTGCAATCAATGCTGGTATTGCAGCTAACAATAGAAATATACCACCTGATTTTATAATGTTGGCGACTGCATCCTTTGAAAATACAATTTGAACCCCTCGCCGTTTCTTTAGCGCATCATTGAAATGTTTTATTTGACGATCCGTCAATGATATTTTATGTGTACCGCCGGACATCTGCGCTGGTTTTAACGTTATTGTTGT
The DNA here is from genome assembly GCA_030141615.1 of Unio pictorum. Taxonomy (NCBI): domain Eukaryota; kingdom Metazoa; phylum Mollusca; class Bivalvia; order Unionida; family Unionidae; genus Unio; species Unio pictorum. The sequence goes on from JARLTB010000217.1 coordinate 242,745, forward strand.
TCCACATTCTTTAGCGAATTTTGATCGCAATTTCTTGACCTGACCATCAGTCAGCTTGACACTAACAACACTATATGTCATTTTATTGTAAAACTATTTATGCTTTCAATTGATCTAATTGGAAACTCTTCAAGTTTAATTTACATATTTTCCACTGGTGCATCGCATCAACGATTCTCATTCGTCCGCCAACACCTTCAAGTAGCATTGATTTGCCGCTGAGAATGACAGCAACTGCTCTATAATTAACACCAGCGGCTATACGAGCCCGAAAATGAATATCAACAACCGATTGTCTTGTTAAATCAAGATGTTCCAGCGAAAAGTAATAAATCGGATAGAGGTTTTTAAAATCAAGTTGTGATATTTGCAAACCAGTATCAACGTTTTGATCACGACCATAAATGACAGCATCCGATGATACACACGTGCTATATAGTTGTTGTCGTAATCAAGCTGTATATCCTCAGATGGTTCTTGTTGTCCGTTTAGTCTCAGCTAAACCTCATTTACTCCTAATTGATCAAATATCATATGACTGCGTTCTTGGGAACCTAACCTATCCCTATTCTGTAGCGCTACAAATATGTGGCGTGGAGCTGAAACCCATTGTTTTGATGCCAAATGTAAATGTACCAGCGACATTATCATCTTTGGCATCAGTCGTTGTTGTTAGCCAACTTAGCAATGATTTGCGCCTGTGTCCATAAATGAGAGTAGCCGCTCTTCTGTGGTAATTGATGGGGTCATTACTGGCATCCATAGTACCAATTTAGTTAAAACGACTTTACCATCAGCAACATCATTAGCGCGCCAGATTGCATCATTGTCAACGCCTTTTCGCACTAACGCGATTGCGTGTTTAGCTCCGTAAATAACTTTTCTAACATTTCTGCAGAATCCGAAAATATGATGCAACGGAATCGCACATGAAAACCGTCGGCGTTGTCCTTGTAACGTCGCTACTCGTGTTGCAAACCCTAGATTGAAATTGCGATTAATGTCTACGACATCAAAGGTATCAGCCGGTCTAGTATATCCGGCTGGTACTGGATCGACTGCGGTATCTCGTGTTGCTTTTACCCTAGTATGATTAATGTGATCAGCGTGATTATTAATATCCTTTGCAAACATCATAGATGGACCAGCCGATCTTGTATAATCATCAGAATATCTTGCTAGCCCGATTATTGTTGTTGCAACATCAACCTCGCGGTCTATTGATTCAATTTCTTTCCATCAATGAGATATCTTGCACTTTCAAATAGCGCCATGATGCCATTGTTGACGAAACCAACTCGGATATTTGGATCATTTGCATATGGTGTATTATCTGCGACATTTGTTACGAGTTCTCCTTCTACTTCAATAAATGCTTCACATGGCAAAATGTATTTACTGGTATCTTGAACTTGAAGTTCAATTCGCGATCGTAGGTCGGGTTGTATTGCATAAGAGGAATAGTATTGATAATCACGGACGGAATCGTTTTTGGGCACTGGGGCTTCCATATCAAACGCGGGATCTGCTGTTCGTTTAAACATTATATTATTCACACTAGTGTTTTCAATTGTGAAACTCTTTGTAATCATCGTCGTTTTTGTTTTCGTTTCAAACCACTCCCTGCTGTCGCGTTCATGATAGCGCTATCTGTTACCGGTGAAGCCGTCAATGGCGACGGAGTCACCGAAGAAGCCAACGACGCTAGTTTTTCTTCCACTGCGCTATCTATTGCTTTGCTGATTTTTGCAGGCATCACTGTAGTTGATGGCAGCACCGTTGGTTTCGTTCGCACCAATGATGCTATTTTATCTTTCGCGGCAGAAAATGCCTTTCCGGCAAGATTTCCAACAGCGCTGATTCCCTTATCACGAATAACATCAATGGCTTTCATTGTTAATTGTTTAGCTAAAGGCGCCACCTTGGGAGCCATTCTTGTAAATAACCCCGCCATGGTATTGCCGAAACCATCTCCGTAATATGCTCTATAAACAGGCAATCGTGAGTTCACCACGTAGACGCTTACGGGTTTATCATGGTTGTAGTGTATGATCATCTTGTTATAAAACTAGTAGTTTTTCAATTAGTGATCAATCGCTAAAATCCATAGGATTTTCATCATAACCATGGGCGTCTCTGTGATTTTCAACTAATTCAGCAATGAGTTCTCGATATACATCAATGTCCATGATACCAGCGGCAAATAATCGTCTACAGATATCAGCTGCTTCATTAATTATCTCGACGAAGTTGTTTCCAGCTCGCTTTCCACCCATAAGTACTTCTAACCGTGATATATCACTGAGAATATTACCAGGACATGTCACGGTTGCGTTGAAATCTAAAGGATTTTCAATCGAATATCCGTTAGCAGTAACTTTTTTAGTTGTACTAGTTTCATCATACTCATCAACTCCCTTTTTAAATTCTTTATATTCCAATGCTTTTTTATCTAAACGGCCAATAATCTCCTTATTCGTTTTATACAACCAATTAACCCATTCATCTCGGTTTATTTTACTGTTTTTATACTCGTCTTTTAGAAAGCCCTTTCTGGAATGAAAGCTTTGGGCGTCAAAATTACCAAAATTCTTATAATGTTCGGGTTTTATTAATTGAAATCGTTTGATTTCTGCTATAGCTCCTTCGGTGAGTTTGTCTATAAAGGAAACACCTCTTGGGGTGGCATCAACAGGTTGTGGTTCAGGCGCAGAATCATCAATATCAGCTAATTGTTCATAATCGTGTTGGGGTTTTATATCACTGGATAGCTGTTGTATCCCTGCGCGTGTTTGTTCGGTCTCTGCTGCTATCTTTTCAAGCGTATCAAGCAGCGGCGCCTTCTTTGCTCGTTCTTTTTCAGGAATATCTCCGTATATCGCTGCTTCAGTTAACTTTTTCATATCTTTGGTCGCACTTGTTATCGGAGTAAACAGTTGTTCACTTGACACAAAAAGTCAGTTTGCATTTGTTGTCGCTGCTGAAGTTTTTCGTGAAGTCTGTCTCGTACCAGTATAAACTTTTTAATTGCTGCTAGCCGCTCTCGGGCAAATCTAGTTGTAAGCGATTCACCTACCATATATTGTTTGTGAACTGAGTTTTCAAATGTGAAACTATCACAATTAAAAGCTGAGTTATTAAATAAATGTACCATCAAGCTAACGTACCCATCTCCGACAGGGTTAAACTGTACGACGCTATCCTTGAATGTTTCAGAAATAACATCGCTGGGGGTTTCACAATTGTAATATCTGAGAACGGCGATGAACGATTTTTGTTAACGACGCGGCAACAACAACAACTACGTGAAAATGGAGGCGTCGCGGTGATTACTTGCAACCACGACCAGATCATCCAGTACGCACATAACTGCATGAGCAAGCCTAAACTGATGCGTATTCTTTCAGGAGAAAATCCTATGTGAGTGTTACAAAAATCGCTAAAAAAATTACTGAAAGCCTATTTTTATAGTAACGCTCACGTGGTTAGGATACTGGTTTTTCCTCGTTTAATATTTTTCTAAGATCACGAACCTTAGAACTAATTTCAGCTCGTTTTTGATACTCTTGGCCGAGCTTTTGACGTATTGCTTCAACGGTGCTAAATAGCGTTATAAATGCATTAATGTCGTTACCGTACAAAGAAGCATTGATGGACTTTTGAATTCCTTTCACGAGCCTGTACATCTTAGGTAAAAGATAACGACCCTTACTAAACTGATACTCAATGTCTTCATATTCCGAGGCAATCCTGTCGCAGTCGAGATCTTCAGATAATACTATCCCTCGATTTTTCAAATTTGAAATTTCAACAATTATAGAATTTACATCTTTGATATCCATTATTTATATAATACATTTTACCTCTAATTATTAAAAAATTACACTCATTTGGCAATCTCGCTGGCGCCCTATGACGTCAGAGAGACCCAGAGGTTACTTTATTAACTTAATTAAGGACAGCACAACACGCTGTCTTCGCATCCAAGTAAGCCCAAGGGGACCCGAAACATACATCTCCGGAAGGGAGGCCTAAGGTGACAAACGTCATCTTAGACCGCCCAGAAGATATGCTTGGGGGACATCACTACATGTTCTTAATTAAGTTAATTAAGGATGGATATTTACAATGAAACGATGATGTGGGACGGCACAATGCTTAATTATGGATGGTACTATTCAATGAAACGATTGATATGGGACGGCACAATTCCATATATACTTAATTAAGGATGGTATATTCAATGAAACGATAATGGAATTTGTGATGTAATGATGTGGGACGGCACAAGACAGCACAAACATGAAACGACGAGGCGGATTTTCTACGGCCAATCCAACCAATCAAAAGCAACCCAATTAAATTAACCCGCTCGCATGATTGACAAAAGACAACAACACGCCCGGGTTAATGCCGTTGGTTAGTTTTGATCGGTCGGATTTGGCCTTCGAAAGCCCCAAGCTTATTACGAGTCATAGCATATATAAGGTGACTAATACAGCAGCGTTGATTCACGGGTGTGTTATTTTATTTCCTTGAATTACTTATTAATGCTGTTTCACAACATTTAAATGAGACAAAATATTTAAATAAAACACTAAACAAAAGAATACAGTTGTTAGATAACAGCGTGTATTTTCTCTGTTCTAATCCTCTAGACAAAATGCGTTACCGATTAGGTCACAAAGAGCTGTATACAGAGGAATTTTAACCACGACCACTTACTTCAATGAATGGAAAACACTAGTGTTTCATTCTCGTTCCGGCTGAGCGAACATAGGTAACGCGTTGGATTATAAAGAACGTCTGTACTAAAAGTGTATAAATAGCTGAATGTAGATGGTCTAAGGGTTTAAATAAATACAACTGTTTAAATGATGCAGTTTTAGCCAAGCGACAATAAAAAGTTTTAGAAATGTTAAAAGTTGATAAATACAACTCTACCGAAACTCATGTATTATACTCCATTACAGTCACGTGTTACCATTTGTCACAAGATAGACCGAGTCGGGACTGGATTAGTGAAGACACGGAACGCAACTGCGTTAATAAGATGTTTATTTTATAAACGCAATTTTAAAAATCAACTCTGACACCAATATTTTACAAAATATAAGAAAAATCTATTTAAATAAATGTTCCTAACATGGAACTATGAATTTCAGTAACGTAATAACAAAGAAGAAGTATATGAATGAATTTACAAATATGAATTTATATGAAAGGCTCGTATAACGAGATAGATGCAAAAATGAAAAGATAATGCGTCTTCAATATGACGAGACTAGAATGAAGATATTAAATAATTAATACGTCGTCCATATGACGAGACATATACAATCGTGACCCCTAAATTCTGAAGTTCTCGTTCATGGGACGAGATTTGTGTAGAATGAAATTATGCAGGTGTCGTTCATATAACGAGACTGCAAAGAAGATATTAAATAAATAATACGTCGTCCATATGACGAGACATATGCAATTGTCAATTATAACTCTCTCTCTACAGGTGGTGCAGACGAAACAAATACCTTTGACGGTCATAATACAAGGGAACTTAGTGAGTAGAGTGTTATGAGTGACGGCGGACTTATCCATAAAGGATTTATCTCCCTTAAATCGTTTCAGATGTATACGAATTTTATTTTACGGCCATTTTTCTTTGACAGAGTTAATTTAGTTATATTTTCTGCAACAAATCGTATTGAAGACCTACAAATATCAAAATATGTACTGGCTTCATTTATTGATTGAACTACTTTTTCTTCGTTGGTTTCTGTATCAAATGATTTGACTTGTTTTGCCCTTTTTGCGTATTTGCCGGTTCCACCTAATTTTGCATTCTCACTTTGAGTAACAACTCGTAAGTTATCCAATTTGTTATTTTGAGGGAATCCATCAACGTGATCAATGACAAATCCGTCTTCGATTAATCCGTAAAATGCTTCATAGATGGCTCTGTGACAGAGATATGTCTTCTTAAACACCAAGTATCCCATATTATTTACCCGTCCAACCGGTTTTTTTAGTCTGCAATTTCTAACAACACCATCACGGGATGCTTCATAATTAACAAGCACTGGGTGAGGTCTGAAATCTTTTCTCATTTGTATAATAATACTACTTGTCTAATTTATATCTGCTTTAATTATAAACCTCTTGATATAATCTTGAGGAGATTTTATTATTTGGTCGCTGACGGAGTCATCGGTAGGATCAATGACTGCATTTTTTATTCGTTTGTCATAGTAGCGTTTTAGTTCTCTATATCGTTTGCCGCCACAACTGAGACACAACTGCGATTTTCCCCTGACCCCCACCCCACATCGGAGGCACCGAAGGGGGCCAAAGGAACCGTTGCGAACGCTTTGTAAATGTTACCCACAGAATTCGCTTCTGCATGTTTTGTTACATGGAGTTGTTGATCCAATCATTAGCCACTTGCAGTGATTCATTATACTATATTTTTCTATTTAAATACTTGTTTTAATTATAACATGGAGGAGTTCGAGAGATTATCAGCAATTAAGCCTTTCAAAAACGTTAAATTTAATCTCGATAGAACCCTCAAAGAGGTGCCAAAACGGGCAATAACTGATAGAGCCCTGATAAATAAAATACGAGATTGTATTAATGAATTCAAGCACGACGGTGCATCTCATAGCTGGTCAACATTTCGAATTGATGGCGTTGTTGATGCCACCATGAACGACAGCAACGCAGCGTTGATGTTATTACAACTTTCCAACTAAAAATATTTTTTTAGAGAGAAATTCATTATCCGTGTAGAATCAGGCGGTTGGATTATACGAGACAAATTTGAACCGATTCTCAAAGACAAGAAAACAGTCGTTGTTAGCCGTGATTCTAAGCCGGGTTTGTTAACTGGAATTGACAAACCATACTATGAACAAGCATATCCTGAAACAGCAGTTGTGTATGGGATATATCTGTTAAATCAAAAACCTGATATAAGAAAACTTAAACCAATGAAACAGTAGTCGCCGGCTACTTCGTCGTAAGTGGCTTTGCCACTCAATTGTGTAGCAGCACGAATAACAGAACATTTTACAAATGCACCCCGAGGGAACAAACTTACCGATCTACGGCTTAGCAAAATAGCTCAATGGGAGTTAACGGTGAAAGACGACGGAGCAACTATTAGCGATATAGCGAAAATAGAAATATCACTGAGATTTCCAATAACGGTTATGACGATAACCGGAGAAGTTTTATACGAATCAAAATATAACAAAAATGGAGCCCCAGTTAAAATTATTGATCATAACGAACACGCATGGACTTCCGCGGTCACAATATTTCCACGAAACAGAACAATAAAGTATATACCCGACGAATTCTTACGAGAAGAATTCTCCAGGGATGGTTTTCTCGTTGAAGAGAAACTATTCGATGCTATTGCGCATTTGAGTAAAAACGACCCGGTGTCGTTGTGGTTACTTCGCAGCACTGAAAACGACACGAATACGTTTGATCAGTTTGTAAGACCAAACGGTGAATTATACCGCACTGAAGCATTTCACAACAAAATTAAAAAAACAGCTAGCGGATTTTTAACGGCGTGTGGCGAAGGCAACAACAATGATGAAATCATCAACGATGAAATTATCAACGATAAACAATTATTGACAAACTGTTTTACAATCCCGTCGGTTGCAGCTCATTTTGCAAGAATCAAAAACGCATGGAAACCAACGCGCGTAGAATTATTGCCAGACATTGAGGCTAGTTGTTTAAAATTTAATCATGGCGGTTTATGGAATCAAAAATACGACCATGATAATATCATTTAAGTTGATATGGATGCTTGTTATCCAGCGAGTTTTCTTGGTTATGGAGAGTGTACTGAGTATTTTAAACGATCTCGGCAGAAGAATAATCGGAAAATTCACTCAGGGAGGAAAAAATGCGACTATAAACGATATTGTTCACGGCTGATTATGGATAACACCGAATACGACTTCGTAATCGCGGATGCAGTATCTAAAAACATATATGTGGATCGTAAAGATGCTTTTTTGTCCAATGGAACAAAATTGGGTACGGTTGTTACTTATAGCGACGGTTACAGATCCCCGTATACACATTTGAGGACGTCAATGCTAGGTTATGCTTGTATTAATTTATTTTCAATGATAAATAGATTTCCTGACACTGCGGTTAGAGTTGCCGTTGATTCATTTTACATTAACAGCAAGTACAGTTGCGTAGTTTCTGAATTCACTAATTCGGATGAAAGTTGGGGATCATGGAGAATTAAAAAAGAAATGATGCGGGATTATTCTGAATCAGCAGATGTTGAAATTAAAAGTAATTACTTACGCGGTGATAATTTATCAGAACGTTCTATTGCACCACCGATATCAGATCCAATTTGTAGATATAAAACAGTTTATTTAAACGGCTGTAGCGGGTCAGGAAAAATGACTCGGGCGATTGAATTATATCGAGGTAGAGCAAATATGATTGTGCTGACACCGACCCATAGACTAGCGCGAGAGATAAAACAACGAAACGTCGAAGCTTACACTTATCATAGTTTTTTTCGATACAAAGGCGACAAATGGGCACCCGAAAGAATGGGTGAGAAGTTCATCCCTGCGGTTATTATTTGGGATGAGATATGTACGGTTTCGTTAGATGTATTAAAAATGTTTCTTGATTGGTTGCTGAAAAAGAATACAGCGGTAATAATGTGTGGAGATCATGGCCAATCACCACCATTTGTCGACGCGGGTCCACATGATTTTTTAAAGAATTTTGTTGACTATTATGAAGAAATTGATAGCGATTACAGGTCGCTTGACGAACAATTACGGGAGGTCAAAAATTAATTAGACTGAAACCCGACAGAATCCAGTGTGAAATAATCAGAGAAATAATTCCTGCAACTCCAATGAAACAGTTTTATGAAACGTGGGAGCCAAACGATTTTGTAGTGGCAAGTAGAAAGATAGTCAGAGACACACTTCAGAAAAAGTTGTTTGAGCTTCACAAAGAAAAATTCCCAACGCGCCCAGTGCCGCTGTGTTATAGACCCTGTGATACACGGCGACAAAATATTGAAGTTGAAATTCCAGGACAGCACGAAAAACAAACACTAGTGTTAAATGATATTGTGCTGGTTGATATCAGTGTTGTCGAAAACGCATTGCGTGCTGATAAATCGCCATGGACACTGGGTTACGTAACGACAATAAATTCCTCGCAGGGATTAACCATCGCGGATACAATTGTTTGGATAGTCGATAATCGCATTGAGTGGTCAAATTTAGTCTACCTTGCAGTGTCTAGAGTACGGCGAATAAATCAACTCCGAAGAATTATTTTCGATGATGACATCACAATGGATGATATTGATGTTAGCATCATTAATAAAAAAAACTCTCCGGTTACAAACAACAAGACAAAATAAACCAACGAGAATATGATATTGATGATGAATTAATAATCGCGTTGAAGAAACAACAGAATAATCACTGCGCGAGTTGCAATTGTATCATGCGTTGGCAGTATTCGCATAAAAATCCTCGCCAATTTACCGTAGACAGAAAAAATAATAGTCTCGGTCATGTCAGAAACAATGTAATGTTGACTTGTCTTGAGTGCAACAGACGCAACGGCGCTAGTTAAGACCATGTGGTGGCAATTGAGTATCATCAGGAATCACTTGTAATTGTTCGCGTGTAAAACCCCGCTGAGGGGCAGTTGAAACCAATTTATAGATTGGAGGTCTACCAGTTGATCGTGTTATAGTAGATATGCTATGCGTAGTGACACTCCAAATAGGATCAGTAGCCCTTTTTTACCACCTTCGAGTTATCCTGGTTCATATAAATATCTCACGGTGACATTGCCGAGAATTGGCTGAGAAACGCTATCCCGCTGTGGTTGTGGTATATACTTTTTTTTATTGCGTTGTTAGGTTTCATATTGATTGCTCTGGTAATCTCATTATTTAGCGCTGCAACTACCCCTGGTAACCTTTTGACCCATTCACGGGATCGCTTTTATTGGATGAATTCTTTTGCTTATTGATATCCAAATAACCGCTCAGCAAGAGTCCGATTAAATCGTTCTACAATTGCCTGATCGCGATGTAACGCAGTATGCCCTCGTCTGATGGTGACATTGTGATGTTTCATCGCTGATAAAAAAACACCTTGAAATTCCTTGCCAGGATCAACTTGTAACAGATTTCGCCAGCGTAGTGGGCCTCGTCGATAAATCCTTTCAAATGCAGAAGCAACTTCAGGTGATGATTTGGTTTTTAGCGGTTCTGCTTGTTTGTATCGGCTCGCAACGTCAACTACGGTTAGCGCGTATTTGTAACCGTTATCATGCGGTAAAAACAATAAATCAGCTTGATGAACTTCATTCGGTCCGGTAACATCAAAATGCGAGAAATTGATTTGTATAGGACGCGGTAGATAAATTTGCCATATAGCCTGTTTGGATAACCAATTAGCCGCAGTGGCCTTTTTCACTTTTGCGGCGTTAGCGAGTTTATTGATTGCAGCGTTACCCTTCCAGTATCCCCTCGGAGAATAATAAATAGATTCCATATTATTAATTACCAGCGCCCATCATCAATTTGCCTTTCATAGCTGATTTTACCAACCACGAAGGTGCTTTTCTCCTGGATACTTTGCCCACGGCGTTCCAGGGGTTTTTACTAACTTGGCTGCGATATCACCTCCTCGTACATCTCCGGATTTCATAGAAACAAATCTAATTTTTTTGTACCACATGTTGCACATCTACCAGTTAGTACAGATCTGTTATTGCTAGTTGTAACCGTCGTCACATCATTTGTGCCAGTAAGCGTTTTACACTTCACACAATATAGATCCATAATTTATGTATAGAGATATGAATATAATTGATTTCTCAGCGACTAAAACAAGAGAACCAGTTAAGCATCATGCAGCGCTACCAAACTCTATCCGCGCAATTATAATCGGGCCAACTAGATCCGGCAAGACGCAATTGTTGCTGAATTTAATAATAAGATGGATGAAGTGGAATAAGTTATATTTAGTTGCTCCTAGCGTAGATGATCAACGATGCTATGAAGTGTTAAAGGATTTTAACGATAATGCATCAGAAATTAAGGATGAGAACGTCATTGAATTTATAACTGATATTGACGAGGCACCATCCGTGGATGATCTTGATGGGAGCATTAACAATTTAGTCGTATACGACGATGTGATGTTAGACAATCAAAAAAAACCAGCTAGAATATTTTCCCGAGGCAGGCATAAAAACATCGACGTTATATATGTCACTCAACGCTACACTCAGATTCCAAAAGTGATCAGAGATAACTGTAATATTCTTGCTGTGTTTAACGTCGTTGATACACATACGTTACGAAATAGTTGGCAGACATGGTGTTCCGATATGGACTTCAATCAATTTAAAAATTTCTTTAGTCATGCTCAGTCAACCCCGCATGGATTTATAACAATAAATTTACATGATCCTCGAACACGATATCGTATCGGACTTAATCAAATATTTGGTTGAAATCGTAAAAACCCATAGCAGCAGGGGGAGGGGGAGGCGATGACATCACGACGAGACCGTTTTTTGACTAAACGATGAAAACGGTCTTGGAGTATGATTTGCGAAAAACTTATGTTTCGAGCAAGTAATCCTTTATTTTTGGTTGAAAAAGAAGGATTCGAATTAATTCTCTCGAGATGTTTGTTAGATTTAGAGCAAATGATGTCTCGGGCAAATGTAGGATTCCCCTCCCCCCCCCCCTGCTGCTCCACAACCTGTTCCACACTACAGCACATAAAGGGATTACCTATGCACCAGTTGGCAGCAACAACGGAACGTTTTCATCGCTTTATCGACGACTGGCTCTTTTAGATCTGCAGCCTTTACACGACTTCCTGAGGATGCCATTAGATTTCCAAAGTCGGTCTGTGGATTCTAATCTTGAAAAGCGCGTTTGTAATCAGTGTGGCCTGTACGTTCCATCTCAGTCTACGAAGTGCAATCATGCCCGTATTCACAGGCATGCAGCTGTGAACACACAAGCTGAGGTGGCAGACGTAGGCGATGTAAAACCAGAATTTGTTAGCGTTATTCTGTCAACTGCATCATCAACTAACGCAGCTGAAAGTAGTGATTATGGTCTGCCAGTTGTTCGCAACTTATTTGACTGGCTACAGTCTACGTTTGTTGAAGTGGAGTAAGACATTGACAGTCTATCGAATTATGGTTTCTGTGAGATGACAACTTTAGTTGTATGTTCTAAATAAAGACTTTTTAAAGAAATAACTTTCTGTTTAATTTTTCTTTGTTTTGAGCTAGATATTGTGACGAGATCAGTGAGCGTTGTATTTTGAGAGCACCAGCTACTACACTGCTAGACTAAAGAGCAGTGTATTATACTAGATGCGAACGTCCGCAGCGGGGGTGGGGGTGGGTGGGGGGAGGTAAGCAACATCCGGACAGGGTGTGTGTGTGTAGGAAAACGGGTATTCTCTGCGGACGTCCTCTATGGACAACCCCTAAATGTGTTTGTCATGCGTGTGAGTGAGCATGGGCATATTTAGGGGTTCTACAATAATGTATGTAATTATGATGGACACGAAAACTTCTTACTATGGCGCTTAACCATCATTTGTGGCTATGACTATTAGTCTAGAAGTATGGATTTGGTATGTGACATGTGTCGTGTAGGTGATACTTTTCTGGGTAAACTTTCAAAAATCTTTATCATTTCAAAACTTGAACACAAAAAATATAAAACCGCAGGCTGTACAAAAAATGTTTGGCCTTGATAAGGGATGATAATTAGTTGTATGCTGAACAATCCGATTAGGTAGCAATTAAATATGAGATTTTTATAGAGTTTCTAGATGTCTGTCGATTTTCGGCTTGATTATGGAGACAAAATTTCCATCTGAGAGAGAGAGAGAGAGAGAGAGAGAGAGAGAGAGAGAGAGAGAGAGAGAGAGAGAGAGAGAGAGAGAGAGAGAAACAGACAGAGCAAGGTTCTTTTCTTTTGCATGATAGTTCTATACTTTAATTTATCATACAATTTGAACTTCATGTAAGTGACATGCATTTTTTTCTTTCTTATTTGGTGTTTAATCGGATATGTGAACAATACATGTATTTGTATTATTCTATAACTTAATGTAGGTATAATCGTTACAAAATTACTTTCTAGGCAAATATTACACTTTAAAAATGCCGTTAAACAGTCGGTTGAAATGGCACCTGCTATCGCGGACTGATTGGTGTGTTCCGCTATGAATTTTTCCGACACAGGGATTCAGAGTTAGTTATTTTTTGCAATATGCTACGATCTCCGTTGAAAAATGGCGAGAAAAATGCCCTGCTCCTCTTTTTAATAGGAAAATATACAAATGGGGATAAAAGAACCAACTGACATTTACAACCGTCTGCAAAGTAGTTAACATTTTAGATAGTACGATAAGCACCGTCTCCCACAAATCTGCTGACACTGATGGACAATATATGGGTCTGATTTCACCTGGTCATTACAATGTACAAATCTGCATACACTTTAGACACATAGGTAATTGGTACCAACAATATTCCACATAAGTGTTGGCTGCAGATTTTAATGAATTGGGGATATCAGCCTCTAAACCACCAATCATTATCATCAAGGTGAGAGGTTGATTTATCGGCGTACATTTTAGCGTGACACTTATTAAGGTATTACATATATAAGAACAAAGCAATTCAATCATCTTTCATTTCACTCTACACTACAAATATTTTTGTGTTTTAAGATGATTTGCTTCAAGACCCCAGATTCAAGTGAGTGTTTTCGGTCCCGATTTCTTGTGCGAGAGTATATCATGTGATTAGTGACTTCCAGGTCCCCAATTCCCATGACTACTGTTAAAATTGTCAAGAGCTATTATTTTATCAAATGCAAATACTATCTTTAAATTTAAGTGTGTGTCTCATTCCATAAGTCCATGTTTTTGTAATATTTGATGGCATTTAGCAGATACGACAACTAGAAACATGGGACCCCAGTTTCAGAAATAAATGTTAAAGACCCCACTTTGACCTTAAAACACGTATGTGTGTGTGTGTGTGTGTGTATGTGTTTGTGTGTGTGATTAGGATTTTCAATGTAGCATTAACAATTTTTCAGTCACATCGCTACGATGTTTGCAGGGAGGAAGTTTATAGTGATATCATGCACTGGAGCATCATGCCGCAGACATGTAGCATGATGTTCCACCCAGTCACATTATCCTGACACCAAGCCGACCAGTCCTAATACTAACCTCTTAATGCTAAACGCCATGCGAGGTAGCTGTTAGCACCATTTCTGATAGGGACTGATATTGTTTTTAGTGAAATAATTGAGAAGGGATTGCTTTATTGTCTGATATGACTTTTATTGGTGCAATAATTGTAAAATATGGTATAGAGCTACATGCGATATGAGGCTTAAAATCATGAATTGACTGACCCGGAGATAAATAGTTCATTGTATTTGGTGTTTAAGTTGTATTTATATTCCACTGCTTGAAGTACTTTTGCTACGTTAAGGAAATCTAACAAGGATAAATCATGCAGTTTGAAGTTGCCATAAATTTGTGGAGCTGTGATGCAAGTCTGAAGTTGTCATATTTCTGATCATTCATTGATGAGAGGAAAATTATTTGTAGTCTTGGCATGTTGATTTCACTACATGAAGAGACTCCGCTGCTGATTGAATTTATTCATTACTTATAAATTGATTGACAATGTTGTCGGGCCGACGAAGTTTTATTTTCTCCTCTTAATCAAGAGAGCAGGAAAAATATTGTTTTAATTTGTCTGTCTACAATTCTTAGGCATGACAATATAATGTGAATGAAAGTTTTTATCCCATATTTTTTAATGTTAATTTTCTCTTAACTGATACAATATGTTACAGACAAACTTTTCGAATATAATCGTGGAATATGTGTATCTTCTATGACAACACGCGTTCACTTATATTTATATCAGAATATGCATTAAACATATTAGAAAGTTTATATTCGAGACAGCTGACATTCACTAGTGAACAGAACTGGACGACTTTGTATCAGAGGTACACTTTATTTTCAGACTGGCTCACGTCTGACTGCTCAACACACACACGCACACACACACACACACACACACGCATACACGCACGCACACGTTCAATTCGTTCTTGCGACAAGAAAATAACGAGTAAGAAATAACTGAAATCCCAGTTATGTAAAGAATTGAACATGATGCACAATTTTCCCTCCACTTTCTCTATTATCTCGTGGCATAAGGGGCAAATATACTTGGAAATTTGTGCAGTGAGAGAAAAATCTTGATTAAAACTTTGAACTTACAATGAGTAACCTAGGGTAACCAGAATCATGATAATGGAATGTTTATACAGTATTAAAAAAAACCAGTGATTATGGTGAGATGAATAGACAATAAGGTTAATTCCTAGCCATCCGCGTACTGTAACCTATATTATGCATTATTATGTGCTTTGTTTGTATTGCCACTTAAAGGTTTCGAACATGACTCAAGGCTTCTCTCCCTCATTCTTTCACTCTTAATCTATATTGGTTGCTCAGGAGTTAGGCAGTTGAATTCCTTATTTAATCTATCTCTCCCCCTCCCTCTACGTCTCTCTGTCTGCCTCTGTCTGTCTGACTGTCTGTCTGTCTCTGTATGTCTATAGTTGTGTGTGTGTGTCTCTCTCTCTCTGGTCATACGATGTCAAAATGTACATACAAACTAATCCACCAACAAAGAAACAGAAAGATGGACCACAAAAAATACTTATATTAACAAACCTTAACCTATCTTTCTCTTGGTCGGTCTGCTCACATGTCAGTTTGTTATATAAACAATCAAACAATCAACCTTCCTCTGAGAGAGAGAGAGAGAGAGAGAGAGAGAGAGAGAGAGAGAGAGAGAGAGAGAGAGAGAGGTGACTATACATGGTTATATGAGAAAATACTACTAATTTACGGTATAATAAAGCCATACAAGACTCATTTTGTGTGTGTACTATATGATATTTTTAAATATAACTTTTAGTCTTAGTTGAAATGATAATTTTATCATTTGTGCAGACACGAAAGAAACGATATACTAAAGACGTTGAGCACGATGTTAGGGTTCCACCGGGACTCTAGAGGAAGGAGAAAAGTAATTTTCTATTTTGTCTTTTGTCTTGTAGTGCTAATAACTATGTTTAACAATTTATAACAACTGTAGAATATGACCCAGTTTATTTGACTGTTGGACGACTTAATTTGTTTCACGTTCATGTCTTTCGCAAATGAAACCATTTTCAATATGTATTTGTTAAACAATAGGAAGAGTATTACACTTTAGGTTTAGCACCAGAGAGCATCCATCATCGATTCAATACCAAAAAGAGCTCACTCAAAGACAGAGAGAGAGAGAGAGAGAGAGAGAGAGAGAGAGAGAGAGAGAGAGAGAGAGAGAGAGAGAGAGAGAGAGAGAGAGAGAGAGAGAGAGAGAGAGACAGACAGACAGACAGAGACAGAGACAGAGACAGAGAGACAGAGAGACAGAGAGACAGATCAGCGATGACTTGAATTACTTTTATATAAAAATGATATCGTAAGTGATGTCTTTATTCTTTATAATTGTCAATAGAAAAGACGTTAAAAGCGGAGTACGAGAAAATAATTGTGGATTGTGAGATGGACCTGACAGGCATTAGTCCAGAGGTATTCATGATTGACAGAACGACTTTATGCTTCGGGATACGGATACAAGTGCATAATGTTGAAAAAGTCAAATACAGTAAGTGTGAAGTGCACGCAGCATATACGTGTACAGAGACTAATCAGAAATACACATTGCACATTTTGTTCATGGAGATGAGATACGATCATTTAAGCAATGAATGATGCTATGTTTCTCCATCATATTTTGGCTACTAGAGGCATTTTAAATGGGTAGGATATTATTGCGCTGAGAAGCAGAGAGGGCGAATCGGACAATCTCTAATTGAGTTAGATTTCAAGCAAACAATGTTAGATGTCTGTTTGTCAAATTAAGGCTTTCTCAAAACCGAAACAAATGTCAAAAAACAACACTAAGGCTTGTTACGAAACCGAAACACAGACGCATATTTGTTGTCGTGGTTTTGTTAGTTGTTATGAATTAAATCATATGATGTTATGAATTAAATCATATGATATAACAATAATGGAAGGGGAATCGTTAACAACTAGACTAGCTCTAGAGGAATTAGAGGCAATAAAGAGATTTATCCAGATGAGAGATTCTGTCAGACAAAATCTTCAATAGAGACAGGAAGCTCAAGTCAATTTTGCAATATGTGCCGAACAATTATTCAAACCTGTTACTACAACCACTAAAGAGGTTATATATGGAAAAGAAGCAGATGATTAAGAAACAAAGAAAGGTGTTCTTCCTGAACTTAAAATAATAGCAAACGAAAATAAACAAAAATCACAACTTTAACAAAATCTTCCTGGTCCAGCAAGATTTCAATCCGGTCCGAAATAAGCCGATGAAGAAATAGTCCAAGAATAACGAAATAAATTTACCAAGGAAGCTATAGCAACAATCGATAAAAGTGATTCTAAAGATTTTATCGAACTCGTTGCTACGCGTTACGAAGAAAAATAAAAAAGAATGTTGAAACCAGAACATAAAAAATATATCAGAGATATGAACAAATGGGGTGATGTACTTTATAAAATTAAAACTAGCACAGTCCTAGTTGATACAAAAAGTGCACCGTATATAGGATATCTTGGTGCGGCGGATAAAGTATATGACCAATATAAAAAAAAGAAGAAATAGAAACACTATAACAGCGAAAAGAAGAAATACGACGACAAAAACTGGAAGTACAAAAACAGCGAAGAGAACTAAAACAACGAGAAGTAGAATTAAGACAGCGAAAATCGCAAAGAAGAAGACAAACATCTTCAAAGTAAGAATCTTTCTCCTCTCAACAAGAAGAAATACCAGATGATGTTTTTGAATCAATTAACAGATCAATAGATGAAACATTTCGCTATACGCAAAAAAAATCTGGTACCCGATTTTCTCATTCTGGAACTCATGGCAATGGTCTTGTTCCCTGTCCTAATAATATTCTCTCCGACATCGAACGATTAGAAATTTGTCATCGGGGGTAAACGAGCTGAAAATAACTCACAGGAAATAATTAATGAAGCCGCTAACATCTGCCGACGACTATTTAAGGGTGGTATCATGGATATCGGTGTATATCGAGAATTTATCGATGAACTCGTTGATGATTATCATAGTGATTGATTGTCTATGTCACTCGATTAGATCAATATTAATTAGATAAGATGATCATACACTACAACCACAACAAACCAACTATGACCTACGTAGTAAATTCATGGTTGTCCCATTATAAGATGTATTATGGAGATGGTCTCGGTGATGTTGTTCAAGGGTTATTTGCAAGGATGGCTCCAAAAAAAGCGCTAATCGCAAAACAATTATCGATGAAAGTTATTGATGTTATTCGTGATAAGGATATTAGAGCTGTTAGTGATGTTGCTGTTAAGAATTTACCGCGGCCAAGAAAAAACTAATCACGCTGATTCGACGACGAATAAAATCACCATCGGGAAAACTACTATCTACGGTGATCATGCCTGCCTGCGAATGTTAGTAAAATAATAAACAAAGCGATGGATCAAGAAATGACAGAGCGAATAAATGAAAGATCTGATGCTAAGGTGAATATTCTGCAAATATGATAGCGGTAAGTGGTTTGAAATCCCGGGCGAGATCGCGATTTAGATCGAAAAATATATAATATATTGTTCAAACCGTCACCAGACCCATCATTGGATATGGATGCCCCAGTGCTCAAAAATGATTCTTTAAATAATTATCAGTTTTATCAGAATGAAGCAATACAACCAAATGAACGAGGGAGAATTGAACTTCAAGGTTATGATACGAGTAAATACCTTCTGCCCGCTGAAGCATTTATTGAAGTAGAAGGAAATCTTGTAACAAATGTTTCAGGTAATACGCCATATGACGCGAGTTGGTTTCGTTAATAATGGTATTATAGCATTATTTAGTAGCGCTACATATATGATTGATAATAGAGAGATTGAATCTATTGAAAAGAATGTTGATATCGCCACAACAATAGTGGGGTTAGCGAGATATTCTGATGATTATACAAGATCGATTGGACCATCTATGACCTTCACTAAGGATGGTACTGATCGCGCTGATCATAATAAGTATGTCAAATTACAGACACCAGTAGCTTTTGCATCTGATCCACAACCAGTCGACGATGAACATGAAGCTAGACTAGCTGCTCCCTTTGATGTTATAGAAGGCAATAATCCTAATTACAAACTAGGATTTGCAACTCGTAGAGGTATATTGCAAGGATCTCGTAGATTATTTTCATGCGTGATTCCACTCCAACATATAATTGGATTTTGTAGAAATATTAGAAAAGTTATCTTTGGAGCTAAACTCACAGTTGTTCTCGTGCGAAAAGGTGATGATAATGATGTAATCTGGCGAGGTGCTAGTGTTCCTGCTGGTAAAGTAAATATAACAAAACCATCATTATGGATGCCAGTAATGACTCCATCAATCATCGAAAATAAAAAATTACTATCATTTATGAGTGTAGGTGGTAAATAATTACTTTCATGGCTAACAACAACAACAGCTAGTCTACAGAGTGACGTTAATGGAGAATTTTCATGGCATATTACATCAAACAGTGGTGTTTCTGCACCTAAACACATATTTATTGCGCTTCAGAATTATACGCGATTAAATTCTCAGGAGCGCAGCCATATGATATTTGATCAACTAGGGGTTAACGAAGCCTCGTTAAAAATAAATGGTCAACAGGAACCATCTGTGAATGTTTTACGTAATTACGAAAATAGTCAAACAGCGCGCGCATATCATCGTTCGCTGACATTTATGGGCCGCGATCAAAATGTAGATACAGGTCTGCAAATATCACAATTAGATTTTAGAACCCTATATCCTATTTAATACTTTTCACTGGAACATCTTGACTTAACGAGACAATACCTCTTTGACGTATACTTGGAAGCTCGTGTAACCAATCCTCCTCCTGACATTCCAGGTCTACTTGTCGTACGCGGTTCTTACAGAGTAATTGCCGTCATTCTCAGTGACAAATCAAT
Organism: Unio pictorum; assembly: GCA_030141615.1. Taxonomy (NCBI): domain Eukaryota; kingdom Metazoa; phylum Mollusca; class Bivalvia; order Unionida; family Unionidae; genus Unio; species Unio pictorum. The sequence goes on from JARLTB010000217.1 coordinate 262,994, forward strand.
GCTACTCGAAGGTGTTGGTGGACGAATGAGTATAGTTGATGCGCCAAATGAAAACATGTAGAGAATTATATCAATCTCGTATTAAATAAAATGTCATATTGTCACGTTAATGTTACTCTGACTCCTGGTCAGATTAAAAAGTTGCAATTGGATTCAGCTAAAAAATGTGGAACTACAATATCGTTAAAACACAATCGAATGTCTGGTGGTAAGAATAAACTATCACTGACAACAAGTATGCAGGTTACTCTCTCTGCTGCCGCGATCAAAGACATGATAAAATCAGGTAGTATATATCCACTTCTCCCTGCGTTACCAGCGCTAATTGCCGCCTTCGACTCCACGGTCGCAAAAGCGGGCGCTCTCGGAGCTATTGGTACCGCCGCTGGGATGGCACTACAGAAAGCGACTGGGTATGGATACCAAAAAAGGAGACGATCGGTAGCGGGAAAGGGTCTAAGACTACCAGAAACTTTATTAGCACCGTTGTCAAATTTTGATTTACTCGATGCTACTAAATATACGCGATAAGAAACTTCAGAGGTGTTTTTATACGAGATCATTTACCACAACCACCAAACAGTGCTGAAACCAGTATCATTATTCTAAATATCAGCACAGGACCTGGAAGTCACTGGGTTGCATACGCGATTGATCCACGAGGGATTGTTTCTTTTATTCTTACGGGTTAGCGTCACCTAAAGAATTTATGCGTTATATACATCAATTAAAACTCCCTCAGTAAGTGAGGCTCTGGTACTCCACGCTACCAACACAAAAAATGACCGACCCACCAATATGCGGTCAAGAAGTAATAAATGTACTTAGCGCTATATCATCATCATCAACAAAATCCACCCCATACAACCGTACACGCATATACGAGTAATCACTTTTTAGAGAGATCTTAAAATATAATGATTGATATTTAAGGGATAGCTCTCTCAAGCCTACATAAAACGGAGGAAATATCTGCAAATAGAGATGTAAGAAAAATGATCGAAGATGAAATATCCGAGATGTTAAACCTCGCAAGTGTGGATCCAAACGAAATAGTCGTATTTCAAGACAAACAAGGGAAATTGAAAACAAGTAATGTACCCCTGAATGATATTCTAGTTAAAATTAATGGAGTAATCGAAAATTCCCTTGCGGTATTTACCAGCTGTGATATATAGTATTAACAATCGAGTAAAAACATCCGGTGACACAATGACAGGATTTCTCGACATGAACTCAAATAAAACAACCGCACTTGGTAATCCAACATTGGTCACTGATGCTGTGAAAAAAAATATGTAGATGTGTTAAGCAATAAACTAACGACGCTATATGGTTAGCATAATACCATGGATGATAAACTAACAACGTTGCCAGCCGAGTATGATGTTCATGGAGGCGCGTTTGCAAACCTCCGTAGGAAGTTTAGAAAATCGGATGAAACCATGGATACTTTCTTTGGTACTTCCCAATAAAACTTTCTGATATCAAACAAATATTTATACAATTAAACAAACACAGGACAATATCGTTGGTGACTTTCCTGCTATCGCGACCCGTCTTGAAAAAAATCAGAATACCACATAAATAAAATATGAACTCGACACTTCATAGATCTTTTGCCTGGACACCTCAAAATAATATTATTAATATTAACGCTGAAGTCAAAGGTATCTATAGATTGACCCTGCTTTCACCAGTACAGTTAAATGTGTCATCGGGTTCATCTACGGGAATTAATACTGCAAGTGTAATAATATATAAGGGTACTATGAAAACATTTACAATAACCTCTGTCAGTGGTAATTCAGCGCGGGCATCAGTGACATACTACGTAGAATCTGTAATTGATTTAAGTAAATAGCATAATGAATGTCCAACAATATTGATGTGATCAAGTCCGTGCGTTTCAAACTGAACGAAAATCTTATTGACGAATATACAAAAAAATACCGCAGGCGAATTATCAGTGTTGACATTATTGTGTATTCGGTTTCAAGTGTAATTGCTGGAACGGGTATATTGTCATCAACAATAACAGCATTGTCACCTGTAGTTGTCACAATTTGTGTGTCATCGGCGACAACAATTACAGGGATTCTTAGCATCATCACAAAAATATCCACATGCAGTCAGAATAAACTACACGTATATATAATTAAGTTACATATTGCATCAGCCGCGTATTCCCAATTGTCCTCGCTGATATCATCAGATAACGAATTCTCTGCGATGATGAACATCTACCACACATCAACAGTAAAATTGGAAAAGCAGCACAATACTAATGACATCAACAGTGGAATTACTACAGCAAATAGCCACGAACAAACAACCGCAAAAGACAACCATTATCTCAATAACCTCAACCAACCCTGAATTCAGTGTAAATTTTCCCAGTGCGTTACCGGTAAAAGAAATCGCGCTAGCAAAAATTACGAGTATACTACAGTTGGCCAAATATTAGATCAAAATCATTTGGTCGTCAGCAATCGAATAATTCCTTGGTGTTTGCGAGTAAAATTAATATCGACGGAAACCCGGAATGGAATGTTATTTCTTTACCATCTGGGGACTTACCAAATCGAATAGTTCAATAATTAATTTCATCGTAGAATAAAATCCATTACGGGAAAAGAATCAAAAATCGCTATAACGGTTTATGAACCAACATTATCTGCCGCGAGTGAAATAACCCCGCCCAGCTATGTAGTAGATATCCACCCGAGTTCTATAAGAACTATGGTAGGATGGCCTAAAATCCCACCACCTAAATATCAATTACCGCCAGAGCCACGACTAAATGATTTTATCATTGATTTAAAACCTACAAAATTTAGGGGATTTTGGTGAAGGAGAAGAACATATTAGTATAGTCCATATGATCCAGATACAGATAGTAATTCTATGTCTAACCCCGTAACGACATCATTAACTGATATTGATCCAAAAACTCAACATAACTTATGTTTGTGAAAATAATTTAACATATTATGCTAGTGAAACGAACGCTAACTATCAAACAACCTATGATAATTTAATACGATTATTTGATAATTATCTTCTGTATTATACTGATAACAATCTGAAAATACAAATTATTAAAACAATCCAAGATATAAAATATATTATATCATATTCGGAATATGCTAATCGAGATCTCATTGAAATAATAATTAATAGTAAATTTGAAATATGTAAGGATAAAAAACCGTTAAACAAATATATCTGGATCATTATAATTATCAGAACAACAATGATAAACATTTTCATTACCAGTGTTTACAACAGAACAACTAAAGAAAACACTTAGTGATCTTATCTATGAAAACCTTCCGTTGATACTCGCCGGATGAAACAAAAATAACACAAATACAGGCAACTATCCTCAAATGGTGGTGGGGGGCATATTGCATCTCCAAACGTTAATAAATCCTCGGTTATTGCAGTAAAGCTGGTATGTGATGCTATTGATGGAAGTTACCAAATAAATCTCGAAAGATCAAATCAGGCCCAGTAAGGATACATTTTGTATTCGTTTGCACCACTGGTTCCACCCGGATTTTTAATAATACAGGTACCCTTTAATCCAGTGTATATGCAATGTCATAATGATTCATTAACGAGAATTAATTTTAGACTCACTGACCAATCCAATAATCTGATTGATTTGGGTGGAGAAATTCTACAAATTAGTCTGTAAGTGAAATCCTAAAGGATTTCCATCGTAAATTATTTTCATCGTTAAGATTTTCATCGTAAAGGATTTTCCATCTTAAGATTTCCGTCTTAAGATTTCGTGTAAATCAAGTGAGAAGTTACAAAATCGGATATTTTTCTATATTTGTTTTGTCAGAAAAAATGGAGAAAGTTTCCAATTTATATACTATATAGAAAAATAACACTTTTTCCAATTTCATACAAGCATGAAATTACTGATCTGACTTATCTTATCGAGTAAACCATTTATTAACACTAAAATCTACGATTGAATTTGAAATTATTACTACTAAATACCATATATGTGTTAACGCATATGCACGGTTTACTATTAAATTAATTTTGCGGGGTATAAAAAGTAACAACACCGACTTTTGGTTTCAATACCTAGAAGACGTTTTCACTTCCTGGTAGCGCATTTTTATCACGAAGGAAAACACATTATTTTTCGTTTTGAATAATCTGTTTCAACTGTCTAACTCTGGAATTTATGACTTTTTTAAGTTCATATTGTTGTGATAAATCATTTCTTATTTTCTCGACTGCAGTAAATACAGGTACGAATTTATCAATTTCACTGTTTACAGCCAATGATGCGTTAATGGCCTGTTGTTGTTCCTTGATAAAAGAATATTGTGACGGTACAACGTATCGATTTACGCGGTCTATCTCTTAAAAATATTGAAAGTAAGAACGGATTTTAGCACAATCTAATTTATCTGATAATGGTATTCCTTGAGTTTTCAAATCCGTAATATCAGAAATTATATCATTGATATTTTTATAATTCATTATATATAAAAAAATATCTGTAATATATAAATATACAAAAAATGGGGGTCAATTTTTGACCCGTTTTCAGTTAACACGCACATTTAATCTTAATTAAGGTATATAAATACGGTACAACCGCTCTTTTCTCCGCGGATTTACAATACTGTAGGACAGTACAACATTTAATCTTAATTAAGGTATATAAGCCGAGATGATGACATATCAGAACACCTAGCCTGTCAACAACAGTCTAGCGAGCCCAATATGAATGACAACAACCTATCAGAATACTTAGCCTGTCAACAACTCCAGTCTAGCGAATTCCAATAATGCTTGGTTTGATGATGTCATAGATGAGCATTTCCATGTATTTGATAACTGAGTTTTTTTGTACAACATTTAATCTTAATTAAGGTATGTAAGACATAATGATTACATATCATAACACCTATCCTGTCAACAACAACAGTCTAGCGAGCCCAATATGAATGACAACAACCTTTCAGAACTGTCTATCTCTGGAATTTATGACCTTTTTAAGTTCATATTGTTGTAATAAATCAGTTCTTATTTTCTTAACTGCGGTAAATACAGGTACGAATTTATCAATTTCACTGTTTACAGCCAATGATGCGTTAATAGCATCATAATACATAGCCTGTCAACAGCAACAGTCTAGCAAATAAGGCGTGGTTTGATGATGATGAATGACAAGATAATGTATATATAATGTATAATTATATACAGGACTACACAAACACACAAACGTAGGCCATTCTCCCCATTGAACAGATTTGATTTTTGCAAAACGAGTGTGTATTTTTTTTCAGTTGAATCTTTTGATTTGGGCTGGCGTCCCACTATAAAAAAACCCTCCGACCGGTACCGCCGAGCATAATGCCTGCCACGAGATTCGAACTTTTGGCCCCGGGATGAGATCCAACCGCGTTACCGATTACGCTAAGTGTTCAAATCTACATATATATATTTTGAAATTAATATATAGTTACTGAGACATGCAAGTAGATGGAATAAATTTAACAGGATATATATATATATATATATATATATATATATATATATATATATATATATATATATATATATATATATATATATATATATATATATATATATATATATATATATATATATATATATATATATATAATACTAATGCTACCATTAACGACAAAGACGCAGCAAAAATAATAACGCATCTTAACCATCGAAAGTATTTTTTTTAGAATGAAATTAATTCATTATACTATCAGAAACGAACAACTGGATTATTCGTGATAAGTTCGATCCTATCTTGAAAAATAAGTCACCGTGAGTGAGGATTCTAAACCAGGAATATTGACTAAAATTGACAAACCGTATTGCGAGAGAGCTTAGCGGTTGTTTATGGGATTTATCAGATAAATGAAAAACCAAGTGTTGAGAAATTATAACCTATGAAACAATCACCGTTGACATGGTCAAGAATAAATTATGTAGTCGAACGAATAATAGATCATTTTACAAATGCGTAACGTGGAAACAAGTTGACAGATCTAAGACGTAACAAAATAATCAAATGGGTACTAATAGTCAAGGCTGCTGGGGCCACAATTCAAAATGCAGCTGAGCTAGAAATATCATTAAGATTCCCAATAACAGTATCTACGTTAACAGGAGAAGTATTATAGAAATCGAAATATAAATCAAAGGGAACTCCAGTCGAGATCGTTGATCATAATGCACACGCGTGGACTAACGCAGTAGTAATATTTCCGCGGGATAGAACCAGAAAATACTACACGGGGAATTTGTTTGATTTTATTCAAACGGAAAGTAAAACGCTCCTGTGTCAGTGTGGTTAGTTCAGAATTTTGAAGACGAAGAGTGTAAATTCGACCAATTTGTAAGACCTAACGGTGAAATATACCGTTCTGAATCTATTCACAACGCGATGAGAAAACAAGCAAGGAATTTTTCAACGGATAATAATTAGTAAATACTAATAAACTGTTTTACAATCCCGTCATGTGCAGCTCATATTGCGAAAACGAAACATCTGTGTAAACCATCACGCGCTGAATTTCTCTCAGATGTTTAAGCCAGTTTTGTAGAATATGGTCACGGTGGATTATGGAATACCAAATATGATCCTAAAAATGTTTTTTCCGCTTGAGATAGTTGCGTGTCATCCAGGGAGTTTTCTCAGGTATGAAGAATTCGCGGGATATTTTAAGCGATTTGGATATCCCACACACTCGATGACACGAGTTATGATTAACGGACAACTACCCGATTTTAATCTAACCGGATTCGCTCGTGTGGTATCATTCGAGATCGCTAAAGGGCGTCATCCAATATGCTATGCTTGGGTGGGTAAAGATATATCTGAAAAACACTGTGTACTAATAGTGTTATTACGGTATATGATTTTATGATCAGTAAAATACTGATGTCGTTGACTGTCTCGTAGGCAATTATATCACATCGGAAACAAAGTGAAGTTTGGTTATCACAACCCGATAGTTTTGATAGTATAATTAACGATTTCAAGGAACATTTTCCTGATCTTGACGAAGAATATATTGTTAAAGTGTCCAAGGAGATCTTTGAAGTCAGAAAAATAAATGCAAAGGACCTCGGTACAAGAATAATCAGTAAATTCACCCAGGGTGGAGCATATGATCACAAGCGACATTATTCACGATTAATTCTAGATGATGCTAAGTACGATTTTATAATCTCGGATACTTGAGCTAGAGGTGAAAATGCTTACTTGTTCGATGGAACAAAATTCGGTATAATTGTTGGCTACATTGATGGCGAATCTCCCCAATACGTACATCTAAGGGCATCTATGCTGGCTTATGCTTCTATTAATTTGCTATCGATGATAAAAAGATTTCGTTAGCGTCACAGGTTCATTTTATATAGATATCAAATATAAAGAAGCAGTGGCACGATATACGAATTCTGATGAGTAATGGGGTTATGGAGAATAAAACAAGAAAGGTTACATGATTATTCTAAATCAGCAGATGTTACGATTGAAGATAATTACATGAAAAATATTCAAATATTCGAACTATCGAGTGCTCCTTTGTTATCCGATCCAGTGAGTAGAAATAAAACCATTTACTGAAATGGCTGTGGCGGATCTTGAAAAACAACACCAGTGATCGCATTATTTCGAGGGAAGTCAGACATGATTGTGCCAAAACCAACACACAGACTTGCAAGGTAAATGAAAGAACGAGGAGTTAAATCCTGCACATGTCAGTTTTTTTCGATGGAAAGGTGACGCATAGACTCCTGATCGAATGGGTGAGAAATATATTCCTGAAATTATTATTTGGGATGAGTTAGGTAAAGTGCCGTTAGATATATTAAAAATGTTTCTCGGCTGGTTGTTACTGAAAAATGCAGCTGTGATAATGTGTGGCGATCATGGACAACCACCACCATTTGTCGGTTTGTCTAAGCATTATTGGCTGAAGAAATGTATAGATTATTATGTAAAAAATAATACTGATCATGAATTTCTTGATCCAGAATTAATTGAGTTCAAAAAACTAATCAGATTACAAACAGATAAAATTCAGTGTGAAATAATTTCATAAACCCCATTAAATGTTTTTTGGGAAGCTGAAGACCAAACGATTTGATAGTGGCAAGTAAAAAGATAGTCAGAGACACATTTCAAGCGCAATTGGTTCAAACACATAAAGAAAAATTCGCAACACTTCCAGTGCCATTGTGTTACAGATCAGCTGATTCACGAAGACAGAATATTGAAGATGATATTCCAGGGCGCCTAACACAGTCAGGAACAGAAAAACAAACACTCGTGCTATGTGATATTGTGCTGGTTGATATCAGTGTTGTCGAAGATGCATTACGCGCTGATAAATCTCCATGGACGCTAAGATACGCAATGACGATACATTCTTCGCATGGATTGACTATATCCGATACGACTGTTTGGATCGTAGATGATCGCATCAAGTGGTCGAATTTATTTTATCTCGCAATGTCCAGAGTTCGTAGAATAAGTCAACTTCGAAGAGTTATTCTAGATGCTAATGACACTGCAATCAGTGATATTGTCAGCATCATATAATAAGAAAAAACTCGCTGCTTATGAACAACAAGATTATAAAAATAAACGAGAATTTGATATTAATGTTAAATTTATAATTATGCTGAATCAACAACAGAAGAATCACTACGCGAGCTGTAATTGTTTAATCCGTTGGCAGTATTCGGATAAAGATCCTCGCCAGTTTACCATGGATAGAAAGGATAATAGTCGTGGTCATACCAGAGATAATGTAACATTGACCTGTCTAGAGTATAATCGAAATCACCGCGGTAATTAAGACCACGCGGTGGTAATTGTGTATCCTCGGATATCACTTGTATCTGTTCACGTGTAAATCTACGCTGAGGAGCAGTTTAATCTAATCCATAGATTGCGGGTCTAACCATTGATCTATGTTAGATATTTTATGCGATGTGACATTACAAATAGGATCAGTAGCTCTTTTTGTACCACCTTCAGGTTCACCTGGTTTATATAAATATCTTACAGTGACATTTCCGAGTATTCTTTATTTTGAAAAATCATTTCGTGGTTTTTGCACAGGTATATACTTTTTTGATCGCGATAACAAATTTCTTATTGATTGTTCGAATAATTTCATTATTTATCGCAGCAATCAGACCTGGTAATATCTTGACCAATTCATGAGATCGTTTATCCTCGATGAATTCCTTCGCGTATTGATTACCAAATAACCGCTCAGCAAGTATTCGATTAAATCGTTCAACAATTGCCTGATCGCGGTGTATTACAGTATGTCCTCGTCGTATGGTGACATTATGATGCTTCATTGTTTATAACACTACACCCCGAAAATCCTTGTCAGTATCAACATGTAATAGACTTGGCCACTGCAGAGGACCTCGTCGATAAATCCTTTCAAATGCAATAGAAACCTCTGATGCCGCCATCGTCAACAATGGTTCAGCTTCCTTGTATCTACTAACAAAATCAAATACGTTTAGCGCTTACATGTATGTCCGGTTATTAACAGTATAATGCGGCAGAAATAATATATCAGCCGGATGAAGTTCATCAGGGGCGCTGACTTCACAATGTGCGAAGTTAATTTGTTTAGGCGGGGGTAGATAAATCTGCCATATCGCCTGTCTTGATAACCAATCAACCACAGTTTGTTTTTTTACTTTTGCCGCATTGGCGAGTTTATCAATTGCTGATGTGCCTCTACAGTATCCTCTTCGGGAATAATAAATAGATTCCATAGTGTTATTCATTACCAGCGTGTAAAAGCATTTTACCCTTCATCGAAGATCTTACTAACCAGTAAGCTAATGATTCCTTGAAAGATTTATTCTTAATAGATTTCAACGCATGAATAACTTTCTCATCTGCGATATGTTTATGTTGCAGATTTCTACTTTTGTAAGCAGCATCATGAGCATGACACGCCTTATCAATATTATTTAACGGATATTCGCCGGGTCGGGGCTGGTCATGCTCATCGAGTCGGATATGTAGTCGAGTTTCCGGATTACAAGAACTATACCATGGAAGGTGCTTTACTCCTGGGTATTTGGCCCATGGAGTCCCTGGGAGTCTTTTCAGTTTTGCTGCAATATTACTTCCTCGTTTATCTTAAAATCATTACCCGATTTCATAGAAGCAAATCTGAATTTTTTCCCACGTTGTACACACCAACGAGGAAGTTCTGATCTGTTATTGCTTGTTGTAATTGTTGTCAAGTCGTTTGTGCTAGTAAGTGTCTTACATTTCACAAAATATAGATCTATAATTATATATAATAACATGAATGTAATTGATTATTCAGTTACCCGACGACGGGAACCTGTTAAACACAATGCGATGTTGCCGAATTTAATCAGAATGATTATAATTGGTCCGTCTGGAAGCGGTAAAACACAATTGTTACTTAATTTAATAACGAGACAGCTGAAATGGGATAAAATATATTTTATAGCCCCGAGCATAGACGATCAGCGATGTTACGAGCTGTTAAAGGATTTTAACTAGAACGCGAAATCGAAAATCGATGAGGATACTATTGAATTATAACCGATATTGAAGAATCTCCGAATATTGATTCTATTCATGAAAGTATTAAAAATCTAGTTGTGTACAGTGATGTGATGAAGGACAATCAAAAAGTCCCGTTAGGATATTTTCACGGGGTAGGCATAAAAATACTGATGTGATATATGTTACTTAGAGGTATACACAAGTATCAAAAGTGAACAGGGATAACTGTAATATTCTTGCTGTGTTTAATGGAGTTGACTCTTATACGTCACGAAATATTCATCATACCTGGTGCAGTGGAGATATGGACATAATTAATTTTATAAATTTCTTTAGTGTTGTTACATCAAACCCGCACGGATTTATAACGATAAGTTTGCATGACCCTATATCAAGATATCGTATCGGACTTGATCAAATATTCGGTTTAAACCATAACAACTAACAATACCACGACAACAAATATGCGTTTGTGTTTCGGTTTCGTAACAAGCCTTAGTGTTGTTTTCTGACACTATTTTTTGGTTTTGAGAAAGCCTTAATTTGATAAACAGACATCTAACATTGTTCCCTTGAAATCTAACTCAATTAGAGATTGTCCGTTTCGCCCTCTCTGCTGCTCGCTGTTAATAAAGTTCTATACTAGTTTATTAGTGGTCATCTTTTGATGATGTGCTACATCCCCGTTTGTCAACTCATTGGTCTGGAGAGGAATGTACTATGCCAGTCGACATTTGCCCAAGACACACTGATAATGCTGGGCAAGTCTAAAGTTGCCACACCGGATCGGTCGTCGCCCGGGTCAACAAGGACCGCACCTGCCGTTGTCAACAAGGACGGAGGTGACAGTTGTGCTAATGGGTTTTTTTTGTATAAAAGCAGAGCGAGAGACAGCGTTACCATGGCCAACTGGAGCATTAGAACTACGGCGCAAACTAGAAGATTCCAAGAGTTGACACATGAGATGGAATTCTACACATGGCACATTCTGAGACGCTGTGAAGTAAGATGGAAAGCCCTCGGAGAATACCAAACTGAAGATGGGCATATATTATACGATAGTTGAGAGTTGGACAAGTCAATAAATGGAATAGGTTGCCTTGTACCAAAGCCATCAAGAAAGGATATGTGCTTGAATGTCGCCCCATATCTAGCAGAATCATCTCCATTCGTCTGAAAGCATCTCCCTTTAACATCACAATTATCCAAGGATATGCTCCAACTACTGATCAAATGATGTTAAAAATACATCCTCATCATCCAAGGACACTGTAATGCCAAAGATGTTCTAAACGACTGGGATGACCATTGTGGAACTTCTTGCAACGAGCGTACCAATGAAAGAGGGAGACGGCTGCATGAGTTCGCAAGCTACAACAACTAGCCAACACCCTGGGCAAACATAAAGATTCACGACGCTGGACATGGCACGCACCAAATGGAACCCATCATAACCAGATCGACTACATACTGGTTCAAAACCTTTACTAATGTTGGGCGTGATCATGATCTCGTCATACTGTACTTCCGAGTAAAGCTGAAGAACATTAACAAGCCAAGAAAATCAGGCTCAAATTGAACATTGAAATACTGAAAGACTCTAACATCTGCAAGTCATTCCAAGCCACAATTGACCAAAGAATAAACCCTGGGTTACAGAAGAGATTCTGAATCTGTGTGATGCCCGAAGAGACCGCAAAACAGGGGCGGTGGAGAACCAAAAAATAAACAAAAATATCAGAAGAAAATCGTGAAGAAAGCAAAAAAGATTGGATTGGACAAAAGTGCACAGAAATAGAGAGCAGTTTGATAAAAAATAACAGCAAAACGGCATTCCAAATTGTGAAAGACAGAAGCAACCAAGAGTCAGTCCTATTCAAGATGAAAACGGAAAATGCCTCAGAGAAGCAAGTGACATTGCAGAAATATGGACTACGTATTGTAAAAGACTCTACAACCATCCGTCCACAGGACACCCAGAGGTGCTTGAAGTTCCACACTCCACAAACAATGATGATTTCCCAATTTTCAAAGCAGAAGAGGTAGAGCTAGCAATACGAGCACTGAAGGATGGTAAGACAGCTGGAGTAGACAAAATCCCAGCTGAATTTATCAAGAATGGTGAGGAATCAGCGATAGTGCTACTAACACAAATATATTTTACAAGATCTGGCCTATTGGCCAACACAGTGGACTGATTTTAACACCGCCAAAAAAGACAATCTCCAGCTGTGCCAAAATTACAAAACTATGATTTTGATGAGCCAATTAAAAAGGTGATGATGAAATCATCTTGAACAGACTGAACCAAGAAGCAGAAGAAATAATCACTGAAGAACAGGCAGTGTTCTGGAGTTGAAGAAGCACAACAGAACAAATATTCAATTTTAAGGATCTGTGCGAAAAGTACTCACATCATCAACAATATATCTATATTGTACTCATAGATTTTAAAAAGGCCTTTGGCAGAGGGTGGCATGAGACATTGTGTGCCACAATGAAGAAGTGCAACATTGTTGAAAAGTTGACCAATACCATCAAGTAGCTGTATGCCAAGGCTACCAGTGCATTAATTGATCACAGTACTAAGGGGAAATGGTTCAGGAAAACAGTTGGAGAACGTACTGTAAGGCTGTATCCTATCTCCCACTCTTTTGTTCAACATCTACTTGGAGCGCATTATGTGCGAAGCCCTGAAAAACCCTTGTAGAATAGTCCGGATTGGAAGACGTAACATCACCAAATTATGCTTTGCAGACGACGTTGATGGTCTGGCAGGCAGTGAAAATGAGTTTGCCACCTTAGTGAATAACATGAATGAAACATTTTCCAGATTTGACATGGATTTGACATGGAGATAAGTACCGAGAAGACAAAGCTGATGGCAAATCTGAACCAAGATTAAAGTTAGAGGACAGGAACTGGAAACAGTAGGCCAACTCAAATATTTTGTTTCCATAATCACTGAAGAGGGATCAAGAGCAGAACTTTTTTCACGAGCAGGCAGCATAAAAACAACGGCAGCTCTGTTAAAGCTAAGACCCATCTGGAGAGACAAAAATATCTGTCTAAAAAATAAATTCACACTATTGAGAGCACAAGTCATCTCAATCTTTTTGTATTCATGTGAGGCCTGGATGATGACAGCAGAATTACAACGAAATAAGATGCTACAGAACCATCCTTGGCATCTCTTACATAGACCACATCAGAATGAAAGAAGTGCGTAACACCAGCAGGCACAACGTAGGCCATTATGAAGACCTCACCACTGTCAAAAGAGAAAGCTGAAATAGTATAGCCATGTCACTAGAGCCAACAGTCTATCTACAACAGTACTACGTCCAAGATGGCAACAGGAGAGGTATACAGAGAATAACGTGGAGGGACAACATCACAGAATTGACGAGGATGAGGTTTCCCGAGACAGGCATAGGCACATGATCGAGACAAGCGGAGGAAACTCCTCCGATGTTCAGTAGCACAGTGCCTGAACGACCACACTAGATCAAGAGAGTGATGATTTTGATGATACTAGTGACCATTACATCATTGCACTCCTTCACAGTAATTTGAATGCACACTTACATACATTCTCAGCGTAATTATCCATTTAATAACTGTCATTTTGTATTCTTTCCGGGACATGTTGGTCTTTCACAGGAAAGCTTTCAAATCATAAGTCCGTCATCGATAGATTAATAATGGTATTCAGTAATCAATGTTGTAATGATTCTAGATATCAAATGCATGAGCGTAACAGCATGACAGTATATATATATATATATATATATATATATATATATATATATATATATATATATATATATATATGTGTGTGTATGTTGTGTGTGTGTGTTTGAGAGAGAGAGAGAAAGAAAGAGAGAGAGAATATACAGATAGCACGGACTTAACTAGATATTGTAAAACGTTGTATAACGTATATCCCATTTGTAGAACAGAATCAAGAATACTTGCTTATAGATGAGTTATAGCATTAGATAACCCTTAGAATTACTCTAAACTAGTGTATACTCTTTATTGGCGACATGTATACTAAGAGTAATTCTTGTATATTATATTTATATATAGACATTCATAGAATTTGTTACCCATAGATACGATGAATGAAGAGGAACACTGCACGATTTTTCAGACAGATGAATTTTTGACAGGTAAGATATAAGGATGACTTTATTATCCTTTAATAAAGTTGGTCAATATTGTGCGATGAAATGTTTAATTTAAAATAATTAAGGCAAATGTGATCGAAAAAGCTACGATCATTTCTTTAACAGAATCAATTGTGTTTATCCGGCTGAATGCAAATTCAGGCAATGTACAATGCGTGCATAGTACACTCTGAATTATTCAACTAAACAATACATTCGTGATGAATCATGCGCTTTAAGTACTGATAACTATGTATGTATGGTTGTTGTCCTATAACAGCTCATGTCCTATTGCAATAACCATCAATAACAACCCGAGCAGCGTTGGTATATGATGAGCAGCAGAAATATACAAGATAGTTTAAACTCTTTTATAATTTACATATACCACGTGTGAATACAATGGAAACTGGGCATGAAAAGTAATGAATTGATGAAAAATGTGTTGGCACACAAGGACCTCTTTGAGGAATTCATTTTTCTACGATAATTGACAAACATTTCTTATGCATGTAATTCTTGAAGATTTTATATTTCAATTCAATTACAATATCAGTTTGACATTTCTTGATTTGTTTATCAATGAAACAGTTTCCACTTTCCACAAATATATATATATATATATATATATATATATATATATATATATATATATATATATATATATATATATATATATATATATATATATATATATATATATATAACGAGGAAAAGTCAAAGTCAGGGATAACAAAGTTCATGCCATCAATGCTCTTTCAATGAGATCATTACTTTTTATGTATAAAAAATTGTCTCTAAAAGGGAAATGTTTTATGTTGAAGAATTCCAGCTGTCTCTCACGATGAAAAAAGAATGATTGCATACTCTCTCGCTCTGTCTTTTTTTAAAGGAGCAATAGCTGATATTGATGGCGGCGGCACGCTTGACTATTTCTCTATTATGCCGCTCCAGGGGACAAAGATGAACTTTGACTATACAGATACCTTGACTGATTGTGTTACCAGGATTAGCAAGGTCAATATCTTTCCGAATTTCAGCGTCATGGATAAAATACATCTGAATGCTGCAACATCAATCACAAAAAACAGTGAAGAAAAAGATATTGAAGAAGTTGGAGTACTTCTTCCCGACCAACAACAGTGGACACAGTACATGGGCAATAAAAGTGACAGCCATTATTACAATGGTTAAACATAAAAGTTAACCATTGTCATCTAATGCTGCATACACACACACACAGATATATAGATCCAAAAACATAGGCCCAGGACATCAAGCGTGCTTTGAAACGTGCGATGTTGAAGATCTGCTTGAGAATTATAGTGTCTATTGCGCAAAGAAAAAAACTGAAATAAGTTCAGGCAGTGGTCAAAGTACTGAATCCATGCGTTACGCATAATGAACACCACGCACAATTTAAAAAAAAAGTGAAACAAGATATTACGGTTGAGTTATGCCAGGATGCACTACAGCAAATATTTCAAGAGAACAGAATAGTGTGAAAAGGGCAAAAAAACGACATCAATAATAATAATAATAATAATAATAATAATAATAATAATAATAATAATAATAATAATAATGTTTCAGCCACTTATTGTTTAATGCAGATTTTTTTATAAATAAGTCAAGAAATGTTTTCTAACGATCATTTATTAGGTTAAAATGTTTCTAACACTTTTTCTGGGTATGACACGGTTTAATAAAGACCTATTTTGAGCCCCACGTTAGCTCTAATTTAAAGTTTCTGTAAGAATGGCTGTACTTGCTGTTCTTACGACTCTTTATTAATAAATTAAGTAACAGAAAAAACTACAATAAATAATGTATTTCTTTATGAAAAAGAATTCACAGAAGTCTGAATTACAATCGAAATAGTCCTAAAAGTTCTATCGCAAGTTAATAGGTATAGAGTTCCAACCGAATTCCATTGGTGCTATACCTTCCAATATTCAATGTGTTGATGGGCTTGTAGTTCCGAATATGCTGATGTGCCAGTTTTAACAGCCTTTTCATGTATCATCATAATCGAACAACCCATAATTACTTGCACTGAATGCACAATAATTCCAAATTAATTATTTACTCAAAGAAAATTACTAAGCACTATGTGATTCAATTGGATAAATAATTCGCATACATATATCCACCCAAATTAAAAACTGAAAACAACAGTGTAACAGAATTGTTACCGAGTGGATGTTGGATTAAATGAACAACACAAACACAATATGTGAAAGAAAATATAAATTTATGAAATAAATTATTAGTGAAAAATAATGATGTATCAACACAATAACTCATGCGTTCAACCCACAATTACACTCACAACCATTCACAATACATGAATAAATTAAATATTAATACAAAATAAAACACAGATACAAAGGAATCTTTTGGACTATACACAGATCCAAGGAACCTTTACAAAAGTTATATTACCGCACGTATAAATTGCGATAACAAATACAAAACATCAAACTATACTATCGCACGTATGGATTGCGACAACTAGCACGAACATATACATGTATTTAATCAAGTTGCTAACTTTTATTGAGATTCATGTAATCCCTTGAAATACTATTGTGATTTGAAGTGACTATGTAAATATAACACTGCATTCAATTGTACTACAATTGCAACACACACATGTCTCGACCCTGTATAACCGTACGATTCACCAACTGTTGAATCGCCGCCCAGTTTCCCCGAATACCTAGGGTTGACTCAATACTTTTATCGGTCACTTGCCCTTCACGGATCCACCACAGTTATACGTACAGACAGCATACAGCATCTACTAGAACCAATGTTCCCAAATACCTAGATGCCACCCCGGATGTTTACACCTCTAGACAGCTCCGAGACTCAGACTTCTAGATTTCCGGATATTTACACATCACGACAGATGTAGACGGACATACAATCCGATAGACAGACAGTCAGATACCTCAATTTGATCTCACAATCAAATAGCACAATTAATCACATTCAGCTTCAAGCAGATACGTTCAGAGACGTTCAGCTACAATCAGCAACAATATCAGAGATGCTCCGCTACAATATCAGAGATACTCCGCTACAATATCAGAGATGCTCCGCTACAATATCAGCTACGATATCAGCTACAATAAAGAGACCAAACTAATAATAGTTTTTTTCTAAAACAATCTACAACTTAGATTACGCTATGGCATTTAAAGTCTAGTAGTGACTAGTAATTTCAAATATTCCACGTTTAAAATCTGCATTGTAATAAAGGCATCATTACATGAAATGATAAACTGAATAAAATTCACAATAAAACGAAATATAAATTTAACACTCACACCTTTGGCTGGAGGTAGAATGACGAGCTATCTTTCCTGTGATAAGATAATTTTGGACTCGTAATTATTATCAGAAATATTCTGCCTTATATATTCTCAAATAGGTGAGCACAATTCACGGCAGAATTACCGTGCACCCCGTGATTCTAATGTTCCGGACTTCATGTGATTCGAAGTCAGGCACATGCAAATCGTTACACGCCGGTTACCTTGGATAAAACCACTTATTCACCCCAGGTAACGCATGTACGACGAAACAAAAAAAAATGGTGAGATTAGTTTGTAATTCAAGAAAAAAAAAATTCAATTTTCGCCTAATTCTGTGACAATACCTCCCCCCTAATAATAAAAATGTACACATTTTTAAAACTAACACAGAATAGAAGAAAAATAACTACTGATGATATCTTACAACATTTACACTGGTTATACTACAATCTGGATTTTAATACTGGGCAAATTCGTACAAATTTCCAATCATGCCCTACTCAAGTAGTCTGCGCCTATATTTTCTACTCCCTTTATTGCTTCTACACGGAAGCGATAAGGTTGTAGTGTTAGCGCCCAACGCATCAACCGAGCGTTGGCGACCTTGGCCTTGTTTAAATACAGTAGAGGTTGGTGATCAGTCTCGAGAACGAAATCTCTCCCAAATAGATATGCGTGATACTTCCCAATTCCCCATACTACGGCCAAACATTCCTTTTCTATGACGGAATAATTCTTCTCCCTGGGTAGCAATTTCCTACTCGAGTAAGCTACGGTTAACTTACTGTCGTCTTGCTCTTGCAGTAAAACTGCCCCCAACCCAGTTTCAGAAGCATCTGTTCTTAGAATAAAAGGTTTGCTGACATCTGGCAATTTTAATATAGGTGCAATAAACAGTTTCTCTTTCAGAGCACAAAATGCTTTATCTTGTGGCGGTCCACATTCAACTTTGTTTGGTTGCCCCTTCTTGGTCAAATCAGACAGTGGGCTAGCAATGGCTGCAAAGTTCGGTATATACTTTCTATAAAAACCTACTAGACCTAGAAATGATCTTACCTGCGTTTTGTTGGTTGGCTTTGGTTCGTCCCTAATTGCTTTAACTTGCTTGGGATGAGGTTTTAACTGACCCATACCGCTAACCCTATGACCCAAACAATCTAAATCTGTATAACCAATACTGCATTTAGTGGGTCTCACTGCGAGGTTCGCTCTGCGGAGTCTATTGAAGAGCTCGCTCAGGACGGACACGTGCTCACTCCAAGTATTCGTGTACACGAATATGACGTCTACAAAGCTATCAACGTTTGCTAAATCTTTCAGCAACTTTCGCATCAAACAACAACAGGTGGCGCTGACTCCAACTAACCCGAATGACATCACTTTGAATTGATACAATCCTTTCTGGGTCGCAAATGCTGTCAAAGTTCGGGACTCTGTGACAATGGGAACCAGCCAATATCCATTGTACAGATCCAATTTGGAAATCCATCGGTTTCCCGACAACTTTGCAAATAGACCCTCCATATCTGACATTGGTTCTGCATCGAACACAGTGATTTTATTTAACTGCCGCAAATCAATGCAGAATCGGTTCGTCCCGTCCTTTTTCCTGACTAGCACTACTGGAGATGTATATGGCTAGTTGGAGGGTTCAATCACCCCCAGATCCAACATTGTACTCACCTCTTCGTCCACAGCTTCACGTGCGTTGTATGGCACCGGATACCCCTTGATTCGAATAGGGTCAGACGTATTCAGCTTAATTTTGAGGTCCAACAAAGTTGTACAACCTGGTCTGTCTGTGAATACATAAGAGTGTTTAGCCAAGAGCGCATTAAT
Organism: Unio pictorum; assembly: GCA_030141615.1. Classification (NCBI taxonomy): domain Eukaryota; kingdom Metazoa; phylum Mollusca; class Bivalvia; order Unionida; family Unionidae; genus Unio; species Unio pictorum. Next base: position 282,922 of record JARLTB010000217.1, read on the forward strand.
CTGTTGACGCTGGTTTTTCGTCAACTCCGCACACACATCGACCTTATCTATCCCTTCCCCCGCAACTCCTAAGGGACATTCAAGGGAACTCTCGATATTCGAATCTGCTTCATCATCCTCTACGACTGCCGTACAAACGACATTTAAGACCCCCTTTTCAACATTCTCGCTCTGTCTCTTGATATACAACTTGAGCATGTTAGCATGGAATGTCTTTAAATTACCGTCCATGTCAATTTTATAGTCCATGTCACCTTTAACCTCTTTAACTTCATAGGGACCTATCCACTGGACTAATAACTTATTTGAGCTCGTTGGAAGAAGCAATAGCACCTGATCTCCTACAAGAAATTTCCTATTTCGCGCTCTGCGGTTACTTAGTATATCTGCGCCCCGATTTAATTAATTCGTCACGTGCCATCTGGCATGTACTCTCAAGTTTATTTCGCAGGTCTAACACGTACTGGTAAGTTGATTTTATCTCCTCGTTCGCGACATCACCAGTCCATAGTTCGCGTAGTATCTGCATAGGGCCTCGAACTGTTCTACCGTACAACAGTTCGAAGGGTGAAAATCCCAAACTTTCCGGTGGTACTTCACGGTACGCGAACAGAACAGCGTTTAAATAACGGTCCCAGTCTTGCGCATGTTCCGCGCACATCTTTCGTAGCATGCTTTTCAGGGTACCATTAAACTTCTCTACCAGTCCATTGCACGTCGGGTGGTATGGGGTAGTGTTTAGCTGTTTGATGGATAACAGCCTACTTATTTCACCCATGAGGTCAGAGGTGAATTGGGCACCACAATCAGTGAGGATTTCTTCTGGCACCCCTACCCTACTGAAGATATCAACTAATGCTTCAGCTACCCTTTCTGTTTCAATAGTTGGTAACGCTACGGCTTCAGGGTATCTGGTCGCGTAGTCAACCAGAGTAAGAATATACCGATTCTTTGTTTCGGTAACTGGGTGTATTAGTCCTACAATATCTACTACCACTCTTTTAAATGGTGTATCTATTAATGGCATCTGTCCTAAGGGCACCCTTGTGACCCTTCCCTTACATACGGTTTTCTGACATACGTCGCACGACCTACAGAACCGTGTGACATCGCCATTAACACCGGGCCAGTAGAATTCAGCGACTTCCCTGCTAGTGGTCTTAGCCTTACCTAGGTGTCCTGCCATGCTTGACCCATGCGCCACCCTAAGTACTTGAGATCTATATCTCTGGGGTACGACCACTTGCCAATACTTCTTACCCTCCCGAGCGCTAAACTCCCTATGAATTAATCCGTTCTTGCGTACGAATCTTGAGCTAGCCCCACCCTTGCAGTGTTTAATCGCGCCTGACGCGATCTTCTCGACAATTGTTTTGATGGATTCATCACGTTCTTGCTCTTGTTTGAACTCATCTCGCGAAATTCCTGAGATCGATTCAGGGACTATTAATTTAATAAATGCGGTTTTCTCTCGCCTTGTTTGCGCTCGCATTTCGACTGCCTGGGCCAAAGGTATTTTAAAATCGGCCATGGTTGGAAGACGGGAACCTTCAACATTACCGATCTTCAGATCGTAAATAGGATTTTCCATACAAAGGGCATCAACAGTTCCCGTTAGGAAAGGTGTTTGTACCGTGATCCTTGCTACGGGAATGCGACCGATCGTCTGATCAAGTAACATACATGGGGACTCCTACCCGAGCATTCGGTTATCCTGCACGAGACTACGTTTGATCACTACGCCCGTGCAACCAGTGTCACGTAATACTACGACTTCTCGACCGTTGACAAACCCTCTCGCGGTTGGTACGCGCGCTTCGGGAAATAGACACGTGCCAAGCGAATGAATACATGGTTCTACCTGTACGATATTATCTGATATACCTCTACTTTGTATAGCCACTGCTACCTTATGTACAAGTCCCTTTCTTTTAGGACAGTCTTTTTGAACATGACCCCATGCATTACACAAGTAACATTGCAGACGCTGAATACCTGGATTCCTAACTGACCTATTTGCCTCAGCTGACTTCACAAGCTCCCTAGGCATCGGTCTCGCAGACTGGTTTCCAGACTTAAAATCTTTTGAAACCACGTTCTGGGTTCCCCCATGAGCTTCGGCAAAGAAATCGGCTTGCTTAGTCATATCTTTTACGTTTGTGAAGACTTTCTCTTTCAGAAATTGATCTAATTCTCGCCCAACTGTATTAAATAATTGATCTCTGAGCAAGAAATCAGTCAACCCTTCAAACGTTTTCACAGCTTTTCCGCAGTCAATCCACCGCTCAAAATAGTTCGCAATTCTAACGGTGAACTGACCAAAGGCTTCTCCCTTATCGGGCTTGCTATACCTGAACTTTTTATGAAAAGCCTGTTCAGTGAGCTCGTACCTTTTGAGGAGTGCTTCCTTTAGGACGTCGTAATTAAACACATTGTCTCTAGGAAGTCGTGAGTATACATCCAGTGCTTTACCTTTTAATAGAGCACTAAGATGTAGTGCCCAGTCATTTTGAGTCCACTTCTGGTTTTCGGCATACCTCTCAAACCGATGAAGATAACTATCCATGTTATCTTTTTCATCGTCAAAGGGAGGTATTTTGGAGCCCCTTAATTTGTTAGTGGCAGAATCGTGTTCTCTTCCAAATGTTGATAATTCTACCTTACGCTCATGTTCCCGTTGCTTTGCTCTTTCTTCTAACTCTAACATTTCTACTTTTGCTGGTTTATCTAACTCTATTCACCTTTCCTCCGATTCCCTTTCCCATCCTATCCTGTCCTTTTCGGCCTGCTTCTCTAATTCTATCTTCCCTTTCTCTAATTCTATCTTTTCCCTTTCGAAGGCAAATTTCCTATCTTCGGATTCCCTTTCTAATTCCCTTGCCCTTACCCTTTCTTCCCTTTCCCGGGCTTGTTCTTCTTGAATAAATTTCCTTAGACTTTCAGCTTCATATCCAAAATCTTTGCCTAAGGCAACCAAGTCCTTAAGGGATGACATGACAATTGTAATATGAATATAAATATATATACCACAGGCTGACCTTATCTTCCTGATGAAGGTAACCAAATCAATGCTTTAAAATACGTTTATACTGGACACACGGACCTAGATAAACTAAACAAAAATAAACTCCAACTTGAGTATTATCTTGTCAAGAAGGTCACGCTCAAATATAAACATTAAATGTATACTTTCACAAAAATGATTGACAGTTCACTTAATCCAGCGATCCCACTTCTGACACCATTGTAACAGAATTATTACCGAGTGGATGGTGGATTAAATGAACAACACAAACACAATATGTGAAAGAAAATATAAATTTATGAAATAAATTATTAATGAAAATAATGATGTATCAACACAATAACTCATGCGTTCAACCCACAATTACACTCACAACCATTCACAATACATGAATAAATTAAATACTAATACAAAATAAAACACAGATATAAAGGAATCTTTTGGACTATACACAGATCCAAGGAACCTTTACAAAAGTTATATTACCGCACGTATAAATTGCGATAACAAATAAAAAACATCAAACTATACTATCGCACGTATGGATTGCGACAACTAGTACGAACATATACATGTATTTAATCAAGTTGCTAACTTTTATTGAGATTCATGTAATCCCTTGAAATACTATTGTGATTTGAAGTAACTATGTAAATATAACATTGTATTCAATTGTACTACTATTGCAACACACACATGTGTCTCGACCCTGTATAACCGTACGAATCACCAACTGTTGAATCGCCGCCCAGTTTCCCCGAATACCTAGGGTTGACTCAATACTTGTATCGGTCACTTGCCCTTCACGGATCCACCACAGTTATACGTACAGACAGCATACAGCACCTACTAGAACCAACGTTCCCAAATACCTAGATGCCACCCCGGATGTTTACACCTCTAGACAGCTCCGAGACTCAGACTTCTAGATTTCCGGATATTTACACATCACGACAGATGTAGTATGACATACAATCCGACAGACAGACACTCAGATACCTCAATTTGATCTCACAATCAAATAGCACAATTAATCACATTCAGCTACAATTCAGATACGTTCAGAGACGTTCAGCTACAATCAGCAACAATTTCAGAGATGTTCCGCTACAATATCAGAGATGCTCCGCTACAATATCAGGGATACTCCGCTACAATATCAGCTACGATATCAGCTACGATATCAGCTACAATAAAGAGACCAAACTAATAATAGTTTTTTTCTAAAACAATCTACAACTTAGATTATGCTATTGTATTTAACGTCTCATAGTGACTAGTAATTCCAAATATTCCACGTTTAAAATCTGCATTGTAATAAAGGCATCATTACATGAAATGATAAACTGAATAAAATTCACAATAAAACGAAATATACATTTAACACTCACCCCTTTAGCTGGAGATAGAATGACGAGCTATCTTTCCTGTGATAAGATACTTTTGGACTCGTAATTATTATCAGAAATATTCTGCCTTATATATTCTCAAATAGGTGAGCACAATTCACGGCAAAATTACCGTGCACCCCTTGATTCTAATGTTCCGGACTTCATGTGATTTGAAGTCAGGCACATGCAAATCGTTACACGCCGCTTACCTTGGATAAAACCACTTATTCACCCCAGGTAACGCATGTACGACGAAAGAAAAAAAAAATGGTGAGATTAGTTTGTAATTCAAGAAAAAAAATTCAATTTTCGCCTAATTCTGTGACAAACAGTAAGACTGATTCGGATTCGAATGTTAAGGCATGAACAAATAATAAAATGTTTGTAAACCTCTCCACTTGTACCTTGGTCGCCTTTACTAGAAATGCTCTATCAACGTAATGGAAACTTGTCCGGAACTTTCTAGACTCAGAATCAAAACTGTATCTTTCACTCACACTGAAGAAAACATATTTACAACTTATAATTAAATTGAATATATAATCCACAATCATGTATACATATTTGCTATATGTTATGGTCTATACAACATCAATGTCTCTAGCCATGTATATCATTACCTTTTTTGGACTAATGCAAGTTACAAAATACATAAAAACCTAACATGTAAGGATTTAAAAGTGCAAAATACAAATTAAATATACATAACACATCGACTCATAAAAAAGTGCATCTGCAATTATATAATTATATTTTCTCTTCATGTGCCTGGTGTGAATATTGTAATTCCTGCAACATCAAACTGAGCCTTAAAAACCTTTAAGTTTGTTTTACATAATGCTAGAGAAAATTAACGGCTTTAAGGTCACTGATTGCAATAATCGAAACGGAATCTGAACTAATTTACACACCAAAGTGTGAGAAAGCCAATATCGAAGCCAAGTATTCCTTCCTAATAATGGACCAATTGGAACACAATTTCCAATACTATCCAACTATCCAAAAACTGGCATCTTTGTACTTATTAGCACAAGGATTTTGGAGATAGCCTTGAATATAACTCTTATCGATTTAACTTGACACTGCCCCACGATATATATTAGAAAGGTAACACAAGTATGGCAAATCACATTTTTGCCTAAATCATTTATTAAATTTGCATCACTAAGTTTGTCCAATAATTTTCGAATGGTTTCCACTTGATCTTTCCATGCGTCCCTGTAAATGATGACAACACCATTATATAGATCAAATGTTATCCTGTTCACTAAACGTAGAAAAATACACGGCTAACCATTGGTCCCAAACGGCATCACTTTATATTGATAAAATCCATATTGAGCTACGAATACCGTAATTTCATTGCCTTTTCCGTGAGTGGAATTTACCAGAAACCTTTCACAAAGGCAAACGTCGAGACATTTTTGGGTTTTGCAATTTTGTCAATGCAGTCACCGATATGGTATGTGCATTATCGGGATTTTATTTAAATATTATGATATTTCAAGATTTATTTTTAGAGTTTTGTATTTTTAAAAAAATGTGTTGAGAAGTTTGAATTTCCTTTTTTGAAATTGTAGTAGGGTTTTGTCGTTTCATATCTGGTACATTAATGGCGAAACTAAAAATCTTTCATCATGAGAGCCAAAGTGGGAAAACTATTCCGTTAATTTAGTAGATCCTATAACACAAACACACACACACACACACACACACACACACGATCTGAATGATGATGAAAAGTTCGACAGTGATGACGTTTGAAATAATTGATCTTTGCTGTTCTGATGCTTTGGACAATCTTGACCAGAACCTTCTCCAATCGGTGCTTCAGCAATACAAACCTCTCACTTTCATTAATTAAATGAAGAATGAAAATCAAAGATTGCTACGATGGGGTCTGATATGACAATCATATAACACTATATCATGCACATCAAGGGCATGTACTTTCACTTGCTTAGAAGTACAATATTGCATTGTTTGTGTACATGATTGAGGAATTCATTATTTGGATGCACTAGTAGACACGAGTAATATATTCGAATACTTACAGACACAAATCCAAGTAAGTTAGAGTTATGTACAAAATTTAGTAAAAGTTCAAAACAAAATATCAAAACCGAAGGCAATGACGTGTCTGTGGCAACTATTATGTTAAGAACTCATTGATTTGTTTAATTACATAGATATTATTTCCGTTTTTGAACATAATATAAATTACAGTCAATGTTTCTATCCAAAAATGTTATCAGAGCACTTTTGTATTTCCTGAGATAATAATCACTTGAATTCAACAATTTGAACAAACATTTTTCAGCCCAAATAAAACTCATAGCTACAGTATATAATACAACTTAAATTCTTAGATGTTAAGGAACGAGTGACCAAGTACAAGATTATATAGTTCTCTAATTGACCTCAGGTCACAATTAGTATTTTCTAAAACAAGCCTTTGCCTTTTGGAAAATAACCTTTTAGAATGATCCTGATGTTTTCAAGTCAAAACCATAACATTTAAAATTCACTTATGAAAGTCCAAAACCTTGATGTGAATAAAATATTTTCTTCTTATATTAATAATAAGTCTGATAGTAAGCTCATAAATATAGAGAATAATTTAGCTATATATTAGTATTTAAAAATGAAACACGACCATCAGGTCAAGCAGAAATAAACTCAATTTTCGACAAGCTATTGTCAAGCATACATTACAAAATTTAATGCCAACAAGGAAACAATAAAACATACATAATATAAGGCCAATCTAAGATGAAATCAGCAAGTGATGAGGTCAAGTATGTCACGAGGGTATAAATGTGCGTCGCGTAAACAATCTTTGAATTCAAAGGGCAATGGACTTAACACGCCTGTCATATCATTTTATTGGCTTCTTTTGATTTGAAGGTCAGAACGGAGAAACGTTCATGGATTTAGGTATAGTCGTCGTTCACGAGACTACATTAAAGTAAAAAAAAATGGATTAATGATTTTGGTTCAATACAATGTTATTACGGTAACGTAACCACTATACAAGATTTGTTGGCAATACCTTATAACACTTTCCAGATTAGTGCATAGTACATTATATTATGACTACATTCAAGGAATTCGTGCACAGTAAGGTATTTTTAATTATTTCCCTTGGTTTAACTTTGTTTAGAGAAATAAATTGATATTTTGGAAAACTTGAATGCTTGTTAAGTTTATCTTTCTTGTTACTTAAGTTACAAAACCATATACGTAACATGTGACCTCACGAAAAGACTGACTAACCAATGTGTCAGCTATATGAATAATTTCATGATAAGCATCATTCTCATTTACTCCTTTCACGACAGATCTAATAACTGCACATGATTGTTTAAGGACAGGGATTCCATTTTCAATAGGATCAATTTCTGATCCAAAAACGTTTATCCCTGACAAATGAATAAGCGCAACCTGATCATTATCAATGGCATTGCCTAATAATAAATGAATACCCCCTCGATGTAAAGGCATCACTGGTGTGAATGTCACAAATAATGAAAGTAAGTCAGATGACATATCTGCACAATGAAGATGAACATTGAGAAAGCCGCACTCTACTCCTTGAATAAGAACACTTTCATTAGAAGACTTCTAAAATAAAGACAATGTGCCTGATAATAAAACACTCCGAGAATCTTATGCGTTATTAAATATATAATAAGGACCGGCTTAGGAGAGTCAGCAAAACGTGATACAGAACCTTTCGATTTTAACAGTTCATAATTCTCCGAAATCAAATTAGACATCGATTATTTGTCCCAACAAATGTATTGCTTTTAATAGGTGATGGTGACCACAATCTCTTATAAATAAGAGCATTTGAAATCGCTCCGTTTTGATTACATTTCTCATATTTCAATATGTATCAGTCATAAATAAAGTGCAATGTTTGTACAGTAGATTCACGGATATAGATTTATCATTAGTATTATCAGAAACTCGATACATACATGTGCAAGATTGTATCCGACCGAGATAGATTTTATTTGTCAAAACAATTGCCGATAATAAAAATTACTGAAAAATGAAACTATATACATCAAGAAATAATCGTTAGATGTACGAGAATCATGTTCTATCGTTTTAATCGTTGCTCATCAAAGCAGTTATTAATGTAACTACGATCGCAGTTCTTGAACTTTGCAACTAATGTGTTTCCGTGGATATCGTATTCTTATTTCAAACAAGTTCTAAATGTGTCTATCCTGTTTATTTTGTACGCTATCTAAACCTTTGTCAATTTAAGTTATATGCCAACTTAGCGTCATTCAAGATACGTTCGTAAATCACAACATAATTAGAACCTTGCTGTACTGACAGTTTGACTTCACTTGCCAATAAGTACTATTTGTAATGAAAACATCTAATGCTCTGTTCGGTATTTCAAAGTTTCAGCATTGTTTCTCCTAAGATTACGATGGTTAAGTAAAATATAATAGTTTCTGCTGACTCATACAACTACGGTCAATCCACAATGGCTACATTTAGTTCAAATGTTATCAATTAACACAAATAGTAATGGAAATTTGATATACGGGTTCATTGTTGAAAGCTGACACAGATTGACATGGTAAATCGATAGTGGCTGCATTTGATTTAAATGGCTTATGCTGACATTAAGTCATGGGAAATCAACAATGGTTTCATTTAGTTCAAACGGGTTATTATGTATATTTAATTAAATTGTTACTCTGTAAGTTTTTGTTTTCTTAATAATTTTCATGAAGTTTTTGTTTTCTTAAAAATTTTCAAGAGATCGAAGTTGATACATATTTTCCTCATTTTGAAATAATTGCTGAAAATTCGAAATGGCCAAGGAAGCTTTGGTTTTTATTTTACAGACTGCACTTTTTGGCACAGCCGCATACATCTATGCTTCCAAATCAGTAAAACAATGACTATGATCTGGTTAATGAATTCATCTTAAAGTGTTTTGAGTTATTACCTGAGGCAACAACTCACGAACTATGAAAATGAAGCTGGACAAACACATGTGGCATTCACAAGAGCAAAAGTGCAGTTATTTGATAGGTAGTGCTTAGCCAAGAAAAACGATCAAGATTTAGAAAATCTAAGATAACTCGCATTACTAGTTGTGACATTAGGAAATATTGATGAGCATAAGCTCTAAGTCTTGGAAAAGGCTGCTCGTACTGCTGACGAATATTTCTATGATCCTAAAGTTTCTTTTGTAAGTAAATCTCCAATTGCCTTCAAGTTTGTAGTTTATTGAGGACTTTTGTTTACTAGGTGCGTCTTTAATTCTTGGAGTAGTTTTGAATGTAGTTTGCAGTACCATCAGCTCACTATCTCATTTTTCAAATTGTATTCTATGGAAATAAATTATTTCTTAATCTTATAAAGCTTGTTGTCTTCACTCGTACCTGTTCCTTATTTCAAGAGCAGAGACGTGTAACAGGATAACGTTGACACAGAGTCATGGATAATTGACCATGGTTACATACACTTAAGTGGGTAAAATTGACAGAAAAAGTCATGGATAATCGATGATGGTTTTATTCAGATGAAACGGATAAAGTTGACACAGAGTCATGGAAAATTACCAAGGTTACGAATTGTAATAATGTGTCAAATTCATACAGAGAGTCACGTAAAATCGACAATTTTTACATACAGCTTAAATAACCTAAATTGAAACAAAATGTTATGCAAAACCGACAAATGCTACACATAGTTCAAATGACAAAAGCGGAAGACAATGAGTCGTTAAAATTCAATAAGAACCATGGAATATAAACTTTTCATTGTAGATTCACGATGATTAAAAATAAAGTTTAAATAGAAAAAGCTGACACGATGAGTAATCAAACATCGACAATGGTTACATAGAGTTTAATGCTTATATCTGACTGAGCGATTCATAGCTAATCGACAATGGTTACATGCAGTTTAAATGGATAAAACTGATAAAATAAGACTCACGAAATGTCTCAATTTGATACAGACAGTCCTGCAAAATCGACAATGGTTACATAAAGATTAGATGGCTAAGGTTGCATCAAAGAGTCACGTTTCATTTAAAATGGTTAGAATAAGTTTAAATGAAATAATTGGCACACATTTGCTACGGACAATCGACAATAAATACTTTCAGTTTAAATATGTTGAGGTCAAACAAAGAGTCGTGAAAATTGAACAATGGTTACAAACAGTTAAAATGGCTATTGCTGACACCAGTAGTCATGATAGATCAGCAATGGATACATACAGTTAAAATGGCTACTGCTGACACCAGGAGTCATCAAAGATCAGCAGTGGATACATACAGTTAAAATAGCTGCATGATGGAATGAAGAGTCATGGACGATCGATAATGACTACAAACTACCTAAATGGCAAACGCTGGCACAAAAGTCATGGAAAGGAGACAATGGTTACATACAGCTAAATGGTTGAAGCAGAATTATTTCTGTCTCCATAACAGAGCGTAGAGTAAAAGGGGTTGACACAGATAATGAGATTATGAGATAAGCCATCTGACAAAACGAATATACAATTTTTTTTAAGACTGCCATAAAACACAGCCAGGTTAGGAAATAATATTTGCAACTCACAGCGTGATTGACGAAATAAAAGCACCCATGTAAGCTGAAAATTTAAATTAAGACTTCTTGTCATTCAAAATAGAAACCATGTATATTTCAAGAAGGAACCATTTGCCGTTTACTATTATTAATACAATGTAGACCGTTCATTCCCACAAACACACGCACAAAACATATACATACATACATACATACATACATACATACATACATACATACATACATACATACATACATACATACATACATACATACATACATACATACATACATACATACATACATACATACATACATACATACATACATACATATCGATCACTTATCTCTTAATTTGGATGGAACACATTGGAAGGTAAAGACATTAGGGAACGATAATGTATTCGCTCCAAAAGATAAATACTAAATTCCTAGGCTGGTAATCAGATGACATGGAATCACTGTTGATAATGTTACGGCTGATTTGCGTCTCTTGTTTTGTTTGGAAGATCTAAACCCTGGCAAAAATGTATGCATCTTTTATTTTTATATTTCAGATGTTTTCGTATGTGCTCTTCTCTAGAAATTACACAATATAACCCGACACTGGTAGAACTGAATCTCATAACAAATCATATCTCGCAAATTTGTTAGCACAATGAATGTATTCAAAGTTTAAAATATCAAATATCCAAAATCATTTAACACAATAGTCTACCTACCCGAAAATAGACATTCCAAAGAAATATTAAGGGGGTTGAACTGTTGTTGACGACGTACCGACTAGATCATGTTCTATCTCTGTACTTATCTGTATTTTTGTTGCATTTTCTTTTGGCCGATGAAATGATTACAAAACATTGCATTCATCTGTTACATAGACTAGTAGGGACCAATGAATGATATCTACGTGATGCCTTTGTTACGCTGATCTATAAGTCAAAACTTTGCAATTCCCTTAATACCTGGTACACCAGCTGAGATTCAAAACGGTCAACATAAAGATCTGCATATTTTGCATAGTATTTGAAATATTTAGGAGACTTTAAATCGTTCGCAATGAGTTTGATGAACTTGATTGCAAAGCATCTGCCGTTTCACGTGAACTTTATATGTATTAAACAATGTATGTCCAATTTCAAAGACTTATTGGAGAGTGTGTTCGTGGGTTATTGTCGTTATTGACATAACCAAAACTACATCGTCAAGAAAAGTAGTTTGTTTTTATTTGTTCTCTTTCCTTCTGGTTAACAACACAAAATTCACCCAAACATCACGTTACAGATTGAAGTTGTGTTAAGTCTTCCTGAGATCTCGAGCTCCAAAATTACAAAAGTGAAACAAATATGTTGATACTAACTAACCGTGATGTGTGTGTGTCTCACTCTCTCTGTGTTTCTATCTGTCTGTGCCTCTGCCTCTTTCTCTGTCTCTATATCTGTATGTCTCTCACCTCTCTCTCTCTCTCGGTATATATATATATATATATATATATATATATATATATATATATATATATATATATTCATTTTAAGGATTTATTAGGTACTTGATTGAATGTAGGAAGTCGGTGTAGAGAAATAGTCCTCAGCCCAAATAATTAGACAGTTGATAGGGCAAAACTTCATGGAGTACAGTGTTGCTGAGATCTCATGATGGCATGGCTTAAAGTCGTAGTGAATTCAAATCTAGAGCCTCGTAAGTGTCCCTGTTGCAATGTATTATTTTAATAGATATAATTATATGGCTTTTGCGTGACTGCATGTGAATTTTTTTTTCTTTAAAGGGACTGGAAAATTGTATAATGGAATGATTGAAAAAGGGCTGTTCATTATCTGGAGATCGTGTTTTTGTTGCAATGATGGTGAAACTGGTGAAGAGGTATAGGCGAAATGAGTCTTAAAATCATGAATTGACAGACCTTGTGTAGAGTAGGAAATATAATTCCATGGACTTGGTGTTTGAGTTGAATATTTTCACGGCAAATAATACGTTATGGAAATGTAATAAGGAGAAATCACGCAGTTTTGAGATTCACATGCAATTGTGAAGTTGTGATACCAATTTGTAGTTGTTATATTTTTATCATGCATTGATTAACGAAAAATCATTTAAGGTCTGGACGCCTTGAAATATTTAGTAGTCAATGATTGTAGTGGAGAAGTCATTGACAATCAGTGGAAATCAGGTTACTTCTAGCAGGATTCAGGGCTTTGATTGCATTCTCTAGGTAAAGAGACACTTTAGGAGTAATACAAAAAAGTGCTGGTGGCTGCGTTTGGAATATATTTCAATAACTGTCTGATAACTGTGTGTAATTTGATTTGATTATTTGAGTACTAACTATTCTATCACAATTGGAAAGAAACACGCATCATATAAAGGTTTTTAAAAATTGTCAAGATAAAAATAACGATACGGCGCCATTCAAAGATTAATTTTTGTCATACGACGTTTAATTTGCGACGTTAATATATTTCTTTCTTTTAGAAAAAGAAAATGTTTCATTTGGTTCCAACTTGCATATTGGATGGACATGCCCGGTTAATACTGAAATATTATAAGCAGGAGATAGATTGGTGGTATAAAAGATATGGTTTAAAGGACGCTTGAATCCGCCATTAAGTGTGGCAGTAAAAAGGCGTATTCATCTTCTACATGTCGCAGCAGAGCAAAAACTGTCGATTTTCCCCAAGCCAATTAATTGTCATATGAGCTAAGTTGATCAGAGCAATTTGACCATGAAATCTTCTGCATGTGAGGGTAATAAATTTGATCTTTATTCCTTAAATAATCAGATAAAAACCATCTGAAACAATGTATTAACCATGGACCCATCCGAATCCTGAATCATATTTCCATTAAAATTGTATAAATACAGACTTAACTCTGACTAGCTTTCATTATGCTCTGTTTTTATTAAAATCCCATAATTACGGTTTTTGACAGACCTGCTTTGTTGTCAGTAAGATGAAAACATTCATACACTGGTCTGCATATTCATAAATAGCGATAACCATCAAGCAAACTTTTTTGGACAAATTGCATGGCTAAAGTTGACCAATAGAGTCATGGTAAATCGACAATGTTGACTTTCAGTTTTTATGGTTAAATCTTACATAAAGAGTTATAGAAAATCCATTTTAGTTATGGTAAATCAATAATGGTTACCATACAGTTTACATGTCTAAAGTTGACACAAAGAGGTCAGGCTACATACTGGCTAACTGGATAAAGCTGAAACGAAGAGTCATGGAAGATAGGTCGAAAATAGTTACATACAGTTTAAAATACTTGTAGCCATAATGAGTCTGCAAGACCTTATTCTAGAACATTTCTTGCTTCTGGGATTGATACAGCTCTAGAATGAATACGTCTTTCATAGCACGCTTCTCGTTACAGATCACTGTTGCGAAAAAAGTACAGCTTTAATAAATCATAAATTAACAGTGATGTGTGTATGTGATGTAAATAAAATATTTGTATCGCATGTACGTTGAATCTTTCATACATATATATATATATATATATATATATATATATATATATATATATATATAACATAATACCATTATTTGTATAATGGTTTCATTAGAAGGACAATCGGCAAGCTTCGTTTCCTTTCATTTATACAGCTCGTGATATATCAATGCCACAGGGTACGTACACATATATTAAGAGAGAGAGAGAGAGAGAGAGAGAGAGAGAGAGAGAGAGAGAGAGAGAGAGAGAGAGAGAGAGAGAGAGAGAGAGAGAGAGATGATCAGGTTGGAGATTTTGAATTCTTCATCCAATCCTTGATATCAGATGTGGCGTTAGGTGTACGCGGGGCCTAGGGCCGACAACGACCGCGCAGGGCCAGAGAATATATTTTAACAAACTCATAAGGACGACCTTAGGCCTGAAGCGCTTTGCCACCTCAAGAGCGGGGCCAGGGGCGGTGGCCCTACTTGCCACCCCCAAACGCCGTTCATGTTTAATGTAACTCATGTACGAAGTATAGACCCGTATCTAATAGCTCTCATTGTAATGTCCTATCCTACACAATCTAACACTTATTTCTTAATTTGGATGGAACACATTGGAAGGTAAATACATTAGGGAACGATAATGTATTCGCTCCGGAAGATAAATACTAAATTCCCTGGTTGGTAATAAGAGGACATGGAATCACTACTGGAAGTATTACGGCTGATTTGTATGTTTCTTTTTCTGTTTGGAAAATCTAAAGCCCTGGCAAAAATGTATGCATCTTTTACATTTATATTTCAGACGTTTTCGTATGTGCTCTTCTGTAGAAATTACACAATATAGCCCGACAGCTGGTAGTACTGAATCTCAAAACAAATAATATCTCTCAAATTTGTTAGTACAATGAATGTATTCAAAGTTTAAAATATCAAATATCCAAATCTTTTAACACAATAGTCTACCTACCCCAAATAGAAATTCCAAAGAAATATTTGGAGAGTGTAATTGTACTTGACGACGTACCGGCTAGATCATTTTCTATCTCTTTGTTTATCTGTCTTTTTGTTGCATTGTCTTTTGGATTGTGAAAAGATTACAAAACATTGCATTCATTTATTACATAGATTAGTAGGGACCAACAACTAACGAATGCAAGAGCAACAACTGCTACGTGATTTATTTTTGACACTAATCAATCAGTCAAAACTTACAATTTCCTTTATTATCTGGTACACAATCTGAAGTTCAATGTGTTGCTTATTTTTGTTGAAACCGTAGAGAAAAAGATCTGCCTAATTTTGCCAAATATTTAAGAGACTTTGAATCCTTCGCAATGAGTTTGATGAACTTGATTGCAAAGAATCTGTTTTTTCACTTGAAAGAAATATGTATTAAACATTATGTTTCCAATTTCAAGAACTTATTAGAGTGTGTTCTGGGTTTATTGTCGTCATTCAAATAACCAAAACTACATCATCAAGAAAAGTAGCATTTTTATTTTACTTTCCATTTGTTGGTTAAGAACACAGCAAATTCAACCAAGAATCACGTTACAGATTGTAATTGTCCTAAGTCTTGCTGAGATTTCAAGCTCCAAACGTACACAGTGAAATAAATATGAGAGACTAACTGGTGATGTGTGTTCATTTTTGTGTTTATATACACAGACACACACGCATATATATATATATATATATATATATATATATATATATATATATATATATATATATATATATACATATATATATATATATATATATATATATCGAGAGAGATCGCGTAGATGCGATACAAATATTTTATATATGTCACATACAGATACACATGTTTACCTTTCGAACGCATGTAAGACTGACTGGAAGAGCGAGTACGCTGTATCTTTGTATTGATATGATTACAAAATTTGGAGTAAATGCCATTTATATATAACTCTTTATTTTAAGGACTTTTTAAATTACTTGATTGATTATATGAAGTCGGTGTTGGGAAAAGGTCCTCAGCCTGAATAATTAGACAGCTGCTGGGGGGTAAACGTCATATAGTGCAGTGTTGATGAAATTTCATGATGGCATAGTTTAATTTCGTAGTGAGTTCCATGAGAACTGTATAAGTGTGTACGTAGCTAAGTAGTCCTTTTAAAAAATCGCATTATGTTGATTGATTGTGTGATTTTATGTGCAGTATTTATATGTAGGGACTGGTAAATGATACATTTGATACATTGGAATGATTGATAAAGGACTGTTTATTATCCGGAGACCGCTTTAATTGTTATTATGATGGTAAATATGGTGTAGAGTTACAGGCGTAATGTATCTTAAAATCATAATTTTACTGACCTGATGTAGAGTTGGAAATATAATTCCCTGTATTTGGTGTTTGAGTTGTATATTTTCACAGCGAGAAATACGTTATAGAAATTTGATTATGGAGACCGTGCGGTTGTGAGGTTGGCATGTAATTGTGAAGTTGTGGTGCAAATGTGAACTTGTGATATTTGCGGTCATGCATTGATTGGAGAAAAATTATTGAAGGTCGGGACATGATTAATTTTTTGGTAGACAACGATTGCTGTAAATAATCTTGGTAAATCATGAGCAAACAGTGGACTTTCAGCAGGATTCACGGCTTGGGTTGAATTTTCTCGGTAAATATTTGGAATAATACAAGAACTATTGATGGTGGCTACATTTGGGATATGTTTAGATAGTTCTATGATAGCTATGTTTTATTTGACTTGATTATATTTCATACGGACTATTATATCGCAACTGGTAGAGAAACGCATCAGATAAAATGTTTTAATTATTATAAAGAAAAAGCAACGATAGAGCGACCATCAAGGTTTAATTTCGGTCATGCAAGGCTAATTGTTCGAAGGCCGACGTATTTCTTTCTTTTAGAAAAATACGTTTCATTTGGTTGCGACTTGTATATTGGATGGACATGCCCGGTTACGATTGGAATATTATCTCTAGGTATTGCCTGTTGGTCAAAAAATAAAAGGATTATTGGGTGCTTGAATTCGCAATAGAGTGTCATTGAAATAGTGTGTTCGTCTTCTGTATGTGGAAGTTTTCAGCATAGGAAAAGTACAGATTTTCCCATGAAAACTAATGTTATTTGAACTAAATTGATCGGAATAATTTGACCATGGAATCCTCTGTATGCAAAGTTAACGAATTTGTGCTTTATCTGTTAATTAACCAGATAAGAACCATCTGGAAAAAATGTAGTAGCCATCGACCCCCGCCCCTCCTCCTCCGGCTCTATTTCCATTAAATTCGATAAATACAGATTTGATAACTTTCACCATTACGCTCTATTCTTATTAAAATCCCATAACTACGTTTTTTCCAGAAATACTTCGTTGTCAGCAATCTACAATCTTCATTCATTGGTCTGTATATTCCTTTATAGCGATTAAACTTGTTTGGACAAATTACACTTCTCTCTCTCTCTCTCTCTCTCTCTCTCTCTCTCTCTCTCTCTCTCTCTCTCTCTCTCTCCTCTCTCTCTTCTCTCTATCTCTCTCCCCCCCTCTCTCTCTCTCTCTCTCTCTCTCTCTCTCTCTCTCTCTCTCTCTCTCTCTCTCTCTCTCTCTCTCTCTCTCTCTCTCTTAAAATCGCACCGTTGCCACCAGCAACTGTTTCCTCTAATACGACCAAGGGGACTCTTTAGCAGACTCATTTGACCCTGGCATGAAATCCGCCAGAAGTTGTTTGCTTCTGAATCCCAAGGACTTCTTCACGACGACTGTTGTCGAGAAGTCCTTGTAAATCAGGAGAAATAATGACTTCTAGCAGGATTCACGCCAGGTTTGAGTTAGTAAGGTAAAATGGCCCCGTTGGCTTATTAAAATATCACATACAAATACACATAGCTGTATTTCTCTCTGAGTTTATTTGAATAGAGGCAACTGTTTATTGACAGCGTTAGTGAACTGTTCACATCCCTGTCGAGTGTTTCCGCCACGAAATAGTTCTGTACGTTTTGTTGCCATTTACAATCCTCTATGCAACTTGATAAACTGGTCCTTTCTCCGAGCTTATATTTTCATTCGTATTGAATAAATAAATATAAGACACCATTTAATGTTTAAATATGAAAGACTGTTTAAATCGAGAAAGTTGAACACTACAAACACAGCTGGTTTAGCTTCTTGAACACTGAAAGAACAGCCATTCACATTCTGGCGAGTTAATTTAAAAGATCGGGAAATATCAAATAACTAATTGACGAACCAACAAGAGGTAATTAAAACATTTAAATATATTCACAGCTGATTTAGGTCATTAATGTGCTTTAATTAAATTTACTACCAACCATAATATCGTTTCAGTCCTTCATCCCTCTATTCCTATTTTCCGTTGATCGATTTGTCTGCAAAATGTACCATCATTTATCGGGCCAGAGACATCGTGGCATGATATAGGAGAAAATCCACTACGTCAGATCATCCGTGGATTTTAGCCCGTATCTTGCCACGATAGAGAAAGATGGGGGAGGGGGAGAGAGACTTAACATAAGGTTGTTGTATTTATTACCCATCCGTGTGTTTCTCGTTTGATCGATTAGTCTTCTGCCTGATCAACTAACACTTCAGAAAAAAGAAATAAGGTAACAACCTTCTGATACATAAATATTTAAAACCTGTTTTTTGAAACTTGCTAAAGTTTATTTTTGAAGTGAGTAAATGAAACAACAGCAAAAGCATTAACTAGTTTATAGCAGGTATGTGCCTCCTGATCAAGAAATGTAACTTATAGTATCGACAGGATATTTCAACTTTGTATCATTGGTATAGTAAACACTGTAGATAAATCCGAAAGAAGGTATGCACATACCGTACGATCACCAAGGTTAATTGGTGTAAAGTTCAGATTCAAGGGTTTCATCAAGCCCATCTTCTGTTACTCTCTCACTTCACACAAGTATAAGCATTTTGTCCCTTGCGCGCGCACGCGCGCGCGCGAGAGAGAGAGAGAGAGAGAGAGAGAGAGAGAGAGAGAGAGAGAGAACAGAAGGGATTGCAACGGAATTGTGTATCATGTTTAATTCATTTAGAAAAGGGGAATTTGTAATATTGTTTCTCGTTTTCTTTTATCGTTACTGATTAACCAGTGAAAATTCATCACTGACCTAGAGAATAGAAGCCATTGCCTACTGTTGAAACAATCTTAATATATTTGAATTAATGCGCTATATGTGGATCACAATTTGAAATACCAATTCTACTGACAAATCATATTTGCTTTGTACCAACACCTTAAAGACATGCTAGCGTGAAATCAGGTTTTTCACAATATCACTGAAAACCTTTATGTCATCGGCATCAAAATAGAACTGCTTGAGAAAAACTCGTCTTTTCCAATTAATGTTTAATTATATGTATTCTGGAATTAACGTCTTTCATTAGAAATGCACATTTATTCTAACAACATATGGTAGTAGTTAAGGATGCAAACATATCAATGTCATTTTTAGTACATAACCTTGAATCTGAAAACGTTATCATCAATTTCCAAATTTTTTTAATGACTTCATACCAAAGTATATAATCTGAATCAAACTGAATGATAGTTACAAAAAAAAAACCTATAATCCTTCGACAACATTGCAATTTGACATTTAAAATACAGTAAGGCTGTACCTTTCTGCAAACCAGACCAGAAAACTATGTTTCTTCTGTCACTATGATTTACTTTTACAGTTATATTTCCTCCTATAGAGCTCTGAAGATAAGCCACAAATTGTACATGCTGTGTTTTACATTAGTATAAAGAGTGTGACAAAGCTGGCATTAAAATGGATAGGTCAGATGTAAAAATGCTTTGAATAAATCAAGTCATATTGCATGGACTAATACAAAATATATTACAGGAATAAAGCAGAACAAGGAAAGACGTTAACATTTAGCGATTAGAGTCTAACACATTTTTGCAGAATGTCGGAAATCTTGCATTTTATATAATGCGTTTGAGGGCTTTAAAAAAGTTCTTTAGCGTACATCAGCACGCCATTATATTCTAGTATTGTATTACAGTATTATTCTGATCATTTTAGTCCATATAACGTTAGTTTTCCTAGGAAAATCGGTCATTTTATTATGCTGAGAACTACCACGTACAGAAGACGAACACACTATTTCAATGACACTTAATTGCGAATTCAAGCGCCCAATAATCCTTATTTTTTCCCCAAATGGCAATACCTAGATATAATATTCCGTCGTAACCGGGCATGTCCATCCAATATACAAGTGGCAACCAAATGAAACGTATTTTTCTAAAAGAAAGAATTATGTCGGCCTTCGCACAATTAGCCTTGCGAGACCGAAATGAAACCTTGATGGTCGCTCTATCGTTGCTTTTTCTTTATAATGATTAACACATTTTATCTGATGCGTCTTTGTTCCAGTTGCGATATAATAGTCTGAATTAATAATAATCAAACCAAATAAAACTTAGCTATCATAGAACTATTTAAACATATCCCAAATGCAGCCACCATCAATATTTCTTTTATTACTCCAAATGGGTTTCGTTACCGAGTGAATTCAACCAAAGCCGCGAATCCTGCTAGACGTCACCTATTTTCCCATGATTTCCAAGGATTAGTCGACAACAATCGTTGTCTACTAAACATGTCATCATGTCCCGACCTTCAATAATTTTTCTCCAATCAATGTATGACCACAAATATCACAAGTACACATTTGCACCACAACTTCACAATTGCATGCCAACCTCACAAATGAACGTTCTCTCTAATCACATTTCCATAACGTATTTCTCGCTGTGAAAATATACAACTCGATCATACAATTCAGGGAAGTTTGATTCCTAATCTACACCAGGTCAGTAAAATCACGATTTTAAGCCTCATTTCGCCTGTAACACTACACCAGATTTACCATCATAACAACAATTAAAGCGGTCTCCAAATAATGAACAATGCCTTCTCAATCAATTCATTGTACAATTTATCAGTCCCAATGCATACATACTGCACAGGAAGTCACACAACCAATCAACATAACAAGATTTTAAAAAGGACTACTTGGCTACATGCACACTTATGCGGTTATGATTGAACTCACTACGAAATTAAACTATGCCATCATGAGATTTCATCCACACTGCACTATGTGACATTTACCCCTATCAACTGTCTAATTATTCATGCTAAGGACTTTTTCCCAACACCGACTTCCTATAATCAATCAACTTACTCCAAATGTTTTACTCATATTAATACAAAGACACAGTGTACTCGCTCTTTCTATATATATATATATATATATATATATATATATATATATATATATATATATATATATATATATATATATATATATATATATATATATATATATATATATATATATATATATATATATATATATAAACACATATCATCTCTAGTACTTGTTTCACTTTCTAATTTTGGAGCTTGAAATCTCAACAAGCCACAAGACAGTTATAATCTCTAAAGTGATTCTTGGGTGAATTTGGTGTGTTGTTAACCCCATAAATAGAAAGGGAAATAAAACCAAATTAATTTTCTTGATATAGTTTTGGTTATTTCAATAACGACAATAAACCCACGAACACACTCTCTTGAAAGTCCCTGCAACTGGAAAATTATTGTTTAATGCATATAATATTCACGTGAAAAAGCAGATTCTTTGCAATCAAGTTCATTAAACTCATTGCAAAGGATTCAAAGTCGCTTAAATACAAAGCAAAATAGGCAGGTCTTTATGTTGACCGTTGCGACAAAAATGAGCAACGCATTGTACCTAAGATTGTGTACCAGGTAAGAAAGGAACTTTTAAGTTTTGACCTATTGACCAGCGTAACAAATGAATCACGTAGCTGTGTCTCTTGAATTCGTCATTCATTGGTCCCTACTGATCTATGTAATAGATGAATGCAAAGTTTTGTAATCTTTTCATAAGTCAAAAGAAAATTCATAAAAAAGACTGATGCGTGCAGAGATAGATAATGATCTAGTCGGTACGTCATCAAAAACAGTTAAAATATTTCTTTGGAATTTCTATTTGGGGTAGGTAGACTATTGTGTTAAAAGATTTGGATATTTGATATTTTAAACTTTGAATACATTCATTGTGCTAACAAGTTTGCGAGATATGATTTGTTATAAGATTCAATTTTACCAGTGTCGGGATATATTGTGTAATTTCAATAAAAGAGCACATACGAAAACGTCTGAAAAATAAACATAAAAGATGCATACATTTTTCCAGGGTTTTAGATTTTCCAAACAAAGAAAGAAAAACACAAATCAGCCCTAACACTATCAGCTGTAATTCCATCTCCTCTTATTACCAACCCGGGAATTTAGTATTTATCTTCCGGAGCTAATATATTATCGGTCCCTAATGTCCTTACCTTCCAATGTGTTCTATCCAAATTAAGAGATAAGTGTTAGATTGTATAGGATAGTTAGGACATTAGAATGAGAGTTATAATTTACGGGTCTCTACTTTGGACATGAGTTACATTAAACATGAACGGTGTTTGGGGGTGGCAAGTGGGGCAACCTCCCCAGGCCCCGCTCTTGAGGGGGCCCAACGGTTCAGGCCTACGATTATCCTTATGAGTTTGACAAACTATATTCTCTGGTCTCCGCGCGGTCATGGTCGTTCCTAGGACCCGCGTAACCTAACAAAACATCAGACAATAACCACTGGAAGAAGAATTCAAAATCTCCATCCTGATCGCCTGCCCCCCCCCCCCATATCTCTCTCTCTCTCTCTCTCTCTCTCTCTCTCTCTCTGTATATATATATATATATATATATATATATATATATATATATATATGTGTGTGTGTGTGTGTGTGTGTGTATGTGTGTGTGTATCCTGTGGCATTGATATATCACGAGCTGTATAAATAAAAAGAAACGAAGCTTGCCGATTGTCCTTGTAATGAAACCATTATACAAAGAATGGTATATGTATGAAAGATTCAGCGTACATGCGATACAAATATTTTATTTATATCACAAATACACATGTTTACCTTTCGAACGCATCTAAGACTGACTGGAAACATCTGTATTGACGGAATTATTGTTATGAATGAACTAACCTTTCCAGTGCGTCCGCTACAAAATCTAGTTGTTTAATTGATGCGAGTTATCGAAATCTCTTTTTGAAAATGATAAGATGCTTGTTGTATTTTCTGAACCTCTTTTTTCATTTATACTGATTAAATAAATATAAGACACGTATGACTTAAACAAAAGATGGTTTAAATGAATGCAGTAGAGCACTACCAACAGCATAATTATGTACTACAACAATTAACGCGAAGTTTGCTAAAACGAGAGGGAGATATAAACTAAGCCAAATGGTGAACCATCACAAATGTATGTGAATTACATGTTGATCTAAGTCATTATGTCACTAAATTAACAATACTACCAAAATAAACTTGTTTCATTCCTCCATTTCCTCTTTCTCCTTCCGTTGGTACGCGTGACTTTATTTTGCTATTATTCATCGGCCCAGAGACATCATCGCATGATCACAAGAACACACGCGCGCGCGCTCTATATCTATATATGATTGTGTTAGCGGGTGTGTGTGTGTGTGTGTGTGTGTGTGTGTGTGTGTGTGTGTGTGTGTGTGTGTTTGTGTGTGTGTGTAAACAGTCTCCATTTCACGGATAATATTGAATGAAAAAATATTTTGTCTTTGAAAAATGCTTTGTTGCTATATTGAATGACAAGAAGTCTGAATTTAAAGGTTTTGTCTTGCTAAAAGAAGTGATTTAATTTCTTCCGTCATGCTGTCATTTGCAAACCAGGAATAAAATGAAAATTTATTTTGGTTCAAATTAACTATTGCACTCAATTTACCCAATGATAATTTTCTGAAAAGTAAGAAAATAAACATAATATTATCAACAAAATAATTATACTCTCATATCATTTGTCCTTCTTTAACATTTTCTTCATTTGAAATCTCTTCTCAAACCGCTCCTGTGGCCTAGTGATTAGAACGCCCACCGCGGAAGCGGGAGGTTGGGGTTCAATCCATGGTTTCTATTTTGAATGACACGAAGTCTTAATTTAAGGTTTCAACGTACTAGCATGAGTGCTTTTATTTCGTCATTCATGCTGTAATTTGCAAACAATATTTCCTAACCTGGCTGTGCTTAATGGCAATCTTAGAAAGAGACATTGTATATTCGTTTTGTCAGATGTCGTTTCTCATAATCTCATTATCTATGACAATACCTTTTACTCTGCATTCTGTTATAGAGACAGAAACAAGTTCAGCTTCAACCATTTAGCTGTATGTAACCATTGTCTATTTTCCATGGCTTTTGTGTTAGCGTTTGCCATTTAGGCGGTAAGAAGTCATTGTCGATCGTCCATGACTCTTCATTTCAGCTTCAGCTATTTTAACTGTATGTATCCATTGTTGATCTTTGATGACTCCTGTTGTCAGCAGTAGCCATTTTAACTGTTTGTAACCATAGTAAATTTTTTCACGACTCTTTGTTTGAGCTCAAGCCATTTAAACTGAAAGTAACCATTGTGGATTGTCCATGACCTTTTGTTTGAATTTTATTCTTTTGAACTATTGTCAATTTTCCGTAGCAAATTTGTGTCAGTTTATCCCATTTAAGCCTTTACTAACCATTGTAAATGAACCATGACTCTTTGATGAAACCTTAACCATCTAATCCTTATGTAACCACTGTCAATTTTGAAGGACTGTCTGTGTCAAATTTAGCCATTTCGTGAGTAGGCAACATTTGTCAACATTCCATGACTCTTTGTATCAGCTTTATCCATTTAAACTGCATGTAACCATTGTCGATTAACTATGAATCGCTATGTTAGCTTTAGGCATTAAAATGTATGTAACCATTGTCAATTTTGTATTACTCCTTGTGTCAGCTATTTCTATTTAAACTCTGCTTTTTAATCATCGTGGACCTACCATGAGGATATGTCTGCTTTAGACATTTAAACTGTATGTAGTAGTTGTCGATATTTGATTGACTATTTGCGTCAGCTTTTGGCATTCAAATTTTATGTAAACTATTTTTATTTTCCATGGTTCTTATTGTCAGCTTTAGATAACCATTGAAAGTTTTCAATGAATCTTTGCGTCAGTTTATGACATTTAAATGAAATGCAACCATTGTCGACTTTTTATGATTCTTTGTGTCCGCGTTTGTCATTGGAACTATGTATAGGAGTTGTCGATTTTGCATAACATTTTCTGTCAATTTAGGTTATTTAAAGTGTATGTAAAAATTGTCTTTTTTACGTCACTCTTTGTGTGAAATTTAGGCATTTCTACAATTGGTAGCCTTGGTCATTTTCCATGACTATGTTCAATGTTATCCATTTCATCTAAATGAAACCATCGTCGATTTTCCATGACTCTTTGTGTCAACTTTACCCATTTAAGTGTGTGTAACCATTGCCAATTTTCTATGACTCTGTGTCAACATTCTCCTGTTACGAGTTTATGCTTCTAAAATAAGTACCAGGCACGAGTGAAGACGACAAGCTTTATAAAATTAACACATAATTTATTTTCATAGAATTTATTTTGAAACACGAGAAAATGAGCGTATGGTATTGCGAATTAAATTCAAAATTAGTCCAAGAATTAAAGACGCACCTAGTAAACAAAAGTCCTCAATAAAACTCAGTTCATGTTCCGATGAGCTCCAAAGTTGAAGGCGAGTGGAAGATTTCCTTACAAAAGAAACTTTATGTTCGAAGAAACATTCGTCAGCAGTACGAGCAGCATGTTCCAAGATTTAGAGCTTATGCTCATTAATATGTCTTATTGGCACAACTAGTGATGCGAGTTGTCTTAGATATTTTTAATCTTGATCAGCTTTCTTGGCTAAGCACCACCTATCAAATAAATGCTCTTTTGCTCTTGTAAATGAGTTTGTCCAGTTTCTTTGTTATAGTTCTTGACTTGTTAGGAATAACTCATAACTCATTCATTAACCAGATCATAGTCATCATTTTGCTGTAATCATAAGGAAGCATAGATGTCTGCTGCTTTGCCATCAAGTGCAGTCTGTAAAAATAAGTCAATGCTGCTTTAGCCATTTCGAATTTTCAGCAATTATTTAAACATGAGGAAATATGTATCGACTTCTTTTCCTTTACAATAACATGTAATGAAATTTTAAAACATAAAAACTAACAGAGTAGCAATTTAATGAAATATATATATATATATATATATATATATATATATATATATATATATATATATATATATATATATATATAAGAACCCGTTTGAACTGAATAAAACCATTGTTGATTTTCCATGACTTAATGTCAGCTCAAGCCATTTAAATCAAATGAAACCATTGTCGATTTACCAAGTCAATCTGTGTCAGCTTTCAGCATTGAACCCGTATATCGAATTTCCATTATTATTTGTGTCAACTGAAACATTTGAACTGAATGTAGCCATTGTAGATTTACCGAAGTTGTATGCGTCACCTTCAACTATTATATTTTACTTAACCATCGCACTCTCTGGGGAATCAATGATGACAATTTGAAATACCGAACAGAGCATTAGATGTTATTATTACAAATAGTATTTATTGGCAAGTGAAGTCTACATTTATTGTCAGTACAACAAAATTCTAATTATGTTGTGGTTTACGAACGTGTCTTGAGGGACTTTATGTTGGTATATAACGTTCGTTGACAAAGGTTTTGATATTGTACTAAATAAACAGGACAGACACATTTAGAACGTGTAAGAAATAAGAACACGATATCCACGGAAACTCATATTAGTTGCAAAGTTCAAGAATTGCGATCATAGTTACGTTAATAACTGCTTTGATGAGCAAAGATTGAAATGGTAGAAAATGAGTCTCGTACAGTTAACGATTATTTATTGCTTGACTTGATGTACGGTTTTAATTTTTAACCACTGAAATAGCTAAATTATGCGCTATATTTATTGAACTTGATATCAGAATTATTTATTAATATAAGAAGTAAATATATTTATTTGCGTCAATGTTTACAGGTTACGGTTTGGACTTGAAAACATCAGGATCATTATAATAGGTTATTTTCCAATAGGTAATGGTTTGCTTTAGAAAATATTATTTTTGACCTGAGGTCAGGTAGAGAACAATATAATCTTTTAATTGGTTATTCATCCTTTAACATCTAGCACTTTAAGATATATTATATAATGTAGCTGTGAGTTTTGTTTGAGATGGAATATGTTTGTTCAAATTGTAGAATTCTAGTGATCTTTTTCTCTAGACATCCATTTACATAAGTCAATTTTACAGGTTATGGTTTGGACTTGAAAACATCAGGATCATTCTAATAGGTTATTTTCCAATAGGCAATGGTTTGCTTTAGAAAATATTAATTGTGACCTGAGGTCAAGTAGAGAACTATATACTCTTGTAATTGGTCTTTCCTTTTTTAACATCTAGCACTTTAAGTTTTATTATATAATGTAGCTGTGAGTTTTGTTTGAGATGGAGTATGTTTGTTCAAATTGATGACTTCAAGTGATCTTTTTCTCTGGACATACAAAAGTGCTCTGATAACATTTTTGGATCGAGACATTTACTATAATTTATATCATGTTCAAACCTGGAATAATATTTATGTCATTAAAAACATCGATGAATTGTTGACACATAAACACCTCATTATATGCTACAGACACACCGGTTTTGAGATTTTGTTCTGGACTTTTAATAAATTTTGTTCATAACTCTAAATTACTAGGATCTGTGTCCGTAATTATTGGAATATTTTACTCGCAACTAATAGTGCATTCAAATAATGAATACTTCAATCATGTACACAAGAAATACAATATTGTACATCTAAGCAAGTGAAAGTACATGCCGTTGATGTGCATGATAAAGTGTTATATGATTGTCATAGTAGACCCCATCGTAGCAATCTTTGATTTTCATTCTTCATTTTATTAATGAAAGTGAGGGGGTTGTATTGCTGAAGGTGACGATTGGAGAAGAAGCTGCACTGTTATACACCTTAAAGTGCTGCAAGGCAATCATCAAAGTCAAGGCAAACAATCCTCTATGGAGTGAAATAAATTTCTATGGTTCTTAAGTAATTTTCTCTAAACGCATCACGCAAGATTATTCACACCAATGACGTCATCCTGTGACCCTAATCCATAAACTCTATATCGCTTGTATCTACTGACATTTTGAACCATTTGATGACATCTGAAGACGACATAACTGGTGGACCTTTGGGAATGACCTTCAATTTATCAAACGCTTGGTGACATAGTCTGACCAGCTGAAATCTGGTCTTCTTATGCAGCAAACTCATTGAAAATTTAGTACAAAATTTCCGATAGTTACCAATCATACCCAAAATTCCCATACGATGCTTTTTCTTACTGATAGGCACAAAGAACCCCAATTTCATTCGCCAAGGTTCCGAAAACCCTTTCTACGCCTTGGAGGATTGAACAGCTATATTGATGCTTTTTCCTGGCGACTTCTATTGCATTTAATACGTTGTCTCCAATCGTATATACTGTCAAATAACCAATTGCGCATTGTACATCCGCGAAAACAGTGGTTACAATTTACCTAAAAGGATACTTAGTAGGTTTAACATCCAAAGTATGACGATGTACCAGAGAGTAGATATTACAGGTGTATTTAAGTGAAAGGTATTTTAGCAAACACGGACCGACACTGGCATATTGCTTATTTATCAGTTCATTCAAGTTGTGTACTCCAGTTGTCTTGATGACATGGAACAGTGTTCAAATTTGAACAACTTACATTTGATTGGCTTGCCGCCACAACGAATGAAATTAACAGACCTGGAGCACAACGATATCTACTTGATATTCCAAGGTGTAGATAGGGTTATCGGAAACGTTGCTAGCGAAAATGAAAGACCTCAGTATGGTTCTGGACAATATTGTCTAAAACTTCAGAACAGCAAAGATCCATTTCAAAGTCATCACTGTCAGATTTCTCATCGTCATTTAGATCTTTTGTGAGTGTTTGTAATAGCATCAACTAAATTAACTGAATAATTTTCCCTCTTTGGCTTTCATGATGAAAGATTGCTAGTTTCGCCATTAATTTACCAGATATGAACTCAAACGACAAAAGCCTACTATAAATTTTAAAAAGAAAATTCAAACTTTTCAACACAATTTTTCAAAAATACAAAACTCTTAAACAAATATTGAAACATCAGAAATGTTTTTAAAAATTGGGATCCTGAAAATATTCAAAAAATATTAAATCACGGTCATGCCCACTGATTTCTCCTGTTACTTTAATAACATAACCAGGTAAACCCAAGAAGCGTTTGAGTTTTCCAAAAAAATAAATTGATTTCCCTAAAAATAAAATCAAACTAAGGGAAGAATTTTGTTTAAAAAAATAGTGTATGAATTCTTTATCCGAATAGTGAAAACGCATTATACAATTACAGATCGCGCAGTGATTATCCTGTTGTTGTTTCAGCGTAATTATAAATTCAACAGCGAGATTAAATTCTGTTATTTTTCTTATCTTGCTGTTTATAACCAGTGAGTTTGTTTTCGTATTAAATCATCGCTTGCAATATCACTGATTGTGGTGTCATTGGCATCTAGAACAACTCGTCGAAGTTGATTGATTCCTCGAACTTTGGACGCTGCGAGATAAACTCAATTCGACCACTCGATGCGATCATCTAGGATCCAAACAATCGTATCGGATATAGTCAATCGCTACGAAGAATGTGTCGTCATTGATTTATCAGCGCGCAATGCATCTTCGACAACACTGATATCAACCAACACAATATCATTTAGCACGAGTGTTTGTTTTTCTGTTCCTGACTCTGTCAGGCACCCTCGAATATCAACTTCGATATTCTGTCTTCGTGACCGTAGACCTATACCACAATGGCACCGGAAGTGTTGCGAATTTTCTCTTTATGTGTTTGAAACAACCGCGTTTGAAGAGTGTCTCTGACTATCTTTCTACTTGCAACTATCAAATCGTTTGGTCTCCACGCTTCCCCCAAAAACATAATGATGTTTCTGAAGTTATTTCACGCGCTATTTCACATTGGATTTTATCCGGTTGTAATCTGATTAATTTTTTGGAACTCACTTAATTCTGAATCAATAGATCTATTATCTATATTAATGTCTTCATAATAATCTACAAATGTTTCAGCCAATCATGCGGTGACAAACCGACAAATAGTGATGGGTGACCATCATCGCCACACATTATCACAGCTGTATTTTTCAGTAACAACCACCCGAGAAACAGTTTTAATATATCCGACGATACTGTGCATATCTCATCCCAAATAATGATCTCAGGAATATATTTCTCACGCATTCGATCAGGAGTCCATGCGTCACCTTTCCATCGAAAGAAACTGTGATATGTGCAGGATTTAACTCCTCGTTGTTTCATATCTCTTGCAGGTCTGTGTGTGGGTGTTAGCACAATTATGTCTGACTTCTCCCGAAATAATTCGATCACTCGTGTTGGTTTTCCAGACACGCCACAGCCGTTCGAATAAACGGTTATATATCTAGATGTTGGATCGGATAACGAAGGGGCTTTCGATAGTTCTGATATTTTATTATTTTTATGAAATTATCTTCAATAGTAACATTCAGAATATTCATGTAAACTTTTGTTTTATTCTCCATGATCCCAAACAGTCATCGGAATTTGCAAATTCAGCCTCTGCTTCGCTATGTTTGATATCTTTATAAAATGAATTTGTGGCGACTCTGAGTTCAAATTCAGGAAATCTATTTATCATCGATAGTAAATTGATAGAAGCATAAGCCAGCATTGACCCTCTTAGATGGCTATATTGGGGAGAGTCGCCATCTTGGTAGCTAACAATTGTACCTAATATTTTGTTCCATTGAACAAGTAGGCATTTTCACGACTGACATATATACCTCTAGATTTTGCATCCGCGATTATAACATCGTATTCAGCATCATTTAGAATTAATCGTAAATAATGTCGCTTGTGATCATATGCTCCACCCTGTGTGAATTTTCCAATTACTCTTCTACCGAGATCAGCAGCAGAGAGGGTGAGCCGGACATCTTTCAAACAAAATATCACTTTTAACCGTCAAAACGGCAAATAGACCCTTCCTACGATTTTTCATGTTTTAAACAAAAAAAAAATAAAGTCTCCATTTGCCAAACAGAGCCTTAGTGATTTTTGTCTGAAAACATGATCTTGCAGAGAGGGTGAGCCGTACATGTTTCAAACAAAAAATCACTTTTAACCGTCAAAACGGCAAATACAGCCTTCCTACGAATTTTCATGTTTTAAACAACAAAAAAATAAAGTCTCCATTTGCCCAACAGAGACTTAGTTATTTTTGTCTGAAAACATGATCTTGCAGGGGTCTTCGAAATGGGTAAAAACTCACCCCGTTGATTTCAACCGAATATTTTATCAAGTTTGATACGATATCGCGTCCTCGGGTCTGCTAAATTTATCGTTACAAATCCGTGTGGTATTCACTGAGCGTGACTAAACAAATTTCTAAATCGATTATGATCCATATCACCGCTGCACCATGCCTGATTAATATTTCGTAGTGTATGAGTATCAACTCCGTTAAACACACGCAATAAATTGCAATTATCGCGAATCACTTTTGGTATTTGTGTGTATCGTTGAGTGACATATATCACGTTAGTGTTTTTATGCCTGCCTCGGGAAAATATTCTAGCGGGATTTTTTTGATTATCTAACATGATATCGTCATAGACAACTAAATTGTTAATACTTCCGTCGATGGAATCAATGCTCGGTGCTTCCTCTATATCAGTAATAAATTCAATTATATCATCATCGATTTGAAGTTCTTTTGCTTTCTCGTTAAAATCCTTTAGCACTTCATAGCATCGCTGATCGTCTGCACTCGGGGCTATTAAATACAATTTGTTCCATTTCATCCATCTCGTTATCAAATTAAGTAGCAGTTGTGTCTTTCCGCTTCCAGATGGTCCGATTATAATCATTCTAATTGAATTCGGCAACATTTCATGGTGTTTAATAGGTTCCCGTCGTCGGGTAGCTGAATAATCAATTATATTCAAGCCGTTTTATATAAATTATGGATCTATATTGTGTGAAGTGTAAAAAACGTACTGGCACAGATGACTTGACGACGATTACAACTAAAAATAACCGATCAGCGCTTTCTGGTAAATGCGTACAATATAGTACAAAAAAATTTAGATTTGTTTCCAAGGATTTAAAAAAAAAACGAGGAGGTGACATTTCTGCAAAAATGTCAAAACTCCCTGGAACTCGATGGGCAAAATACCCCGGAGAAAAGCACCTTCCAGGATATAGCTACTGTGGCGCAAGAACACGATTAGATATCAGACTTGACGATCATAACCAACCCAAACCCGGTGAAGAACCAATAAACGCCATTGATAAGGCCTGTCACCTTCATGATGTTGCTTATAAAAGCAGCAATTTGCAGCATAGACATCTAGCAGATGTGAAATTAATTCATGCATTAAATGCTATTCCTGATAAATCCTTCAAAGAAAAATTGGCTTCCTTTTTGATAAAATCGGCTATGAAAAGTAAATTGATGTTAGGTGCTGGTAATTAATAATATGGAATCTATTTATTATTCTCCGAAAGGATACTGGAGAGGCAAGGCAGCAATCAATAAACTCGCTAGCGCTGCAAAAGTGAAAAAACCCACTGCGGCTCATTGGTTATCCAAACAGGCACTATGGCAAATTTATCTACCACCGCCTAAACAAATTAATTACTCGCATTTTGATGTGACTGTCCCTAATGAAGTTCATCAAGCTGATATATTAATTCTGCCACATGATGGTGGTTACAAATACGCATTAACCATAGTCGATATTGCAAGTCGATACAAAGAAGCAGAACCGTTAAAAACAAAATCGGCCACTGAAGTTGCTTCTGCATTTGAAAGGATTTATCGAAGGGGTCCTCTGCACTGGCCAAATCTGTTACAAGTTGATCCTGGCAAGGAATTTCAGTCTGCAGTGTTATCAATAATGAAAAATCATAATGTCACCATCAGACGGGGGCATACTGCGCTACATCGCGATCAGGCAATTGTAGAACGGTTTAATAAAACCCTTGCTGAGCGGTTATTTGGATATCAATACGCAAAAGAATTCATTCAAGAAAAAAGATCCCGTGAATGGGTCAAAAGATTACCAGCTGTGATTACCGCACTGAATAATGAGATTACTAGAACAATCAACATGAAACCTAACAACGCGATTAAAAAGAAGTCTATACCCGCACAACCACAAAAAGATTTCAAAGAACCAATTCTTGGTAGCAATATCACTGTGAGGTATTTATACGAACCAGGAGAGCTTGAAGGTGGCAGAAAAAGGGCTACTGATCCTATTTGGAGTGTTACTGCACACAAGATATCTAGTATAACACGATCTAGCGTTTCTAGACCAGCAATCTATAAACTGGATTCAAAGACAACTCTTAGAAGCTGATTTATTCTTCGTACTCTGGATACTGCAAGATAGACTAAATTTGACCACTCAATGCGATTATCTACTATCCAAACAATTGTATCCGATAGTGTCAGTCCCTGTGAAGAATGTATCGTCGCTGCGTATCCTAGCGTCCATGGGGATTTATTAGCACGCAATGCATCTTCGACGACGCTGATATCAAACAGCACAATATCATTTAACACGAGAATTTGTTTTTCACTCTGTCCTGGAATATCAACTTCAATATTCTGTTTTCGTGTATCCGAAGGCCTATAACATAACGGTACTGGAAGTGTTGCAAATTTTTCTTTGTGCGTTTCAAATAACTTCATCTGAAGTGTGTCTCTGACTATTTTTCTACTTGCAATTATCAAATCATTTGGTCTCCATGTTTCCCAAAAATCATTCATTGGAGTTTCTGAAATTATTTCACGCGCTATTTCACATTGGATTCTATACGGTTGTAATCTAATTAGCGTTTTGAATTCTCGTAATTGTTCATCAAGTGATCTATAATCAGTGTTAATTTCTTCATAATAGTCTACAAAACCCTTTAGCCATTCATGTGGGGATGCACCGTCAAATGGTGTGGGTTGGCCGTGATCACCGCACATGACGACTTTTGTATTTTTCAATAACAACCACTCAAGAAATGTTTGTAATACATCTAATGACACTGTGTCTATTTCATCCCAAATGATGATTTCAGGAATAAATGTATCGCCCATACGCTCAGGAGTCCACTTATCTCCTTTCCATCGAAAGAAACTGTGATAAGTACAGGCATTTACCCCTCGCTGTATCATCTCTCTTGCAAGTCTGTGAGTTGGTGTTAGCACAATCATGTTTGGATTGGAAACGCGGAATAATTCAATTGCCCGGGTTGTTTTTCCTGACCCACCACAGCCGTTTAAAGAAACTGTTTAATACCGGCATATTGGATCAGATACCGGTGGTGCATTAGAAAATTCTGATTGAATCTCAAAGAGATTCCGATAATTATTTTCAATCGTAACATCTGCTGATTGAATATAATCATGAAGCATTTCTCGCTTAATTCTCCATGATCCCCAATTCTCGTTGTTAGTAGCCTTGCTACCGTTTATACAATCAGCCATATCGCTGTTTATGTAAAATGAATCAGTGGCAACTCTAACTGCGGTGTTAGGAAATTTATTTATCATTGAAAACAGATTAATAGAAGCATAACCGAGCATAGAAGCTCTCAAATGTGTTTACTGCGGATTGTACCCATCGTTGTAAGTAACAATTGTACCCAATTTGGTTCCATCGGACAGAAATGCGTCTTTACAATTGACATATAGGCCTTTATTCGTTAGATCCGCGATTACAAAATCGTATTTAGCTTTGTTTATAATTAATCGTGAAGAATATCTTGTATTGTCAAATTTGCCACCCTGGGTGAATTTACCGATTATTCTTCGTCCAAGATCTTTTGCTTCGTTGTTTCTGATTTCAAATAACTGTTTGGACCAGTTAACAATTTCTTCTTCGTTGAAATTTGGAAACAGTTTTCGCTGTTCGCTAATTATTTTTTCTATATCAGGTTGTGGTAACCAGACTGATTTCTGTGCTAGATAGGATATAATCGCTTCACTGACAATTAACGATTGTAGCATTCCACAATCAATCATATATCTCAATAGCACTATTGGCATCCAGTGTTTTTCAGACATGTGTCTACCAATCCAAAGATAACTACACGGAAGAAGTCCTGTAGCCAATTCAAATGTTACTACACGAGCGAATCCGGTTAAATCAAAATCAGGCAGTGGTCCATTAATAGCAACACGAGCCATTTCATGTGTGGGGTGTCCAAATCGTTTGAAGTATTCGCTACACCCGAGAAAACTCCCTGGATAACACGCAATCATATCAACGGAAATAACAGTTTCAGTGTCATATTTTGTTTTCCATAATCCACCATGACTGTATTCAAGACAGCTCAATCTGACATCTGATAGAAACTCACTTCTCGTTGGTTTCCACGCGTTTTTCTTCCTAGCAAAATGTGCTGCAACCGAGGGAAGTGTAAAACAATTTGTTAATAATTGATCTTCAATACTCTGTGGAGAAAACTCACTAGCTAGTTTTTTCATTTGATTATGCAGCTCTTCAGTACGGTACAATTGTCCGTTGGGTTTAACAAACTGATCGAATCCTCATTCATCGTCTGCAGCACTGTGAAATAGCCACATCGACACAGTATCTTTTTTACTCAAATTGTAAATAGCATCAAATAATTTCTACTCGGAAAAACACTCTCCAGGTCCAAACAGGGATTGGGGGATATATTTTACAGTTCTATCCCGTGGGAATATTGTTAATGCAGATGACCACGCTTGTTCGTTATGATCAATAATTTGTATTGGATTTCCTTGTGATTTATATTTCGATTCGTATAATACTTCTCCGGTTATTGTCGTTACTGATATTGGAAATATTAATGATTTTTCTAACTTAGCTATATCCTGAATTGTTGCCCCATGCTGTTTCACTGTCAGTTCCCAGTCATTTATTTTGTTTCGTCTTAGATCAGTCAATTTATTCCCCCGGGATGAATTTGTGAAGTTTTCTATTATTCGTGTTGCTACACAATTGAGCCTTGACGAAGTCAATGATGACGAATATTTCATTGGTGCTAGTTTTGCAATATCAGGTTTGTCATTTAACGGATATATCCCGTAAACAACTGCTGTTACAGGATAAGATCTCTCGTAGTATGGTTTGTCAATTCCAGTCAAAATTCCTGGTTTGGAATCTTGATTCACAGTGATAGTTTTTTTGTCCTTGAGAATTGGTTCGTATTTATCACGAATAATCCAATTTCCAGTGTCGTCACGGATAATGAATTTGATTCTAAAAAAATATATTTTCCTCGTGAGATGTGAGATTATCACTGCTGCTTTTTCATCATTCATGGTAGCATCGATATTGGGTACAATTCGAAATGTTGACCAACAATTAGCTGCCCCATCACGCTTGAATTCATTGAAACAGTCTCTGATTTTACTAATCATGGTTCTATCAAGAATTTTATTCTTTGGTGTATCAGAAACTCTATCGATAATCTCTCAAACTCCTTCATACTATAATTAAAACAATCATTTAAATGAAAGATTTATGTATAATGAATCATTGCAAATGGCTAATGATTGCATCAGTGACTCCTTGTAACAAATCATGTAGAAATGAATTCTGTGGGTATCATATGCAAAGTTTTCGACGTGGAAGCCTTGGTTCGTTACCTTGTATTCGATGTGGGGTTGGGGTTAGGGGGAAATCGCAGTTGTGTATCGGTTGTGGTGGTAAGCGATACAGAGAGTTGAAGCGTTATTATGACAAAAAGAATCAAAAATAGAAAATCCTATGGATTTTCAATCAAAAATTCTGACACTGACTCTGTCCCTGACAAAGTCCCTGACACTGTCAGGATCAAGGAAAAAATCATAAGAACTCCTCAAGACTACATTGAAAGATTTATTATTAGACCAAACAATGAATTAGACAAATAATAATATAGTATATAAATGAGCCAAGAATTCAGACCACACCCTGTGGTTACAAATTATGAAGCATCCAGTGATGGTGTTGTCAGACACTGCAGATTGAAGAAGCCAGTTGGGTGGGATAATGGTGTGGGGTATTTGGAGATTAAAGCCGGATGGAAAATACGTCTTAATCATAGAATCATATATGAACGTCACAATGAATTGATCAAAGATGGTTTTGTTATTGATCACATGGATTCTAATCCAAGGAACATTTCTTTATCAAATCTACAAGATGTTATACAGAGTGAGAATTTGAAACGAGGAAAGACTGGAAAATGCTCGAAAAAAGCGAGACCAGTAAAATCTTTTAATACTGCAACTAACGAAGAAAAAATATTTTCATCTATGAATGAATCCAGTGGGTATTTCGGTATTTGCCGACCTTCAATAGGAAAAGTAGAAGAGGGAATAACCAAGACGGCGATTTAAAAAAAGACCGGACAGAAAATTCAATTTATTTATGTATGATGCGTCATATTTTTCATTTAGAAATATGTAATTGTAATAGAATATGAATTCTGAAAAAATGAAAAGCATTATAGTTGAAATTGCAAAATTGAAAAGTCAGGGTTGTATACTATCAGATGGGTTAAATCCTGATCAAATCATGTCAGATTTTCAGGATATAGAATACGGAGTTAACAATAACAAGTATATGTTACAAAAGAAATATGCGCTAATCAAAAGAATTCAGAATTCTATTCGGGACTCACTTGCATTTTCCAGTGAAGTAAGTGTGTTTGTCCCGTTATTTACTATCGTGGAAGGAATACGAAAAGAATTAGGTAGGGAATATGAATTGAAAAAGGATGTTAATTCGAAGATTAGAAATATACGGGCGTTAATTCAAGAAAATGAACGATTTTGCCCGAAATTGTCTACTTAACCGTAAAATCTCAAGAGATTTTTTCATTTTCTGATTGATCGACCCTCATGTAGATTTTTTTATTTTTTAGCATTTTTTGAATGATCGATCCTCAAGGGAAAGTCAAAAATCAGTGAAAAACAGGCAAAACAGTGAATAAAAAAATCGATGGACGATCAATGGAAAAGTTGGGAAAGTCACAGTAATAAATATTTTATATACAATTATGTGACTTTCCCCATCGATGGTATAGCATGTAATGACACTTCCATGACCGTATCAAAAATCTCACGAAATCAGTGAAAATATTTCACAGCGATAAAAAATATTTCACACAGCAATAAAAAATATTTCACAGCAATAAAAAATATTTCACACACAGCAATGTGAAATATTTCACACTGAATAAAAAATATTTCACACACAGCAATAAAAAATATTTCACACTGAATAAAAAATATTTCACACACAGCAATAAAAAATATTTCACACACAGCAATAAAAAATATTTCACACTGAATAAAAAATATTTCACAGCAATAAAAAATCGATGGACCGTTAATGGATGGTTCCGATTGATCAATGGAAAAGTGGCGAAAGTGGCAGTATTAAATATTTGTATAGCAATTATGACACTTTCGCCATCGATGAACGAAGCTATCTCAAGATGAAATAACGCTTCCATGACCGTGTCAAAATCAGTGAATAAAAAATATTTCACACTGAATAAAAAATATTTCACAGTGAAGAAAAATATTTCACAGTGAATAAAAAATATTTCACAGTGAATAAAAAATATTTCACAGCGAATAAAAAATCGATGGATCGTTAATGGATGGTTTAGTCGATATGATGGTTCCGATTAGTTCAATGGAAAAGTGGCGAAAGTGTCAGTATTAATATTTTATATACAATTATGACACTTTCGCCATCAATGATAACGCCCTTAACATGTCAAAATAAGACTTCCACGATGGTGTTAAAAATCATCCGACATGTCAAAAAGTGGCGCAAGTGTCAGTATTATTTATTTTTATAGCAATTATGTGACTTGCTCCATCGATGATAGAGCCCTTAAAATGTCAAAATAAGACTTCCACGATGGTGTTAAAAGTCATCCGACATGTCAAAAAATGTGGAATCTGTCAGAATAAATATTTTAGATACAAATTGGACAGTTCCCTCATCATGATAACGCCCTTAAAATGACCACGGTGGTGTTAAAAATCACCAATTAACTCAAAAATGTTTTTGTCTGTTAGGTCGGGTTCGGGAAAATTGTTTTACAATTGAAAAATTGTTTGCAATTTCAAATAATGGTTAATGAAGCTTTAACAACTAGATTGGCTCGTGAGAGAGCTAGATTCAATTAAGAGATTTATACCAATTCGCGACTCTGTAAGGAATAAACTGCAACAACGACAGAGTCTTCAGACTGACTTTCCTGCTGATACACAACAGTTATTTAAACCGTTAATTAGCGCAACTGAGGATGTAACATCAGCAATTTCTAAACAAGAAGAATCTTTTCTCCCTGTGTTAGAAAAAATAGCAAAAAGAACTAAACAAACAAAAAAAATCATTAAAAACACTTCCTCAGGAGATATCATTTCAGAAAGAACAAGTTAGTGGACTACCTAAATCAAAGAAATTAGCGGAACTATTTACCGATAAAGCTAAACAACTAATTCTCAATGAGAAGGAGGGCAATTTAAGTGAATTTGCTGCTAACAGCTATGATTCACAAGAGAGGTTTTTCACGGACAATTATACGGATTATAGAATGTCACATAATGAATGGGCTGATATAGTGTATGAAATAAATACCGGGAGTATAGATAGAAGGAAGACGAAATATCGAGAATTCAAGAGAAATTTTGATTATCATTTACAACAAGAAAGAAAACGCCAAACAAAACAAGAAGAACCTGATGATGATGATAAACTGCATGAAGCAACTGGTTATAGCGGGAAGGGATTAGGAGATTCCAGTGGATTTGGAAACGCTAGCGTTTCATGTCCTGATAGTGTTATCAATGATATATCACGATTAGATGTTCTAATCGGAGGGTTCCGAGCTGGAAATAACTCACCGGAAATAATTAATGAAGCAGCTGATATCTGTAGACGGTTATTTCAAGGTGGTATCATGGATATCAAAACATATCGTGGTTTCATTAGCGATTTAGTGGAAAATGGGTATCATAGTGACTGAAAACGAATTGAAAAATTGTTTACAATTTCAAATAATGATCATACACTACAACCATGACAAACCAACTAGCGTCTATGTAGTTAATTCACGATTTCCGGATTATAGAGCATATTACGGTTTCGGTGATACCATTGCGGGGTTATTTGCAAGAATGGCCCCAAAAGTGGTGCCGCTAGCAAAACAGTTATCGATGAAAGCCATTGATGTTATTCGTGATAAGGGAATTAGTGCTGTTGGAGATCTTGTCGGAAAGGCATTTTCAGCCGCGAAGAATAAATTAACATCATTAGTGAAATCACGAAGGAAATCCAAAGGATTTTCAAAACCGTTACCATCTACAGCGGAAATGCCTGCAAATGTTAGTAAAATTATAAATAACGCAGTAGATGAAAAACTAGCGTCGCTGGTGACTCCGAGTGACCAAGATAACATGATAGCAAACATGATAGCGGGAAGTGGCTTTAAAAAACCACGATGATGAAAATCTTACGATTGGAAATCTTTTAAGATGAAAATCCTACGGATTTCACGATTTAGACTTTCATAAATAGAATAAAATGTTCAAAAGGTCACCTGATCCAGCATTTGATATGGATGCCCCAGTGCGTAAAGATGATTCTGTACGCGATTTTCAATTTTATTCTTATCACGCAACACAACCAGATCTCCGATCGCGAATTGAACTTCAAGTTCATGATACCAGTAAATATTTCTTGCCTTGTGAAGCATTTATCAAAATCGAAGGTGAACTTGTAACAAATGTTGCAGCTCATACTCCATATGACATAAACCCAACTATCAAAGCTGGTTTTGTTAATAATGGGATCATGGCGTTATTTGAAAGTGCAAGATATCTCATAGATGGAAAAGAAATTGAATCAATAGACCGTGACGTTGATGTTGCCACAACAATAATAGGGTTAGCGAGATATTCTGATGATTATACAAGATCAGCTGGTCCATCTATGATGTTTTCTAAGGATATTACTGATCACCCTGAACACGTCCAGTATTCTAGAGTAAAAGCAACACATGCTTCTTCAGTTAATCCAGCACCAGCCGGATATACAAGACCAGCTGGTGATTTTGATGTCATAAATAATATCACTAATTACAACATAGGATTTGCAACACGCGTAGCAACATTACAAGGACAGCGTCGACAATTTTCAGGTGCGATTCCACTCCATCATATTTTCGGATTCTGTAGAAACGTCCGAAAAGTTATTTATGGAGCGAAGCATACAGTAGCGCTTGTGCGAAAGGGTACTAATAATGATACCCCGAGGGTAAAGTCATTTTATCAAAACTAGCATTATGGATGCCAGTGTTAACTCCATCAATCACCGAAGAACAGCGACTACTATCATTTATGGATCAAGGAGGAAAGTCGTTGTTGAGTTAGTTATCAGTGACTACGGATATCAAACAGGATAATGTTGATGATATATTTACTTGGCATCTGGCATCAAAACAAGGTGTTTCAGATCCACGTCATATATTTGTAGCGTTACAGAATAATGCGCGAGTTGGTAATCAAGAACGAAGTCATATGATAGTTGATCAGTTAGGTGTTAGAGAAGTCTCGCTGAGAATAAACGGCCAACAGGAACCATCCGAGGATATACAACTTGATTACACTCACAACCATATTGCACGTGTATATCATAATATGCTGTCATTTATGGTACGTGATCAAAATGTTGATACTGGTTTGCAAACATCACAATTGGATTTTAAAAGCCTCTATCCGATTTATTACTTTTCATTGGAACATCTTTATTTGATGAGACAATCTGTCGTCGATATACACTTTAGAGCCCGTGTAACCCGTCCTGGTGGTATTGCTAATTACAGAGCGGATGCTGTCATTCTCAGTGATAAATCAATGCTGCTTGAAGGTTTTGGTGGAAGAATGAGAATAATTGATGCACCAGTGGAAAATATGTAAACGATTTTCTCGATGAAATTGCTTTACAATTTACGATTTAGAATCAATCTATTATGTATAATGTCGTATAGTAATATTAGTGTTGCGTTAACTCCTGGTCAAGTCAAGAAATTGCAATCAGAGTCGGCTAAAAAATGTGGAACCACAAAAACGCTGAAACCTAATCAAATGAATGGCGGAGCGAATAAATTATCGCTGACAACTCGTCAAATAAAACACTTCAATGATGCACTTGTAGCAAAAAAAGGTGTTCAGATTACTATTCTATTTCTGCGGCTGCTATCAAGAATATGATTAAAACCGGCGGTATGTTCCCGTTGTTAGCTGCGATTCCGGCCTTGATTCCAGCAGCAGCCCCAGCGGTGGCTAAAGCAGCGGCGTTATGAGCCGTTGGTACTGCAGCAGGAATGGCGCTAAAGAAGGCAACTGGACAGGGATATAAAAAAATGGAAGGGGTCTAAGACTACCAGGAACCCCGTATTCATGGTATAGCAGGATATCCGTTCACGGATCAGGTCTAAGACTAGGACCGGTTTACTAACTCAGAAATCTTCGATTGAGGAACCGATGGTTCCAATGTCCAATTTTGATTTAATTGATGCTGCTAAAAAAATTGGCGATTAAAAATTTCAGAGGTGTTTTTATGAAAGATCAATTGCCGGCACAACCCAATAATGTTGTAACCGGTATTATTAATTTAGATAACAGCACCGGACCTGGAACTCACTGGGTTGCATACGCTATTGATCCACGTGCAATCGTCTATTTTGATTCATATGGATTAGCACCGCCAAAAGAGTTTATGCGTTATATAAATCGCTTAAAGACTTTTCCAATGAAGACTTGGTATTCTACGCTACCAACACAACAAATGAATGACCCACCAATATGCGGCAGCGAAGCATTAAATGTCCTTGACGCTATTTCTAACTCCTTGGGTAACCCAAGGGGAAAACCACCACATGTTGTCGTAAATGAATACACCAGTAATCACTGGCGAAAATCGAATAGATTTTTCAACGAAACGATTTTAAAGAGAGATGTATAAAATATTTATGATTGATATTTGGGGGAGATCTTTGAAACACGGTGCCAATGGCACTGCAGGAATGTCTGCAACCCTTGATTCTATCAAGGATATAAAAAAAATAATCGAAGATGAAATAGCTGAGACGTTGAATCTAGCAAGTGTTGTCCCCGGGGAAATAGTTGTATTTCAAGATCGTCAGGGTAAATTGAAAACTAGTAATGTGTCGTTGGATGATAATTTGGTTAAACAACGAAACGCAATCGAGGATACTATCGCGTTATTTTCCGATCAGGGTAAACTCAAACTGGGTGTACTTTTCTCGACGATTACAGATAGATTAAAAACTCTCAACGATGAATTAAAAAATGATGTGTTGGAACTAGCAACACTTCAATCTAGAATTGAAGTACACAGAAAACAGTTTTCAAATTTTCGTAGAAACATCGTGGATAAATTTATTGGAACCCCGTTGGATAAAATTGAAATAAAACTCACTGATATTAAAAAATCCATCGATGAGACGAAAACTTTCAGCGAAGCAATCAAATGTGATGCAACGAGGATGATAACGATCATTGAAAAAACAAAAATTCCTCATGAGAAAACCAACAACGTAGTATACACGATCCAACACGGATCATTTGCGTGGACACCTACAAACAACAAATTAGATATCACTGCAACCGTTACAGGTATTTATTGATTAACACTTGTGACAACGACTCAATTTAATATTTCATCGTCGAGTTCATCCGGGGTCAACAATACGATTTCAACGATCATCGACAAGGATACAACTGAAAAGTTCACGATAACA
The DNA here is from genome assembly GCA_030141615.1 of Unio pictorum. Classification (NCBI taxonomy): domain Eukaryota; kingdom Metazoa; phylum Mollusca; class Bivalvia; order Unionida; family Unionidae; genus Unio; species Unio pictorum. The sequence goes on from JARLTB010000217.1 coordinate 327,422, forward strand.
TCTACTGATAAAAATTTGGTTAGGGTTTCAACAACGTGGTGTTTGGAATTCGTAGCAGATTTAAGTAAATAAAGGTTTCAATTGAAATCGTAAATGATTTAAAAATAAAATGTCATCACTGATGATTTCATCGTCGCAATATCGCTATGATCAGGTCAGAGAATTTCAAACTAGACTCAAAACCCTCGCTGAGGAGTATCAAATAAAAATAAAAAATACCGACGAAGAATCACCGCATTTGATGTTACCATGTATTCGGTGTCAGGCGTTCTCGCTGGCACCGGAATAATACTTGCATCGGTTACAATGATTTCCCCGGTCGTAGTTCCAATTTGCATTTCTGCGGCGGCTACAATCGCGGGTATATCAACCGGGATAACAAAAAAATATCATCATGCAGCCAGAGTAAACTGCAAGATTACTTAATTCAATTTCATGTTGTATCAACCACATACTCGCAATTATCCTCGATGATATCGTCGTCACTCGATGATACATTAATATCAGATAGTGAGTTCTCAGCGATGGTCAGTATTTATGATTCCGCGATTTCAAAATTAAAGCGACAACAACAGTATAATAACAATGACAACACCGATGGAAATACTTCAACATATAGTGGAGAACACAAACACAGTACAAACAAGCATGATCTCAATAACCTCAACGAATCCTGAATTATAACCTCAACGAATCCTGAATTCAGTGTGAATTTCCCTACCCCAGTCCCCGTGAAGGAAATCGCGCTAGCAAAATTACGAGTATACCACAGTTGGCCTAATATCAGATCAAAATCATTTGGTGGTCAACAACCCAATAATTCACTGGTGTTCTCGTATAAGAATAAAGACGACGGAACCCCAGACTGGAACGTTGTTTCCATACCAACCGGATCATACCAAATTGAACAAATCAATGCTGAATTGCAACGTAGAATAAAATCGATTACTGGAAAAGAATCAAAAATTGCTATAACGGTTCATGAACCGACGCTATCATCTGCAATTGAAATAAACTCGCCTGGGTATGTCGTAGATATCTATCAGAGTTCTATTAGAACCGTACTAGGATGGCCTGAATTACCACCTCAACGAGAACCCATTAATTTACCACCTGAACCACACAGGATAAAATCTGATAATCCAATAAAGAGTTATAAAGAATACAACGAATTGAAAGTTTTTACGGAAACAAAAGTTTTCAGTGATAATAGTTACGATCGAAATCAACGCGATAGAATCACTGAAAACTTCACAGCGATGAATAATGATTTTTCATTGTTGTTGCCATCTCTTAAATCCGGTACTCTAACCCGAGATGAATTTATCAGCGTCGTAGAAACAGGTAACAAAATCATCGATGATATGGAAACAGTTCACTCGAAAATTATTCAAGAAGCATTAAAGAACAAAGACATTACAACGTCATTTATGTTGACATACGGAATCACCGATTTTGCTATTCCAGAATTTAAAATTCCTGGGTATAATGTTCCAGAATTGAAAAAAAACTTCTCAGTGACACAATCGATTAAGGTTTCCAAAAAATCCATGACGCATGGAAAAAACAGCACAAAAAACAACTATCCTGACACATAATAATGACCCAGACGGTGGCGGCAGGCATATTGCTCCTCAAAACGTGAATATTTCATCGGTAATAGCGCTCAATTTAGTATGTGATGTTATCGAAGGAAGCTATCAAATAAATCTAGAACGATCAAATCAAGCTCAGCAGAGATATATTTTGTATTCATTTGCACCAACAGCTCCTCCATGATTTCTAATTATTGAGTCTCCGGTTAATCCAGTCTATATGCGGTGTCATAATGATTCATTAACGAGAATCAATTTTAAACTCACTGACCAGTCCAATAATCTAATTGATCTACAAGGCGAGGTTTTACAAATTAGTCTGTTTGTAAAGTCCTAGGCCCCGAGGACACGATATCGTATCGGACTTGATAAAATATTCGGTTGAAATCATAACGGGTGAGTTGTCCATCGTGTTTTTTACTCATTCGAAGCCTCCTGCAAGATCGTGTTTCAGACAAAAATCACTAAGGCTCCATTTGCCAAACAGAGAGTTTATTTTTTTTGGTTAAAACACGAGATTTCGTAGGAAGGTTCTATTTGTTGTTTTGACAGTTAAAATCGTTTTCTGGCTAAAAGTTGTCTGATTCACCCTCTCTGCTGCATCGCGATCTCGATGACTGTGTCAGGCCACTTCCCGCTATCATATTTGCAGTAATATTGCCCTATACATCATATCCTTCATTTATTAGCGCTGCTATTTTTTGATCCACCGCGCTGTTTATTATTTTGCTAACACTCCCAGGCATAATCTCCGTAGATGGTAGTTTTCAAGGTGGTGGTTATTGTCGTCGTCGAATCAGCGTGATTAGTTTTTCTTTGTCGGCAGAAAATGTTTTACTGGCAACATCACCAACAGCCTTAATACCCTTATCACGAATAACATCAATAGCTTTCATCGATAATTGTTTTGCGATTGGTGCTATTTGTTGAGATGTCCTTTCAAATAACCCTTGAACAACATCGCCGAGACCATCTCCATAATACACCTTATAATACGGCAATCGTGAATTTCCTACGTAGGTCATGGTTGGTTTGTTGTGGTTGTAGCGTATGATCATCTTATCTAATTATTATTTATCTAATCGCATGACTACTTGTCACGGACAATCAATCACCGGTGACATTGGTCACTGTGGTAATCATCAACGAGTTTCATCGATATAAACCAATATCCGTGACACCACCTTTAAATAGTCATCAGCAGATATTAGCGGCTTCATTATTTCCGGTGAGTTATTTCCAGCTCGTCTCCCCTCACATGAGAATTTCTAATCGTGCTATGTCGTCTAGAATATTATTAGGACAGGGAACATGACCACCACCATGGGTTCCAGAATGAGAAAATCCAGCTGCGAATTTTTCACCAGTTGCACCTTGCACGTCATCATCTTCTTCTCATCAGACGGTATATAATACGATTGAGGATCTTCTTGGTTTCTTTGTCTCCGTGTTGGTGTTTGGCGTTCTTTCCCTTGTCTTTGACGTTCTTCTATTTGTCTTTGACGTTCTTCTCTTTGTTGTATATCATAATCAGCGATTCCATTTCGATAATTAATATAATCTAATTCTTTTGCATTTATACGACCAATCTTCTAGTTCAATTTATATAACTAATCAACCCATCCATCACGTCTTTTTTTTCTTTATATTCTTCTTTTAAAAATTCACTTCTTGAATGATAGCTTTTAGCAGCAAAATTACCAAAAGTGTGATAATCTTTTGGTTTCAATATTTGATATTGTTTTATTAATTGTTTTAATTTATCTATAAAAGAAACACCTTTGTGAGGTTTACCAACAGCACGTTCCTGTTCTTCAGCAACTTGAGATTGTGGTTGAGCTCCAGCGATCTTTTTTAACAGCGGAAAAATACCTTTTTTTCTATCTTCATTTTCAACAATATTTCCCATTATAGTTTTCTCAGTAGCCAATGCAGCTTTCTCAGTAGCTGTAGTTACCGGATTAAATAATTTTGCAGCACCTGTTGCAAAATCAACTTGAGTTTCCTGTCTCTGTTGATGTTTTTGTCTGACAGAATCTCTCACGAGGAGAAACCTCTTTATTGCCTCTAGTTTCACTCGAGCTAGTCTAGTCGTTAACGATTCTCCTACCATTATTGTTATATCACATGATTCAATTGTAGCAGGTAACAAAACCACGACAACAAAATATGCGTCTGTGTTTCAAGCCTTGGTTGGTTTTGACATTTTTTTTCGGTTTTGAAAAAGCCTTAATTTGACAAACAGAGCTCTAAAACTGTTAAACATTAATTTGAGATACATACCTCTAACATTATTTGTTTGAAATCTAACACATTTAGAGAAATCCGATTTTCACTCTCTGCTGCTCATAATCCAATGAAAATAATCACTTAATCTTGAAAGTACTGGCTATTTTAATCAAAGATAAGCAGACAACGGCGTTTAATGGGCGTGACAAAGAATTTCTTTTCTATCCGATCTATGAATAACAATGTGATAGCTAATTGATCACCTGTAACTATGAGGTACCTCAGGCGTCCCACATTTCCTCGTAAAGACCCCATTCTTCAAGAGGTAGTAATTTCCTTAAACGATTGAATTAAAACTTATGTATAAGTTCTAAAGATGATAATAATGCCCTAACATATGTTTAATGCTAAGAGTCGGTGACTGCATTGACAAAACTGGAAATACAAAATATGTCTCAAAGTTTGACCTTTTGAAAGAATTCTGGTAAATTCCACTCACGGAAAAGGCAATGAAATTACGGAATTCGTAGATCGATATGGATTTTATAAATTTAAAGTGATGCCGTTTGGGACAAATGTTTCGCCGTGTAATTTTCTATGTTTAATGAACATGATTACATCTGATCTAGATAATGGTGTTTGTTATCATTTACAGCAACACACGGAAAGATTAATTGGAAACCATTCGGAAATTATTGGACAAACTTATCGATGCAAATTTAATAATTGATTTAGGCAAAAATGTGTTTTGCCACGCTTGTGTTACCTTTCTAATATATATCGTGGGACACAGGGTCAAGTTAAATCTATTGGAGTTAATGTAAAAGACAATCTCTGTAATCCTTGTGCTAATTAGTAAAACGTAGCTGATGCCATTTTTGGGATAGTTGGAGAGTATCGGAAAGTTTGTTCCAATTGGTCCATAATTGGGAAGGAATGCATGGTTTTGATATTGCCTTTGTTACACGTTGGAGTGTAAATTAGGTGAGGTCCTGTTTATTGTAATCATTGATCTGAAAGTCCTTAATTTCACTAGCATGTTGAAATCAAACTTAAAGGTTTTTAATGCTCAGTTCGATGTTGCAGGAATAGCATATTGACACCAGGCATATGAAAAGAAAATATAATAATATAATTGCAGATGCACTTTCATTTAAATTTTGTGTCATTTATAAGATTTCATCTTAAGTGCCCTATTGTATAAGTCTTTCTTCTGTTTTTATGATTTTATGTGTTATGTATATCTAATATGCATTTTGTTGACCTTTTCAATGCTTCTATGTTATGTTTTTATGTATTTTGTAACTGACATTAGTCCAAAAGCAAGTTAATGATATACATCTCTAGAGACAATGATGTTGTAAAGACCATAATACATGGCAAATATTTCTATATAATTATGGATTAAATATTAAATTTAATTATAATTTGTAAATATGTTTACTTCAGTGTGATTTAAAGATACATTTTTGATTCTGATTCTAGAAAGTTACAGACAAGCTCCCATTAAGTTGATAGAGCCTTTCTTGAAAAGGCGACCCAGGTACAAGTGGAGAGGTATACAATCTTGTTTATTATTTGATCCGGCCTTGACATTCGAATCAGAATCAGTCTTGCTGTTGTTTTCAGTTTTTAATTTGGGCGGATATATTTATGCCAATTAGTATATCTTTGAATTACAGAGTGATCAGAAATATTCTTCGATTAAATCATTAATTTGGAATTATTGTGAATTCAGTGTAAGACGTTTTGGATTGTATTATTACGATGATACATAAAAATTAAATTATCTTATAAAACCATTATATATATATATATATATATATATATATATATATATATATATATATATATATATATATATATATATGTATATATATATGTATATATATATATATATATATATATATATATATATATATATATATATATATATATATATTGTTAATTTGTGGGTTCTGAAAACGTTGTTGTTGACTTATATATAAAAGTCTGCATTAAACAATAAGTAGCTGAAACCATAATCAAATATTTTGATGTGTCAAGATGCAAATATTGGTGTTTAATAAACGGTGTCTATTACAGTTCGTTATTAGGTCCGTGGAGCAAGTCACATACATTAAAATGCAGTTAGTGCGAAACATATTGTTACGTCCAGAAGCATTCAATTTATGTATTTAGATATTAAGTCAACATTTTCGTTACATACATATAATTGACATGCATAATGTATTTATATGTTAATTTGTATATTGATTTACTATCAGCGATATATTTAAGCAAAAATAATAATAGCCAGTGTTCTTCATTGTGAAATGAAAAATAATCGAGATTGAATTAATGCTATTCAGTTAGCACGTTTTCAAGTTCAATCTTAACTGTATGATCTTTAATTGACGGAATGCCACGATAACACATTAGGAACATTTGATACGTACAGTGGAATTCCAAATTAATGGGAAATTAGGTTTATAACTATTTATCGCTGTAAATGCTTGTGAATATGTATATCCTCTTTCACAGCAAAGCATATTAGTTCTTTGTCAGGATAGAAAATGCATGCTGGTTATATAGAGCTCCTTTCAGCTAATTACATATGCTGAACCATTATGACATTAATTGTTTCATACATACAGTCGTGTATTTTCTCGTCACCCTTTATCACAACTGGGATGAACACGTACTGGGATTGACATTACATAGAAGATTAGGAACGAGTTTTTATCTGAGAAAAGATTAATAAACAAATGCATACATTGCACATATGAATTGGCTAAGACATAGGTGCTTTCCTAGATACAATTTGTTAATATTGTGAAACCTTTCAATGGATCAAGCATATATTTATATCATTTTTTTTTAAAATACACAAGTCCTTAATGTATCCATTTTAATATCTGATAATAGTTAACTCGATTTTTGACATTGATTTCCTATGCTAATTAAGATAGGTCGATACATTCAGTACAATGTATTTTATTTACGTGTTCCTCTTTTAATATTATTATAATAATTAAGAAACTTGCGAAGCCTCTGTCCATATTTGATCTGAAAAAGTGGGGAAAAGCCCTCATACATTGACTATTTTATCATACTAGTTTGGTTTTTTAATTCGTTATTTCTAAAGTTTGCTGGTTTAATTTGATTGGATGCTTCTTGTTTTAAAATCTTGATAATACACGGGAAAGACAAAAAAATGGATGTCTCTTAATCTGCAGTTAATACTTCAAAGGAGAGCTCATATAAGTTTAGCATCGGGAATTAAACATTTTGCTAAAAATGCTTATCTCTACTTTTGCTCTTTAATAATAATAATTGTCCAGCGTTATGATATATCTTATCAACATAGTTTTATGACATCGTTTAGCAATATTTATCTAACTACATCCATGGTTCTCATACATCTTATATTTGAACAAGTTGTTTAATTAATCTAATTAAAATTATCTGATGTTAGATCAAGCGAGCTTTTTCGCATGGTCGAACGTCATAAATACTGCTAGTTATTTAACTTTGGTTGTGATATCATTTTGGACTATTACTGTTGATTCTTGTACTTCGGTGAATTTTGTTGAGAAGCTGGTTGTAAAATACAAATGATTGCATAAGATAAAAATCTTGTACCTGTATATAAAATGTGTTCAACAAGTAATTTCAAGTTATCAGTGTTCAGTATAGCTGCCTAGTGTAGGACTGGAAAGAGGAAAAAAGCTATCAAAGAAAATCTGTTATAATCATATATGCAGATATTACACGCATTACATATACTTTCCACTAATTGATCCTTTTAGATCATGCCATACGCATTACATTTACTGCTGTGTAAAAAGACGTATAATAGTGTTTATAATTACATCATATTCATAAAATCATGTTATGTTTTTATGCACGCAATCCTGAAGTAAATAAAAACAATATTACATATACTGTCTTCGTCACACAAGGTTTCGAAATGTTTAACCCTATGTACAACCTACTTGATCAAGACAACGGGACCACACACGTTTGCACTGCTGGTCCGTCTTTGTATAAATGCTACCTTTCCCTCAAGTACACCTATAATGGTTTATCTCGAGTACGTAGTCATTCTTTCAATGTTAAACTTACAAAGTATCATTTCAAAGTCTCACGCCTCAACCATTCTTGGGTGATGTACAATGCACCGCTGTTACAGACTATTGGTTAGTTGACAGTACATACTAAGGGAGGCAATGCATCAAATCCAGTAGCTGTCGCTGAAATATCTGATTGATCAGACATGGTGTAAATTGGGTTAACATCGCATATGGAATATACTAGTGATTATGCGGTGTAAACTAAATAAATTAAAGTGTTTGTAGAGTTGGATATTGGTGTCTTGATCGTAACCTTTTGTCTTTGTATGTCGTCCTCATCCGCAGTTTCTACAATACAAACAATACATTTATTTGACCCTGGCCATTTACCTGAAACCTTAAATGCGTTCCTAGTTCTCTTTATAGGGCTTAGGTAAATATTCCACCCATTCCATGTGTTGGTCCATAACTATACATGGGATGAGCATTGCTAGTTATGGGGTATGCTGCTTCTTAAATGTTTTCGTAGAATAGATAATTCAATGAGACATTTGACACAAGAAAATCATCATGAAATTAAATTGACAAGTGACATCTAAATTAAACAGGTCTGTTAGATTTGGCAGACAAGACAAAATCTTGTATCAATACACTGTTTTAAAACCGCTTCATTTAAAATTGCTTCATCTGAAACAGGTTTATTAAAATATTTTTAGTTACAACAATTATTTTTTATTATACAAAACTGAGGTTTCCAATGAGCGTTAAGACTATTTTGTTTTATCGTTTTCCGTCAACGGTCTTTTTGTTTAATTGACTTCTGTACTGTCACTCGTTTCATTCAAGACAAGAAGAGGTAACGTTTTCTATAGGGCTCATTGCGAAGGGAACGTTGGGCCCCCTATATGTTGCCGAACCTTGGGCTAGTTTGAGTCAGCCTCGTATTTATTACAACCTCCAAAATATAAGAAAGAAGAACGAACGTTATCATTTGTCTCGAAATAAGTATGAACAATCACAATAATTTACATTTGTGGATACATCGGGATTTTAATCTAGTTCAGTTCATATTGTCTTTGAAATGCTTTGGTATCATCAAAAATATTGCTTGCATGTATCAAAAGTAGATTATCCTGATGTTTCAAACACCTTGTGTATATACGCCTGCTTCATGGTATGATAATCTACAAATGGCCTTGAAGCAAAATGAAAGATATACTTATGTACATGAATATGTTGTATTGCAACGGAGACTTTGATCTCAATAATACCACACCTTAGTTGGGTATAATAAGATGGCCTACTTATTTCCTTCCTTCTGTCGGTCTGTTAGCTGATTCTTGTAAACTGTTCCAATTCACAAAACCTTGCGGCGATATAACCGCCATGGCTAACACGCTGTATAATGAGACTGGATGTATCGTCTTTAGCATTCGCCCTCTATGTAAATCCCAGTTATACCGACATGTTCATATATTGTCTGACCACGCCTTAATAATATAATACAATAAAGTGGGAGGGTTATAAATGGAATCGCATCACAATTAATATTTCTATTTCAGGACCCACGAATGTAGTTTTAGTCAATTTAAAAACATGTTTTCTTCTCTCATTTTGGTGGTGATAAAATAGTTATATTGATGCATATAGTTATTGATGCATTTTTGGTAGGAATTTAAACATAATTGTTTATTCTTGAGAATAAGAGCTCAGCTAGTGTTTGTATGTATTTCGGCAAAAGTGCACATTGTGTAATAAGGCCTTGGTGATGATCTGGAAGTGAAATATGTGTTCTGTTTACATGTTGCTTTGTTTACAGTGCAGTCTCTCAAAAACATGCCGGTGAACTTTTAACAAGAACTTCACCGTAAAGTCATCTTTGGAGGTATTTTAGATTAACATATTATTTGTATTGTTTGTCACACAGTGGAAAGGTCAGTACTGAGAAATATATGTAGAGAACATATAGTAAAATTAAGTGTGATGTGTGTCTAAATGTGACGGATTTGGTTTACGTACGTGTGGTTCCCTATTAGGATGCGGTCGGTTAGAAAAGCAGGGAGAAATAACTTTTTGATGGGAGCCACGACAGTAGCAGTAGTAATGCATATGTATTTGTTATTTGCAGTTTTTGTACAATCCATGGCAATTTTATAATATAATAATATCCATACAAAACGCGATGCTTAACAACTATATTGATTACGCCATTTACTTGCATTCGTTTTATAGGTGTCTTCACAATGCTAACGTGTATGTTGCTGTTTACGCAAAACAGAAGCTTATTGCCTTTGGCCTCTAAACATCAAGGGCTAACGTCATTTCGAGCTGACAATACTAAACTCGCAAGCCAATCTCAAAATGCATTTTATGGTGTTTAGTTATGGTATATTAATGTACGCCGATTACTTAGGTGTCCACATCTCACCTAACCCTACTTAGACATTCATGAGGTAACTACAAAGAACATATTACACGAAAGAAGACATAAAAACTTGAAAGTAGAAGCATAACTTAACACATTGAAATGACGTAGTATACTTAAATTTCTGAAGTTACTAAATTCCTTGAAACCTACCGAGGCTTGAAATCTGGTAAATTCTATTCATAGAGCAAAAACTGTACGCAATAATATGATGCATACTACTTAAGACTACATACAATTCCATGATTAGTTTGATTGATTATTTTAATTATATTTCTTCTGTTAGCTCTTATGTTCATTGAAATTTCACCACAAGAAACATTTTAAAAAATAATAACAATATTACTATAAATCGTATTTCATGTTCTATCATAAGTTTTTGAATGTTGAATATATGTTTGTGGCAAGTTTGAGGTCTTCTCCTGAGGGAAATTGCAAATGTTAGTTGGCTTGTTCAGGTTGTCCCTCCATAATCCATTCCTATATAAAGCTGTAGAGCCTTTGAATAAGTTTTTAGTCTATTGTATTATTGTCGTCTTTAAGAAAAACGTAGTAAATATAATTTTAAATATTTCCAATGTAAGACTTTGGTCCTGGTAACTACAGTGTCATTATCATGATCGAGATCTCTGACATTATGGTTTGATATAATCGTATCACAAATTGGTGGTACTGCATTAAAGACCTTGCCGTGCAAACTGCTCATATTTGCATAGCAGAAATATAATGTAACATGCAGACAAGAAGGTGTAGGTGATAGATGCAAGCCTGTAAACTATTGCATGAGAAATGGGGAAAAGAGGTATGTAGAAACAAGGATGAATATATATATATATATATATATATATATATATATATATATATATATATATATATATATATATATATATATATTCTCTGACAAGATCGAACATAAATGATAAAGATGTTGACAATATGATTATTATTGAAGATACAGATGAAAATGTAAAGTCCTTAACATATGTGGTAACTCGTGTCCGAAAAGAACAAAGGATAAAATCACACAGTCAGGTGTAGCTACAACCCTAAATCAGTGCAGACAATTTGGTAGCCTTTAATACAATTTGGATTCATGATGTTGAAGAAGATGTGCCCAAAATGTCTCGCCGTAACTCTGTGACCGACGTCGAGGTCGCTACATGTATTATACATTGCATGAACTTTGCATTGTATTATACATTGCATGAACTTTGCATCACAGTCACATTCCGACCTGTAAAAATGATGAAATTTGAATAGGTGTAATTTTCGTGTGATTTCATTATTTAATTCACTTATCACACTTGGTGATCCTGCAACCCATTCTCGAGATTTCGTATCCTGAGTAATATTCTTCGCATACTGATATCTAAATAACCGCTCAGCAAGAGTCCGAGTAAATAGTTCAACGATTGCCGTATCATGATGAAATGTGGTATATCCACGTCTGATTGTAACATTATGTTTTTTTTAATCTATGACATTACTTCACCAATACATTCCTTCCTAAGATCCACCTGTAATAGTAGTGGCCATCGTAGCCCACCGTCGTTCAAAAGCTAATACAACTTATGTTGCTGGATCTGTTGATAACGGTTCTGATTCTTTATATCTACTTGAAGCGTCAATCACAGTCCAATCGTATTTGTACGTTATTTGACGTCTACCAATTTTGATAGTACCATGTAATAAAAAAATATCCGCCTGATGAACTTCATTAGGAACTCTGACATGGAAATGTGGGTACGGAATTCGTTTAGGCGATGATAAATAAATTTGCCATATTGCCTGTCGTGGTAAACACACTGCACCAGTAGAACGTTTGACATCTGCTGCATAAGCGAGTTTATTAATCGCTCCTCTGTCTTTCCAATATCCCTTTGGGCTGTAATAAATCGATTGCATTATATTAAAAATCGGATACTTAATTACCTACTCTAAATGCAAGCTTATCTTTCATCTTTCACCAACCAATTTGTTAATGATTCTATGAAACATTTATAAACGCGTGAATTAATTTTGCATCCGGGTCGAATGGAAACACTTGTATTTAGTCATCTGTAGATGATCAGAGATGCTAAAAGTACTTACAATGTTTAATGCACAAATCATAAAATTATCATTTCAACAAAGAATAAAATTTATATTACAAAATCATGTAGTACACACACAAAATGAGGCTTGTAGGGCTTTACCATACCGTAAATTAGTAGTATTTTCTCATATAACCATGTATAGTGACCTCTCTCTGTCTATGTCTCTCTCTGTCTCTCTGTCTCTGTCTGTCTCTCTCTCTCTCTTTCTCTCTCTGTATGGCTATATGCGTGTGTGTGTCTCTCTCTGGTTATACGATGTCAAACCGTACAGAGAAACTAATCCACCAACAAAGAAACAGAAAGATGGACCACAAAACATACTTCTTTTAACGCACCTTAACCCATCTTTCTTCTGGTCGGTCTGCTCACATGTCAGTTTGTGATATAAACAATCAAACAATCAACCTTAATCTGAGAGAGAGAGAGAGAGAGAGAGAGAGAGAGAGAGAGAGAGAGAGAGAGACAGAGACAGAGAGAGACAGAGACAGAGAGAGAGGAGACTATACATGGTTATAAGAGAAAATACTACTAATTTACGGTATGATAAAGCCCTATAAGCCTCATTTTGTGTGTATACTATATGATATTTAATATAACTTTTATTCTTAGTTGAAATCATAATTTTATCATTTGTGCAGACACGAAGGAAACGACATACTAAAGACGTCGAGTACGACGCTAGGTTTCCACCGGGACTCGATAGGAAGGAGAAAAGTCATTTTCTATTTTGTCTTTTGTCTTGTAGTGCTAATAACTATGTTTAACAATTTATGACAACAGTAGATAAGACCCAGTTTATTCGACTGTTGGAGGACTTAATTTGTTTCACGTTCATGTCTTTCGCAAATGAAACCATTTTCAATATGTATTTTTTAAACAATTGGAAAGAGTATTACACTTTTAGTTTAGCCCCAGAGAGCATCCATCATCGATTAAATGCCAAATAAAGCTCAAAGATCTTTACAAGAAGAATGATGCGTACTATAGTAAAAATACAGACATCGTTTAGGCCATAATTGTCGAATTAATCATTGCAGTTCTCTCTCGCTGAGAATCGCGTTGTTAGGTTTCATATTAATTGTTCGAGTAATCTCTTTATTTAGCGCGGTAATTACGCCTGACCGATTCACGGGATCGATTATCCTGAATAAATTCCTTCGCGTTTTGATATCCAAATAACTTATCAGCAAGTGTCCGATTAAATCGTTCAACAATTGCCTGATCGCGATGTAGTGCAGTATGTCCTCGTCTGATGGTGACATTATGATGATTCATTGTTGATAAAACTGCACCCTGAAATTACTTGCCAGGATCAACTTGTAATAGATTTGGCCAGTGCAGAGGACCCCTTCGATAAATCCTTTCAAACGCATAAGCCACTTCAGTTGATGATTTTGTCTTTAGAGGTTCTGCTTGTTTGTATCTACTCGCAATATCAACTACGGTTAGCACATACTTGTAAAACCTATCATGCGGCAGAAATAATATATCATCCTGATGAAACTCATTAGGTGCGCTGACATCAAAATGCGAGTAGTTAATTTGTTTAGGCGGTGGTAGATAAATTTGCCATATCGCCGGTTTGGATAATCAATCCGCTACAGCGGTATTTTTCACCTTTGCGGCGCTAGCGAGTTTACTGATTGCTGCTTTACCCCCACCCCCAAGTATCCTCTTGGCGAAAAATAAATAGATTCCATGATGGTATTAATTACCAGCACCCAAGATAAATATTTACTTTTCATCGCCGATTTTATCAACCATGAAGCCAATTTTTCTTTCAAGGATGTGAAAACGCGGATTCACTCAAAAGAAAACAACGACAATCGGGTGCAGTAGCAAAAAGAAAAAGAATTGAAGTAATTTTTTTTCCTTTCTTAAATTTATAATTGAATTATTGTACTAATCATTATTTTTTTAAAAATTAAACTGATTTCCAACATTAATAAACTAGATCTCTCGAATTTCACCCAATAACAATGGTTTTGTATGCATGAGATAAGCACAGCAGGAGAGTCTGGACTATGTCAAAAGATATAATTACTAATACAGTAAACAACTGCTCATTCGTTATGATTAGCATGAATAATTGCTATCCACACAATTAACAATTTCAGTAATACAAATATTTTTTTTAATAAATTCCTTTATAATTTATTTATTTTGTTGCTAAATAAAGATGTTAAATTATTTTATTTTATTTGTTAACATTTTTTTGCAGACACTTGCACAAGTATTGAAGGATTCATCTGATAGTGATGAGAATGACAATACATGTAACATTAATGAAGGCAAGGAGACACCACATGAATCTGATACTGAGCAGGATCAAAATGATTGACATGCCTCTGGTCTGCAACTAACAGCAAGATATAATGCCTCATGTCAAACAAGAACCACTGTAAGTTCATGAATAAAATATATAATTACTTATTATAATGTTATATTTTATATATATAAATTGTTTGTTATATTTTTAATGCAAACACTATTTTAAGTAAATAAATGTGTGTACTAGTAAACTAAAAGAGAGTAATTAGACATCATTGTACATTTCATTTCTCAAACATACAGTAAGTTATTTGTTTGATTTTTAACAAAAATTATAGCATTCAGATCTAACCATCTATTCTTCTTGTTTCAAGTAATGAACAGTTTGATTTGATTGTTTGCAGGATATATTGATGACTTGTTTGATGAACTTCTGATCAGACGGGAAATGTACACCAGCTATTCAGAAGCCTTTGATGCCAGACAAAGAGAAGACAAAGTTAGACCAGCCCCTCTGGCACAGGCATTGCCAAGACAGTCAAAAATTGAAATAGTCGATAAACATATTTCAAGATTCAATTTAAACTAGAATTAAAATTATTTGTGTTCAGTTTTGTCTCTTTAAGAATTTAGTTAGGATAGTTAAATCCACAATATTGAATACTTCTTCCTGACAGAGCAATAAATCCATCGCACAAATCTTCTATAAGCTATAGTTTGTAAAAAAAAATATTCTTAAAATCATTGAAGAGGTATTAAAATTGAATGTGGCACATAGATGTACAGATGAATAATTATGTATACATGTATATATATTTATTTTAAATTTAGTTGATTTCATTTCTATTGTTGCTGTCATGTTCATTATCTATTACTACTTTTATTTTGCATTACTATTAACACCTCTATAAACAGCTGTTGTTTTGTGTTTTATTTCTAATAATTAAGAAAACTATACATAAAAAGGTAAAACTTGATCTGGGGGGAAAAGAGACCGCGTGTTTAGTGTTATCTAGAAGGTGCAAACGAACTATTTAACTAGAACATGTATTCCTTAATAAAACAAATGTAAAAAGAACATACTCATGTATATTTTGATCATTTGGTCCATGTTCCTCCAAATAAAATACTCATAATAAGATCTTTCCAAAACATGTTCATTCAAATAGTTTGCTTGGAAACCAAAATGCTCTGTTATGCAGGAAATGCCTGCTTCTTCCATTTATACATCCACTATATTCGTGTCTTTGCAACACTTTGACTCACTTCTTGTCTGCATTGTCATGTAGTGTTGACAAGAACACCTGCAACAATTAAAAGAATCAACTAAAGTAGTGTGCTAAATCAGTTTAATCTAATTAAAAAATCTACTTTTTCCAAGATCTACATATAAACTGTAAAATGCACTAACAAACTGATCAACATTATATTTGTGGTGACAATACGGATGAACTTTTAAAGTTAAATTTTTTCAAACAGATGAGAATAAAAATATGCACAATATATACAATGTAAGGTCCTTAGACACATGCAGGGAAATAGTCTGAAAACAAAACATCACACACCCCTTTTTTTTAACTCTTTTTGAAACGAGCAAAACAGTAACCGAATACTTTAAAAACCCGATTGCAATTTGTTCCTAATATAAGTATTTGTTAGAAATCTTACCAAAGATTCACTTCATCAACATCTTCGTCAAGTAAGGAATCTTCATTCTCTTCGGTCGAAAGGTGACTGTCGTCCGAGTCAGACTCAGAGCTTGCATCTCTGTTTGAAACATTTTGTACCGAAGATAATCTTGGTTCAAACATATATGGTGTTATTGACGGTTTCGTCGAAGTCAAGTCTGGCATTTCTTCACAATCTGTCGAACTTTCATCAAAAACATAATCCATTTTGTTATCTTGCTACCCACGCCGTATATTGTTTACAATTGTATGGCACGTATGACGTCAGCGGAAGAGGTAATTCAGGGGAAGTAAGCCAGGTCACATTTGCGCACCGTTCGACTTTTGATGACCTGGTACGTGCACCCGACATTGATTTAATTAATTTCATTAGTTTTTTTTTACTTCCAAAATAATAATCAATCATTTTACTTATTAAATTGAAGATCAAAAATCGCTTCATTTGACCTTTAAAAAAAACCAGTGTATGAATATTTAAATGAAATCCTAATAATTCACATATATCAGTTTGTCATTAGTACGGAAGCTGTTTTAAGGAATTCCGAATGAACCTTGCATAGAGCTTATTTCTTACCTCACCATATTCTTTAATCCAAATGTTATTGCAACAAATGTAATCTCTGAACCAATATATATATATATATATATATATATATATATATATATATATATATATATATATATATATATATATATATATATATATATATATCACTGAAGTTCAATACAGTTTCACATAATTCCATGAATTATTTTAATATTCATGTCCTTGAATATAATCACTTAATCTTCAAAGTACTGGCTATTTTAATCAAAGATAAGCATACAACGGCGTTTAATGGGCGTGACAAAGAATTTCTTGTCCATCCGATGTAAAAATAACAATGTGATAGCTAACTGATGAATTGTAACTATCGGGTACCTCAGGCAGCCCATCTTTTGTAAAGAAAAGACACCATTCGTGAAGAGGTAACACTTTCCTTAAACGACTGAATTAAAACTTATTTATAAGTTCTAAAGATGATACATAATGCCCTAACACACCTTTGATGCTAACAGTCGATGACTGCATTGACAAAATTGGAAATGCAAAATGTCTCCAAGTTTGACCTTTTGAAAGGATTCTGATACATTCCATTCACGGAAAAGGCCATGAAATTACGGTATTCGTAGCTCCATATGGATTTTATCAATATAAAGTGATGCCGTTTTGGATGAAAGGTTGGCTGTGTACTTTTGTACGTTTAATGAACATGATTACATCTGATCATTAATAGTGTTGTCATCATTCACAGCGACACCTGGAAAGATCAACTGGAAACCATTCGGAAATTATTGGACAAACTTAGCGATGCAAATTTAATAAATGATTTAAGCAAAAATGTGTTGTGCCAAACTTGTGTTACCTTTCTAATATATATCGTGGGACAGTGTCAAGTTAAATTGATAAGAGTTATAGTCACGGCTATCTCCAAAATCCTTGTGCTAATCAGTACAAAGCAACTGATGCCAGTTTTGGGATAGTTGGATAGTATTGGAAATTTTGGTCCAATTGGTCCATAATTAGAAAGGAATACTTGGTTTTGATATTGGCTTTCTCACACTTTGGAGTGTAAATTAGTTCAGGTCCTGTTTCGATTATGGTAATCAGTGATCTGAAAGCCTTTAATTTTCACTAGCATTATGTAAAACAAACTTAAAGGTTTTTAAGGCTCAGTTCGATGTTGCAGGAATACAATATTGACACCAGGCACATGAAAAGAAAATATAATAGTATAATTGCAGATGCACTTTCATGTATATGTTGTGTCATTTATAAGACTTCACCTTATATGCTTTATTGTATAAGTCTTTCTTCTTTATTGTGATTCGATGTGTTATGTATATTTAATATGTATTATTTTGGTCGTTTCAATGCATATATGTTGTGTTTTTATGTATTTTGTAACTAGGCCAAAACAAGTAATGATATCAGTGGCGTAGTGACGGGATAGGGGTGTGGGGGCCAGGTGGGACATTCGCCCCGGACGCCGATGGCTAGGGGTCGCCAAATAGGGCCCAAATTGGCCCACAGTATCAGCATAACTGCGCAACAGGGGCAGGCGGGGGCTCAAATTCGGGTGTTTTGCCCTGGGTGCCAAATATCCTCTTTACGCCACTGAATAATAAACATTACTGGAGACATTGATGCTGTAAAGACCATAATACATAGCAAATATTTATATATGATTGTGGATTATGTATTCAATTTAATTATAAACTGTAAATATGTTTACTTCAGTGTGAGTTAAATATACAGTTTTGATTCTGAGTCTAGAAAGTTCCAGACAAGTTTTCATTATTGATAGAGCATTTCTAGTAAAGCCGACCGAGGTACAAGTGGAGAGGTATACCAACGTTTTATTATTTGTTCCTGCCTTAACATTCGAATCATAATCAGTCTTACTGTTGTTTTCAGTTTTTAATTTGGGTGGATATATTTATGCGAAATATTATACACGTGAATCACAGAGTGCTCAGTAATTTTCTTTGTGTAAATCATTAATTTGGAATTCATGGGAATTCAGTGCAAAACATTACGGATTGTTCGGTTATAATGATATATGAAAAGGCTATTAACACTGGCACATCACCATATTCAAAATTACAAGCCCATCAACACATTGAACATTGAAATATGTAACACCACTAGAATTCGGTTGGAACTCTATACCTTTTGACTTGCGATACAACTTTTAGGACTATCTCGGTTGTAATTCAGAATCCTGTGGATTCTTTTTCATAACGAAATATATTATTTATTGCCGTTTTCTCTGTTACTTAATTTAATACTAAAGAGTCATAAGAACAGCAAGTACGACCATTCTTACAGGAACTTTAATTTAGAGCTAACGTGGGGCTAAAAAGAGGTCTTTAATTAAACCGTGTCATATCCATACAAAGTGGTAAAAACATTTTTAACCCAATAAGTTATCTTTAGAAAACCATTATATATATATATAGGGTTAGGGTTAGGGTTAACCCTAACCCTAACCCTAACCCTAACCCTCACGAATTTATCTATGAATTGGTTGATGACTATCATAGTGACTAATTGTCACCCTATTATATAAATAATATTTAAATAAAATGATCATACATCGTAATCACAACAAACCATCCACCGCGTACATAGTACATTCCCGGTTGCCAGTTTATAGAGCATACTACGGAGATGGAATCGGAGAAATTATCAGTGGATTATTCACTAGAATCGCTCCAAAAATCGCACCTATCGCCAAAATACTATCAAATGAAAGCAATTGGTGTTATTCGCGATAAGGGTATAAGCGCGGTTGTTGCAAATTTAATTGCTGGTAGCGGTTTAACAAGATCATAATTTAGATCGACAATTATATAATAAAATGTTCCGATCGATTTTAGACGAGGCTTTTGATATGGGCGCGTGAGTACTCAAAAACGATTCTGTGCGCGATTATCAATTTTACTCATATAATGCAACACAACCTAATTCCCAATCACGAATTGAACTTCAGGTTCAGGATACAAGCAAATACTTCTTACCTTGTGAAGCTTTCATCGAAGTAGAAGGTCGACTGGTTGAAAATACTACTGGTAATCCATTTGCTAATCTCTCAACCACCCCAGTCGGGTTTGTCAATAATGGTATCATGGCGTTGTTTAGTAGTACACAATATATTATTGACTCTAATATGATTTTATCCATCGTTAATGGTATTGACGTCGCCACTACAATAGTTGGACTAGCTCAATATTCCGATGACTATATACGATATGCTGGTCATTCAATGATGTTCGCAAAGGATGTAACTGATCGCGCTGATAATAATCAATTTACTGTAAGACGACCAAAATTGGTTACTATTGCTGCAAATGATGCCGATGTTGAGAGTGTTGTTATTAACAGTAATCCTAATTTCAATCTAGAATTTGCAACTCGTAAAACGATGTTAGATGCCAATGGGTGATTTTCATGCGCGATTCCTCTGGCTCATATATTTGGTTTCTGTAGAAATATTAGGAAAGTTATCTTCGGAGCTAAGCATACAGTAGTTCTTATGAGAAAATCACATGACAACGATGCGATCTGGCGCGGTGTTGGTATTCATGATGGTAGAATAGAATTATCGATGCTATGATTGTGGATGCCAGCGATTACCCCATCGCTCGCCACAGAAGAACGACTGCTTTCGTTTATGGATCAAGGTGGTAGATCATTGATGTCATGATTAGATATTACCACAGCTACGATGACAAGTTCTGTTTATGGTGTATTTACCTGGCGTATCGCATCAATGAAGATTAACTCAGCTCCTAGACATATTTCATTTCACAACAACTTGTTCATATGATATTTGATCAACTAGGAGTCAACGAGGTATCATTGAGAATAAACGGCCAACAGGAACCCTCCGAAGATATTTTGCTTGATTATCTTAATAACCAAATAGCTCCCGCGCATCATCGTTTATGGTCTTTTAGGGGGCGTGATCAAAATATTGATACTGGTCTACAAATATCACAATTGGATTTTCAAAGATTGTATCCTATCTATTATTTTTCATTGCAAATCTCGATCTTTCTAGGCAGTCCGTCTTTCATATACCGATTCGTGCTCGTGTAGCGCTTCCTGCTGGTATCGATTTCTGTAGAGCAATCGCTGTTATTCTCAGTGATAAATCAATGGTACTTAGAGGTGGTGGTGGAAGAATGAGAGTTGTTGACGCTCCAGTAGAAAACATGCAATTTTTTCCAAAAGTATGTAAAACATGTAGATCATTAAATCAATCTATTTATTTTAAAATGTAGAATCATGTTAATGTCACATTGACTCATGGTCAATCAAAGAAACTACAATCGAAAAATGCTACCACATGTGTTCTTGTTGTTGTTGTAGAGTTTAACGCCAATTTTCAGCACACGATAGGCTATACATGGCGGCCAGTATTATTGGTGGAGGAAGAACCCGGGAAAACCCTGGAAAGAACCACCGACCCACCAGAAGCTAATTGCAAGCTTTCTCACATACCCACATTAGCCGAATCTTAGACTTGAACCCACGCAGACAGGTGAGATGGCAGTGATCCGTAACGGAGAGAGCTTTAGACCACTCGGGGCCCCACCACATGTGGTGTAAAAATAACTTTACGACGAGAACAGATTGCTAGCGGCGGACCAAATAAACTATCATTGACGAAAACTCAACTTAAACACTTCAACAAGGCGCTAAAAGCAAACACCGAGTTCAGTTTGAATTTTAACCTTTCGCGGTTAGCAATATGATACAATCAGGAGGTATATTCAATTTCCTCACCGAGATTCCTGCGTTGCTTGCCGCCGCTGCCCCCGTAAGTACTAAAACCGTCGCGCTAGGCGATGTTACGGGGGCTGCTAATATCGCCGCTGGAACTGTGGTAAAAACATTAATGGACAAGGATACAAAAAAGGGAAAGGATTTGAGATTACCAGGAAGTCGATTCACCCGGTACGGGGCGGGCTTGAGACTCCCAGGAAGCATTCTTGATCACTCCGTTGTCAAATTTTGATTTAATCACCGCAGTAAAGCAATCCCGTATAAAGAATTTCAGAGGTGTTTTTATGAAAGATCAATTACCAAATCGGCCATAAAATCCAGAAACAGGTATAATTAATCTCAATGATAACACCGGACCTGGAACTCATTAGGTCGCGTATCCAATACATCCCTGATCCCTGATTTATTTTGACTCTTATGGACTAGCACCACCGAGAGAATTTCTCAAATACGTCCACGGGTTAAAGATCCCTGTTTAGTATTCAACGCTACCCACACAGACATTAACCGATCCTCCGATATATGGCCGAGAAGTTATTAATGTATTCACCGTGATCTCATCATCGTCTAAACCACCTCATAAAAACGTACATGAATACACCAGGAATAACTTTTTAAAGAGATCTTAAACGTATAATGGAAGACATTTGGGGAAGATCTCTCTCACGAGAAAAGAAAATCAAATGGGTTTCACTCGATGTTGTAAAAAAACTTATCAATGATGCGCTATCTGATATATTACATCTCGTAGATGTATTACAGGATGAAATCGTTGTATTCCAAGACCGTCAGTGTAAATTAAAAACGAGTAACATTTCCATCAAGGATATTTTACTTAAACTTGACAACGCAGTTGAAAATTCTATCGCGGTGTTTGATTCAACAGGTAAAATATGACCTGGAGTTCTCGTTTCAACCATCGATAGCAAATTAACAGCGTTGAACAACGATTATATATCATCGACAAATACATTAAGAACGCTACAATCTGATTATGACGCCCACATAAATCAATTTACCAGGATACACAAAAATATTGAAAATGTTCAACTTGTTACTTATAATTTCTTTGGGGTTCCACCGGTGATTCCTATAAACTCGCTGATGTAAAAACCGCCGTGGATGAACTAACAGTGTTACGCTCTGAGTATGAAGATAATGTAAAACAATTTGGATTTTTTCATAAAAATATTTTTCAAAAATTCTTTGCGACATCAATAGTTAATATTTCTATTAAAGTCCCAGAGATTAAAAAAATCCATCGATGATATTAAACAAACACATGAAGCTATCAAAGATGATTTTCCTCGTATGATTACCACACTTGATAAAGTGAAAATTGCTCATGAGAAAAATCTTAATAACGTGTATTTGATATAACAAGGATCCTTCTCTTGGACTCCACAACATAACACTTTAGATATCACCGCTGAAATCAAAGGCATATACAGACTAACCCTAGAATCACCGGTAGAATTTAATATATCATCGAGCTTGTCCGCAGAGATAAATACTATTATGAACGCGGTAATAGATAAAGGATCAACTGAACGATTTACAATAACCACCACATGTACAAATTTAACTCGATCATCATCCACATGGAATTTAGAATTTGTAGTTGATTTAAGTAAACAACTTAATTATAAAAATGACCACCCAGCAATATCGATATGATCAAGTCCGCTAATTACAAACTAAACTAAAATCGTTCACAAACGAATATCAAACTAAAGTAAAAACAATATCGACGACGGATTGCCTACATCGATGTAATCGTGTACTCGGTTCAGGTGTAATCGCCGGAACCGGTGTTATATTATCGTCGGTGAAAATGATCACTCCTATACTTGTTCCAATCTGTATATCCGCTGAGACGACGATCACGGGGTTGCTAGGAATAATTACGAAAAAAATATCATCGTGTAGTCAGCGTAAACTACTCGCAGATATCCGCGATGATATCGTCGTCTCTCGATGACACTATAATATCCGATAATGAATTTTCGTCGATGGTCAACATCTATGACTTTGCGGTGTAAAAATTAGAAAAATATAACGATGATAATAATAATGACATCACCGCAAGAATTACTTCAACGAATAGTCAAGAACATCACACCCGTGAAAACATATAAAACGCGACAAAAATTCTTGAATTCAGTATTGAATTTCCATCCCCGATTCCAGTAAGGGAGATCGCGATATCTCAATTAGTATTGTATTATAGTTGGCCCAATATTAGATCAAGTTCATTCGCAGGTAAATTACCAAACAGCACCCTTGTGTTCGCGAATAAGGATAAGCCAAACGGTGAACCAGACTGGCAAACAATATATATCCCCAAGGGAGCTTGTGACGTCGAGGGCATCAACGAAGAAATTCAGCGCAGAAAAAATCTATCACTGGGTTCAATCTAAGATCGAGATAAATGTTCATGCACCATCGCTGTCAACCGCGAGATAAACTCTCTCGGGTACTCCTCGTTTTATTGAACCTAAAAAATCTGATTATACCACAGATGTAAAAAAAATTTGAAATGATTCAGGAGTACAGAGAGAAAAAAGATCATTATGATCCCGATAATAAAATGGGAAACCTATTATTTCCTGTTAATAATAGATTTGATTCAAGCATTTTTTTGGTGATTACAATATTGATAGATTTTTATCCTATAAAAATGGTATCAAAATCGATGATGAAAAATTTAGAAATTTACTTGAATTTAATCGTGGTTTTTATAATTTAAAAAATCTATTTGTAGGTGCTACAAAACATTATTCCGATGATTTAAAACAACAAATCATCGAAACAATTCAACATTGAAATCAAAAATAATAGACGATATCGAGTATATTAATCGAGGATTTATTACGCTAATATATCATCTTAGTATTGGTGATATACCAAGAATAATAGGTGTGCGTCTATCACCAAATGAAATAACTAAGATGTTTCTTGATCATTATACAATATCAGAACAACGATTATCAACATTTGTCTTACCGGTATTTGCAACCGACCATAACGAGAAACAAAATGATGTCATCGATGAATATTTTCCTTTGATACTCGCCACGTGGACAAGAGTATCATTATCTCCGACACAATAACGCTCCAGATGGAACCAGCCGGCAACAATTATCAAATCAAGCCGAGCAAGGATATATCCTATCTACTTTTTCCCCCTAAGCTATCTCTGGGAAGTTTCATCATACAAAATCAAACGAAGTATCAAAACAGCGAAGTATGAATTTCTTAAAGATACAGCTGATTATGTATGGTCGACCTACAAAAACCCCCTGCGATAATAATATTATGACGGATTCGCGGGCCCGGGAAATATTATCAAAGATAGATCGCGATGGTAAACAATATTATATGCTAGTAAAATTCAGTAGAGTTTCCTAGAAGGGCTGGAGGGTATATGACAAGCTTGAGCGTGCAATGACAAAAGGAAAAACGGTGTTTGTTAACAATAAAAACAAACCTGGAGCATTAACCGGGATCGATAACGCATATTACCATATAACATATCCAGTAACAGTAACAATATATGTAATCTTCTCAGCAAATCAACCAAACATTGATAAATTCCCACCCCCCACCCGATGAAGGTTTCATCGATGTTAAATTGTGTAGCTGAACGAGTTATTGAACATTTCAATAATGCTCTAGGAGGAAACGGTTTAACTGATTTAAGAAAATCCAAGATAATCAAATGGGCTGAATAAGTTAGGGAAACAGGAATATCAATAAGCGACCTTGCCGAATTAGAAGGAGAAAAACAGATTCCAATAATTATAAAAACTATCACCGGGGAAATATTACACTCGTTAGAGCATTATTAATCAAAGGGCGCTCAAATTGAAATCTTCTATCATAACTCACATGCGTGGAGTAATTCCGTACGATTATTTCCTCGTGGGAGAACATTAAAATATTACTTTGGCGATATATTTGATTACATCCAAGAAATTAGTAAAACCGATCTAGTATCGGTATGGTTATTTAAAAGCGAGGAAGAGGGAGGATACGATCAATTTGTGAGACCGAATGGAGAATTATATTGAACAGAAAAACTTCAAGGATATATTAATCATCTAGCGTAGCGATACACAAACGATGCAGAAGAAATAGCAAAAAATTGTTTTACTATTCCATTGGTCGTAGCTCATTATTCCAGAGAAAAGAATTCATGGAAACCAACCATATATGATTTTCTCGATGACGTGCAAGCGAGCTTTACCGAATTATGGAATACAAAATACAACCATTAAAACGTTATTTCCGTCGATATGATTGTATGCCTACAAGGAAATTTTCTTGGGCACGGTGAATGCAGCAAATACTTTAAACGATTTGGCATCCTACACATGAATTGACCAGAGTCGACATAAACGGACCATTAACCGACTTTGATTTGACGGGATTTGCTCGTATTTCATCATTTAGATTTGCTGAAAATCTTCATCTGATATTTTACGCCTGGTTTGGAAGACATTTTTCAACGAATGGACGGACTCCGATAACATTATTGTAATTCATGCTAGATATAAACATGTTGATGTCGTTGACTGTCCTCGAGGCGATTATATCATATCGGAAACAAACCGAAGCTTGGTTGCCAACTCCGGAAAAATACGATGATTGGGATAAGAATAATTGGAAAATTTACGCAAGGTCGAGCATGTGATCATCAACAGCGTTGTACACAATTGATTGCCGACGACGCTGAATTAGATTTAATAATCTCGGATACAACAGAAAATCTGAAATTTACATCAAGGAAAACCGCTTATTTGTCCAATAAGGAAACATTTCGAAGCATCGTTGAATAGTTGAATACTTCGAAGGTTTATCATCACAGTATTTAAGATCATTTAAGATCATTTAAGATCATCGAAGCTCGGTTATGTTTCAAGAAATTTACTTTCGATGATAAACAGATTTTCTAACATCACGGTTAGAGTTGCAACCAATTCATTTTATTTTCATAAAAAACATTGGAAGAACGTCGAGGAGTTTACTACGATGCTGAACGAATGGGGATCATGGAGAATAAAACAAGAAACAATACACGGATATTGCGACTCAGCTGATGTTTCCATCGTGGATAATTATCGCGAAGATGGAAACATGGAATTATCATCGTCGCCGTCGGTACACGATCTAATAAACAATAGATAAAACTGTATATTTGAACGGTCCAGGAGGTGTGGTAAAACAACCAGAGTAATTGATTTATTTTCGGAAAGAACTCTGACATGATTGTGTTAACACCGACCCATCGACGTGTCCGTAGTTGACATCCCGAGGAGTAAAAGCATGTACATATCATAGTTTTTTTCGGTTTAACGGTACCGCTTGGACCAACGAACGAATGGGCACAAAATATATTCCTGGGATAATTATTTGGGATGAATTATGTGATGTACCATTGACGCTATTAAAAACATTCTTGGAATGGTTATTAATGAAAAACACCGCTGTGATAATGTGCGGTGATCATAGTCAACCACCACCATTTACTGGATTATCTCCTGATCAATGGCTGAAAAAGACAGTAAATTATCAAGAAGAAATTAACACCGATCATCGATCACTTGACGCAGAGTTAACCAAGTTAAAATCCGTGATACGATTACAATCGGATAAAATTCAATGCGAAATAACATGTTAAACAACGCCTGAAACATCAATTGTTGATTTTTGGGCGACGTGGGAACCAACAGATTTAATAATCGCGAGCAGAAAGAAAATCAAAGATCTACTTCAGATGAAATTATTTTATTTACACGAAGAAATATTCCCACTGGATCCCATTCCGCCTTGCTTCTAGACCCGAGGATACACGACGACAAAACATCGAGGTTGATATTCCTGGAAAATCTGAGAAACAAATATTGGTGTTAAATTATATTGTACTGGTTGATCTCGCTATTGTCAGAGATGCAATAAACGCCGATAAATCCCATGGAGGTTAGGCTACGCGATGACCATAAACTCGTCGCATGGATTAACACTCACTGATACGATTGTTTGGATCGTAGATGACTTCATCCAATGGTCAAATTTAGTTTACTTGGCGGTATCACGAGCACGTAGAATAAATCAACTTCGATGAGATTTAATCGATTTCAACGACGACAAAAATATCGTTGATACCACGATAAGAAAATAACTAGCCGAATATGAACAACAAGATAGACAAATGACAGAGAATTTGATCTCGATGTTGAATTTATTCTAAAATTAAAATAACAACAAGATAATCAATGTGCGAACTGTAATTGTATAATGGAATGGTCGTGGATATCCCCCAAACAATTTAATGCAGATAGAAAAGACAGTCACGGCCATACCAGAGATAATGTAACATTGACCTGTTTAGGGTGTAATCGAAATCATCGCGCTAATTGAGATCCCCATGTGGTAATTGAGTATCCTCGGGAATAACTTGTAATTGTTCACGAGTAAGTCCATGCTGTGGCGTGGTTGAATCTAATCTATAGATTGCTGGTTTATTTTTAGTTGTGACAACACTAAATATTTTATGTGACGTGATACTCAAAAGCTCTTTTTTAACCTCCTTCAGGTTCACCAGGCTTATATAAATATCTTATAGTGATATTGTTAGGTAATATCAGCGCTGAAAAAATCACGGCGGGGTAAATAATTGTTATTTTTTGTGATTGCGATAACCGGTTTCATGTTAATGGTTCGAGTAATTTCATTGTTGAGCGCGGCAATTACATCTGGTAATCTCTTGACCCATTCACGTGATCGTTTATCCCCGATGAATTCCTTCGCGTATTGATAATGAAACAATCGCTCAGCTAATGTTCGATTAAATCGTTCAACAAGTGCCTGATCGCGATGCATTACAGTATGTCCTCGTCGTATAGCAGTGTTATGTTGTTTCGTCGTTGATTATACATCATCTTGAAACTCTTTACCGCGATCAACCCAGATGAGATTTGGCCACCGTAGAGGAACTCGTCGATAAATTCTCTAAAACGCGGTGGCAGCCTCAAATGAGGACTTTGTCGTTAACGGTTCAGCTTCTTTATATCTACTCGCAATGTCAGCGACGGTTAACGCGTATTTGCAAAAATCTCTTTTGACAGTATCATGTGGCAGAAATTATATATCGGCCTGATGATATATCGGACTGATGATCTTCATTAAGGAACATTAACATCAAATTTTGCATATTGAAGTTTCTTTGGTCGTGGCAGAAAAATTTACCATATTGTTGCTTGGATAACCAATCTGCCGCGGTGGTATTTTTAAACCTTGCCGCGTTGCCAAGTTTATTAATTGCGGCGCTACCCTCTAGGAGCTCTTTGCAGCTGAAACTTTAAGTGATCTTAGTACTGTAGTGGGCTGATTTGGCTAAATGGACTATGTGATGTTCTTCTTATAGGATTTATAGATTTGTTTATGAACAGTGAGTCTGGCGGAAACCCAAAGCATTTCCGCTTTACGTCAGTCTCTTTAAGCAGTGCAAAGCTGGTCCCTAACTCAGCTATTCCACGGAGGACTCTTTTGAATTAATACTCTGCACTTGGTGGATCGGGTATGTTTATCAAGCAATGATGCGGGCAGTTATAGAGTTGTTCTGCTGTAGGATGTAAGCAAGTTGTTAGGTTTGCTTGCATGTCGTGCATTAGTTTGGTTCTACTTATCATACGGAGGAGTAGCACATAAAGGTGGCAAAATAGCGTCACAAATCGTAAACCAGGGTTTATATCTAACCGAGAATTTCTACCCCAATAGTATCTCTTACGGTGTTACAGTTATTGACGGTATTTTGTTTCTCTCGATATTGTTGAAATCCTCAAACTGATAATATGGCGCCTCATTCGAGGTTGCGCCTTTTGTGTTGATACGAATTAAATCATATCATTTATCAATAATAGTAGGAGAATCATTAACTACCTGTTTGGCACAAGAAAGACTAGCGACGACAATTTATACCAGTCCGTGATTCTGTCAGGATACATTACAAGAACGACAAGAATCTGAAGTTGATTCTGCAGAATGTGCTGAGCAATTATTCAAACCTGTCAGAAAAGCTACTGAAAGAGTTACAACTGTCAAAACAAACAGCTGAGCAAACTGCAAAAATAGCAAAAAGAACTAAACAAACAAATAGTATTTTACTATATCTTCCAACTGAAATAGCTGCTGCACAGTTACAACCGCAAGCAGCCACTGCTGACCCAACCGGAGTAGAAGCACCTAAAGAACAAGAACCGGAAGAAGTTACACTATCTGAAAAAATTACTAATGAGGCGAATAATGCGATTCAAAAGAAATGATAATCCGACTGATCTAGCTGGTTTTGCGTTTGTAGGTTTTTGTCATCAAGAAAGATATTTAAAACCCGAACATGATAAATCTGTATGAAGAAATGCCTGGTTTAAGTAAATATATCGAATAAAATATGACAAAAATGGAGTTTCAGAGACTGATCCAACATTCATGTTATACAAGAAAGAAATTAAAGATTTTGAAATAGATGTTCAGACTGAGCAACAACTTGGCTCGCAACCTAAACTACCTCCACCGCAACCTAAACCTCTTCCACTGCAATCGAAAAGTTAAAATCTTCTTGAAAGGAGAAAGAAAAATAATATAATGCGCCTGACACTAGTGTTACTGGCAATATATTTTCTCGAGGAAGCGGTCTTTTTGCCATTCCTAATAATATTCTTTCTCACATTTCACTATTAGAAATTCTCATAGAAGAAGCGCTGGCTTTAAATAATTTTCCTGAAATTATTATTGAAGCCGCTTATATATGTCGAAGATTGTTTCAAGGCGGTATAATGGATATCGTCGTTTATGAGAATTTATCGATGAACTCGTCGATGGTTATCACAGCGATTAGATATAACGATAACAAAAAAGATAGTCATACCTCTACAACATCATAAACCGGTCATGGTCAGAGCAGCAAACTCGCGATTACCCATTTATAGAACAATATACAGAGATGGTCTTGGTAATGTTATTCAAGGGTTATTTGCAAGAATGGCTCACAATATAGCACCAATCGCAAAACAATTCTTGATGAAAGATATTAATGTTATTGGTTAAAACCCTGCTGGTGCTATTGGTAATATTGCCAGTAAGCCATTTTCTGCAGTCAAGTAAAGACTAACACGCTCAATACGACGAAAACAGCAGCCACTGAAACTGGCATCTACAGAAATTATACCCGCTAATGTCAGTAAAATAATAAACCAAGCCGCGAATTAAAAAATAGTAATATTAATGAATCAAGGATCTGATGATGTACGAAGAAATATTACTGCAAATTTAAGAGCTGGAATTGGTTTGACATAGCGAGATCGCGATTTAGATCGCGAAATATATAATACTAATGTACAAATCTTCACCAGACTCTGCATTTGATATGGACGCACCTGTGCTCAAAGATGAATCAGTACGCAATCATCAATTTTATTCTAATAACGCAACACAACCGAATAAACGAGTCAGAATGGAATTTCAAGTTCATGATACAAGTAAATATTTCCTACCCGCTGAAGCATTTATTGAAGTATCAAATGTTGCAGATCATACACCATTTGCAGAAAATGCGAGAGTTGGTTTTATTAACTATGGGGTTATGGCGCTGTTTAGTATCGCTACATATTGCCATAACAATCCTGCCGTTTAGCCGGTCCATCAATGATGTTTGCTAAGGATATTATGGATAATGCTGATAATGTTCAGTATGTCGAATTACGGACACCATAGGATACAGCAGTTACTCCACGACCAGATGGATATGAAGTTAGACCAGGTGTTGATTTTGATATTATTGAAGGTGTTAGTACTACTTACAAGTTAGGATTTGCAACACGTGCAGCAATGTTGCAAGGACCGAGTAGATTATTTTCATGTGCAATTCCACTGCCTCATATATTTGTTTTCTTTCAGAAATGTTAGAAAGATTATCTATGGAGCTAAACATTCAGTAGTCCTTGTAAGAAACGGTGATAATAATAATGCAATCTGGCGTGTTCCTGGTGTTGCTATGGTAAAGTAAATATAACAGAACTCACATTGTGGATGCCAGTAATGACTCCATCGATCACTGCCGAGGATAAATTATTGTCATTTATGGATACAGGTGGTAAATCATTGCTATCATGGCTAACACAAGCGACAGATAGTATAGATAATACTATTAAGGGCATATTTACACGGCATAAGGCATCACAACAGAGTGTTTGTGCGCCACGACATATATTTGTTGCGCTACAGGATACAAGACGATCAAATTCTCACGAGCGGGGTCATATGATATTTGAAATCCTCGGTGTTTCTGAAGTGACATTAAGAATAAATGGCCAACAAGAACCATCTGAAAATATTTTACTTAATTATGGACAAAACTAAATAGCACGCGCACATCATCGTTTACTGACATTTATGGGACGTGACTTGTTGGATGTAGATTCTGGCCTGCAAATATCGCAATTAGATTTTAAAAATCTATATCCGATTTATTACTTTTCGTTGGAACATATTCATTTATAAAGACCGACTATTGTTGATATGAATATCCGAGCTCATATATATATATATATATATATATATATATATATATATATATATATATATATATATATAGATATATATATATATATATATATATATATATAAATGAGTCTTTTAGAGAATTCAATCAAGAGCATAAGCAACAACTTCCGCGACTGCAACAGCGCTTCCAAGAATCTAATCGAGATAAGCCATCACGCGAATTGAAATATTAAATCAACTTGTATCCGAGATGGAAAAAATTATTCTTTCGAGTAATTAAGGCAACAATTGATACTGACGACACATATCACCCTAAAGAAAAGTTTTTAGACATATAAAATAACAGAAGCTGATCTCGTAATTTATAAATTTCCCGGTTATAACACAGACGAACGAAAGAAACCTGCAATGATATCATCGATAGATCCTTTTTTCAAATTCCTGCTGAGTGTAGAAAAACACTAGCAACGGCAAATTTAACATCTGTGATCAGGGTCAATTTTGTGTTTAATGCAATTTATGGAAGTTATCAGATCAACACAGAAATATCAAGTCAGGCACAGCAGTGATATATTCTGTATACTTTCACTCCTCGAGAATCTCCTGGAAATTAAAATGTGCAAGAACCGGTTAATACGTTATATATCCGATGTCATTATTCACTGCTAACAACCATTAATATCAAACTTAAGGACCGGAACTCGAATTTGATTGATTTATCAAGCGAAAATTTACAAATAAATCTTTATTAAAATTTAATGACAAATAAAAAAAATCTGATTCAGAATAATATTATTTGGGAAAAATTTTCACACAAAATGGGACTATTTTCATTTTTTTTACTAGTAAATTCCCTATTAGAATTAGCAAATTGATTGCCGCGATTGATTTTATCAGGCAATTACCCTATCAGAATTAGCAAATCTGTCGTTGTGTACGAAGTTTAGTAGCAAATACACATTCAAAATTACGAAATCAGTCGGTGTGCACGATTTTAGTAGTAAATACCCTATCAGAATTAGTAAATCGATCGATGTGCACGATTTTTAGCAGTAATATTATTTCTGATTCAGAGCATTTCTGTGCAGACATACATTTATTTTCGTTACTCAAAATCCGGAAACACTTTCGTTTTCTATAATACTTTTTAACTGTCTTACACGTGTAGTAATATTTTTTTTTGTTTCATATTCTTTTGATAATGGTGATCTTTTTTCTGCTGCGTTAAAAACAGGTTTAAATTTCATTAATTCGACATCATCCGCAAATGATGCGTAAATTGGTTGGTGAATTTCCTTAATGAATTTATATTCCGATGGTAAAGTATATCTGTTTCCGCATTTAAGCTCCTGCAAATATTTAGTCAGAAAGAACTTTTCAGGATTTAGTTTATACGATAGTTGTTTTCCTTCATTTTTCAAATTTATAATAGCAGAAATTACATCATTAATATTTTCATAATTCATTATATAATAAATATATCTTTAGATAGTAAAATACAATGTAGCATGATGAGCGGTTATCATTCACCGGGTCCCTTTATGCGCCTTTGTGTCTTTCATACTATCTATTTTTTTAAAATAGATTTTTCTCTTTTTGACTTTTTGTTTTTGAGACTTTTTCGACCTAATTACCGTTTCTTTTGGCCGACATTCTTTCTGAATGTCCATT
Organism: Unio pictorum; assembly: GCA_030141615.1. Classification (NCBI taxonomy): domain Eukaryota; kingdom Metazoa; phylum Mollusca; class Bivalvia; order Unionida; family Unionidae; genus Unio; species Unio pictorum. The sequence continues at coordinate 361,350 of JARLTB010000217.1, forward strand.
GGGCTATTTCTTCAGTGTGATTTAGAGCTTATGCATCCCGCTACTGTCTATTAGGGGCGACACAAATTACTTTCATAAATATTCCTCCAGCGAATTTTCTATGTTAGGACATTTAGAAGGTTGTCTATCCGTTTCAATTTCATGCACACCCCTCAAGATCACCCCCCCCCCCCCCCCCGGGGAATGCCAAACGCATTAACCACGTTGGTCTATACGTTTTGGGAGGTGTACATGCAACTCTTTCGGGCTCGCGTCCCCACTTTATATAGAAAAACCGTTATTACGTAACGGTTGAAAATATGGGATTCGAACCTCTGATTCTGAGTACCATAATCAGACACCTTAGCGATGGTTCTTATGAGAAATATATGTTTCATAAATTATTACATAAATCATATTATTGCTGCTTTTAATAATACACTTACCGATGTGAAAAATAAATCTACCTTTAGATTGCAAAAAAATAATACTTCAATTTAGTTCTACTTAACAAGTTAGATTTGAAAAGTTAGTCATTTCTGAACAAAATACATGTACCTGATGGCGATTTCAACACATTGTACAATCTCTGAAGTCAAAGGGAGTAACTCTATTATTATTATTTTTTTACACATTCTTGGTAGAGTTATATACCTTGAATAATAATGCTTTGGTAAATCAGAACATTCAATATGAATGTTGCATGTTAAATGTTGCAATGTGTAAAAAGACATTTACATATTAATAAATACAATAAGTAAATAAATATATAGTGGACATTTTTCCTCTGTATTTAGTCTAGATATTCAAACCGAATTATCTGTCTATATATTTTCGAGAAAGTGGATTTAGTAATATTATCTGCGACATACTGAACTCCGTATGGTTTAATACTGAAATGTTTCCCTGCTGCATATAATGATTGAAATAATAATTTTCAACTGTCTCAATATTGCCAGATTTAACGGCTCTTCTCCTAATAATTCTATTATACTTTCCTGTAAACCCGTATACTGAATTCTGAATTTAAGTGATAGCTCGGAAATTGGAGAATTTTTTTTTTGATCGCTGTCAATTGTGATCGATCAGAAGACCATCCTGGACTTCTCCATTAAACACTTCAAAAATAAATCTATGACATAGATATATTTTTTCCAGCTGTAAACATTAGGGAACCATTATTATCGGCAACACCCACTGGTTTTTTTCTACCGACAGTGTCTGATTACACCATCAGGAGATGCTTCATAATTCTTGATCGTGGGATGCTTGACAAATTCGTGCCTCATTTATATATATATATATATATATATATATATATATATATATATATATAGATATTTCTTTATCATAATACCGTCAAACTAGCGATATCTTTTACAGCCACATTGTACACACTACTGTGTTTTCTTCGAACTCCAACAGCACATTGTAAACACGGTTTCTGACATATTCTTCCTCGTCGCACACTTTGTGAATGATATCCGCATAATTCATTTACACAGGATTTATTACAAGGAATTACAGACCTTCTCATGAACCATCTGCACTGATTTGTTTGGGGGTTTGGGGGGCATTATATATATATATATATATATATATATATATATATATATATATATATATATATATATATATATATATATATATATATATATATTAGTTGTAGTATGTAGGAGTTTGAGAGATTATCGAATATCAAGCCCTAGTAAACGAAGTTTAATATCCATAGAATCTCTCCTGAGTTACCAATAAAAACTCTTGCAACGAATAAAAATGTGATTAAAATAATTCGCGATGCCACGAAGGAATTTATCAGCGATGGAGTATCTCACGTATGGTAAACATTCTTAATCAATAATAGGGTTGATGCTACAATGAAGGATAAACTAGCGGCGAGTATAATCGCCAGTCTTGATAGTCGAAAGTATTTTGTATGAGTAAAATGTATTGTACTAGCAGAACTAGGTGTTTGGATTATTCGTGATAAAAATATGGTCCTTTCCTTGCTAACAAAAACGTCATTGTGAGTAAAAGTTCAAAACCAGGATTGTTGAGAGGTCTTGACAAACCATATTATAAGCGATCGTATCCTGTGATGGAATTTATCCGATAAATGAATAACCCAGTATAGATAGTCTAAACCGATGATATTTTCATCATTAAATTGTGTCGCTGAGCAAATAACAGAGCATTTTAAAAATACGATCCGTGGAAACGGACGGACAGATCTGATACGTGAAGAAAATAAACGAGTGGGCTGAATCGGTCAAAGATATCGGAGCTACAATATAAGGTGTATCAGGATTAGATCAAAACATTAAAAAAAATAGCAGGAGAAGTATTATACGAATCGAAATATAAATCAAAAGGAACACAATACATATCATTGATCATAATGTCCACGCGTGGACAAGCTTAGTAACAATATTTCCACGATATCGAACTGTAATATTTTATCCACATAATTGTTTCGGAACATGTATGATTATATTTACGCGTTAAGTAAAAACGATGATGTTTCAGAACGGTTAGTTAAGAGTTTCGATGATGAAACATTTGATCAGTTTGTAAGACCCAACGGCGAAATATATCGTACAGAGTATTTTGATGACGCGATGAGAAAATTCACACATGAGTTTTCAACAGAAAATACCAAGCAATTATTAACAGATTATTGTACAGTTCCGTCAGATGCTGCTCACTTTGCCATAGAGAGAAATCTGTGGAAGCCAACCCGATTTGAATGTTTCGAGGATGTACGCGAAAGTTGTGTTTGATACGGACACGGTGGATTATGGAGTACTAATATGATTCTAAAAATGTTATTTCGGTTGATATGGTCGCGTGTTATCCGGGAAGTTTTCTATGGTATGGAGAGTGTGCTGAATATTTAAACGATTTGTACACCCTTGCCACGAAATGACACGAGTTGCGATAAATGGACCACTACCCGATTTTTATCTAACCGGGTTCGTTCATGTAATATAATTCGAGTTTGCTAAAGGACCTCATTTTATCCGTTATGTTTGGTTCTTTGGTTTGGTAGACATTTCTCTGAAACATACTGGACACCAATAGTGTTATAACGATATATGATTGATTGCAAAATATTGATTTTGCTGATTATCGGCGAGGCAATTATATCATCTAAAAAGCAGACTGCGGTTTAGATACGACAACCTGATGATGTTAGTCTTGATAGAATTATTAACTATTACAAGGAAAAGTTTCATGATCTTTCCGAAGACTATATTGTTAAACGATCTAAGGAGATCTTTGAGCGCAGATGTGAAATAAGTGATAAAAACGCAAAAGATCTCGGTAGAAGAATAATCGGTAAATAATTTGTTGTTTGTTTCCCCACGAATGGTTAAAGAATTTGTAGATTATTATGAGAAGATAACTGAAGGTAATTGAGCGCTTGATCCAGAATTAATCGAGTTCAAGAAATTAATCAGATTACAGTCGGATAAAATTGAATGCGAGGTAGCGCGTAGAATAATTTCAAAAACTTCCATAAATGATTTTTAGGATAAAAGGAGACCGAACGATTTGATAGTAACAAGTAGAGAGATAATCAGAGACACACTTCAGCTGAGATTATTTGAAAAACATAAATAAAAGTTTCCAGAATTACCCGTTCCATTATGTTATAGACCAGCTGATACACGAAGACAGAATATTGAAGTTGAAGTTCCACGACATACTTAGAAACAGAATCTTGTGTTAAATGATATTGTTCAAGTTGATATCAGTGCTGATGAGGACGTGTTAGCGGATAAACCTCCCTTGACGCTAGGATACACAATGACGATACACTCATCTCAGTGGTTAACCATCTCTGATACAGTTGTTTGGATCATTGATGATCGCACAGAGTGGTCAAATTTAATCTATCTCGCAGTGTCACGAGTTAGAAGAACAAATCAACTTCGGAGAGTCATTTTAAATTTTACTGACACCAACAACGAAAGTATTAGAGATGACAAAGTAAAACAAAAACTCACTGGTTATAAACAAAGTGACCACAAAAATAATCGCGACTTTGATATTGATCCTTAATTCATAATGATGCTGAAGCAACTGCAGAATAATCACTGTTCCACCTGTAATTGTATAATGTTATGGCTGTATTCGGATAAAAATCCACAACAATTTATCGCGGATAGGAAGGATAGTAGTCGCGGTCATACACATGAAAATACGATGTTGACCTGCCTTGACTATAATAGACGCAGGGTGCTAGTTAAGTAATCGCGGTGGTAATTGTGTACCTTCTAGTATCACTTGTAACTGTTCATGTGTAAATCGACGCTGAGGAGCAGTTGAATCTTATCTATAGATTGTAGGTCTAAAAGTAGATCTTACTATGTTAGATATGTGTCGTAACACTCCAAATAGGATCAGTAGCTTTATTTTTTTACCACCTTCAAGTTCACCCGGCTCATATAAATATCTGACAGTCACATTACCTAATACTGGTTGTTTCGAAAACTCATTTCGTTGTAGCACGAGTATATATATTTTTTGTGATTGCGCTAATGTGTTTCATGTTGGTTTCTCGAGTAATTTCATTATTTAGCGCACCTATCACATTTGGCAATCTTGCAATCCATTCTCGAAACATCTTGCCCTGAATTATTTATTTCTCATACTGATATCCAAATAACCGCTCAGCAAATGTTCTATAAAATCATTCAAGAATTGCCTGATCACGATCTATTGCAGTATGTCCTCGTCTGATGGTGACATTATGTTGCTTCACCAGCAATGAAACTGCAGCATGAACGTCTTTGCCAGGATAGATCTGTAGCATCTGTGGCCATCGTAAAGGTCCTCGTTGATAAATTCGTTCAAATCCAGAAGCTACTTCTGCTGCTGTCTTTGTCGATAATGGCTCTGATTATTTGTATCTGCAATATCAACTACAGTTAACGCGTATTTATATGTTACTCGACGTCTAGTATCATGTGGTAAAAATAAAATATCAGCCTGTTGAACTTCATTTCGAACGCTGACATCAAACTGCGCGTATTCGATTCTTTTAGTCGGTGGATGATAAATTTGCCATATTGTCTGTCTTGATAACCAATCTGCTGCAGTAACACGTTTGACTTCTGCTGCTTCGGCGAGTTTATTAATTGCTGATTTACCTCTCCAGTATCTTCTTGGACTATAATAGATATATTCCATAATAATATCAATTCCTAGCCCCTAATAAAAGCTTAACTTTCATCGCAGTTTTTATTAACCAGCTAGATAATGATTGCTTGAAAGATTTATTAGTAATATAATTTAATTTATGAATTAATTTTTCATCTGCGAGATGTCTTTGCTGCAGATTATTATTTCTATGACATACATCATGAGCGTGACAAGCTCGATCAATAGCGTTTATCGGATACTCGCCGGGTTTTGGTTGATCATGAATATCAAGTCTCATATCAAGTCTTGTTCAAGAATAACAGTGATTATATCCCGGACGATGTTTTTCTCCTGGATATTTTGTTCACGGTGTTCCTGGTAATTTAATTAATTCTGCTGCAATATCACCTCTTCGGTTTTTTTCAAATATAAATTCGATTTGTCACCTGGGATAAATTTTAATTTCTTTCTCTCGCATTGTGCACACTTACCTGTAAGTACTAATCTATTATGTTTTTGTAATAATCGTTGTTAGTGTATCTGTCGGGGTACGCGCTCTACATTTAACACAATATAAATTCATAATATTATTTATAACAACATATATGTAATTGATTGTTATGCGACAAGAACGAGATAATCTTCACAACACCATCCAGTGTTACCAAATTATGTTCGTATAATTATAACAGTTCATCTAGAAGTGGAAAGACAAATATGTTACTTAATCTGATAATGAGATAGCTCAAGTGGGATAAGCTGTATTTGGTAGCACAATGTGTTACGATGTGTTAATATTTTAATTAAAATGCAAAATCGTTAGATGGGACGATATTATTAGTTTTATCACCTATATTGACGAAGTACCGAGTGTTGATGATATTGATGGGAGTATTAATAATTTAGTAGTAAATGATGATGTAATGTAATCCAGCTAGAGTATTTTATCGAGGTAGACAAAATACACTGATGTGATTTATGTAACCCAGCGATATAGACAAATTCCAAAAGTGATCAGAGAGAACAGCAATAATCTTGCTGTGTTTAATGGAGTTCACACACATACACACACACACACACACACACACACACACATACAAGCATTACCTACATTAGGAGGACCTTGTAAATCCACATACATTAGGAGGTCCACCTCAAGGAAAGCATTTATACGCTTCCTTTATAGCGGATTGTGTTTGATTTTAAACGAAAACATATATCATGGTCCAAATTTGTTGAAAAATTACTTTTTTGTTTTATTGATTTGATGTGTTTTCTACATACATTGGGGGGATGACACACATGTGGTATAGGACATACACTAAGGGGATACAGTTTTACACGCTTGTAGTTCCACTACACTTAAGAGGACTTCGCAGAATTACCTCCTCCTTGTCCATGAGAAAATTTCAGAAAGTTTTATGTCAAGGAAAGAAAAAGGCTGGATACTCGTGGATCCAGACTACAAAAACCCTAACTTGCATTTCTATGCAAAATGGCAACTGACTCAAGGCTGTATTAATTATAATACATGTATCTCCGATCGCACCAATTATTATTGACATAGCTTATGACGTAAAAAGCTTCGAACCAATAAAAGCTGGAGTAAGTCTTTACTACAACTTTTTCTTCCTTCAGTCATCCGACAAAGAAGCACATTATCTCTCAAGACTCGTTTAAGCGATTCCATTAATAAAAAGGTCATTCAACAATCGTGACAATCATGTTATCATGTTCCCGAACACTGTTATTGCGAAGAATGAAATATCATTATTTTTTCCTTTTCGACTTAATACAAACTGCGTCTCAAGTAATGAACAAACATTTAAAAATGATTTAATTGGATCACCTCTATATTGTTGTTTCATTGAAGAAAGTATACCACACATAATTTTCTCTTGCGAATATTACCTAGAACAAGGCCATGCAATGTTCCAAACCCTTGACATATGTTAAATTAACTTTAAATATATTTAATATGGTGATACAATGCTACCATATGAATTAAACATTCAATTGTGCAGGTCAATCTAAATTTGTTTGCTCAGAAATCAGGCAACAAAACGGAGTATATTTGTCTTTGATTAACCGAGGTTTTGGCTATCTGCCTGTCTTTGTTGTGGTATATTTTGTCAGTTTAAAATCTTTTATAGAATGATAGAACGGATGTTATTGCATGTGTATAAAACAGTGCAGAAATGCATATCTCAATGTGATTTTGTTTTTCATTTCGCCCCTGTTTTGACATATTAAAACATGATTTATAACGTTGTAGCTTAATAATTGTTAAGATAGGATCAATAATTGTCTCATTTCTAGAAAAAAAAACAGCTCCAGTGGCCTAGTTGTTAGAGCGTCCGTTTTGGATGGGGAAGGATAGCGGGTTCGAACACCGGATGAGTCATACCAAAAGCTTATAAAAATGTTACTAACAGCTGTTTTACTACGCTCGAAGTACTAAAAGGTTTTTCTGCCTCTACCGTCCTTGTCCTAATAAAAAAACAAGCTCAATGAATCTCTATTTTGGAGCAGTTTCCGAATCTTCTGCAGATGAAAATTCGATACGTGGCAACCTAATTATTCTTGGAGATTTCAGCTTTCATATTGACTGTACTGGAAACCCATACACGTCAAAATTCCCTGATTCCACTAATGTTTTCAACTTTCAACAGTCAGATTACCAACCCACCCATAAACTTGGTCACATTTTAGACTAGATTCTTCATATACCTGATGATAATAATATGCGACCCACCCTTGTATTCCACGAATGCGCATCAGATCACCTCTGCATTGTATGCCATCTCGACGTATCAGTCCCTAACCCTCTACCCTTATTTGCTACTAAGAGAAACCTCCGTATGATAAATAAAATCAAACTAATGCATGACATCCATGAAAACCTAACAAATTTTCTTACAGCAGAACAACTCGATAACTGCCCGTGTTCGTTGCTTGAAAAACATGCTCAAGCCACCAAGTGCAGAGCATCAAATAAAACGTGTTCTCCGTGGTGTAGCAGTGTTTGGGACCCACGTCACACTGCTAAAAGACACCACCATAAAGTAGAGAGGCTTTGGCTTTCCACCAGACTCACTATTTATAAACAAACCTATGAAGCCGCGAAGAAGAACGTCGTATAGTCCATGTATCCAAATTATCCCACTATAGCACTAGGATCACGGAGTTCCAGCTGGAAAAAGCTCTTCGAGATAACTAACAAACTAATATCAATAAAAAAAATGTACACCACTTCAAAACTACCTTCTCTCCAGTAGACCTTCCGGACCTACTTGCAAATTTATTCCTTGACAAAGTACAAACCATTACAGATACGCTTGACAACACAATTGCAATTGACTCGTCGTCACCTTACAATTACGATACAGAATTTCAGCGACAACCAACAGAAGAACTTGAACCTGCCTCTATGGATTTAGAACGGAAAATCGTGATGAAAAATGCAACAAAATCATGTGAACCTGATCCAAATCCGACATCACTGCTGCTTGAGTGATTTGACCCAATATTGCATTGATTAACTCATCTTTTTAATATCTCTCTCTCATCTTGGGAATCCCCATCATTTTTCAAAACTGCCATAGTAAAGCCTCTGCTGCAGAAATTAACACTTGCCCATGATGATAAAATGGGCCATCGACCAATTTCTAACCTCCCGTTTGACTGCCAGCAAAAATCGTAAAGAACTAAAAATGTTTCCTATCTTACGGAGTTCACTTGTTTGCTTGCTGATGTTTGATATTATGGTTATTATCTTTCAGTTAATGCCACTAAAACACTTTTGTGTTCATTAGTACTTTCAAGACTGGACTATTGTAACTCAATTCTATCTGGTTCGTCACAATATTTACTCCAGATACTTCAAAAAGTTCAAAACACACTCTTTAGGGTACTTCGATCAGAGCACACCTCACCACTGCTGTGTACCCTACACTGGCTATCAATTCGATATAGAATCAAACACAAAATTTGTTCTCTGTGCTATGTTTTAATGACAGACTCCAGTCCAACATACCTATCCAGTCGCACCCATGTGCATACACCAGCTAGATCCTTACGCTCTTCTTCTGATAATCGTATACTCATTGTTCCCAAGGTGAAAACAAAGTCATATGGACAACGTTCATTTGCACACCAGGGCCCGGTGACGTGGAACGAATTGCCCATTGAAATTAGACACTAAGACACAGTGGTCCCTTTTAAGAGTGCTCTTAAGACTCACCTGTTTCGACTGCAGGGACAAACTTAGCGACCTAATCATGTTTTGTATCTTATATGTTTTTAGCATGTTTTTATGTTTTCTAATTTCATTGTTTTTGTCATTTGTTGTTCTGTAGTGTAGTCATATCATTATTGATGGTGTAAATGTATGCATGCATGTACGTAAGTACGTACGTATGTGGGGCCCCTAATGGCCGAGTGGTCTAAAGCGTTTGTCGTTACGGATCACTGCCATCTCACCTCTGTCTACGTGGGTTCGAATCTAAGATTCGGCTAATGTAGTTATTTGAGAAAGCTGGGTAGTTCTTTCCTGGGGTTTTCCGGGTTCTTCATCCACCAATAATACTGGCCGCCATGTATAGCCAGCCTATCGTGTGCTGAAGGATGGCGTTATACCCTACAACAACAACAGGAACAACAACAGCGTACGTACGTATGCATGTATGTGTTGTCTCATTTGGAGTATTAATGTATACTTTGCATGTACACTAATCACACTTGATATAAATGTGCAAACACCGCAATCGCGATGTGCTTGCATGAATAAATTCTTCTGGGTTCTACTGAATTCATGTATGCAGTATAATCTACAAAACGATATGGACTAATTGAACAAAAGTGACTGTTTTTCTTTACTTTTGTTTGTCGCAATACTTTTTCTAACACAATATTAATAAAAACTGGTCACACATGACTCCCCAAAGAAGCGGCTGTAATTAATTTTTTTGTCGTACATTTATGTTATATTGCTCGGGGAAAGACGTTTGTTTTCATGCCGATTTAAGGTTATATGAAAATATAATTCAATATTGAAACACACTGTCTACACTCTGTTGATTATTGGTAACTGTAGATTTGCTGGATCGCTGTTTACAACGGTATACTTGGATTCTTTTAGTGCTGCAAGATTTTAGCAACGTGTTCAGATTTACCGAGGATTTAAAGAACACATATGTATAGTTTTTAGAGTGTATTTAAGCTATACAATCTGAAAGTAACACCATGGGTCGTTGGTATTTTTGTAATATATTACAGTATCGAAGCACGTGCAAAAAATGCAAAGTAAACCTTTAATTTCTTATTAATGGTATCCTGATTATGAAAAAATATTTTTTTAGACCAGTGTGATGTACAGTGACTGTTAGAGAAGTCAGCTTGACACAAATTAGATTGACTTTGAAAGAAACAACAGAAAATGTTTATATATATTGCGCTTAATGATAGTGTGCGTGTGTGCATATGTTGGGTGTTGGGCTGTTGCATTGTGTTCAACGTATCATGAGATACCTTGACTTATCATACCAATCATGAAGAACACAATACAATATGTTTCATGAATGGTCCGTACGATTCATGAGAGGATTAAAAAAATATCGAACAAGTGACATTAATTGTGCACCTCAAATATCTTAAACAAAACAGTGTCTCGTATCAGTCCGATCATCTCCGATTATCATAAAGACGGTGAAGCCAGGTATCTTGACAAAACAATCAGACAGATTTTCATTTTGAGGTCATTTAGGAAAGATATTTAGCTGGAAGGACTATGTCTGTCGAAAAAGGTGCTTCATTTTTTAATGAAAACACGTTGAAATACCATCCGTTCTATTATACTGATGTGCAAAATTTGTTTTATTTGGTCGGCCTTTCTGACCGTCCAACGATTATTAACACTATTATGCAATAACCATTCCACCTAAAGAAATAAACATACGCTAAATATATAAAGACCAATAGATGACCTGTCTGATCTTAAAATATTCTTAACGATTACTGCTTTTGTTCACTTTATCTGTGTCTGGACTTAAAACAAGTCGAAAAGGCACGTGTTGATGTATCTGCTTATTTAGATCATCTCATTGGACTTTTGTCTGCTTTAATATTTATCTCAGTGTCGTGTGTTGGTATATTTTTCACGGTGACAATGTAGAACAGTTAAAATTACATGTGCGACAGTCGGCTAGCATTGGACTTTTAACGTTCATTAGATGCTTGGCTTTTATTTAAGAATTTTTAGTAAAATTAAATCATTTCCGGTTATACATTAACTTGGCATTTCTAATACAATGCCTTTAACTCATCATTAGTACAGACTCTCATAGCAACTAAATAAATAATGGTACAGTTAAAACGAAATCAAGCAGTCCAAACTGTGTTAAAATGGCTTAGTGCAAAATTGTAATATTGGGAATTATTAGACTACCAGCACACATAATACGTTAGAATGAAATAGATACAAAACTGTTCATTAACCACTGACGGTACTGCCTTAGCCATACCTTCTCAGGTAAAACACTACAACACTACACCAAGCAAACAAACTAGATAATGCAAATAAAGAAATAAGTCTTTCTTACTATCATACAAGTATATGATACTTGTAGCATTTTAACATGTAAGTCTAAACCACATACATAGACACGTTGGACTTTCCAATCTACAGAAGTTGTTGTGTAGGGATCCTTGGAATCAAGGTAAACGTATGACTCGTAACAGGATTCGCGCCAGGGTTTGATATTGCTTGGTCAAGAAATTCCTTTCTTTTTTTACAATATTTCTCGTGTCAAAATAATGAAAATATGTACACTGGCTTGCACTGTTTTCAGCTATGATGTACAATGTTATTTAACAACGGTATCATTTATCCTAACACTTCATTAAATACGGTTCCATTTCAATCCCGTACCATTTACCCCATGTAATAAATTATATCAGTCGGGTTTCCAAGATGAACTCATTAATATTCAATAGCTCTAAGTACTATTTTTGTCAATGTTCTGTTCTCATTAGCTGGTTATTGTAAAATAATATATTGGTTTTAATCAATGACACCTTTAGTTGTATGATTATTAAAAGATTCTATATAAATCCAGCAAGGTATTTATTATTATTTCGACGATGTGAACAGTACATTTAAATATGTATGTTTATAAACATCCAAATTAGGTATTTAAACTGTAGAAAAAGAATTCTACTGGAAAATGTTTCAGCAGCATAAAGAACTCAGGATTGCCGAATCCAAGACAATAAAACACTTTATAGTACCTATATTTGCTCTTGGTAGGCCAAATTTTCACGTAATGGCTCGTTTTAGTAGAAATTTAAATTTAATCGTCTTTTTGTGAGTTTTTTGCCCCCTCACAAATTGCGCATGAGCGGAATTTAATTTCAAATTTGCATAACATGATTAAAAATAGCTATACTTGTACAAAAATAACAAAAAAAAATCAAGTTTAAAGAAGGAATAATGATTAATATAATCAAAATAGAAATATACAACATTGTTACTTCCTTTTAGCTACGATATGAAATGACATACATGTATCCCCACAAGACGAAGTACACGTTTTTTGTTATCGGAAAATAAAACACTCTAAACTATTAATAAAGATATTTCGATTAAACTATTGAAAACTAATTTACTCTTTGCACAACGCACTAGACTGTGTCGCTTTAAAAACTGTTCCGTTGTTTCAATTTATTTTTAAAAAATCCTGTTAATACTGGTAAAAAGGAATAATTGCTGCATTCCTTATGTCGGTACACTTTATGAAGAAGAAAAAATCGGCACACTTGAAATAATCCAAAGAAACCGAACTTAGAGTCCTTATGTCGGCAGACTCCCTAATAAAAAATCGGTACAATTAAAAGATACCAAAGTAAGTTTCCTGGTTGGTTTGCTTTGTAAAGAAAAAACATTGTACGTGATATCCTGTTGGTTAGTTTAAGCAAGGACTGTACTGCTCGCTGTCAGTTCTGTTTATTCATCACGATGGCTTATATTTGTTTTTGCTATATGTAATCATAATTGATGTTTGCGAAAGCAAATAGTATATACTTGCTTTAATAATACTTTCGTAACCCATGCTAGTGAAAAGATTATCATTTGCACTCACATTTGCACTCACATTGAATGTATTCTAAAATAATACATTTTTATTTGCGAGATATCGTCTTATAGTTGACCTGGATGCAATTCACTTTTGGTCATCTTGCACCGTGTAACTAATAATGCATGAACGGCAGGTGCCCTCAAGAAATCGAACGATATTTTCGTCGCTTTTGCGATTTTGTTATCTGACATAAGCGATAAACACAAACAGAAAGGATGCATTCGCAAGCCGGCATCCGCCACATAAACGGAGTTCGTGCATATATGTTGTTAGTATTTTCGCATGATGAAAAAAGATGGAATAAATTATAACAATGCAAAGTTAATTACTTTCCTTTTATTTCCAAACGAATGTTTTGTTTATCAATTTTATTGTACCGTGTGTGTGGTGTATGGGGGTGGGGGTGGGGGCACAAATTCAACACACAATTAGTTCCTTCCTTATTTGTATGTAATAATTTATCAAATATGATTGACGATACTGACTAGTAATGACAAGCTTGCAATTTACGCGCTCATCCGCTAGGACAAGTCTCTCCCTTTCCTCTCCATCTGTCTCGTGTGTAATCGAGTGTGTATTATATGCATCAGTGTTACAATCTGAAGCCTAAATGAAATATATTTGTTATAATATCTCATTTCGCTACCCTTAGAAACTTGAATTCGTAATCTATAAAATATTACCTGTCAAGTATTTTTGTTTATAAATCGATATCAATAATCTGAGCGGAAGACATACAGTGAGAGTTACATATATTTTATTAGCATGAAAATAAATGTATATAAATATTCTAACTAGAATGAGCAAGATATGTCAGTTTATGTTTTCTCTCTCATATATATATATATATATATATATATATATATATATATATACATGTAAGTAAAGAAGTATGAGTATTTGTTTGTAATGAATATCAAGATAATTTTGCTTGTTTAAAGGTTGTTTTTTTGTTCCTTAAAACATATTCCTACAACCTATCTTACGTAGTATATCCCTGTTGTTTGAAGAAAGAGAACAATTGTTAAGTTGGGCCGAATTCTTTTTGGATCAATTTGCCTATGATGATAAGGTCCAACGTTTGTCAGTAATATGTACAAATTCAATATTAATTATAAGTACATAGTTGCCTATAGCTTCAAATAGTTATAAGTGTTTTTCTCTTAATATAAATATTAAGTAGATGAAAATGAATGTGTTTAACTGTATGAAAAATGATGTTTAAAGAATATGAATTATTTTAAGCGTTTGAAAATTTGACATTATGATTTAATAAGCATTAAATGAATACTAAGATTCGCATTTAAATGCAAGAATTACTTGCCATTAGTGTCAGTTATATATATATATATATATATATATATATATATATATATATATATATATATATATATATGTATATAGTAAATGTTTGTATTTGTTGGGTTAAAGATCTAATTATGGTTTAGTGAATATTAAACTTAAGTTCAATGAAATCTTAAGTAATGAGTTCAATAAACCTATTTTGGGAGTAAATTGTAAAGACCGTTGTTAATGCATACAGTTTCTTTTTTAACAGCACAAATATGTGATTATGTAAATAGTTACTGCGTATGAGCTGTGATAAAATCGTTCTTACGAGAAGAATAGTAATTCTGCATTCTTTGAACTTTTAAGGTTTTATTTAGGTTCTCCTCCTGGCAAAGAAAGAATATACCTTGTGGAACGTCTTTAAATCACGTAAACATCTGTATGATAGTATTGAGCTGAATCATTTATACTCTAGATTGATTGTTCTGTGCATATAATATAAGTAGCTTTTTTGTTGTTGTTGTTGTTGCTTTTTTGTTTTTTTGTGGTTTTTTTTTTTGTTTCTTTTTTTTCTCACTCCATAATATCTGCCGTAATCTTATTTGAAATAAGATTTTGTGTGTGTACCGACCAGAATATTTCGGCTATTTTAACTTACATCGAAAAA
Organism: Unio pictorum; assembly: GCA_030141615.1. Lineage (NCBI taxonomy): Eukaryota > Metazoa > Mollusca > Bivalvia > Unionida > Unionidae > Unio > Unio pictorum. The sequence goes on from JARLTB010000217.1 coordinate 376,569, forward strand.
TTCCAAAGGATATTAAAGCATGTTATTAAATCGTGCTTTCACATGGAGAATATTTAAGTTTTCCAGCACGTCATCATAAACAATAACTAGAGTTCGTCAGATTACACTCATATAGTTATTCATCTGCCACTAACTTCAACTAACTTTAAAATGTGTATAAAATTTTGAAAGTTGAAATATACTCATTTAAAGTCTCGTAAACAGCGAATACGTAACATTACTTTAAAACGTACTATTTAATTAAGTATCAATCTTTATTTTATCAGTACATTTAATAATCGGATCTAACTAAGCTTAAAACATTAGACTAGGAAAATGTTATCTACGATGCCGACTTGACCTGCACTTAACCGTTAGTTTTGCATAACACCACATCTTTAGCTACAACAGATGGCTGTGTTGCTATGGTGATTGTGAGCGGAAAGTCTGGGATAGAATACTTTGATTGTAGGTTTGCTGTATGGCGGATTTCTTTCGTTTTCCACCAGTTCAAGACAAATTCGCTTTTACTAAACCAGTCCTTACATTATATATTTAATACTTGTACTATTTATCTCATTACAGTGTATATACCAATTATGTATATTTTTTTTTTTACTAAAATGTTTGCATGAGATGGATTCTGGTAATATGTATCAAATTTAAGATATAATGTACGCGAATCCAGAGGCGTAGCAGGGGGGGGGGGCAGGGGGGTACATATGTCCCCGGGCGCCAAGGTACAGGGGAGCCAAAATGAGGCTTACAATGTTACATTATATTAAGTAAACAAGGGTAATAAATCGGTCACAAGATCGCTGGGGCGCCAATTTTATAGTTCGTCCCCGGGCGGAAATTATCATCGCTACGCCTCTGCGCGAATCGTTAGATTTTCTTCTTATGTCGTTAGGTTAAAAAATATATTATATACTCAAAACTTCTGTCACTAGTACTTTTTTAATAAATGTCCTTACTTCACTGATACCTGTTGGTTTAGGTTTGCGAAAAATGAGTTAGGTATAGTGTAGAAAATTAGTAATAGTTGTAAGAGTATTAGAAAAAATGATAGTAGCAGTAGTAATATTAGCAGTTTTTATCGAGGCTGTCTTTTGATAATACAACAACAACAACAACAACAACTAATAATAATACTACTAATAATAATGATAATATTAGTCTTCAATAAAAAAGGTATTCAATAATAATAATAATAATAATAATAATCTCCGTTGGAAGTGACTATTCGTGGTTTTGTTAGAACATTCTTCATGACTACAGTAACACCTTGAATTGTTGAGTCGCTACATTTATCCGATATTTTATCAAACATACTAAATTTTTATTTAAGACACACAGTAACCTTGATCTATATCGTCATTAATTGGTCTTACACGCTCACGTCGCTGCAGTCTCTGGAAGCGACGTTTTGTTGTAGAGTTCGAACGTCTATAATGACTACAGTCCATAATTGAAATATTACATTTATCCGACCTTTCGTCATACACATTACCCTTAACCTGTATTGAAATTGAGGGGTCTTGCACACTTATATTGATACATCTTCTATAAGTGACCTTTCACTGTATTGTTAGAACGTCTACAATGATTGCAGTCCAGTTATTGAAATATTGCAGAGTAAAACGAATGTTCAGCAATATTATAGAAATGAACATTTGACTCCTATCATGGTTCTATTATGTCTAAACTTTTTAACTATATAAAAATGTCTACTTGAGAAATAATTCATTCTTGCATTTAACATCTGATGCAGAACACGTAATATTGCTAATTTCATTATTTCATTAGGGCAGAATTATTCATTCAACTAATTATTCACCAGAAATAAAAAGTGTTCACCAAAAATATTGTTGTGACTGGAACATTAATTTGGAAATTTGGGGAATTAAGACAAGAAGACTTTCGTATTATATTATTGTGATACATTAAAACAGTGTTAGCACAATGTCGTTATTGGCATGTCCGGATAGACTTTATCTATTAAAAGTGATACATTCGGTATGAAAAATTATATCTCAATATTCGAGTGTGTAATGAACATGGTACATCTGATGTAGATGAATTTGATGCATATATCGAATAAATCATTACACACAGAGACACCTTGAGAAATTCCCTGGAAACTATTCGAAAATTCATTGACAAATTTGACAATATTTTGGACTAAAATTGAGATTTTGCCAATCTTGTGTTAAATTTCAAGGAAATAATGTAAAACGTTGTCAAGGTTTACCTACTAAAGTAAAGGTCTGATCTTGCAGTAATATAACTGTGAAATTAGGCAAACTGGCGTAGCGAGGGTGTTCAGTGCCCGGTGCGAGGTTCATATTGTTTTTGCCCCCCACCCCCCACCCCACCCTACCCCACCCCTGGCGTAGACGAGAGTATTTGGCGCCGGAGGTGACTGGAGAAGCACGCGTGACCTAGATGCGGTATGAACCAGAGTTAATCTCAATCATGGCACGGACCAAGTTAATTACTTAGTTGTTTATTCATTGTAAAAGTATACACTGATACCTCACCACTCTTTTCCGGCGACCCCCCCCCCCCCACCGCCCTGCTCAACACGACACCTAGTGCAATTTGCACCCCCGTAGCTACGCTATTGATTAGGGACATTAAAAGAAATGGGAATATGATTACAGATGTCCTTTCACCTAATTTTGTACTATAATTTTTTGTTTTACATATCTTGTATTTTTCATGATGCATATTTTTTTCCGTTATGAGATGAGGTATGATGTATTTATATGTTCATTTTACTTTTGGCGCACGTCTCTATATAATGTTTGGTTTAAAGTCTCCACAGAATTTGTAAATAGATGTTGTAAAGATTCTAACCATGAACATATTTACAAGTTTGGAGCTATGATCGCCTAGTTAAACTCAGGCGATTGTATACATGAGTAAACCTTGTGCTATATTAGATGGTATAGTAAGGTCAATCAAGTAGGGTATATCGGGAAAAAAAATAGTCGTCATAATTTCGTAGAGATGTTAACAAGGATAGAACTGAAACATTACTTCCCGTCTTATTCAGATTCTTTAAATAAAACAAATTGCATTACGTCAACTTATACACACGTACATTATGAAAATTTCATTTCATATTAAAATGGATGTACTAGAAAAAACTGTGGGCATTGAAAAAATTTAATGCATTACCATTTTTCTTACTTAAGGGTAGTTTAAACTGAATAATGAATGATCGAGTTAATTCAAAAGCAGACCGAATGTGTTAAAATATATATATATATATATATATATATATATATATATATATATATATATATATATATATATATATATATATATGTATGTATGTATGTATGTATGTATATATATATATATATATATATATATATATATATATATATATATATATATATATATATATATATATATATATATATATATATGCAAGAATGTCTATTTTATATCCGTATTAATATGCCCAATAATATAAATGTTTCTCCTCATGAAATACACTTTTTTCTTTCTTAAATATGGTTGTCTTCAAGATAATATTGATTACAAAAGCAAAACTGATCGTGAAATTGCCTTGACTCGTTTGTTGGATGAAGGTAACAGCTTATGCAAATTACCTACATTAAGAAGACAACACATTGCATACGATTGTGGTTATCATTATCATGATTATTATTATTATTATTATTATTATTATTATTATTATTATTATTTTAATTAAAACAGCAATGTAGTTCAGTCCTGAAAAAAAGTCAAGTCAATCCATCAGCGTATTTTCTTCAAGTAACTTTCCACAGATGCCAATTCTAAACTATATAAATTAAATACATCAAAAATGCCAGGTATAACGTTCGGAAAGGAATTGCTATTATTTATATGCAATATGCTCAGGAAAAGAAAACAATAATGTAGATAGCGTATGCAATGATGTTTAGTAACATTTATTTTGTAAACAACATAATATATAGCTACTAATTTTCCATGATTTTGGATTATATAGTCCAAACATTATTACGTCAATATATCTTTTTTTCCCCTGACCCTATGACACTACATTGTCCGACTAAAAAACTCGTCTCTCTGATATTTGCCATGTATTTTTTTCTTTCTATAATTAATTATTAGACCTTATGTTGTTGACAGCTTAAAGATCTAATAGAAATGAACATTTGACTCTCATTATGTTTCTTCTAATGCACACATTGTAAAAGTATACACTGATACCTCCAGTTCTCTTCTTCCGGTGACTCCCGCGCCCCTCCCCAGGACAACTCTAAGGGCAACATGCACGCCCTTAGCTACGTCACTGGTTTTGAACTTTTACAGAAATGGGAATTTGATTACAGAGGTACTTCCACCTAAGTTTGTACTATAATGCTTTGGTTTACTTATCTTGTACTATTCATGATGCATCTTTTTTTCCGTTATGAGATGAGGTCTTATGTATTAATACGTTTATTTTCCTTTTGTTTCACGTCTCTATCTAATGTTTGGTTTTAATTCTATCCCGTAGATTGCATGCATTTGTAAATAGATGTCAAGATTCTAATTATCAACATATTTACTAATTTGGAGCTAAGATCGGCTATTTAAACCCAGTTGGTTGTATACATGAGTAAACCTTATGCTATGTTAGATCGAATAGTAAGGTCAATCAAGTAGGGTGTATTGAAAAAAATATAGTCATCATAGTTTCCTTGAGATGTGAACAAGGACAGAACTGAAACATTTCATTTCTTATTCAGATTCATTACATACAACAAATTGCATTACGTCAACTTATACACACGTACATTATGAAAATATCTTTTCAATTTCAAATGGTTTTCCCAGACAAAACTGTGGGCGTTGAAATAATGTACAGAGTTACGATTTTTCTTACTGAAGGGTAGTTTATACTGAAGAATGAATGATCGGGTCAGTCCAAAACCATAGTATACCCAAAGAGTTTGAAATATGGTATATATGCAAGAACACCTCCTTTATATAAGTTTTCATATGCCCAACAATAGAAATGTGTATCCACAAAATAGTATAGATTACATAAGCATAACTGATTGTGAAATTGCCTTGACTCGTTTAAGTGATTAAGGTAACATATTATACACATATTACCTACATTAAGAGGACAACCCCATGTTTACACACCAACATTAGGAGGACCTCTTACATTAGTAGGATATCCTCCTTATGTATGTGGAGTAACACGTGAAAACCGGAACAAATGTAACTATACGTGAATTTATAAGTATAACTGTGCATATTAGATTGCTGATATTACATCAGCACGAGATGGCTACCATTATGTGTCCTCGGGTAACTCATTCTTGTTTCAATTAAAAATAGTCAATTTATGCGGCTGTGATGTCAAGAATCAAAAAGAAAATAAATAACAAATGCACATTAGGAGCAAGTCTAAAATGGAGTAATTTTTCAAGAAATCCATACCCATGGCAATTGAAGTAGGAGTAGTATAATAATAATAATAATAATAATAATAATAATAATAATAATAATAATAATAATAATAATGACCATTGTAATTATTATTATCATGATTATTATTATTATTATTATTATTATTATTATTATTATTATTATTATTATTATTATTATTATTATAAACAAAACAATGTTGTTCAGTTCTTAAAAACAGTCAAGTCAATCCATCAGTGTATTTTACATCGTCATTCTTAAAGTAACTTTCCACAGATACCTATTCTAAACTATATAAAATAAATACATTAAAAAGTGCCAGTTATATTGTTCGAAAAGGAATTGCTATTATTTATATGAGCAGCAGGGAGGTTGAATCCGACAGACAACTTTCAGAAGCGTCCATTTGGCAAACCAAGGCTTCCTCCAAATCGTAAAAAAGCGTCCATTTGGCAAACCAGAATAATAAAAAAACACGCCAAAGTCGTTGGCGCGCTCTCTGCTGCTGTTATGGGGTTAACCGAATTAATTATAAAATACGGTCTAATCCAATACGATATCGTGTCCGAGGATCGTGTATATTTATCGTTACAAATCCATGTGGGGTAGCTCGAGCACCAGAGAAGAAATTTTGGAATTGATTATAATTCATACCGGAGCACCATGTTTGCCAAATATTTCGTAGCGTATGAGTATCAACTCCGTTAAATATACACAACAAACTACAATTATCTCTGATTACGTTTGGAATTTGTGTGTAGCATTGAGTGAGGTATATCACGTCAATGTTTTTGTGACTCCCTCGGGAAAATATTGTAGCTGGATTTTTTCGTTATCTAACATCACATCATCGTACACAACATGATTGTTAACGCTTCCATCCAGGTCTTCCACTGATGGCGCTTTGTCAATCTCTGTAATAAACTCAATAACATCTTCGGCGGCAATTTCTGAAGCATTTTCGTTGTAATCTTTTAATACTTGATAACAACGTTGATCGTCTACGCTTGGGGCAACTAAATATAATTTGTCCCATTTTAGGTATTTCATTATCAACGTTAACAACAACTTAGTTTTACCACTACCTGAAGGCCCGCTGATGATCATCCGAATAGAGTTTGGTAACATTGGATGATGTTTAACTTGTTGTTTTTTCTTTAGCGCTGAAAAATCAATTACTTCCATTAGATATAACATAATAATAGTATGGATTTATATTGTGTAAAATGTAGGAAATATACACCAACTCTTGAACCAACGAAAGTTATCATAATAAATAAAAAATAAGTGGTCACCGGCACGTTTGCAATTTGTGGTGCAAAAAAATACCGATTTTAAAAAAACTGGGAATATGTCAGACATTTGGCCAAGATTCTTGGAACCCCCTGGGTCAAGTGCATTTGAGAATTTCCAACGCGGGAAAAACATAGCTGCTGTGGACCAGGAACACGATTAGATATCATACTCGACGACCAGTTGTTTTTCCTTTAGCGTGGAAAAATCAATTACTTCTATTAGATATAACATAATAATATTATGGATTTATATTGTGTAAAATGTAAGAAGCATACACCAACTATTGACCCAACGACTGTTACCACAAAAAATAACATTGAAGCGGTCACCGGCAAATGTGAACTATGCGGGACAAGAAAATATCGATTTGTAATTTTTAAAAAAAGCGGTGGTGATATCGCCGCCAAGCTGTCTAAACTCACAGGAACACCATGGGCAGAGTATCAAGGTGAAAAACACCTTACAGGATATAGTTATTGTGGACCGGGAACACGATTAGATATCAGACTTGATAGTCAAGATAATCCTAACCCGGGTGAAAATCCGATTAATGCAATTGATGAAGCGTGTTGGATACACGATATAGCTTACCGGAGCGGTGATCGACAACAACGTCATCTTGCAGATGTAAAATTATTCATGCGTTGAATTAAATTAAAAACATTAAAAATGCCAGGTATAACGTTCGGAAAGGAATTGCTATCATTTGTATGTAATATGCTCAGGAAAAGAAAACAATATTGTGGAGAGCGTATGCAATGATGTTTAGTAACATTGAATTTGTAAACAACATAATATATAGCTACTAATTCTCTATGATTTTGGATTATATAATCAAAAAATTATTACGTCAATATATCTTTTTTTCCCCTGACCCTATGACACTACATTTTCCGACTAAAAAACTGGTCTCTCTGATATTTGCCATATATTTATTTCTTTCTATAATTAATTATTAGACCTTATGCTGTTGACAGCTTAAAGATCTAATAGAAATGAACATTTGACTCTCATTATGTTTCTTCTAATGCACACATTGTAAAAGTATACACTGATACCTCCAGTTCTCTTCTTCCGGTGACTCCCGCGCCCCTCCCCAGGACAACTCTAAGGGCAACATGCACGCCCTTAGCTACGTCACTGGTTTTGAACTTTTACAGAAATGGGAATTTGATTACAGAGGTACTTCCACCTAAGTTTGTACTATAATGCTTTGGTTTACTTATCTTGTACTATTCATGATGCATCTTTTTTTCCGTTATGAGATGAGGTCTTATGTATTAATACGTTTATTTTCCTTTTGTTTCACGTCTCTATCTAATGTTTGGTTTTAATTCTATCCCGTAGATTGCATGTATTTGTAAATAGATGTCAAGATTCTAATTATCAACATATTTACTAATTTGGAGCTAAGATCGGCTATTCAAACCCAGTTGGTTGTATACATGAGTAAACCTTATGCTATGTTAGATCGAATGGTAAGGTCAATCAAGTAGGGTGTATTGAAAAAAATATAGTCATCATAGTTTCCTTGAGATGTGAACAAGGACAGAACTGAAACATTTCATTTCTTATTCAGATTCATTACATACAACAAATTGCATTACGTCAACTTATACACACGTACATTATGAAAATATCTTTTCAATTTCAAATGGTTTTCCCAGACAAAACTGTGGGCGTTGAAATAATGTACAGAGTTACGATTTTTCTTACTGAAGGGTAGTTTATACTGAAGAATGAATGATCGGGTCAGTCCAAAACCACAGTAGACCCAAAGAGTTTGAAATATGGTATATATGCAAGAACACCTCCTTTATATAAGTTTTCATATGCCCAACAATAGAAATGTGTATCCACAAAATAGTATAGATTACATAAGCATAACTGATTGTGAAATTGCCTTGACTCGTTTAAGTGATTAAGGTAACATATTATACACATATTACCTACATTAAGAGGACAACCCCATGTTTACACACCAACATTAGGAGGACCTCTTACATTAGTAGGATATCCTCCTTATGTATGTGGAGTAACACGTGAAAACCGGAACAAATGTAACTATACGTGAATTTATAAGTATAACTGTGCATATTAGATTGCTGATATTACATCAGCACGAGATGGCTACCATTATGTGTCCTCGGGTAACTCATTCTTGTTTCAATTAAAAATAGTCAATTTATGCGGCTGTGATGTCAAGAATCAAAAAGAAAATAAATAACAAATGCACATTAGGAGCAAGTCTAAAAAGGAGTAATTTTTCAAGAAATCCATACCCATGGCAATTGAAGTAGGAGTAGTATAATAATAATAATAATAATAATAATAATAATAATAATAATAATAATAATAATAATAATAATAATAATAATGACCATTGTGATTATTATTATCATGATTATTATTATTATTATTATTATTATTATAAACAAAACAATGTTGTTCAGTTCTTAAAAACAGTCAAGTCAATCCATCAGTGTATTTTACATCGTCATTCTTAAAGTAACTTTCCACAGATACCTATTCTAAACTATATAAAATAAATACATTAAAAAGTGCCAGTTATATTGTTCGAAAAGGAATTGCTATTATTTATATGAGCAGCAGGGAGGTTGAATCCGACAGACAACTTTTAGAAGCGTCCATTTGGCAAACCAAGGCTTCCTCCAAATCGTAAAAAAGCGTCCATTTGGCAAACCAGAATAATAAAAAAACACGCCAAAGTCGTTGGCGCGCTCTCTGCTGCTGATATGGGGTTAACCGAATTAATTATAAAATACGGTCTAATCCAATACGATATCGTGTCCGAGGATCGTGTATATTTATCGTTACAAATCCATGTGGGGTAGCTCGAGCACCAGAGAAGAAATTTTGGAATTGATTATAATTCATACCGGAGCACCATGTTTGCCAAATATTTCGTAGCGTATGAGTATCAACTCCGTTAAATATACACAACAAACTACAATTATCTCTGATTACGTTTGGAATTTGTGTGTAGCGTTGAGTGAGGTATATCACGTCAATGTTTTTGTGACTCCCTCGGGAAAATATTGTAGCTGGATTTTTTCGTTATCTAACATCACATCATCGTACACAACATGATTGTTAACGCTTCCATCCAGGTCTTCCACTGATGGCGCTTTGTCAATCTCTGTAATAAACTCAATAACATCTTCGGCGGCAATTTCTGAAGCATTTTCGTTGTAATCTTTTAATACTTGATAACAACGTTGATCGTCTACGCTTGGGGCAACTAAATATAATTTGTCCCATTTTAGGTATTTCATTATCAACGTTAACAACAACTTAGTTTTACCACTACCTGAAGGCCCGCTGATGATCATCCGAATAGAGTTTGGTAACATTGGATGATGTTTAACTTGTTGTTTTTTCATTAGCGCTGAAAAATCAATTACTTCCATTAGATATAACATAATAATAGTATGGATTTATATTGTGTAAAATGTAGGAAATATACACCAACTCTTGAACCAACGAAAGTTATCATAATAAATAAAAAATAAGTGGTCACCGGCACGTTTGCAATTTGTGGTGCAAAAAAATACCGATTTTAAAAAAACTGGGAATATGTCAGACATTTGGCCAAGATTCTTGGAACCCCCTGGGTCAAGTGCATTTGAGAATTTCCAACGCGGGAAAAACATAGCTGCTGTGGACCAGGAACACGATTAGATATCATACTCGACGACCAGTTGTTTTTCCTTTAGCGTGGAAAAATCAATTACTTCTATTAGATATAACATAATAATATTATGGATTTATATTGTGTAAAATGTAAGAAGCATACACCAACTATTGACCCAACGACTGTTACCACAAAAAATAACATTGAAGCGGTCACCGGCAAATGTGAACTATGCGGGACAAGAAAATATCGATTTGTAATTTTAAAAAAAGCGGTGGTGATATCGCCGCCAAGCTGTCTAAACTCACAGGAACACCATGGGCAGAGTATCAAGGTGAAAAACACCTTACAGGATATAGTTATTGTGGACCGGGAACACGATTAGATATCAGACTTGATAGTCAAGATAATCCTAACCCGGGTGAAAATCCGATTAATGCAATTGATGAAGCGTGTTGGATACACGATATAGCTTACCGGAGCGGTGATCGACAACAACGTCATCTTGCAGATGTAAAATTATTCATGCGTTGAATTAAATTAAAAACATTAAAAATGCCAGGTATAACGTTCGGAAAGGAATTGCTATCATTTGTATGTAATATGCTCAGGAAAAGAAAACAATATTGTGGAGAGCGTATGCAATGATGTTTAGTAACATTGAATTTGTAAACAACATAATATATAGCTACTAATTCTCTATGATTTTGGATTATATAATCAAAAAATTATTACGTCAATATATCTTTTTTTCCCCTGACCCTATGACACTACATTTTCCGACTAAAAAACTGGTCTCTCTGATATTTGCCATATATTTATTTCTTTCTATAATTAATTATTAGACCTTATGCTGTTGACAGCTTAAAGATCTAATAGAAATGAACATTTGACTCTCATTATGTTTCTTCTAATGCACACATTGTAAAAGTATACACTGATACCTCCAGTTCTCTTCTTCCGGTGACTCCCGCGCCCCTCCCCAGGACAACTCTAAGGGCAACATGCACGCCCTTAGCTACGTCACTGGTTTTGAACTTTTACAGAAATGGGAATTTGATTACAGAGGTACTTCCACCTAAGTTTGTACTATAATGCTTTGGTTTACTTATCTTGTACTATTCATGATGCATCTTTTTTTCCGTTATGAGATGAGGTCTTATGTATTAATACGTTTATTTTCCTTTTGTTTCACGTCTCTATCTAATGTTTGGTTTTAATTCTATCCCGTAGATTGCATGTATTTGTAAATAGATGTCAAGATTCTAATTATCAACATATTTACTAATTTGGAGCTAAGATCGGCTATTCAAACCCAATTGGTTGTATACATGAGTAAACCTTATGCTATGTTAGATCGAATGGTAAGGTCAATCAAGTAGGGTGTATTGAAAAAAATATAGTCATCATAGTTTCCTTGAGATGTGAACAAGGACAGAACTGAAACATTTCATTTCTTATTCAGATTCATTACATACAACAAATTGCATTACGTCAACTTATACACACGTACATTATGAAAATATCTTTTCAATTTCAAATGGTTTTCCCAGACAAAACTGTGGGCGTTGAAATAATGTACAGAGTTACGATTTTTCTTACTGAAGGGTAGTTTATACTGAAGAATGAATGATCGGGTCAGTCCAAAACCACAGTAGACCCAAAGAGTTTGAAATATGGTATATATGCAAGAACACCTCCTTTATATAAGTTTTCATATGCCCAACAATAGAAATGTGTATCCACAAAATAGTATAGATTACATAAGCATAACTGATTGTGAAATTGCCTTGACTCGTTTAAGTGATTAAGGTAACATATTATACACATATTACCTACATTAAGAGGACAACCCCATGTTTACACACCAACATTAGGAGGACCTCTTACATTAGTAGGATATCCTCCTTATGTATGTGGAGTAACACGTGAAAACCGGAACAAATGTAACTATACGTGAATTTATAAGTATAACTGTGCATATTAGATTGCTGATATTACATCAGCACGAGATGGCTACCATTATGTGTCCTCGGGTAACTCATTCTTGTTTCAATTAAAAATAGTCAATTTATGCGGCTGTGATGTCAAGAATCAAAAAGAAAATAAATAACAAATGCACATTAGGAGCAAGTCTAAAAAGGAGTAATTTTTCAAGAAATCCATACCCATGGCAATTGAAGTAGGAGTAGTATAATAATAATAATAATAATAATAATAATAATAATAATAATAATAATAATAATAATAATAATAATAATAATAATAATAATAATGACCATTGTGATTATTATTATCATGATTATTATTATTATTATTATTATTATTATTATTATAAACAAAACAATGTTGTTCAGTTCTTAAAAACAGTCAAGTCAATCCATCAGTGTATTTTACATCGTCATTCTTAAAGTAACTTTCCACAGATACCTATTCTAAACTATATAAAATAAATACATTAAAAAGTGCCAGTTATAACGTTCGAAAAGGAATTGCTATTATTTATATGAGCAGCAGGGAGGTTGAATCCGACAGACAACTTTTAGAAGCGTCCATTTGGCAAACCAAGGCTTCCTCCAAATCGTAAAAAAGCGTCCATTTGGCAAACCAGAATAATAAAAAAACACGCCAAAGTCGTTGGCGCGCTCTCTGCTGCTGATATGGGGTTAACCGAATTAATTATAAAATACGGTCTAATCCAATACGATATCGTGTCCGAGGATCGTGTATATTTATCGTTACAAATCCATGTGGGGTAGCTCGAGCACCAGAGAAGAAATTTTGGAATTGATTATAATTCATACCGGAGCACCATGTTTGCCAAATATTTCGTAGCGTATGAGTATCAACTCCGTTAAATATACACAACAAACTACAATTATCTCTGATTACGTTTGGAATTTGTGTGTAGCGTTGAGTGAGGTATATCACGTCAATGTTTTTGTGACTCCCTCGGGAAAATATTGTAGCTGGATTTTTTCGTTATCTAACATCACATCATCGTACACAACATGATTGTTAACGCTTCCATCCAGGTCTTCCACTGATGGCGCTTTGTCAATCTCTGTAATAAACTCAATAACATCTTCGGCGGCAATTTCTGAAGCATTTTCGTTGTAATCTTTTAATACTTGATAACAACGTTGATCGTCTACGCTTGGGGCAACTAAATATAATTTGTCCCATTTTAGGTATTTCATTATCAACATTAACAACAACTTAGTTTTACCACTACCTGAAGGCCCGCTGATGATCATCCGAATAGAGTTTGGTAACATTGGATGATGTTTAACTTGTTGTTTTTTCTTTATCGCTGAAAAATCAATTACTTCCATTAGATATAACATAATAATAGTATGGATTTATATTGTGTAAAATGTAGGAAATATACACCAACTCTTGAACCAACGAAAGTTATCATAATAAACAAAAAATAAGTGGTCACCGGCACGTTTGCAATTTGTGGTGCAAAAAAATACCGATTTTAAAAAAACTGGGAATATGTCAGACATTTGGCCAAGATTCTTGGAACCCCCTGGGTCAAGTGCATTTGAGAATTTCCAACGCGGGAAAAACATAGCTGCTGTGGACCAGGAACACGATTAGATATCATACTCGACGACCAGTTGTTTATCCTTTAGCGTGGAAAAATCAATTACTTCTATTAGATATAACATAATAATATTATGGATTTATATTGTGTAAAATGTAAGAAGCATACACCAACTATTGACCCAACGACTGTTACCACAAAAAATAACATTGAAGCGGTAACCGGCAAATGTGAACTATGCGGGACAAAAAAATATCGATTTGTAATTTTAAAAAAAGCGGTGGTGATATCGCCGCCAAGCTGTCTAAACTCACAGGAACACCATGGGCAGAGTATCAAGGTGAAAAACACCTTACAGGATATAGTTATTGTGGACCGGGAACACGATTAGATATCAGACTTGATAGTCAAGATAATCCTAACCCGGGTGAAAATCCGATTAATGCAATTGATGAAGCGTGTTGGATACACGATATAGCTTACCGGAGCGGTGATCGACAACAACGTCATCTTGCAGATGTAAAATTATTCATGTGTTGAATTAAATTAAAAACATTAAAAATGCCAGGTATAACGTTCGGAAAGGAATTGCTATCATTTGTATGTAATATGCTCAGGAAAAGAAAACAATATTGTGGAGAGCGTATGCAATGATGTTTAGTAACATTGAATTTGTAAACAACATAATATATAGCTACTAATTCTCTATGATTTTGGATTATATAGTCAAAAAATTATTACGTCAATATATCTTTTTTTTTCCCCTGACCCTATGACACTACATTTTCCGACTAAAAAACTCGTGTCTCTGATATTTGCCATGTATTTGTTTCTTTCTATAATTAATTATTAGACCTTATGTTGTTGACAGCTTAAAGATCTAATAGAAATGACCATTTGACTCTCATTATGTTTCTTTTGATGCACACATTGTAAAAGTATACACTGCTACCTCCAGTTCTCTTCTTCCGGTGACTCCCGCGCCCCTCCCCAGGACAACTCTAAGGGCAACATGCACGCCCTTAGCTACGTCACTGGTTTTGAACTTTTACAGAAATGGGAATTTGATTACAGAGGTACTTCCACCTAAGTTTGTACTATAATGCTTTGGTTTACTAATCATTTACTATTCATAATGCATCTTTTTTTCCGTTATGAGATGAGATCTTATGTATTAATACGTTTATTTTCCTTTTGTTTCACGTCTCTATCTAATGTTTGGTTTTAATTCTATCCCGTAGATTGCATGCATTTGTAAATAGATGTCAAGATTCTAATTATCAACATATTTACTAATTTGGAGCTAAGATTGGCTATTTAAACCCAGTTGGTTGTATACATGAGTAAACCTTATGCTATGTTAGATCGAATAGTAAGGTCAATCAAGTAGGGTGTATTGAAAAAAATATAGTCATCATAGTTTCCTTGAGATGTGAACAAGGACAGAACTGAAACATTTCATTTCTTATTCAGATTCATTACATACAACAAATTGCATTACGTCAACTTATACACACGTACATTATGAAAATATCTTTTCAATTTCAAATGGTTTTCCCAGACAAAACTGTGGGCGTTGAAATAATGTACAGAGTTACGATTTTTCTTACTGAAGGGTAGTTTATACTGAAGAATGAATGATCGGGTCAGTCCAAAACCACAGTAGACCCAAAGAGTTTGAAATATGGTATATATGCAAGAACACCTCCTTTATATAAGTTTTCATATGCCCAACAATAGAAATGTGTATCCACAAAATAGTATAGATTACATAAGCATAACTGATTGTGAAATTGCCTTGACTCGTTTAAGTGATTAAGGTAACATACTATACACATATTACCTACATTAAGAGGACAACCCCATGTTTACACACCAACATTAGGAGGACCTCTTACATTAGTAGGATATCCTCCTTATGTATGTGGAGTAACACGTGAAAACCGGAACAAATGTAACTATACGTGAATTTATAAGTATAACTGTGCATATTAGATTGCTGATATTACATCAGCACGAGATGGCTGCCATTATGTGTCCTCGGGTAACTCATTCTTGTTTCAATTAAAAATAGTCAATTTATGCGGCTGTGATGTCAAGAATCAAAAAGAAAATAAATAACAAATGCACATTAGGAGCAAGTCTAAAAAGGAGTAATTTTTCAAGAAATCCATACCCATGGCAATTGAAGTAGGAGTAGTATAATAATAATAATAATAATAATAATAATAATAATAATAATAATAATAATAATAATAATAATAATAATAATAATGACCATTGTGATTATTATTATCATGATTATTATTATTATTATTATTATTATTATTATTATTATTATTATTATTATTATTATAAACAAAACAATGTTGTTCAGTTCTTAAAAACAGTCAAGTTAATCCATCAGTGTATTTTACATCGTCATTCTTAAAGTAACTTTCCACAGATACCTATTCTAAACTATATAAAATAAATACATTAAAAAGTGCCAGTTATAACGTTCGAATAGGAATTGCTATTATTTATATGAGCAGCAGGGAGGTTGAATCCGACCGACAACTTTTAGAAGCGTCCATTTGGCAAACCAAGGCTTCCTCCAAATCGTAAAAAAGCGTCCATTTGGCAAACCAGAATAATAAAAAAACACGCCAAAGTCGTTGCCGCGCTCCCTGCTGCTGATATGGGGTTAACCGAATTAATTATAAAATACGATCTAATCCAATACGATATCGTGTCCGAGGATCGTGTATATTTATCGTTACAAATCCATGTGGGGTAGCTCGAGCACCAGAGAAGAAATTTTGGAATTGATTATAATTCATACCGGAGCACCATGTTTGCCAAATATTTCGTAGCGTATGAGTATCAACTCCGTTAAATATACACAACAAACTACAATTATCTCTGATTACGTTTGGAATTTGTGTGTAGCGTTGAGTGAGGTATATCACGTCAATGTTTTTGTGACTCCCTCGGGAAAATATTGTAGCTGGATTTTTTCGTTATCTAACATCACATCATCGTACACAACATGATTGTTAACGCTTCCATCCAGGTCTTCCACTGATGGCGCTTTGTCAATCTCTGTAATAAACTCAATAACATCTTCGGCGGCAATTTCTGAAGCATTTTCGTTGTAATCTTTTAATACTTGATAACAACGTTGATCGTCTACGCTTTGGGCAACTAAATATAATTTGTCCCATTTTAGGTATTTCATTATCAACGTTAACAACAACTTAGTTTTACCACTACCTGAAGGCCCGCTGATGATCATCCGAATAGAGTTTGGTAACATTGGATGATGTTTAATTTGTTGTTTTTTCTTTAGCGCTGAAAAATCAATTACTTCCATAGGATATAACATAATAATAGTATGGATTTATATTGTGTAAAATGTAGGAAATATACACCAACTCTTGAACCAACGAAAGTTATCATAATAAATAAAAAATAAGTGGTCACCGGCAGGTTTGCAATTTGTGGTGCAAAAAAATACCGGTTTGTAAAAAAACTGGGAATATGTCAGACATTTGGCCAAGATTCTTGGAACCCCCTGGGTCAAGTGCATTTGAGAATTTCCAACGCGGGAAAAACATAGCTGCTGTGGACCAGGAACACGATTAGATATCATACTCGACGACCAGTTGTTTTTCCTTTAGCGTGGAAAAATCAATTACTTCCATTAGATATAACATAATAATATTATGGATTTATATTGTGTAAAATGTAAGAAGCATACACCAACTATTGACCCAACGACTGTTACCACAAAAAATAACATTGAAGCGGTCACCGGCAAATGTGAACTATGCGGGACAAGAAAATATCGATTTGTAATTTTAAAAAAAAGCGGTGGTGACATCGCCGCCAAGCTGTCTAAACTCACAGGAACACCATGGGCAGAGTATCAAGGTGAAAAACACCTTACAGGATATAGTTATTGTGGACCGGGAACACGATTAGATATCAGACTTGATAGTCAAGATAATCCTAACCCGGGTGAAAATCCGATTAATGCAATTGATGAAGCGTGTTGGATACACGATATAGCTTACCGGAGCGGTGATCGACAACAACGTCATCTTGCAGATGTAAAATTATTCATGTGTTGAATTAAATTAAAAACATTAAAAATGCCACGTATAACGTTCGGAAAGGAATAGCTATCATTTGTATGTAATATGCTCAGGAAAAGAAAACAATATTGTGGAGAGCGTATGCAATGATGTTTAGTAACATTGAATTTGTAAATAACATAATATATAGCTATTAATTCTCTATGATTTTGGATTATATAGTCAAAAAATTATTACGTCAATATATCTTTTTTCCCCTGACCCTATGACACTACATTTTCCGACTAAAAAAACTCGTCTCTCTGATATTTGCCATGTATTTTTTTCTTTCTTTAATTAATTATTAGACCTTATGTTGTTGACAGCTTAAAGATCTAATAGAAATGAACATTTGACTCTCATTATGTTTCTTTTGATGCATACATTGTAAAGGTATACTCTGATACCTCCAGTTCTCTTCTTCCGGTGACTCCCGCGCCCCTCTCCAGGACAACTCTAAGGGCAACATGCACGCCCTTAGCTACGTCACTGGTTTTGAACTTTTACAGAAATGGGAATTTGATTACAGAGGTACTTCCACCTAAGTTTGTACTATAATGCTTTGGTTTACTTATCTTGTACTATTCATGATGCATCTTTTTTCCGTTATGAGATGAGGTCTTATGTATTAATACGTTTATTTTCCTTTTGTTTCACGTCTCTATCTAATGTTTGGTTTTAATTCTATCCCGTAGATTGCATGCATTTGTAAATAGATGTCAAGATTCTAATTATCAACATATTTACTAATTTGGAGCTAAGATCGGCTATTTAAACCCAGTTGGTTGTATACATGAGTAAACTGTTAGATCGAATAGTAAGGTCAGTGAAGTACACACACACACACACACACACACACACACTTAGAAATATTCATCAAACCTAGTGTAGCGGAGATATGAATTATAATCTGTTTAGAAATTTCTTTTGTCATGCTCAGTCAACCCCACACGGTTTTATACAATAAATTTACATGATCCTTGATCAAGATATCGAATCGATCTTGATAAAATATTTGTTTCATAGCAGCAGAGAGGGCGCGACCTTGAATGGGGCGCCATATTATCAATTTGAGGCTTTCAACAATATCGAGAAAAATAAAAAGCATCAATAACAGTAACCCCGTAGTAGAGACTCTTGGGAGAGAAACTCTCGGTTGGATGAAAGCTCTGTTTATGTTATTGACGCTAATTATTCGGTTTTGTAAGAAGTGTTAGTTTGACAAATGGACGCCTCTATATTTTGGTCTATTTGCCCCCTCTGCTGCTAAATGGATGAATCTTGGAAAAATTCCAAGGCCTACAAAACGCAGGGTATAATAAATATATAGTGAATTAAATGGGGAAGGGGGGTCATGGAAAATGAATAACCAGATATTAGAGGATTCAAGCCTTGTTTGGGAAATTAAGGAATAAATAAAGCGAATTTGGACATGATGAAAAAATGGGATAAATTAAAAGGGATTTTCAAAACCAAACCAATATATTACCCAAAGTTAAGGAGAGAGAAATTAAACTAGAGAAAGAGGCGTTAGAAAAGTTAATAAAATTAAGTAGCACACATCAAACCAAAAACACACTAAGCTAAAAATTAAATTTAAAAAAATGGGAATAACAAAAGGGAGGAAAATTAAAGCGGGGAAATTTACGGGATTATACAAAAAGGCAGAAGAGTTATATAGAAGTAAAGAATTATGGAAATGGGGGAGAAAACCTTAGAAGCACTACAAATTGAAGTGTAGGGAATTACAACGGACAAAATTAAAATTCATAAACTATATACAAGATAATTATGCTGGACTCTATAAATCACAGAACATAAAAGACGAAACAAATCGACGAATATTTACAAGACACAACATGCGAGACGATATCTCCAGAACATAAAGACTTATGTGTGAATTTCGTCTCACAAAATGAAATTATAGTTACTTTAAATAATTTAACAAAAGGAAAATCACTAGGTACAGATGGACTCTATGACGATTTCTATATATAAAACAAAATTAAAAATTAAAATAAAATTTAAAAAAAATAAAATATTTTTGAATCGAAAATGCACATATATAATATTTTTATAATGATATTAAATGATATCAGCATGTATATTTTCCTACACCATATACAAGCTCCATTGATGGATATGTGTCAAATTTGCTCAGAGAAAATATCTTTGTGAGTCAAAACGAGACCTTAATTTAAAGTAAACGATGACAAAAATTTTTTTCTATTGGTCATTCAAACTATTTATTAGGGGTCGAAGGTTTTAATTTATGTGTTTATAATGGGGTGACTTCCCGTTTAAAATATATATGCTTGTGTACAAGTCAATAATTGGTTATAGACATAGTTATAAGACATTTTAGTGAGAGGACAGGGATGAAAAAGTTATATTAGATCCTACTCAAGTTCTCCACTAAATCAGTTTAAACTGCCTGAGAATGAAATATAGGTCAAAGAGATAAAATATACGTTCCCCACGTATATTTACCCTTGGATTTAAAAAAAGACATTCCATTGTATTGCTCAATTTTGGTTAAGATATTGATTGATGTAGTGTGGCATTATAGCCTAAATGATGTCAGGGAATTCTAATGATTCATCCTGCTTTATGCATTATTAATTACTAATAATATTTGTTAGATGACGCTATAAAGATTACATTATAAATATTTAAACAAATTATATGAATTTAACTTTGTACAACTGATCTTAACATGGTTATATATCCCACATGAACAAATATCCATATAGTTTAGAATGTTTGGGATCAAAATTTCTCATCCAGTGCATCATATAGGCTGCCAATGTATCAATAGTGACACTGTAAGGCATATTTTGGGCTGTGTGTGTGCACTGAATGTATCTCAAAACTTTATTTTGATCATGAATATACATACCTATTTCAATTTAGTAGTTTGACAGTGTACAGTATTGTAGTATCAGCTGATATTTGATTCCATTGAATCATTTAGCTTAATAATTGGCAACTAACACTCTTAATAATACATATTTAGTTATACAGCCAACTGCCTAAGTACCAGCCTGACACAAAAAATGTGAAACATAGCACCTGTCATTGTTTCTTTAATGTGCATCTGGACAGACATATTGCAGGTTTTCTGCCAAATCTCTATGAGCTATGCTGCTTCAATACCCATGGGGAAAATGTTATGTTTTATATACCCAAACTATCATTTGTTTTAAATACCATTCATTAGTCAACTTTGCTGTCTACAAGTTTTTGAAACTTGTATTAAAATGATATTCTCTTTAAAAAAAAATTAGTTTTAAAAATTTAAATGTAAATTTAAATTTCCATGAAAATTTAATTGATCAATGTTTTAAATATTCAGACAGGACATACGGTCTTTTACAATAAGGTTTTCACTGCATTAAAAAAATGTCTATAATTAAGAAAGATAGATTTTGTTTTGGTTTCTTAAGAGCGCTTGGACAAAACCTTGCACAGTGTCGAACACTATTGTTAAACATTTGCTGACAGGTTTCATATGTCTTGTTTGCAAGGAAATTCAAAACGTCTCCATATATCAAGTTGAAATAGGCGTGGATTTTAATATGAAAGTTTGACTAAAATTGGCTGTACAAATTGCGTCTGTCAATATCTCTTATTTTTCTGCAATAGGTCATAGTCGGATGTAAATTCACCAGATAAATTGTCCAATGAGAACTGAGTCCATAATCAAACTTGAATTAAATACAATGCCTTCCACGCACTACATTTGTGCTGATAAATCAACAGCAAATAAGATATACTTAAGAATTGAAGGCTAAATATCCCCACTATGAATACATTCCCTATTTCACACAATGGCGTGTGATTTAGCCTAAGGCATATATCAAATTAACAATTACTGAATATACCTGAAACGTCGGCAATTATGATAGTATGCCTTTCTTCACCCTATTTTGTTGCATGCTTAAATAAGTCACGTTTATTAAGCTCATATTGGGTCGTGTATATTTGTTTCCAGCGTCATGTATTTGTGTAAAATGGAGAAAAAGTAATAAGGAAACAAAACACGTGAAAGACATCAAAGGTAAGATTCGTTTTTATATTCGATAGGAATTTTCTTTGAAGATGAAGTTGGGTAATCTTAGTGGACAAAAGGGAAGAAAGATGTCGCTGTCATTGTATCATTATCAGGAATATTTTATGAGCATTTTCTCTAACAAATATGAACTCTGGATGAGATTATAAATTGCTCGATGAAATTAACGTTCTTAGAATTCTCGTTGAAAAAAATGCAAAACATATATATGTCAAAATGTTTTCATGTTAAATTTCACGCTGAGGATTCTATTTACTTAGTCTTTGTTTTAAAAATATGTTTTCAAATAACATTTAGAAATTAATATTTAAAAATTGTAATTGTTCTTACACTGTTTGATAATATTCGTTTAAAAATTAGAATTCGTCTGTCTGAAAAACATTTTTAAATAGCAATTCTAACACAAAGGCACCGCAGTATTATTATGAATTGTTTTATGAGATTTGATTAATACTATTAAATTTCAAAAACATTTCTAGTGAAAACAGATATATAACTGGGAAGATTGGTCCAGTAAAGCCAAGCGGAGTTTCTTCTTTTGGTCGAGCGGACAATGCACCAGCGTTAGTATCTAAGTCACCAACAGACCCCTATACATCCTTTTGGTTTCTTAGTCTTGTTTTCGCCTGGATTGTCTGAAAGTATATATATATATATATATATATATATATATATATATATATATATATATATATATATATATAAATATATATATATATATATACAGAGAGAGAGAGAGAGAGAGAGAGAGACTTTCTAGTTATTCAGAGCCGCAATAAGTCTATAGGGTCTTTGTACATCCGGTTTGTCATTAATATTTGAAATTATTTGATTTATTGAAGTTTTGCACCGCATGCTTTCTCTCTCTCCCTCTCTATTTCTTTCTCTCACTCTCTCTCTATCTATCTATCTATCTATCTATCTATCTATCTATCTATCCATCTATCCATCCATCTATCTATCTATCTATCTATCTATCTATCTATCTATCTATCTATCTATCTATCTATCTATCTATCTATCTATCTATCTATCTATCTATCTATCTATAATAATAATAATAATAATAATAATGAGAACTTTGAATAGCGACTAATCTTTAGAAGTTGTACGCGCTTTATAGCATCTATAATGATATGAATACAAAAAAAAAACGAAAACAAATACCATGAAATTAAAAAATACAAAATGCTGAAAATATCAAAGGTAGGAATCATTTTTAGGTCTTTAAGTTTGTTCCTGCAGTGGAAATAGGTGAGTTTTAAGAGCACTCTTGAAAGGGATCACTGCGTCTTTGTGTCTAAATTCAATGGGAAATTAGTTCCACGTTGCTGGGCTCTGGTTTGCAAAAGAACGTTGCCTATATCACTTCGTTTTCGTAGTGGAAATAATGAGTATACGATTGTCAAGATATGAGCGTAATTGACTTGCTGGTGTGTAGACATGTGTGAGGCCAGATAGCTATGTTGGATTGAAGTCCGTCAGTGAAACATAGCACAGAGAACACATTTTGTGTTTGATTCTGGATCGAATGGATAGCCAGTGTAGGGTACAGAACAGCGGGTAGGTGTGTTCTGATCGTGGTACTCTTAGGATGTTCCGAGCAGTTGTGTTTTGAACTTTTTTTTATTGTTTTTGAAGTTGATATTGAGAAGAAACAGACATAAGTGAGTTACTATAGTCCAGCCGTTCAGGTACTAATGAACGCACACAAGTGGTTTAGTGGCATCAACTGAAAGGTATTTGCTAATAGAGCTGACGCATCACAGAACAAGATATGCAGCCTTACATTTATTCATCACATGTTGGTGCAATGTGAGAGTACTGTCTAGAGTAACATCTAGGTTTCGTACTGACTGAATTAAATGTTAGGTAGTGCTGCTATTTATTGTTTGAGGTAAAGGAATGAGAAAGCTTTGTGTTGCGATCCGAATGGCTGTACTTTTATCATTATTCATCTGCAGCTTGTTACATATCATTCATGATTTCACATCCGAAATGCACCTCCCTACTCCTTGGACGGTAGCATCAACTTCAGTTGGATTTTTATATCTGTATAATTGGGTGTCATCAGCGTACAGTGATAAGACAATGGATGATGATCTATGAGACTTGAAAGCGGTTGAAAGTATGGAATGAAGAGAACATGTCCACGAACAGTCCCCTGTGGAACACCACAACATAGATCAACTGGGCAGGAAGTATTCTATTTGCAGATACAATTCTTGTCCTGTTCACTAAGTAGTACGGCTGTATGGTAAATGTCAAATACATGCTGGAGACGGTGAAGCAATATATCATGGTCTATTGTGTCAAATGCAACAGACAAATCAAGGAGTTCGATGACTGTAATCTTTACACTATCCAAAGCAGAGAGTACGTCATTAACTACTTTCAGAAGAGTAGTTTCAGTACTGTGGCAAGTGCGAAATGTAGAATGCACATTGCTAAAAAGCATGTTTGAATTCAGATGAGATACAAATTGGGATTTTTTTGTATAAACCGAGATTCGAAAATGGGCGGTAGTTCTTTAATTTGTTATGGTTGAGTGTTAATTTTTTCAGCAGAGGTTTTACAATCGAAGATTTGAAAAAGTGTTGAAGAATGATGGGAATTCCCTGGATGATAGAGATATATTAATAATATCAGTTAGTGAAGGCAATATTGGAATTAAGCACTAAATCAACAGTGATGTTGGAATTTTATCAAGTTCACGTGACTTTGTTGCACTCTTCATCACTATTGTCCGTATAAAATTGATAGAGACAGGTTCAAATGCTGCTAATCGTTCTCGCTGTAATTCAGCATCGTAACTGCATGGTGACGACGAGTAAACTGAAAATGTGTTGACAATCTTATCTCAAAGGATTGTACCTTGTCATGGAAGCAATTTGGAAACAGGTCCGGAAAGATCAATTGGACAAAAGGTAGTTGGAAGTGGTGTACATTTGTTCTTGACATTAGTTTATTAGTTATTTCGAAGAACTCTTTGCAGCTGAAACTCTCCGTAATCTTTGTACTATAGTGGGTTTAATTTGGCTAAATGTACTATGTTGTCCTATCTATCTATCTCTGTTTCTCTCTCTCTCTCTCTCTCTCTCTCTCTCTCTCTCTCTCTCTCTATTTCTATATATATATATACAACACACACACACACACACACATATATATATAAATATATAAATATATAAATATATATATAAATATATATAAATATATAAATATATTAATCCTGTATATATATATATATATATATATATATATATATATATATATATATATATACAGGATATTCCAACTTTGAAGATGTAAACATTTAAGGTAATATCAATTTTTACAAAGGTTTTTTTCTTTTTAAACACATCTGGAGGTAAAAGACAAAATGGCATGACCCCGTGACCTCTTTTTAAACATACCATTTTCATCCAGGCCGTTCGCAGGTGTCACATCATTGTAGAGGGATTCCTTTTCATCCATCTTATTCTGTGCATCGTAAGATTGTTGAACCTAAAACATATATCACACTCAAGCACACAAGCAATCACCTATTCTACGTATTCGAAGGTTTAATGAATTGTCTTGTAATAATATAACGTTTATGTTGTGCAGTGCAAATTGCATTTTACCTTCTTACCAATTACTTTGAAATGTATGCAGGTTAAAAACTAATAATAATTTTCATGACTTTCAGAGTTGATTGTTATACCAACATTTTGTTTATAGTTTGCCGGTGAAATTAAATGCAATTTCGGCTCGTCATATTTTATATTAGCATTATAGAAAATGTAATGTAAAACATCATTTATTTTTATTATTCATTTAGGTTCTCGTGTAATGTAGACACGGCAGCAATAGTGGTAGTAGTAGTTATTGTTGTTATTTTTGAAGAACTACTATTACCACCACTACTTATACTATTAATGCTGCTATACTTTTTAAAACGACGCTATGTTCTTCTTAACGACTTAGAAACAATAAACTTTGGAAGGATAACTAAAATTATGAATGTTAATTACTTCGCTTAAATATGACAGCATTTAAATAAATAAGCAAATATTAACACTTTAAGTATCGACAATGTTTTGGAGTTAAATACCTCCTCTGGTGGTGAGAACGCTCTTAAAATTTCTTTTAGAAACCAGGCCTGTTTTGCTTCTTGGTCATTCAGATTAAAATGTCTTTCATGATGGATAGGACTGCCGATGGTCCGGTGGAGATATTGAGCGCAGAAGATCACAAAAAACGAAACCACGATCTTGATCATCTGCAGGATAAATGAAGATGAAGTTTATAGTGGCAACATGCGTAACTAAACAATAAATTATATCAAGAATACGTAATCATAAAGAGCATATTTCATTCCCTTCTATTCATTGTCCTTTACATATGTGTCAGGTGGTGGTGGAGATGTTTGATCTCCACACTCCTTAGGGTTTTCGGTTATTGTTATCTCGGACATGATCGACCACGGTGTTATTTCCCAGAACGAGTAAATATTTAAATAAAATAAAAAATAGATGAATAGAATATGAGAGATCTGTGCAGCGATATAGAATAGAATAACACAAAACCCCGTATGAAAAATATAAGAATATGATCAATAATATAAACAAAACGTGTTCGAATACAACATTTGAATGATGCGCTAACTCTTAGAAATAGAGTTAAATAATTTATACGAAATTCAATTAGAGCAAATTTCATATACTCGAGCGACTGATCGAACTACAATTTCCGGCATGTAAGCATCACCTGGTGCTCTCTCTCTCTCTCTCTCTCTCTCTATCAATCTCTCTCTCTTTCTCTCTCTCTCTCTCTCCTCCCCGGGTCATGAACATTTTGATTGCAGTCTGTGCTCTTCCCACTGTGCAGTGTAGTATATAACTACTTTTATTTTGCTTTTTTCGAGATTCCGATGAAGACGAATCTCTCTCGTTTCTTGTCAAATCTTTCCGACACGACACGCGTTCCTTTGAAAATGTAACGAGAAAATTACTTCTTTTCTAATTCTTGCAGTTAACTTCTGATTAGCTTTTGAAACCCATCCTGATTAATTTTATGAAAAGAGTTTCTTACAAACCTGAATTTCGTATGGAAACACCCACTAGTTTCGATTATCCAATCAGGAATACTTCTTTCACCTCCCTAGAAATCAAAATAATCCTCTCTAGTCCACCTTTAATAATAACTATTCTGTATAATATAATTATATGACACCTGTTTCAAGTGGCGAAAGGATTCTTAAATTGTTCCTTGGATCGTCCCAACTCATGACTGTTACGCTAATGACCTGACATTACAATTGCACTCTTATCTGGCTCTAGCTGTTCACCCAGCGAGTCCTAATTAAATCCAGTCATGCTTCTAAACAGGAGAGATTAATTATTACAAGTTGCTTGCGTGCCTAACCAATACATCAAATGCTTCTCACTCAATTAAATCAAAGAACGACTGACAGAAAGGCAAATATTAGATACTCCACATGCAAGCACATAGCGATTTTGGCAGAAATAAAACTATCCAATCCAAACGGAATATTTATGCCAGGGCCGAATTTGTGAGGTGTGGTTTTCCGGTATCCCGCCGCTAAATTGCCGTACACACAAACTCAAGGTCACTTGTCACTTGAAATTTGACCAAAGTTTTATCATGTGCATGTTTATTGGGTATTATGCACAATTTGAGTAAATAGACACATCGACTTTTTCTCAGTATCAAACTAATTTAATGATATGCACTTTATAGTGATGTCTAGTACTTGGGCATCATGCTGCATACATTTAGCATCCATCAATGTATCAAAAATAATGGTCACGTGACACGCCGACCATGTCAGAATGCACTATGAAAATATTCTACAAAAATTATTCTACAAAATTTTGCACTATTACAACATATAGCCTCTGTATAGAGAACACCTAAAAATAAAGTACACATGTGTATTATCCAATGACCGTTATAGACAAATTGTACCGATTTTACTAAATATCTATTTCACAGAATGCTTTTATTACAAACTTTATTATATTTTTCAAAAGAAACAGCTTTTCATTTGCCTTTAAAGCATGGGCGGCATAATTTACTCAAGATACTCGCAGCAAACACAATCCGAGATTCTACAAAAAGACACCGTTATTTTGGGAATAGCATTTGATGTATAGGAAAGCTGTTAATTTACTTTCTTTCATCAACCCTTAAATCGTGGTGCCAACGAGGTAGATAATAAAACAAAATTTTGTATTTCAAGAATATAAATCTTTGCTATAGATAACGTTATGGCCATTGACTGAAGCAGTCTCCTCGGAAAAGCACACTTATCCCTTTAGTAACACAATACCGCGCATATGCCATAAACATATGCACATTCTCCAAAGACAAAGACACGTTGACCCTTATACATGCACTAAGGTTGTATTTAATGAACCATCTATTGTCGCTTAACGACAACCCGAATAATTTCAAAGACCACCTTGTGCGGACATAGGTGAACTTAAATTATAGTATAAATCAGAGACTTGTAGATGTAAAGACACGCATTGCTTAATCTATAAGTACATGGCAGGGAATACTACTTCCAAGAGTCCATTAACAGGATTACCTTGATATTTTAATCGAAGGGTAAGATTTTCCAATGACGGTGTTATTTGCGTCATAAATTAAAAGGAATGTTTATTCCAGGGACGAATTTGTGGGGTGAGGGTGTGTGTCTTGGGTTTCTGAAAACCCGTACACACACAAACGTAAGGTCACTTTCACTTGAAACTTCACCACCGTTGGATAGTGTGCACGTTTATTGGGTATTATGCACGATTTGAGTAAATAGACTTATTGAATTTTGCTTTGGTACCCTTTCGAGGAAAGTAACGTAACAACATCACACCTAATTTGGCACTGTATCGTCTGTGCTTCGCTTTTGTTCATATCCATTTGCTCAGTATCATGTCCCACCCAGTCACATTACCCTAACACCAAGCCGACCACGCTATTTAGCTGCTAATACCAATTATTATATGTCTTTGGTAACACTTGATCTGGAATCGTTCCCGAAAACTCCCACGTTCGAGGCGAAACTCTAACCACTAAGACCACAGGAGCTGCTACTAGTTAGTAATGTAGCCACTATGAACATAAAACTTTACAAATGTTTAATTTGAGAAACAGTCCTTAATACAGCAGATATTAATTATCAAATCCATTAGAACAGACAATGCTAATATATAAACTTGTTCATTTGAATGAATGTTCATTAAAACTTTCTCTAAAACAGCAACTATGCCTTTACCAATATATTTAAGTCATAGTAAAACCCATTTAATATCTATATGCTGTTCTTTGCTGATCATTTTCTAATTTTGCCAAGTATAAAAAAATCACTTCTTTTAGCAAAGTTTCACAATTTTATTTTAACGTATTTGCTATTGGCACACGAAACTAGTCAAGTAACTCTTGGACATTTGTATCACTTTCTTACGAAATTTTCTTCACATATTTCACGTAGTGTTTTGTACCCTCCCTCTGTACGTAATGCTCACCTATTTTGCGTAGTACTTTGTAACCCTCTCTCTCTCTCTCTCTCTCTCTCTCTCTCTCTCTCTCTCTCTCTCTCTCTCTCTCTCTCTCTCTCTCTCTCTCTCATGCTCACATCTTTTGCGTAGTACTTTCTACCCTCTCTCTGTATGTCATGTTGATATATTTTACGTAGTACTTTATATCCCCTCTTTCTATGCCATGTTCGCTTATTTCAAACACATAGCGCTAAGTCATTATTAGTATTAAAGGTGCGCACAAGTTGCATTGTAACTTATTTATATTTGAGAGGTTATTACAAACAGAAGTTGACATATAAAACATGCGGTAATGAAAACGGCTATGTTCAAAAGATTTCTAGAGTGAGAGTTATATCTTGTGATGTGCATGTTCAAATCAATGTAAGCGACACAAGTCAAACATTAAAATTAAAAAGCAGGACAAAGTTATTCCTAGACTCATTTTGCACGATACGCCTGTAAGAACTGTTACATATGAAAATCTTCTAAATAAGTAGCAATAAATATTAAAGACGACAGAAGTATGTCTAGACTGTGATTAGTTTACTTGCTAAACGTGGGGGAAGACACAATAAAATGTTATGGATCAATACGTGACGTGCGATTTTATCCAAATATGCAAATTGTAGAAGATTGGAGTTAAACGTTCCAAGAAAAGTCTGGATAGAAAATTCTCACGTAGAAATGAACTATGCGAGCACAAAAAAACCCTCCGCACAGCTAGAATCAGTTCACAAAAGTAGCACAATGCATACAAAATTACTATAATTCAGATATTAGATTAATTGATACGCTACATGTCATAGACCCTATGCTACATGTCATAGACACTTTGCTACATGTCATAGACCCTATGCAGACACGGCTTTATTAACAATCCACCGTAAAATGGAGCCCACAAGTTTTTATTACTGACAAATTGTAACAAATGAAGACGATGCAGTTACATATGTTAAAAAGCAGTTCTTTATCTTGATTGCATAGCAGCTCACTTACCTTAAAACGTTCGCCTTGTATAGAGTAGAACAAAACTCAATAAATTCCAACTGTTATCCACCTATTCGGTACAGACAATGTTGACGGTAATTTACAAAGAGATTCGAAATATATATGTATATATATATATATATATATATATATATATATATATATATATATATATATATATATATATGTATATACTTAACTTCCGTAATGGGTAGAGACGTACTTGATCCTAACAAATCAGATAGTTTGTTTACCTTCATACTGTAATACAATACTAGACTATAATGGCGTGCTGATGTACGCTAAAGAACTTTTTTAAAGCCCTCAAACGCATTATATAAAATGCAAGATTTCCGACTTTCTGCAAAAATGTGTTAGACTCTAATCGCTAAAATTTAATATCTTTCCTTGTTTTGCTTTATTCCTGTAAAATATTTTGTATTAGTCCACGCAATATGACTTGATTTATTCAAAGCATTTTTACATCTGACCTATTCATTGTATGCCGGTTTTGTTACACTCTTTTGTACTAATATAAAACACAGCATGTAAAATGTGTGGCTTATATTCAGAGCTCTTCAGGAGGAAATATAACTGCAAAAAGAAACCATAGTGGCATACAAACATGGTTTTCTGGTCTGGTTGGCAGATAGGTACAGCATTACTATATTTTAGATGACTAATTGTGATGTTGTCGAAGGATTATAGTTTCTCTTCTGCAACTATCATTCAGTTTGATTCAGATTAAATACGTTGACATGAAGTCCAAAAAATAATTGCTGATAACGTTTACTGTACGGTCATATTCAGATTCAAGGTTCTCTACAAAAAAATAACATTTTTATGTTTGCATCGTTAACTACTACCATATATGATATAATACAATATTTGTATCGCATACTCTCTCTCTCTTTCTCTCTCTTTCTCTCTCTCTTTCTCTCTCTTTCTCTCTCTCTTTCTCTCTCTCTCTCTCTGTCTCTGTCTCTCTCTCTCTCTCTCTCTCTCTCTCTCTCTCTCTCTCTCTCTCTTGTGCGTAATGGACAAAATTCTTACAAATTTGTGAAGTGAGAGAGAAAGAGGAGATGGGATTGATGAAACCCTTGAATCTGAACTTTACACCAATTAACCTTGGTCATCGTACGGTATGTGCACAACTTCCTTCGGATTTATCTACAGTGTTTACAATACCAATGATACAAATTTGAAATAGCCTGTCGAGTCTATAAGTTAGATTTCTTGGTCAGGAGGCACACACCTGCTGTAAACTATTTATGCTTTTTCTGTTGCTTCATTTTTTCACTTGAAAAAAAAAGTTAGCAAGTTTCAGAAAACAGGTTTTAAATATTGATGTAATAAAAGGTTGTTTGTTCTTTCTCTTTCTCTGACGTGTTAGTTGGTCAAGCAGCAGACTAATCGATCAAATGAGAAACACACGGATGGGTAATAAATACAATAACCTTATGTTAAGTCTTCCAATCCCTACCCACGAGGGGGCCCCGAGTGGCCGAGTGGTCTAAGGAGCTCTCCGTTACAAGGACTTCTCGACAACAGTCTACGTCATGAAGTCCTTGGGAATCAGAAGCTAACAACTGACTTCTGGCGGATTTCATGTCAGGGTCCAATTAGTTTGCTAAAGATACCCCTTATGCTTAATTAGTGGAAACAATTGCTGGTGCGAACGGTGCGATTTTAAGAGAGAGAGAGAGAGAGAGAGAGAGAGAGAGACAGAGAGACAGACAGACAGACAGACAGACAACGTGTAATATGTCCAGAAAGGTTTAATAACTATACAGGAATATACAAACAAATGTATGAAGTTTTCACATTGCTGACAACGAAGTATTTCTGTAAAAACCGTAATTATTGGATTTTAATAAAAATGGAGCGGAATGGTGAACATTATCAAATCTGTATTTATCGAATTTTAATGGAAATATAGCTAGAGGAGGGGGGGGCGATCGCTAATACATTTTTTACGACGGTTTTTATCTCGTTAATTAATGGATAAAGCAAAAATTCATTAACTTTGCATACAGAGGATTACATGGTCAAATTATTCCGATCAATTTAGTTTAAACAACGTTAGTTTTCATGGGAAAATCGGTCTTTTTTCTATGCTGAGAACTACCACATATAGAAGACGAACACACTATTTCACTGACACACTTAATTCCGAATTCAAGCGCCCAATAATCCTTATTTTTTTACCAACTGGCAATACCTATAAATAATATTCCAGTCGTAACCGGGCATGTCAATCAAATATACGAATCGCAACCAAATGAAACGTATTTTTCTTAAAGAAAGAAATATGTCAGCCGTCTCACAATTAGCCTTAAGAGACCGAATTGAAACCTAGAAAGGTGCTCTAATATTGTTTTATCTTTATAGTTTTTAAAAACTTTTGTCTGATACATTTTTCTTCCAGTTGCAATATAATAGTCCGTATTCAATCTAATCAAACCAAATTAAACATAGCTATCATAGAACTAAATAAACATATCCCAAATGTAGCCACCATCAATATTTCTTTTATTACTCCAAATATTTACCGACAGAATTTAACCAAAGCCGTGATTTCCAAGGATTACTCGACAACAATCGTTGTCTACTCAAAGTTTCATCATGTCTCGACCTTAAATAACTTTTCTCCAATCAATGCATGACCACAAATATCACAACTACATATTTGCACCATAACTTCACAATTACATGCGAACCTCACAACTGCACGGTCTCCCTAATCACATTAACATAACGTATATCTCGCTGTGAAAATATGCAACTCAAACATAAAATACAGGGAACTATGTATCCTAGTCTACACCAGGTCAGTCAAATAATGATTTAAAACCACATTTCGCCTGTAACTCTACACCATATTTACAATCATAACAAGCGATCTCCAAATAATGAACAGTCACTTCCCAATCATTCCATACAATTTATCAGTATCTATGCCTAAATACTGCACATGAAGTCCCACAACCAATCAACATAACAAGAGTTTAAAAAGGACTACTTGGCTACATGCACACTTATGCGGTTCTGATTGAACTCACTACGCAATTAAACTATGCTATCATGAGATTTCATCAACACTGTACTATGTGATATTTTCTCCTATCAACTGTCTAATTATTCAGGCTAAGGACTATTTACCAACACAGACTTCATATAATCAATCAAGTAATTAAAAAAATACTTAAAATATAGAGTTATATACAAATGGCATTTACTCCAAATTTCGTAATCATTTTATTACAAAGATACAACGTATTCGCTCTTCCAGTCAGTCTTACGTCCGTTCGAAAGGTAAACATCTGTATTTGTATGTAATATAATAACATATTTGTATCGCATAAACACACACTCTCTCTCTCTCTCTCTCTCTCTCTCTCTCTCTCTCTCTCTCTCTCTCTCTCTCTCTCTCTCTCTCTCTCTCTCTCTCTCCTGTCTAGACACATAGACAAACACACATCACCGCTATCTAGTATCAACATTATTGTTTCACTTTGTAATTTTGGAACTTGAAATCTCAGCAAGACATAGGACAGTTACAATCTCTAACGTGATTCTTGGATGCAGTTGGAGTGTTCTTAAGCAAAAAATCGAAAGCAAAATAAAACAAATCTACTTTTCTTGACGATATAGTTTGTGGTTTCTTCAATAACGACAATAATCCCCCCCAACACTTTCTCTAATAAGTTCTTGAAATTGGAAACATATTATTTAATACATATCACATTCAAGTGAAACAGCAGATTCTTTGCAATCAAGTTCATCAAACTCATTGCTAACGATTTAAAGTCTCTTAAAAACTAAGCAAAATAGGCAGGTGTTTATGTTGACCGTTTTGACAAAAATGAGCAACACATTGTACCTCAGATGGTGTATCCGGTAAAAAAGGAAATTTTAAGTTTTGACTGATTGATTGGTTTAACAAATGAATCACGTAGCTGTTGCTCTTGCATTCATTATTCATTGGTCCCTACTAATCTATGTAAAAGATGAATGCAATGTTTTGTAACCTTTTCATCCGTCAGAAGCAAATTCAACAAAAAGATAGATAAATACAGAGATAGAAAATGATCTAGTCGGTACGTCGTCAACAACAGTTAAGCCCAACAATTATTCCGTTGGAATTTCTTTTTGGGGTAGGTAGACTATAGTGTTAACAGATTTGGATATTTGATATT
This sequence comes from Unio pictorum, assembly GCA_030141615.1. Classification (NCBI taxonomy): domain Eukaryota; kingdom Metazoa; phylum Mollusca; class Bivalvia; order Unionida; family Unionidae; genus Unio; species Unio pictorum. The sequence goes on from JARLTB010000217.1 coordinate 411,417, forward strand.
TTAAACTTCGAATACATTCATTGTGCTAACAAATTTGCGAGATATGATTTGTTATGAGATTCAGTTCTACCAGTGTCGGGCTATATTGTGTAATTTCTAAAGACGAGCACACGCGAAAACGTCTAATATATAAATATATAAGATGCATATATTTTTGCCAGGATTTTAGATTTTCCAAAGAAAGAAAGAAACACACAAATCAGCCATAACACTATCAGCTGTGATTACATGTCTTCGTATTACTAACGCAGGAATTTAGTATTTATCTTCCAGAGCAAGTAAAGTATCGTTCCCTCGAGTCCTTACCTTCCAATGTGTTCCATCCAAATTAAGAAATGAGTGTTAGATTGCTAGTGAGGACGTTATAATGATAACAATTAGATACGGGTCTCTAATTTGGACATCGGTTATATTAAAGACGGAGAAAAAGAAATCAAAATCTCCAACCTTAAATTGATATGTATGTATGTATGTATGTATGTATGTATGTATGTATGTATGTATGTATGTATGTATGTATGTATGTATGTATGTATGTATGTATGTATGTATGTTTTTGCGCGCGCGCGTGTGTGTGCGTTTGTATTTGGTGTGTGAACTGCCTCCATTTCAAACAATTTCCTTCTTGAAAAATACATAGTTTCTATTTTGAATGACAAGAAGTCTTAATTTAAAGTTTCGACTTACATGAGTGCTTTTATTTCATCAATTATGCTGTGATTTGCAATAAATATTTTGTAACCTGGCTGTGTTTTATGGCAATCGTAGAAAGAGACATTGTATGTTCGTTTTGTCAGATGGCATCTCTCATAATCTCATTCTCTGTGACAACTCCTTTTACTCTACGCTCTGTTATTAAAATAAAAGCAAGTTGAGCTCCAACCATTCAGCTGTATGTAACCATTGTCTATTTTCCATGGCTTTTGTGTCAGCGTTTGTCATGTAGGCAGTATGAAGTCATTGTCGATCGTCCATGACTCTTCATTTCAGCTTCAGCCATTTTAACTGTATGTATTCATTGTTGATCTATTATGACTCCTGGTGTCAGCTTCAGCCATTTTAACTGTATATATCCATTGTTGATCTTTGATGACTCCTGGTGTCAGCTTAAGCCATTTTAACTGTTTGTAACCATTGTCCAATATTCACGACTCTTTGTTTGTGCTCAAGCCATTTAAACTAAAAGTAACTATTGTGGATTTTCCATGACCCTTTGTTTGAACTTTATTCATTTGAACTATTGACGATTTTCCGTAGCAAATTTGTGTTAGTTTATCCCATTTAAGTGTTTCCTAACCATTTTAAATTATCCATGCCTCTTTGTGTCAACCTTAGCCATCTAATCTTGAACCATTGTCGATTTTCAAATACGGTCTGTGTCAAATTGAGCCTATTTGTGAGTAGGTAAGATTTGTTAGCATTCCATGACTCTTTGTATCAGCCTTATCCATTTAAACTGCATGTAACCATTGTCTATTAACTATGAATCGCCGTGTTAGCTGTAGGCATTACAATGTATGTAACCATTGTCGATTTTGTATTACTCCTTGTGTCAGCTATTTCCGTTTAAACTTTATCTTTTAATCATCTTGGACCTAACATGAGGATTTGTCTGCTTTAGATATTTAAACTGTATGTAGCAGTTGTCGATATTTGATTGACTATTTGTGTCAGCTTTTGGCATTCAAACTTTATGTAAACTATTTTTATGTTCCATGGTTCTTATTGTCAGCTTTAGCCATGTACAATTTAGATAACCATTGAAGGTTTTCAATGACTCTTTGCGTCAGTTTATGACATTTAAATGAATTGCAACCATTCTTGAATATTTACGACTCTTTCTGTCCACTTTTGTCATTTGAACTATGTGTAACACTTGTCGCTTTTGCATAACATTTTGTGCAAATTTAGGTTATTTAAACTGTATGTAAAAATTGTCGATTTTACGTGACTCTTTGTATGAACTTGAGACATTATTACAATTTTTAACCTTGGTAATTTTCCATGACTCTTTGTCAATCTTTTTCGTTTCATCTGAATCAAACCATCATCGATTTTCCATGACTCTTTCTGTCAACTTTACCCACTTAAGTGTATGTAACCATCGTCAATTTTCCATGACTCTGTGTCAACGTTATCATGTTACAAGTCTATGCTCTTAAAATAAATAGCAGAAACGAGTGAAGACAAGTTTTATAAAATTAACAAATAATTTATTTCCGTAGAATGCAATGTTTAACATGAGAAACTGAGCTTATGATATTGCGAATTAAATTCAAAACTAGTCCAAGAATTAAAGACGCACCTAGGAATCAGAAGTTCTCAAAAAAACATCATTTCAAGTTCCGATGAGCTCCAAAGTTGAAGACGAGTGGAAGATTTACTTACAAAAGACACTTTAGGATCATATAAATATTCGTCAGCAGTACGAGAAGCATTTTCCAAGATTTATAGCTTATGCTCATCTATATGACTTAATGTCACAACTAGTAATGCGAGTTGTCTTAGACTTTATTCATCTTTTTCAACTGTAATGGTTAACACCACCTATCAAATAACTGCTCTTTTTCTCTTGTAAATGCCACATGAATTTTTCCGGCTTCTTTTTCATAGTTCATGACTTGTTACCTCAGGTAAAAACTCATAACTCTTTAAGATGCATTCATTAACCAGATCTTAGTCATAGTTTTGCTGTACCGATATGGAAGTATAGATGTCTGCGGCTTTGCCAACACGTGCAGTCTGTAAAAATAAGTTAATGCGCCTTTGGCCCTTTAGAATTTTCAGCAATTATTTAAAAATGAGGAGAATATGTATGTACTACTTTTCCTTTACAATAACATGTAATGCAATTGAAAAAACTAAAAATTTAAAGAGTAACAATTAAACTGAATTACACCATTGTTGATTGTCCATGACTTAGTGACAGCTTAAACCATTTAAATCAAATGCAACTTCTGTCGACTTACCAAGACAAATCTCTAACAGCTTTCAGCATTTAACCCCTATATCGAATATCCATTACTATTTGCGTCAATTGATAACATTTCACCTGAATGTAGCCATTGTGGGTTTGCCGTAGGTGTATGCGTCAGCTTAAACTATTATATTTTACTTAACCATCGTTCTCTTTGGGTAAACAATGCTAAACATTTAAAATACCGAAAAGAGCATTAGATGTTATGATTACAAATAGTACTTATTGGCAAGTGAAGTCTACATTCACTGTCAGTACAGCAAGGTTCTAATTATGTTGTGATTTACGATCGTATCTTGAAGGACGCTACGTTGGCATATAACTTATACTGACAACGGTTTAGATATTGTACAAAAGAAATAGGACAGATACATTTAGAACTTGTAAGAAATAAGAACGTAGTTACGTTAATAAATGCTTTTTTATGAGCAAAGATTACAACGGTAGAAAATGATGCTCGTAGAGCTAACGATTATTTCTTGATGTATATAGTTTCATTTTTGAATAATTTTGTATTATCAGCAATTGTTTTGACAAACAAAATCTATCTCGGTCTGATACAATCTTGCACAACATGTATGTATCGAGTTTCTGACAAGACGGATGATAAATCCATATATGTGAATCTATTGCAGAAACATTGCACTTTATTTATGATTGCTACATATTGAAATATGAGAATCAGAATCAAGAGAGAGCTATTTTAAATGCTCTTATTTCTAAGTGATTGTGGTCACTATCGACTATTGAAAGAAATACATTTGTTGGGACAAATAATCGATTTCTGATTTGATTTTGGAGAATTATTAACCGTTAAAATCGAAAGGTTCTATATCACTTTTTGGTGACTATGCAAAGCCTATCCTTATTATATATTTAAGAACACATAATATTAACGGAGTGTTTCATTATCAGGTATATTTCCTTTATTTTAGAAGTCTTCTAATGAAAGTGTTCTTATTCAAGGAGTAGAGTGCGGCTTTTTCAATGTTTATCTTCATTATGTAGATATCTCATCTGACTTACTTTCATTACTTGTGACATTCACAACAGTAATGTCTTTACATCGAGAGTATTTATTTATTATTAGGCTATGCCATTGATGATGATAAGGTTGCGCTTATTCATTTATCAATGACAATCCTTTTTTTGGATCAGAAAGTTGATCCTACTGAAAATGGAATCCCTGTCTTTCACCAAACATGTGCAGTTCTTAGATCTGTCGTAAAAAGAGTAAATGAGATTGATGCTTATCAGGAAATTATTCATATAGCAGACATATTGGTTAGTCAGTCTTTTCATGAGATCACATGTTACGTCTATGGGTTTAAACTTAAGTAAAAAGAAAAGATAAACTTAACAAGCATTCAAGCTTTCCAAAATATCATTTTATTTCTCTAAACAAAGTTAAACCATAGGAAATAATTAAAGAAACCTTACTGTGTACGAATTCCTTGAACGTAGTCATAATATAATTTACTATTCACTAATCTGGAAAGTGTTATAAGGTATTGCCAACAAATCTTGTATAGTGGTTACGTTACTGTAATAACACTGTATTAAACCAAAATCATTAATCCAAATTTTTACACTTTAATGTAGTCTCGTGAACGACGAATATCGTTAAATCCGAGATCGTTTCTCCGTTCTGACCTTCAAATCAAAATGAGCCAATCAAATGCTATGACAGGCGTGTTAAAGTCCATTGCACTTTGAATTCAAACGATTGTTTACGCGACACACATTTACACCCCCGTGTCATACTTCACCTCATTTCTTGCTGATTTCACTTTAGATTTACCTTGTATTATGTATATTTAATTTTTGCTTTATTAGCTTTAAATTTGGTAATGTATGCTTGACTTAAGCTTGTACAAAACTGAGTTAATTTCTGCTTGACCTGATGGACATTTTTATTTTTAAAAACTAATACATAGCTAAGATATGCTCTATATTTATGAGCTTAATATCAGAATATTATTAACATAAGAAGTAAATATATTTATTTGCGTCAGGGTTTTGGACTTTCATAAGTGAATTTTACATGGTGATGGTTTTGAATTGAATACATCAGGATCATTCTAAAAGTTTATTCCAATAGGTAATGGTTTGTTTTAGAAAATACTCAATGTGACCTGAGGTCAAGTGGAGAACTATATAATCTTGTAATTGGTCATTCGTTCTTTAACATCTAGCACTTTAAGTTTTATTATATAATGTAGCGATGCGTTTTGTTTGGGCTGGAATATGTTTGTTCAAACTGAAAAATTCAAGTGATTATTTTCTCTAAAAATACAATCGTGCTCTGATAACATTTTTGGATAGAGACATTCACTGTAATTTATATTATGTTCAAACCTGGAATAATATTTAAGTTAGGGCATAACCGACTTTTGATCCGGAAATCGGATTGCACCGGATAGTATGAACTTCCGATTAATCGGAGTCGGACAAGGCAGGAACGACCGATTCGGATAATAAAAATAATAAAGTTGAATTTCTATAGGACCGTGTCTAACACTGCGTGTCATTCGATAGTGCGTTAATAAAGTTAAATAAGAAGTCAGAAAAGTCCAATATGGTGAACACAACCACGCTGTGAGACAATCTATTTGAACCGACGGGTGAAAACCGGAAATGAAGCCGGATATGGTAAAGTACTAAGTAACATGCTAGACACGGCAAAACCAGATACCAGAAACCCGGAAACGGAAGATGAAATTTTGTAGAAAAAAAATAGTTATTTAGCATTTCCGATTAATCGAATCGTATCCGGAATCGGAAATATTTCATGCCCAAAATCCGGAATCGGAAATCGGTAGAAAAATGCTAATCGGTTATGCCCTAATTTCAGTGATTAAAAAAAATCAATGAACTGTTGACAGATCAACACCTCAATAACTGCTACAAACACGTCATTACCATCGATTTTGAGATTTTGTTCTGGACATTAAATAAATTTTGTTCATAACTCTAACTTACTAGGATTTGTGTCTGTAATTATTGGAATATTTTACTCGTAACTAATAGTGCATCACAATAATGAATATTTCAATCATGTACGCAAAAAATGCAATATTGTACATCTATGCAAGTGAAAGTACATGCCCTTGATGTGCATGATATGGTGTTATATGATTGTCATATCAGACCCCATTGTAGCAATATTTGATTTTCATTCTTCATTTGATTAAGGAAAGTGAGAGGATTGTATTGCTGAAGACAACGATTGGAGAAGAAGCTATTACTGTTATATACCTCAAAGTATTGCAAGGCAATCATCAAAGTCAAACACTCCTGAATCTCCTCTATGGAGTGGAATAAATTTCTATGTAGGTTCTCAGTGTGTGCCTATAAAGTAGTAAAATGTAGTAAAATCGTTTTTTAGCCTATGCTGACCCTATTATGAATGATAGTAACAATTACATCTGGTTATACTCATCAAGGAGAAGAACTCAACATAGGTGTTAAACCCCAAACTTTATCATGACATTATTGAGCCCATTTCCTGTAAATATAGACTTTTATAGATAATTATATACAATTTATCTTTAGTGGACACCTTTAATGCAAACTTGACACTGGGAGACATGTATGTACGATAGAGATAATTAATTACTTACCTTGGGTCAAGATTTGAATTAATCATTGGTTCTAGATACATTTGAAGAAACAAAGGTGGCCGTTCATGAGGGGGACATTTTACATTTTTTTCTACTAAAATGCTGGTCGCGTTAGAGGGGTGGCTGTTCTTGAGGGGTACTTTTGAATATGAACTCGTCAATGTCAAGGAATTCTGGCCGTGAGAAGCGGATGGCCACTGGTCATGGGGGCTGTTAAAGAGGGAGACTACTGTATTGCTGAACCTGGGGTAGTAAACTATGCTCAGTGGGGTTCAGGAGCTATTTGCAGGAGATGCTATAATAGATGCGGTTGTTGTATCTTAAGGGTTAAGCCTGTGCAAACAATATACATGCATTTGGGACCCCAATTTTAAGTGTTTATGGGACCTCAGTTTCAACTTTGTGTATCTGGGATGATGGGACCCCAATTTCTAGTTTGAATACTTGTTACACGCATCTAGCATTTTAATTTACCTTCATTAGGTTGTTCTAATTTGTGATCATTTTTTGCCAGTGCATTAGCACAGTGGGATTGCCCACTACAGTCTTCAAATGTATTAGCTATTATAAACAAGTTAAGTAAATCAATGCAATGGTGGTTTATACCTGACCTCTTTGACCTTTTAATTGTCTTTTTTAAACTGCCAGAATTAGTTTTATATCAGCTTTAGCGATGACTTCTTACCATTTATACATGCTAAATGTAATGGACATATACTAAAATATTTATTTTTGTTCTATTTTTGCCCAGGGGTTTTGTGAATCCTGTTTTTAGCATGACATGCTACAGGATGGCAGGTCAACATCTTGATTTTTTTTTATAGATTTCATCAGCATAATCAGAGCTTTGGCAAGTAAAATTAAATTTTTTCAATAAACCTGACGAGCTTCTCACTTATCTGAAATTAGAGAGGTCCTGGGTTTCAGGCTATCAGATTTTTTAACTATGTATAACATCCATTCAAAATACTGCTTCATTTTATTAAACAAGATATATCCTGGTAAAAATCTAGTTTTAAGCTTTGGTTATTAGGAACATCTTTGCATGCTTATTCTAATTTTTAATTTTTTGTATTTGCCCATTATAGGTAATGGTATTTTTGCAACAGTGGCATTCAACAGGTGATTTTCTGCTTGAGTATGTAAAGGAAAGGATTGACAGATTAGAAGCTGAGAGAAGAGAGAAAAAAATATAGCAGGAAACAAGGAAATCATAAATATAACAGATGTTATGTCTTTGGCTTTAAATATCATCATCAGAAACATTAGTAAGTTTCAGCCAATATAATTATTACATAGTTAAGATTTAATACAGTTATCGGGGTTGAAACTGCAAGGATTTGTGGGCTAAAAGTTCTCCAATTTAAACCTCATGTAGTGAGTACAGATAGAAATTAAAATAGAGCAAAATTGATAATAACTAGGGCTGTCAAAAACCAGGGAAAACTTACCCGGGTACCCGTTGCGCTGTTTAACGGGTACCCGGGTACTCGTTAGAACATGATAGACATGTACAACCCTTGAGCAACAAATTTTTTTCCCACTAAATTACGCGTTACGAGTAAACGTATATGGATTACGCTTTTTCGGTATATCCACCTTCGAAATATCTTGTTTATATTAACATTCCATTAATCCCACAGACTGTATTTTAGAAAAGACCGCTTTACGTAACTATAATATACAAGTACTCTTGTCTGTGGACTTGTACTTTCCTACAGTAACATGTTCTATTTATAGCAAGTTTTGTTCTACTTTCCCACGAATTCTATTTATAGCATCTATATGGCATAGTGAGAGAACAGACTATATTTATTTATGTGGCTGCTATATAATATGTCCAAATTATATATGTACAACAACTTTTGGAAATTTGCTTATTGTCGATATCACATGACTGTATGACCTAGGTTGCGAGATTTGTGTAGTCACGTGACTAGAAATGCAAATAGCCAGATCCGGGACAAATTTCAGCAGATTAAAGGCATAACAAATGCTATGCTCGCGATTTTTGAGAAAATAAGTCAGAATAAGTTTGCTGGGCTGGCATGTAAACTGCTACCCATGCCGATATCAAATGGTGTCGGCAAATTCCAACTTTTTGATAGGAAATGCGCTTTGACCCTAAACCCCAACAAAAATGTCCAAATATCAAAAATGGGGTGGCAAGGGTCAGAGGAAACTCGGACTACTCAGACCAGTGTGCTGCTGATGATATATGATATTTTGATTGTGTTGTCGACAACTTATTTTTGTAAACGGGTACTCGTCGTTAATTTTCAATATCCGGGTCTTTCACTATGGTCGGGTACCCGAGTACATGGGTACCCGTTGACAGTCCTACTAATTACACCAAAAACTTCTCCATGTGAGAATAAATTGTCCCTTGAAACAGAACATAGCTTTAGCCTTGAATTGCACGATAATATGAGTGCTATATGTGGGAATATTTTTTTTGTTTTGATTATTTCGTGTTTAGCATAAAATGCCTTTTTATGTTGCAAATGAGAAATGAATTACTGTACAAATTCAAAGTTATGCAGGTAGTTTAGTGAAAGTTGTATTGCTAACTGGAAATTTTCATGGAAATGGAACATATACTCAGCAATTAAGCTTTGATTCATTAGTGTTTGCTTACAATGAATATACACTGTTTCACCAGCAGAGTTGCTCATTTAACCTGTGCAACCAATCAGGTGAAAGTGGCTTCTTCACTGCATGCTATTTCAAAACATGGTATAGAATAGAGGTCATATCAGAGACAAAAAATCCTTTTAGCCAGATATATTGTTTGTGAAATTGTGTACTATTTGTTGTATATAATAGTTGTAATCCATTAGTTTGGCCTAAATCAGATCTTTTGGGCCTGTTTAAATTAATTGGCTGTATGCATGATACTTAACAAATTCAAGTTACACTGAAAGTCTCGTTGTGCAATTTTCCAATAGCTAAAATGTTTATTTATACATAACTCCTAAATGTAGCTGAATAAAAGTTACTGTCCTTTTTTACTCCTAGTGGATCTACAGCACTAAACATTTTGGTCATGCTGAGTTGGAAAATAAACAGAAAATAGAATCTAGTGGTAGATTCATTTGATTTTTAGTCAGATTTGAAAAGAACACTTCTTAAGGACTAAGCTTTAATTAAGATGAGTGAGTTTATAGGCTGATTTCTATTTATCAGGGTTGTTGGTGTTGGCAATAATAGACCTCCTTCTCCACCAAATATTGAACATGGAAGAAGAGAGCATGGGCTTATTATCACTGATGAATATTTAGATTCTCTCCAGATAAATTCCATAGACTTAGAAATGTTTTAATATTCATTCTATGGTATAGAAAAGTGCATATTGATACAGGAAAGGATGATAATGAAATATTTTTACAGCCCATTCTGCCTATGTTAGGATTGTTTTGGAAAATTCAGATGAAAATGAGATAAGAATAAATTCTAAAGACCATTCCGATGTTCTGAATTCGGTAAACAAGCCCAACACTCTTACGACTTGCATTGTAAAGACATCTGCACAGAGATATAGTTATGCTTGTACTAAACTATATTAATTAATTACAGATCAGACAAACGACCACTACTGTCTTGCAGATCTGTCCCTTAAAATTTGATGTAGACATGTGTCATTGTAATTATAATTTAAAAAATTGTTGGGAGTTTTTTTCTTGGGGTGGCTGGTATTTTATCTCCTATTCATCTCTAGGGTCTAGGTTAATGTGACTTGACGGCTTTGTTTTAGTAGGTAGTTTGAACAGAGATATGATTGTTGATCTATTTAAAGGATTGGAAGATGATTCCTTTTGTAAGTTGCGTTTTCTTTTACTTTAGTAGTATAGATGCAACATCTACAAGTGGACACGTTAGCTAATATGTGAACAATGCTGCCTACCGCTCAAAAGCAGTCAATGCACGAATGAAATCGGAGGTGTACAATTCTTACCCAAGGCTTTTGTCTTTTTGCAACCAGAAGTATTGACAGTAGTGAGGAGAGTAGATACGGCTATGGAGATGGAAAGAACTTGTACTGGCAGAATAAGGTAGCGCATTCATGTTTGTTTTATCCCCATCCCAGTGACTTAGGTAACTACTTCAAAAGTTTGTCATGTCTCTCTATAATTTCTTGATACAGTTATATCATTTTAATAAAGATTTGTACTAAAGTTTATGACCACAAGACCTTATCTAAGTTTGAGGGTCATTGTCCTAAAAAAAATTGTTGATTTAGCACATTGGAACAGTGAATTAGTACACAAGTTGTAAAGTTGGCAGTTCTTATCAGGTTTTGGGTAATTACAGAATACATACGTACCATTGAAACTAGAAGAGAGAATTAACTTGTCCGGAAACAAGATCAATATTGTCAAAGACGTAATACCAAAAGAATAATTCACCAACAACATAATGTATTAAATTGATAAACAAAATATGGACTGATATGCTAGAGTAAACATACTATTTGATGTTGCAACTTTCAGATTGGAGTGTGAGTTTTCATCACAGTAATATTATTAAAATAAAAATATGAACCATTTAAATTACTAGAGATTTAATTTGTCATGAAAATAATAGTACTAATTAGGAGAGTAGCTTCACGCAGGTTTTGAAAAAAACCTTAATTTTGATGTTTCATCATGAAAAACCCTTGAACATGAAAAGTAGAAAAACTTAAATTTGCATTCGCATCTCATTTTTTTAACATCTTGAATTTGTCTAATATCTGATTTAGTACAGTTAAGTTTCACATTTGCCTCTTGAATCATTTTGGGGAAAAGCTGAGACCTAACAGTCATTCTAATGCTTTTTTGCATGACATCAATTTGTTCAGATAAATATGGTCTTATCCCAAGGACCCATGCTATATGGCCAGACCAATAGGGTTTTATTTTTACTTGAAATTTTCCAAACCTTGTTTAAGTCACTATCAGTTAACGAGTCCATGCAAATTACTGATGAATTTGTAGTAAGGACTGTTTTCCAGTTTCCTTCCAAAACAATACAAACGGAATCTTTACAGTACACTCACTCCATGACCTTAAGGACATTAATCATTTTGGTTTAAGTCTAGTGAGAACATTCAGTTGTGTTTTTGCAAATAAATTAAATTATTATTTACAGAACTTACAATTAGTTTTAGATTTTGAACATGATTATGATATTAGAGAAAAGATATTAGATTATGTTTCTCCAATTAGCAAGAATATCTTAGATATAGATTTTAAAGAAATAGTTATTTTATAATTGATCAGTGACAATCTTTGTCAACCTTTACACTTAAACCCCATTTATTTAACATTTGTATTTTGAGGAAGAGGTTGAAAGTGAGTGTGAGTCTGATCAGATATAATATAATCATACAGAGTACAAGAATAAATCTTATTTTTAATTTGTTCAGCACGTGCAAATAAAATTTTGAAAAGGTCCAAATATCACGAATGTCCATATATATATATATATATATATATATATATATATATATATATATATATATATATATATATAATGTTCCTGTAGTGCCACACTGTAAATTTGAAAATCCATCTATTTATATCTTGGTTTCCAGATGGTTTTTGCACTTCATTGATTTTCTTGTTTATCATCACCTCATTGATATTCTGCCATATCCTTTGAATCAGCTTTGTATAAAAATAAATATTGGTTGAAAATATAAAATGTGATGTCTTGATAAAACAAATTGAATGAATATAATATAATTCTTATTGGCAGCTGTAAATTTACAGATCATGAATGGATCTCTTAAGTTTTGACAACAAGGTATTAACCATTAAAAAGCTATATTTATACAATTGACTTTTTCTTTGAATTTGGTACCATCATTCTAAATTGTTGATAACAAATACAGTAAAGATTATATTCTATTCTGGCTCAATGCCTTACAGGTACAAAATTGTTTTAACTGTATTCAGTCAGTTATAAGAACCTTTAGCAGTCCTTTACCCACTTTATCCTGAATGAGGGTCATAATGCCTCATTCTATCTTGAATACACCTGTGGTCATAGTACCCCATTTTATCCTGAATACGACTGTGTTTGTACTTGACTATGTACGTGTGTAGTGTCTCTAGACACACATGTTCTACATCACAAATATGTGTGTACTGCCCCACTTCAGATGCTTTAAATTGCACATATCTTTTCATTCAAATTGTCTGCATTATCAAACTGCTAATTATAGAATTTTTAAAAGCTGACCTCCTGCAATTTATGCATGTTGAAGACGAAACAGAAATTACGCCTTTTAAAACGTGTTAATAATCAGCATGGAAGAATAAAATGGAATATTCAGATTCTTGTGAATAAAAGCATGGAGGGACATTGAATTACTTTCAATGGAAATCACATGTCAATTTGAGTATGTCTTGTGGCAGAAAATATGATAGCTGTTGTCATGAGAAATAGAAAAAAATTCCAATGTAACAAACCATATATGCCATTGTTCATACTCTAATTTTACCAGTTCTTTGTCTGTCTCCATCACTAAATCACCTGAATCTGATAGATCATAAATACTCAGTGATGCATACATCATCATTAGAGCCCTTGCCTTTGTTATTGAAGCTTCGATAGTCATGATTCTAATCGTGCAAACTCGAGATAGTACTGAACAAAACAGCTTCTGTTTTGGAAAGTTAAAAGTCTGAGCCAGTTACTTTGAATAGCGGATTAGGACTAGAGCCTAAACATCGACTGTATGATCTGACATAATGGTGATTCACATCACTGAATGTAATATTAATAGGGGCTTTTCCCACGAAATTGGTACTATGAAAACCAGCAAAAAATGACTGCTTTTTGCAGTAGGCAACAAAATATGTTCCATGAGAATGGTGTAGAGGTGTCGAAACATGTCTTTGTTACTTGTATAACTTACTGGTATCTTTATACTCCTATCCAATACTACTTTAAAATTCCTTTTTGAGCCGATTTCCAAAACTAGTTAAAGTTCAATTAAATCTGCCCCCTCCCCTAATTATCTTATGCAGATATTTTTTGTGGCATGTGTGGCACCAGTTGTAAAAAATATGGACTTTAATTGCTGTTTTCTCTGGTTTAGTGGAATTTTGTTTAAAGTTTTTCCATAGTCATATTAACATAGTTTCTTTGTTACATCAGAAATCAACTTGTACTTTTCAGTTCTTGAATCTACAAAGATGCACCAGCACTGTACCAGTTGCAGTATCAACAAAGAGACATATAAACACCAAATCTAAAACTCGGCGAATACCTTGTACAAGTCAAGAAAGTCATGCTTTGCTCAAACGCTTCAGTTGTTTCATCAGGATGCTTAAAGTGTCTAGGCAAGAAGATGTACTTATTGTTCTTGCAAAAGCACCATGCCTTGGATCAAGATCATGGCAAAATATTAAAGACTTTGTTTACAATCAGATACAAAGGGTCGAAATAAACATGAAGTTGTGATGTCATTTGCACATTAAATGATTATTTGTCCATTATGAATTGTACCCTACATCATGTCTTCAAAAGCATTTGCCAAAGCACAATTGCAATTTAGCTCAGTATTTTTTAATTCATTCATACCATACAAATTTCAAACCAAACATTGTTCCGGTTATTTTTTTTAGTACATGGAGTTGCCTCAGGTGCAGCATGATTTTGATATGTATGGTTGCATAGTAACAAAGTTAGCACATACAAGATACTGACTGCTATATCCATACATGCTAACCATTACGCTTTTGGCGTAATCATTACACTTTTCGTCACTAAATTTTGCATAAGCGAATATAGATTACACTTTTTTGGATGAATCCACCTTTTAAAAAGATTAATTATTTGCTTTCTCGTTTTTAATAACATTTCATTAATCTCACAGATCATATGTTAGAAAAGACGGCTTTTATGTAGTTACAATATATGAGTACGCTTGTCCTTGGACTTGCATGCACTTTTCTAACGGTATCATGTTCTATTTATATCAAACCTGGTTCTACTTTCAAACTTTCGACCTCAAATTCTATTTATAGCATCTGGATGGCTTAGGAGAGAACAGACTGGTTTTCTAATTTTAATATTTACATGCAGATTCTTTGTTCTGATTCATATTTACTGCTGAACCAGTCTATAGGTATCTAGCGCTAAAATGTATATTGATGCATATATGAGAACAAAAATATTAGAGAATGGCCAAAAACAAACTAAAACAGAAAATAACAGAATTTTCTTAATATGAAGACATGAGTGCAGCATCACATGACATCTATTTATGACAGTGAGGAAAGAATTTTAATATTTGGTGCTAAAAGTCTTAAGATGGATTGTATTCCATGTGTATGTAAAGCTAAAACTGCTTCATCTGAAAACTTGAAACAGTTAAAGATGCAATAGATAAATAAATCATTGTTTTTTGAAATTGTGGACTACACTTTTACATCGTCAGGGGTTGGCATGTATGTATATCCAGTAAAATTGAGATAAAGGGTTTGAGAATACAGTGTAGGAATTATCTGTATCATAAAAATCTAGTTCGGGTAGAATATAGAATTTAGCACTTCTTATTACATGCCAAACATTCCAAACTAATGCAGTTTGAAGAAAAAATTGGCTGTGTAATATTTGTTTAAAGTTTATAATTTCATTTAAAATATCCATGACTTGACTACATTTAAAATAAGCAATTTAGATATTAGTATTAGCATCATATTATTATTGCTATAGAAAAGATAAAAACCAATATGCATATGCATACAGAATCAAAGTAGTAATTAAAATATTAAGATTGCAGTAAAAACAATATTAAGATCAATGATAAATACAAAAATGTAAATAATAGTGTAAAACAATAACTGATATGACAGTTTATCACAGTTTTAAAATTAAGATATGTAATCAGATTTTTTTAAATATTAAAATATATTATATTGTAGTTGTGTTTGTCAGACATTTACACTTGTATTTAGGAATTAGTATTTGCAACAAAAATTATAACAATAATGTCTACATGATCAGGAACTCAGATGAGTTTGATAATGAACGAAATCCACACATACTAATTAGGTAATTTACTAAATTAGATGCACCTCTGGCAGCCATATTTCTTATCTGACCTTGATCAAACTTGATTTTATAACATAAAGATGTTTGATGGGTTTGATAATGAGCAAGATGTATGCAATTTGATGAAGTGATCTTACATTTGATTGGCTAACCTTGCTACCGTGATGAAGGTCAGAATTCTGATCCAATTTTGATCCAACTTGAAGATAAAATCTTATCACTAAGACATTAAGCAAGTTCAGTAAGATTGATGAATATTTTGGAGGTATCATCTTGCGTCTGATTAGCCAGACATATTGCTACTCTAGCAACCATATTTCTGGTCCTATTTTGAACAGAATTAAAATTTCAGCTATCATGCAGATCATGGATGAATTTGGTAATGAATAAGATCCTTTCAAATTAATAATGTAATTTTTTGATCTGATTGGTTGAAGTTGTTGCCATTTGAGATACCATATTTGTGAGTTGATTTGAGCAGACATGGAATATACAAATATTATCAAAAGCATGGCCTCTATTTATGTGTCAGTCTTATATGTGATTTGGTTGCGACTTGCCATTCTGGAGGCCATAACTTTCATCGAAATTACAACAATGGGTTTATATTGTCAAGATATGCAGTTTTTTTAAAAAATAAGATCCAAGCATTGATGGATTCTTTTATCAGATTGCAATGATGTACCCAGCAGCAGAAGCAAAAGTTTCAGTTTTTACATAATCAGAGAAATTAAAGATGGTTCCAATAATGATGCAGACCTAATTAGAAAATATGTATGGTGAACATATGAGAATGATGTGTGTGAAAACACATATAATCAGATTTCTGGGATATTATTGTTATGCAGCTCATTTTAATTTTGCCATTGGGAGATGGGATATCCAGCACTACCATATTAATGCTTCTGCAACTGTGCAGTTGTGTATACTTGAAATCATTAAAATCCATGTTGGAAATTAAATATGAAGGAAATTAATCCATACAAGACGAAATATTTGTATTTATACTAAGTAGTTTGTATATATTTATAGTACATATACAGGTATTTAGATTTTAGCTCTACTAGCCATAGCTCATGACAGTTAACTAGATGGTCTGTTGTCTTCTGTCTGTCTGTTAAGCAAAAGCTTGTCAACAAGATTCCTAAACATGTAATAGCCATGAAACATAAAGCACAGTCATCACAAAGTCTAGTTGGTACTGCTGAGGCATCCATTATGGCTACCATGGTGACTGTCTTGAAAATCTTGTTGCTCTAATCCTGAATGGATGGTCATATCAGTATGGGATTTTCACTGAATAAGAAAACAGCTTGTATCCTGAATGAAAATCATGCATGTCTGATGTCCCATGTGGCAGTCATCTTGAAACTCTTATTGCTACTTGATAAACAAAAATTGACATTGAAGTTTTACCAAAAGAACTCCTATGATGTATAGGTTAAAAAAATTTTGAAGATCTGACTTCCACTATGCCTACTACAGTGGCCAGTTTGAAAATGTTTGTGTCCCTATTACTCCTTGATGCAAAGTCATGCAAATATTTGGTTATTATCAGAAGACATTTTGTGAATGGTGCTAAATGAAAAAGGTGCATGTCTGTTATCCACTGTCTTGTTATCGTGACTCTTCCATAAATGGAAGATTACTTGCGGGGAGGGGGGGGGTGAATTCACAAGATTGATGATGATATCCATTTGTCCTTATTGAAAATGTACTTATCTGGCTTCAAATATGGTCATAATAATAGCCATCTTGAAAGTCTTATTCTAACTCCATAATCTCTTATGGTTTCTCATCAGAAGAAATATTAAAATTTAGTTAGGTCTGAATGTAAATTATGCCAGTATGATATCTTATAAAAATCAATGTGTCAACTTTGGAAATACTGTTATCACTGCTACAGAAGAGTTGTAGGACATATCCAAATAGGGTTTTCATCAAAAGACTTCTTACGATATCCATGCATGCCCAGTTCCTACTGGCTTGAAACGCAATTACTGGATGATCACGTGACACAGATTTCTTGGCATAAGCACATTTAGTGCCCACACTCACAGGGATCTATCTGCAGATCGCATTGGGACGAGGACCCACTTCGATATATTTCCGTTTAACTTTTTGCCATATAATACTGGTTTCCCACTACTTGCTAAATGTCCCCATTCATTCAGCTGTGGAGAAAAATATATTTTTGACCAATTTGCAATGTTGATTTGGGGATTTTGAAATGTCTTGCTGTTACTTGAATTCCATGCAATTTTGAGAAATTTACAACTTTCTCTAATGTAAAACTTGTAATGCCCTTGCCTGACATCATCATTATCAGAGGCATCATCTCTCTCCTGACTGGGGTCTCCAATTTTGTGTCTTTTTGTAGCTGGTTCATTTTCTTTTACATCACACTTCTCATCACTAGCATGATTTTTTGGCTGACCTAAGGGCCTCTTAGGTAAAGCTTTAGGCAACACATTTTCTTTCCATGCACAAGGCAAGGCCTGTTCACTGCTTTTGTATTGCACTACAAACTTGTACATAATCGCGGAGATCGATAATGTGGTTTATTTTGTTTTCATTTTTATTCCTCTTTATTTATGACTGCAAGTAATCCCTTTTTGTTTAAATGTGTGAGAAGTTATTGCTTCAAAGTGTTCCATTGTTTCTATTTATTTTCAAAATCCCAGTGAAAACTGTTAGAAGAAATCAAACTTGTCTTCCTTATATCTGCCGACTTTGTATGCATATGTATAGTTTTAAAAAAAAGAAAAGAAATCTTCACGCTAAAAGGAATCCAAAGTCTGCTTCCATAGTCAGTTTGCTTTGTAAAAAAATAACCATTTTATTTGATATCCTACTGTCAAGTTCAAACAATAAGTTTATGGATGTTACAAGGTGTGTTTATTCAACACCTGGGCTTTCATTTATGTGCTATCTGTAGCCATAATTGACGCATCCTGGTTTCATGTTCTTTGGTTTAAATAGTATACACAGCATTAACTTGTTTTAATAATAATGTTTGTAACCAATGGAATCAAAAAGATTGTCATTTTTACTCACAGTAAATGTATTTCTAATAATGGTTTTAGTTTTTGAGATATAGTCATAATGTTACCCTGGATATAACACACTATTTTGTCCATTATACCGTGTAACACATGAATGGCAGGTGCTTTCGAGCAACAGGATTGATAACTCTCACTCTTTCTCTCATTCGTTTGTGATTTTGCAGGATCCAGTTTTCATTCTCATAACATTCAAACGTTTGAGGACAACCAAACATGATTCATTTCTCAATATTCATGTCAATGACCCATGTGTTGCCTTGTCCGACAAAAGCAACAGCACTATGGATGCATGCTCTACTTATATAGAGTTTGTGGATATATTTTCCTTTATTAAAATGCTAATGTCAACCAAAAAAGTTAATAAATGATAACAGTACAAGGTTAGTTTCTTTCATATTATTATCAAATAAGCATTTTATTTATCTATTATATTATCATGTGCAGTGTGACCGGGGGTGGGGTAGGGGGTGAGGGCACAAATTGAATACAATTTATTTTATTTCCTAAGTGTAGATTCACCATAAGTTTTGGAACAAAAGAAATTAGTATTTTTTCATGTCGCAACATTTGCGGTAAATACAGTATGCTTTTTGCATAATCAATACACTTTTTAGTCGCCAAATTACATGTTATGCTTACTTGTATATGGGTCATGCTTTTTCTGTACATTAGAAAATAAAATAAAAGTAAAGCAATAAAACGTGTTTTAATCATTTTTATTACAGTATCGTCTTTTTAACTCCACTCATATTATTTGGAACTTCTCACAGTGGCACTATGCACTCTCAATAGAATACTTAAAACTACACAGTCTAGGTGACAATGATAAAACTATTGTAATGGCTTAGTGTGAAATTGTGCTAGTCAAAATAAAAACCATCAGCTCCGAGCATATACATGGAATCGGGGCATTAGCGATCAAAACGAAGTACAATGCTTATAAATGGCTGTACTGAAGCTCCTTATAAGAACTTTACTTATAAGGCTACACATATAGTTGCAGGATTCGGAAAAGAATCATCAATCAAATGTTTTTTTTTGTAATTGTTGGTTTGGTTACTGAACTAGGTTAATGTCTTTCATCCCACACGACTTGACATGGGAACCTCTTGGTAACTTTACTTCGTAGGCTCGCACACACTCGTGTAAATCATTACATTCAATGTTTTCTTGCTATATCTGAGCAATGAGAACAGATTTGATCATTTATAGTTGAAACGTTTTGACTTCTTCAGGTTAAATGTTTCATCCCGATCGCATCTCTTTCCTGTATCCATGATGGTTAATTCTGTCTTTAACGTTATTAATTGCTAAATAGTTAATCAGTGGCATTTACAACTATCAAATTTATTTGATTGGTCTGTTTTGTTTGTTTGTGTTTTACTACTGAATAATACATGAACAAACTCTTGTGTTTTGATTACTTGACTGACTCTTAATTCTTATTGTTCTATCTGTAAATACTTCTATTTTAAATATAGATTGGGTCATGCTTGTACAGTCTGCATATCGCCCTTGCCATAGTACTGAAACTACTCTTCTGAAAGATTTTAATGACATTCTGCTTTGGATAGAGGAAAGATTACAGTAATCACCCTCACTGATTTGTCTGTAGCACTTGACACAATAGACCATGCTATATTACTTCACCGTCTCGAGCAATTATTTAGCATTCAGAATACAGCCTTACAGTGGTTCAAGTCCTGCTTAGTGAACAGCACACAAATTGCATATGCAAATGGAATAAACTCCAGCCCAGTCGATCTATGTTGTAGTATTCTACAGGGGTCTGTTCTTGGACCTGTTCTCTTCATGCTATACACTCAAGTGTCATAGTTCATCACATTGTGTCTCAGCAGTTGTACGCTGATGACACCCAAATATACAAGTCTAGTCACCCATATGAAGTTGATGCTACCAGCCATGGAGTAGAGACGTGCATTTCCGAGGTGAAATCATGGATGACATGTAACAAGCTGCAGATGAATGATGATAAAACTGAGGCCATTCTGATCACAAATACTTTCTCATTCATATCCTTTACATCAGACAATAAATATCAGCAAAACCAACAATAAATTCACAGTATGAAACCTAGGTGTTACTTTAGACAGTATGCTCACATTGCATCAACATGTTATGAACATATGCAAGGCTGCATATCTAGAGCTGATACGCATCAGTTCCATTCGCAAATATATTTCAGTTCGTCACAATATCTACTCCAGAAACTTACAAAAATAAAAAAAAACAGTTGCTCAGATCATCTTTAGAGTACCTCGATCAGAGCACACCTCACCACTGTTCTGTATCCTTCACTGGCTATCCATTCGATCCAGAATCAAACACAAAATCTGTTCTATGTACTACATTTCACTGACAGACTCCAGTGCAACATACCTATCTGGCCTCACCCAAGTGTTTACACCAGCAAGATATTTACGCTCCTCTTCTGACAATCGTATACTCATTGTTCCCACTATGAAAACGAAATCATAAGGTTAACGTTATTTTGCATACCAGGGCCCGACGACGTTGAACGAATTGCCTATTGAAATTAGACAAAAAGACACAGTGGTCCCTTTTAAGAGTGTTCTTAAAACTCAGCTTTTTTCGACTTTACGAACAAACTTAGAGACCTAATGTTTTGTACTTTATATGTTTCAGCATTTTTTATATTTTCCAGTTTCATGGGTTTTTTGTGGGTTTTTTTCTGTAGTGTAGTCATATCATTATAGATGTTGTAAACTGCTTAGAGCTTCTAAAGATTAGGCGCTATGCAAAGTCCTCATTATTATTATTATTACTATTATTTATTATTATTATTATTATTATTATTATTATTATTATTATTATTATTATTATTATTATTATTAAATGAAGCCGCAACGGTATTCATTGTTATAACTATATAATATAAAGCTTGATATGAGTCGTGAATCAATTTAGTTGACAACAGACGATACCGATGACGTATGACTAGATAGGATATGCCAGCAGTTTAAAATAGAGACTAATGCCTGAAATAGTGTGTATGAGTGTAGATGGGATCACTTGGGTGTGGCAGTTTAAACTTTAACCAGGTTTCATGACGGAAGGACCTAACTAGGACTAGAGAGCTTTATTGTTGAGGGTTTAACCAGGGTTCCGGGAATTCGGGAAAAAGGCGGGAGAAATGATAATTTTTCCCCAACCGTGAAAATATTGATAAAGTCGGGAAGATCCCATATGTTGTACTCCACAACTTCATGCCCGAAACAATTATGTAATTGAATCGTAACTGATATGATTGTGAGTTAAATTTATCGAATTCTAACCAGAATATTAAGAGGTTGCAGTATGTATCATTTGGGTACTTGCCATAAATATTTGTTGAGACAATCCAAATGCTTAGTGGATTAGATTCGTCTAGTAGCATGCGAAGCATGTGAAACAACCTACTTGATCAATCAGATTGGCCAAGTATCTTGTGGTTGTCCTAAAAATAAATATGATGAGAATTATTTGTTCTCTCTGGTTTTTACAAAAGGTATCACTTTCATTTAAAATAATTGAAATTTTATACAACAAAATTAGAAAAGAGTTTGTTGTTGATATCACGTGATTATTCCGATGACGTTGTTTAGGATTTGTGAAGTCGTGTGACTATTAACGCAAATGGCCAGTACTGGGTCAAGTTTCATCAATGCCGAGTTTCGTCGAGTTTGTAAGCGGATTAAAGACATACCACTTATAATACTTGCCATTTTTGAGAAATTAAATAATTTTCCTATCGATTTCATTGCAGGTATAAGTCGATATAACATAGTCTAAATTTGCTAGGCCCACTGCGTTAAATTACCTTACGGTGGCGGCAGGTTCCATATATATATATATATATATATATATATATATATATATATATATATATATATATATATATGTAATTGCTCTGAACCCACATTCCATCCAAAATGTGAAAAATAGAGATGGAGTATACTGAGAAAACTAGGATTAGAAAAATTTCGAATCTCAGAGTTGAACTTTGTTGCGAAACTATTACACAGTGATATGTAGCTTGAATCATTGGTTTAACATCTTAGAAAGAACGCACGAGAAATGGAAAATTGTCGTCCCTTTTATTAAATATTAAGAAATGATAAAAGCCCATGTATCAATTCAGGTTTGGGACTTGTTTATTAAACTACAAGTTCATTTTACAGAAAATTCAGTCCCATTTATACAACAATATATAATTTTGAAGGTCTTTTGTTAAAATTTAAATCAACCACTTTGTAAATGTCTTAAATTGATGGACTATTTTACCAAACCGTCTTAAGAGGGTTAGGTTGGTTGAAAAATCTTGCTTGAGATTTTATTGGTGCACATAAATTCAGGATTAATTTGCAATTACTGGGTTCCTTTTATACTGTGATAGGTAATATTTCCTATGTATAACATGCATATATATTGCTCTAGAATTCTTTAGAATTAAAAGTTGAAAGGAAACAAAATAAATGGTGCTCATTATGTTGTTTCCACGTAGCAACATCATGCAGGTCAGCAAAATAAAGTTAGAACATTGAAATGGCTTTAAATGCCAATTACAAGGAATATAATCAAATTTGTTTTGTGAGACTCATTTTGTGATTTTGTAAATGATCATCTTTTCTGACATATATTTCGGAGAGTCTTCAGAGAGAGACATCTGGATTTACAAAATGCATGTATCATAATCCAAAATGTTTTTTAATTCCATTCAGTAATAGTCATATGTTAATCTTGAAAAAATTAATTTCGTCCTGGAAAAGACCTGGAAATTTGTATTTAGGAAAGCGTGGGAACCATGTTTAACACCATTTTTCAGCACACGATGGACAATACATGGCCGCCAGTACAACTTAGTACAATTAGTGGAGGAAAGCCCATTGAAAACCAACGACCCACAGGAAGCCATTGTTATGCACCAGGTTACTCTGCCTACATCTCCGTTGAACGACACATGGATCCTCTGTTACGCGACCTATCAGGATTGATTTTGCCTCACAGTCATTATGAATCTCATTTCGACAATTCAAGACGTGTGATGAAGAGTTGGAAAGGGCCAATTTCCAGAAGGCCGGTAAGGTGCTGACAGAAACTGGACCTCAAAACGGTTATTGATGAATTTAATGTGGTAGCATCTTTTATAGCATGTGATGCAGGAAAACTGGACATCGATCCACTGTAAGATGAGTGGTCAAGTCGTCACATTCAACAGTCGCAGTATTGCTTGCAGATTGTGAAGTGCATCAGTGATTCATGTTGTTGTCAGCATCACACTAACTACAATTTATTTCCTGGACGATTTTTACCACAAGCAGCAGGGGGGGGGGGGGGCGAATCCTACATTTGCCCGAGACATCATTTGCTCTAAATCTAACAAACATCTCGAGAGAATTAATTCGAATCCTTCTTTTTCAACCAAAAAAAAAAGGATTACTTGCTCGAACCATAAGTTTTTCGCAAATCATACTCCAAGGCCGTTTTCATCGTTTAGTCAAAAAACGGTCTCGTCGTGATGTCATCGCCCCCCCCCCCCCCTGCTGATATGGGTTTTTACGATTTCAACCAAATATTTGATCGAGTCTTTAGGAATTTACAAACAAACTAATCGCTAACACCTCGTCTTGTAGATGAATCAAATTATTTGACTGGTCGGTGAGTCGGAAATTAATTCTCGTTAGCGAATTATTATGGCATCGCATGTAGACAGGATTAATTGCGTTTTCAATAATTAGAAATCCCGGAGGAGCTGTTGGCGCAAACGAATAAAGAATATATCCTTGCTGTGCTTGATTTGATTGCTCTAGATTAATTTGATAGCTTCCTTCGATTGCGTCACATGTTAAGTTGAGAGCAATTACCGCTGAAATATTCACATTGTGCGGGGCAATATGCCTACCGCCACCATCTGGATCATTATTATATTTGAGGTGGACAGTTGAATCTAGTGTCTGTAATACCTTGATATTGTTTCTAACATTTTTTTTTAGTTCCTCAGCGTTGTATCCGGGAAACTTGAAATTACGCAGATCGGCTTCTGTGATATTGTAAACGGTTAGGAATTGTTGTTTACTGTCGCTGTTGTCATTGATTATTGTTTGAATAATTAGTTCATTGATATATTCCATGTCAGATATAAGCTGATTTAATATTTCAACGTGTTTTTGCGATTTTGTTTGCCGTAGTTGTTCTAGTTGTGTTTTATGTAATTGATTAATTTCATTAAAATAACCAGTGATGTCAGTTACCGTAAATGAAATAGTAACAAATGAGTCGGCTGTTCTTTTAATGATAAAATCCCATTGCAATGTGTTTTTGTTGGTAAATATATATCAGATAAATTATCTCGATATATGGGATTGATTTCATGATATGATTGTATGTATGTGGTTAAGTCGGTGGTGGATTTTTCCTGTGGTTTTTCAGGCCATCCTAACACTGTTCTTAACGAGCTGTTATAGATATCTACAATGTATCCCTCTGTGCTTATTTCGATCGACGACGAGAGCGTCGGTTAATGAAGATTAATAGCTATTTTTGATTCTTTTCCAGTGATTGATTTTATTCTACACTGAATTTCAGCATCGATTTGCTCAATTTGGTACGATCCGGTTGGTAACGAAACAGTTTCCCACGCTGGAGTACCATCGGGTTTATTCTTATATGAGAACACCAGTGCGTTTTTGGGTTGCTGACCGCCAAATGCAACCGATCTGATATTGGGCCAGCTATGATATACTCATAATTTTGCCAGCGCGATCTCGCGCACTGGAATCGGAGAAGGGAAGTTCACACTAAATTGTGGGTTTGTTGATGTTATTGATATCATGCTTGTTCGTATCGGAGTGGTATTCTCTGCGATTCGTTGAAGCAGTTCGAGTGACATTATTGTTAACGCTGTCTTCAATTTCCAATTTCAACATCGCGGAGTTATACAACTGGGTCATCGTGGAAAATTAAACATCGGATATGAACGAATTATCTATCGACAGCGAGATCAACTCGGATAATTTCGAGTACGCGTCAAATACCACCCTGTACCGAGCTGTATAATCACTGAGTTTTTTCTGAGAACACGATGATAACTTTTTAGTTATCGCGGTGGCGACTTCCGCAATTGTTGTTGCCGCGGAGATAGCGATTGGAACTGCAATCGGAGCCATCATGGTCACCGTCGACAAAATAACCCCGGCGCTGGCCATCACACCGGACACCGAGTACACGGTGATGTCGATGATTGCTACGCTGCGTCGGTATTTTTTCATTTTTTCACGATAGCGCTCAGAAAGTGATTTCAAGTTCGCGGAAAACTCTTTCACGGTATCATATCGATATCGATGCGATTGAGATACCTCTGGGACTATTATCGGTTCAATTGATTTCATCGATGTCATTCCTATTTTAAAACCGCTAGTGTTTTCAATTATACGATTATGTACTCGGATTTATGGTCGGTGGGGGGAATACCGGATATAGATTCTACCGTCCAGGGTAGCGAATCCCTAACCACTGACTCGTCAGATGTAATTATATCAATCCTAATAGGGTATCTTATTCGGTCGGGTGCTGCTGGTGTCATATCGTTTATATATGTTACTGTGTTAACAACGCTTATATACATTGCCGGGCCGACTCTCAAATCAAATTTTTGGCGATGTATTATTGTAAATCGATAACAACCCGGAATACTACCATATTTGCTGTGAAATTGTAAACTATTTTCATTTCCTCGGATCCAATCAAAGGTCCCACTGGCAACTGTGTATACGATGTTATCAACGGTTTTTACGCGGTATGGAATTTTTACCTTATCGAGTCGTTCGATCATTTTTGTAAAATCATCTTTGACGGCATTAACTGTTGTTTTACTTTCATTGATAGCCGCGATAATTTCAACGAGAGTCATATCTGCTATTAGTGGGATTCCCAAAAACTTAACAATGGTGGTGTCGGTGGGTTTTTGTATCCTTTCAAAGTCTGCTTTTAGTCTAAAAACATCATTGTAAATATCGAGATAATTTGCCCTGATTCTGGTAGGATCTATTGTCCCCCTAACAACCTGTCAGAAAAGAATGAAGCCAGAAGGTTTCTGGTGTTAAGCTGTGCTTGGTCTTTAAGATACAGGTCGATGTGAAAAAATTTTGTCGTGATATCTTGGGGGCCATACTCCCCAAAGAAGTTATTAACAATTTCGCTGGTGAGCTTTTGTTCGACAATAGCTTTTTTTAACATCAGCGAGAGTTGGGCCTGTCAGAGATGTAGTTTCAAACACAGGTGTTCTCCCCAAAAATTTATCCACGATGGTATTAAGTGTTGTTTGTCTCACCATAAACATATCAATATCTTTGAGAGTCATTGTAGATGTAGCTGGGACAAAAAGAAACTATTAGCGACATAGGCATTGTGAGTATGCTTGCCAATAAACTCGCTAATTTCAGCGAGAGTCATGCCTACCACAAGCGGGGTTCCAAAAAACTTACCAACGACGTCGTTAGTGGGTTTTGTACCTTTTCAAGATTTTCTATTATTTTAGAAATATCCGTGTAAATATCGAGATAATTTGCCTTGATTTCATTTTCATTCATCATCCTCCCCGCCTCCTTGTTAAAAAAGAATAAAGATAGAAAGTATTTAATTTCAGCGAGAGTCATGCCAACCACAAGCGGGGTTCCAAAGAATTTATGTACGACATTTTTGCGAAAACTATTATAACCTGGTATATAGTCATCCAGCTCACGGCCGTGGGCGGCAATCGCGTCGGTGATCGTAGACACAAGTGCGCCTGGTTTAAGTCGTCCACCGCTGGAATACAGCGCAATAGAGTTTTCAGCGGCATCGCTCTGCCGTATCAAAATGTCATCCGCGGATATATTACTGCTTTTCAATTTACCCTGGCGATCTTGAAATACAACTATTTCGTTCGGGTCAACACTTGCTAACTTTAACGTCTCAGCGATTTCATCTTCAATTATTTGTTTTACATCCTCGATAGAACCCGCAGATGTTTCCGCGGTGGGTTTCAACATTGACAGAGATCGTCCCCAAATATCAATCATTATTGTTAGCGCAAACTGTATTTTCAATTTATTGATTCTCTAAAATTACCTTGTAATTTCCCACTCGTGTATTTATTTACAACCAGATGAGGTGGTTTCTGTGACGATGAAATCTCCGCGAGGACATTTAATACTTCACGGCCACATATCGGTGGATCATTTAATTTTTGTGTTGGCAGCGTGGAATAAAAAATCGGAAACTCTTTGAGTTTCATCGAAGAATTTATATACCGCATAAACTCGCTTGTCGGAGCTAACCCATATGAATAAAAATAGACAATCCCACGTGGATCAATCGCGTATACAACCCAGTGAGTTCCCGATCCGCTGCTGTTATCAAGATTGATGATAGCGTTTTCAACGCTGTTTGGTTTTCTCGGTAATTGATCTCTCATAAAAACCCCTCTGAAGTTTTTTATCGCTAGTTTTTTAGCAGCATCAATTAAATCAAAATTGGACATAGTGAGAATTGGGCTTTCAACTAATAAACCGTTCCTGGTATTCTTAGACCCTTTCCGCTGTACCATGAATACGGGTTCCTGGTAGTCTTAGACCCTTTCCCTTTTTTATCCTTTCCCAGTTGCCTTTTTCAACGCCATCCCTGCCGCGGTCCCAACGGCTCCCAACGCCGCCGCTTTCGCCACTGCTGTGGCGGCCGCTGCAATCAATGCTTGTATTGCAGCTAACAATGGAAATATACCACCTGATTTTATCATGTTGGCGACTGCAGCCCTTGAAAATACAATTTGAACCCCTCGCCGTTTCTTTAGCGCATCATTGAAATGTTTAATTTGACGATCCGTCAATGATATTTTATGTGTACCGCCGGACATCTGCGTTGGTTTTAACGTTATTGTTGTTCCACATTCTTTAGCGGATTTTGATCGCAATTTCTTGACCTGACCATTAGTCAGCTTGACATTAACAACACTATATGTCATTTTATTGTAAAACTATTTATGCTTTCAATTGATCTAATTGGAAACTCTTCAAGTTTCATTTACATATTTTCCACTGGTGCATCAACGATTCTCATTCGTCCGCCAACACCTTAAAGTAGCATTGATTTGTCGCTGAGAATGACAGCAGCTCCTCTATAATTAACACCAGCGGCTATACGAGCCCGAAAATGAATATCAACAACGGATTGTCTTGTTAAATCAAGATGTTCCAGCGAAAAGTAATAAATCGGATAGACGTTTTTAAAATAAAGTTGTGATATTTGCAAACCAGTATCAACGTTTTGATCACGACCCATAAATGACAGCATCCGATGATACACACGAGCTATATAGTTGTTGTCGTAATCAAGCTGTCTCAGATGGTTCTTGTTGTCCGTTTATTCTCAGCGAAACCTCATTTACTCCTAATTGATCGAATATCATATGCCTGCGTTCTTGGGAACCTAACCTATCCCTATTCTTTAGCGCTACATATATGTGGCGTGGAGCTGAAAACCCTTGTTTTGATGCCAAATGCCATGTAAATGTACCAGCGACATTATCATCTTTGACATCAGTCGTTGTTGTTAGCCAACTTAGCAATGATTTGCCGCCTGTGTCCATAAATGAGAGTAGCCGCTCTTCTGTGGTAATTGATGGGGTCATTACTGGCATCCATAGTACCAATTTAGTTAAAACGACTTTACCATCAGCAACATCATTAGCGCTCCAGATTGCATCATTGTCAACGCCTTTTCGCACTAACGCGATTGCGTGTTTAGCTCCGTAAATAACTTTTCTAACATTTCTGCAGAATCCGAAAATATGATGCAACGGAATGGCACATGAAAACCGTCGGCGTTGTCCTTGTAACGTCGCTACTCGTGTTGCAAACCCTAGATTGAAATTGCGATTAATGTCTACGACATCAAAGCTACCAGCCGGTCTAGTATATCCGGCTGGTACTGGATCGACTGCGGTATCTCGTGTTGCTTTTACCCTAGTATGATTAATGTGATCAGCGTGATTATTAATATCCTTTGCAAACATCATAGATGGACCAGCCGACCTTGTATAATCATCAGAATATCTTGCTAGCCCGATTATTGTTGTTGCAACATCAACCTCGCGGTCTATTGATTCAATTTCTTTCCATCAATGAGATATCTTGCACTTTCAAATAGCGCCATGATGCCATTGTTGACAAAACCAACTCGGATATTTGGATCATTTGCATATGGTGTATTATCTGCGACATTTGTTACGAGTTCTCCTTCTACTTCAATAAATGCTTCATATGGCAAAAAGTATTTACTGGTATCTTGAACTTGAAGTTCAATTCGCGATCGTAGGTCGGGTTGTATTGCATGAGAGGAATAGTATTGATAATCACGGACGGAATCGTTTTTGGGCACTGGGGCTTCCATATCAAACGCGGGATCAGCTGTTCGTTTAAACGTTATATTATTCACACTAGTGTTTTCAATTGTGAAACTCTTTGTAATCATCGTCGTTTTTGTTTTCGTTTCAAACCACTCCCTGCTGTCGCGTTCATGATAGCGCTATCTGTTACCGGTGAAGCCGTCAATGGCGACGGAGTCACCGAAGCAGCCAACGACGCTAGTTTTTCTTCCACTGCGCTATTTATTGCTTTGCTGATTTTTGCAGGCATCACTGTAGTTGATGGCAGCACCGTTGGTTTCTTTCGCACCAATGATGCTATTTTATCTTTCGCGGCAGAAAATGCCTTTCCGGCAAGATTTCCAACAGCGTTGATTCCCTTATCACGAAAAACATCAATGGCTTTCATTGTTAATTGTTTAGCTAACGGCGCCACCTTAGGAGCCATTCTTGTAAATAACCCCGCCATGGTATTGCCGAAACCATCTCCGTAATATGCTCTATAAACAGGCAATCGTGAGTTCACCACGTAGACGCTTACGGGTTTATCATGGTTGTAGTGTATGATCATCTTGTTATAAAACTAGTAGTTTTTCAATTAGTGATCAATCGCTAAAATCCATAGGATTTGCATCATAACCATGGGCGTCTCTGTGATTTTCAACTAATTCAGCAATGAGTTCTCGATATACATCAAGCTCCATGATACCAGCGGCAAATATTCGTCTACAGATATCAGCTGCTTCATTAATTATCTCGACGAAGTTGTTTCCAGCTCGCTTTCCACCCATAAGTACTTCTAACCGTGATATCTCACTGAGAATATTACCAGGACATGTCACGGTTGCGTTGAAATCTAAAGGATTTTCAATCGAATATCCGTTAGCAGTAACTTTTTTAGTTGTACTAGTTTCATCATACTCATCAACTCCCTTTTTAAATTCTTTATATTCCAATGCTTTTTATCTAAACGGCCAATAATCTCCTTATTCGTTTTATACAACCAATTAACCCATTCATCTCGGTTTATTTTACTGTTTTTATACTCGTCTTTTAAAAAGCCCTTTCTGGAATGAAAGATTTGGGCGGCAAAATTACTAAAATTCTTATAATGTTCGGGTTTTATTAATTGAAATCGTTTGATTTCTGCTATAGCTCCTTCGGTGAGTTTGTCTATAAAGGAAACACATCTTGGGGTGGCATCAACAGGTTGTGGTTCAGGCGCAGAATCATCAATATCAGCTAATTGTTCATACTCGTGTTGGGGTTTTATATCACTGGATAGCTGTTGTATCCCTGCGCGTGTTTGTTCGGTCTCTGCTGCTATCTTTTCAAGCGTATCAAGCAGCGGCGCCTTCTTTGCTCGTTCTTTTTCAGGAATATCTCCGTATATCGCTGCTTCAGTTAACTTTTTCATATCTTTGGTCGCACTTGTTATCGGAGTAAACAGTTGTTCACTTGACACAGAAAAGTCAGTTTGCATTTGTTGTCGCTGCTGAAGTTTTTCGTGAAGTCTGTCTCGTACCAGTATAAACTTTTTAATTGCTGCTAGCCGCTCTCGGGCAAATCTAGTTGTAAGCGATTCACCTACCATATATTGTTTGTGAACTGAGTTTTCAAATGTGAAACTATCACAATTAAAAGCTGAGTTATTAAATAAATGTACCATCAAGCTAACGTACCCATCTCCGACAGGGTTAAACTGTACGACGCTATCCGTGAATGTTTCAGAAATAACATCGCTGGGGGTTTCAGAATTGTAATATCTGAGAACGGCGATGAACGATTTTTGTTAACGACGCGGCAACAACAACAACTACGTGAAAATGGAGGCGTCGCGGTGATTACTTGCAACCACGACCAGATCATCCAGTACGCACATAACTGCATGAGCAAGCCCATACTGCTGAGTATTCTTTCAGGAGAAAATCCTATGTGAGTGTTACAAAAAACGCTAAAAAAAATTACTGAAAGCCTATTTTTATAGTAACGCTCACGTGGTTAGGATACTGGTTTTTCCTCGTTTAATATTTTTCTAAGATCACGAACCTTAGATATAATTTCAGCTCGTTTTTGATACTCTTGGCCGAGCTTTTGACGTATTGCTTCAACGGTGCTAAATAGCGTTATAAATGCATTAATGTCGTTACCGTACAAAGAAGCATTGATGGACTTTTGAATTCCTTTCACGAGCCTGTACATCTTAGGTAAAACATAACGACCCTTACTAAACTGATACTCAGTGTCTTCATATTCCGAGGCAATCCTGTCGCAGTCGAGATAATACTATCCATTGATTTTTCAAATTTGAAATTTCAACAATTATAGAATTTACATCTTTGATATCCATTATTTATATAATACATTTTATCTCTAATTATTAAACAAAAATAACACTCATTTGGCAATCTCGCTGGCGCCCTATGACGTCAGAGAGACCCAGAGGTTACTTTATTAACTTAATTAAGGACAGCACATCACGCATCTTGGAACTCCTTGGGTGCCTTCGCATCCAAGTAAGCCCAAGGGGACCCGAAACATACATCTCCGGAAGGGAGGCCTAAGGTGACAAACGTCATCTGAGACCGCCCAGAAGGTATGCTTGGGGGACATCACTACATGTACTTAATTAAGTTAATTAAGGATGGATATTTACAATGAAACGATGATGTGGGACGGCACAATGCCATATATATCTCCACTCGAGTGTTGCGGCAGATTTTAGGCATAACATATACTTAATTAAGGATGGTACTATTCAATGAAACGATTGATGTGGGACGGCACAATTACATATATACTTAATTAAGGATGGTATATTCAATGAAACGATGATGGAATTTGTGATGTAATGATGTGGGACGGCACAAGACAGCACAAACATGAAACGACGAGGCGGATTTTCTACGGCCAATCCAACCAATCAAAAGCAACCCAATTAAATTAACCCGGTTGCATGATTGACAAAAGACAACCACACGCCCGGGTTAATGGCGTTGGTTAGTTTTGATCGGTCGGATTTGGCCTTCGAAAGCCCCAATCTTATTACGAGTCATAACATATATAAGGTGACTAATAAAGCAGCATTGATTCACGGGTGTGTTATTTTATTTCCTTGAATTACTTATTAATGCTGTTTCACAACATTTAAATGAGACAAAATATTTGAATACAACACTAAACAAAAGAATACAGTTGTTAGATAACAGCGTGTATTTTCTCTGTTCTAATCCTCTAGACAAAATGCGTTACCGATTAGGTCACAAAGAGCTGTATACAGAGGAATTGTAACCACGACCACTTACTTCAATGAATGGAAAACACTAGTGTTTCATTCTCGTTCCGGCTGAGCGAACATAGGTAACGCGTTGGATTATAAAGAACGTCTGTACTAAAGGTGTATAAATAGCCGAATGTAGATGGTCTAAGGGTTTAAATAAATACAACTGTTTAAATGATGCAGTTTTAGCCAAGCGACAATAAAAAGTTTTAGAAATGTTAAAAGTTGATAAATACAACTCTACCAAAACTCATGTATTATACTCCATTACAGTCACGTGTTACCATTTGTCACAAGATAGACCGAGTCGGGACTGGATTAGTGAAGACACGGAACGCAACTGCGTTAATAAGATGTTTATTTTATAAACGCAATTTTAAAAATCAACTCTGACACCAATATTTTACAAAATATAAGAAAAATCTATTTAAATAAATGTTCCTAACATGGAACTATGAATTTCAGTAACGTAATGACAAAAAAGAAGTATATGAATGAATTTACAAATATGAATTTATATAAAAGGCTCGTATAACGAGATAGATGCAATTATGAAAAGATAATGCGTCGTCAATATGACGAGACTAGAATGAAGATATTAAATAATTAATACGTCGTCCATATGACGAGACATATGCAATCGTGAACCCTAAATTCTGAAGTTCTCGTTCATGGGACGAGATTTGTGTAGAATGAAATTATGCAGGTGTCGCTCATATAACGAGACTGCAAAGAAGATATTAAATAAATAATACGTCGTCCTTATGACGAGACATATGCAATTGTCAATTATAACTCTCTCTCTACAGGTGTAGCAGACGACACAAATACTTTTGACGGTCATAATACAAGGGAACTTAGTGAGTAGAGTGTTATGAGTGGCGGCGGACTTATCCATAAAGGATTTATCCCCTTGAATCGTTTCAGATGTATACGAATTTTATTTTATGGCCATTTTTCTTTGACAGAGTAATTTAGTTATATTTTAAGCAAAAAATTGTATTGAAGACCTACACATATCAAAATATGTACTGGCTTCATTTATTGACTGAAATATTTTTTCTTCGTTGGTTTCTGTATCAAATGATTTGACATGTTTTGCCCTTTTTGCGTGTTTGCCGGTTCCACCTAATTTTGCATTCTCACTTTGAGTAACAACTCGTAAGTTATCCAATTTGTTATTTTGAGGGAATCCATCAACGTGATCAGTCACAAATCCGTTTTCGATTAATCCGTAAAATGCTTTATAGATGGCTCTGTGACAGAGATATGTCTTCTTCCCGGCTGCAAACACCAAGTATCCCATATTATTTACCCGTCCAACCGGTTTTTTTAGTCTGCAATTTCTAACAACACCATCACGGGATGCTTCATAATTAACAAGCACTGGGTAAGGTCTGAAATCTTGGCTCATTTGTATAATAATAATACTTGTCTAATTTATATCTGCTTTAATTATAAACCTCTTGATATAATCTTGAGGAGTTTTTATGATTTTGTCGCTGACGGAGTCATCGGTAGGATCAATGACTGCATTTTTTATTCGTTTGTCATAGTAGCGTTTTAGTTCTCTGTATCGTTTGCCGCCACAACTGAGACACAACTGCGATTTTCCCCTTACCACCACCCCACATCGGAGGCACGAAAGGGGCCCAAAGGAACCGTTGCGAACGTTTTGTAAATGATACCCACAGAATTCAATGATGAAATCATCAACGATGACATTATCAACGACGAACAATTATTGACAAACTGTTTTACAATCGCGTCGGTTGCAGCTCATTTTGCAAGAATAAAAAACGCATGGAAACCAACGCGCGTAGAATTCTTGCCAGACATTGAGGCTAGTTATTTAGAATTTAATCATGGCGGTTTATGGAATCAAAAATACGACCATGATAATATCATTTCAGTTGATATGGTTGCTTGTTATCCAGCGAGTTTTCTTGGTTATGGAGAGTGTACTGAGTATTTTAAACGATTTGGACACCCCGTACATGAAATGACTCGTGTTGCAATTAATGGGCCGCTGCCTGATTTTGATTTAACTGGATTCGCTCGTGTAGTATCATTTGAGTTCGCAGCAGGACTTCATCGCTGTTGTTATGTTTGGATTGGTAGACACATGTCTGAAAAGAAGTGGCTGCCAATAGCGTTATTACGGTTCATGATTGATACAAAAATGTAAATTTCGCTGAAGGTCAGTGAATCAATTATATCATATCGGAAACAAATTAATGTTTGAGTCCCAACACCGGAACGTATTGATAGTATAATTGAGGAATTCAGAAAACATATTGATGCCGACGAAGAATATATCGTTGAGTGGTCCAAACGGGTATTTAATCAACGAAACATCGAAGCAAAAGATCTCGGCAGAAGAATAATCGGAAAGTTCACTCAGGGAGGAAAAAAATGCGACTATGAACGATATTGTTCACGGCTGATTATGGATAACACCGAATACGACTTCGTAATCGCGGATTCAGTATCTAAAATCATATAAAGATGCTTTTTTTGTCCAATGGAACAAAATTGGGTACGGTTGTTACTTATAGCGACGGTTACAGATCCCCGTATACACATTTGAGGTCTTCGATGCTAGGTTATGCTTGTATTAATTTATTTTCAATGATAAATATATTTCCAGCAAGTACAGTTGCGTAGTTGATGAATTCACTAATTCGGATGAAAGTTGGTGATCATGGAGAATTAAAAAAGAAAGGATGCGTGATTATTCTGAATCAGCAGATGTTGAAATTAAAAGTAATTACTTACGCGGTGATAATTTATCAGAACGTTCTAATGCACCACCGATATCAGATCCAATTTGTAGATATAAAACAGTTTATTTAAACGGCTGTGGCGGGTCAGGAAAAATGACTCGGGCGATTGAATTTTATCGAAGTAGAGCAAATATGATTGTGCTGACACCGACCCATAGACTAGCGCGAGAGATAAAACAACGAAACGTCGAAGCTTACACTTATCATAGTTTTTTTTGATACAACGGCGACAAATGGACCCCGGAAAGAATGGGTGAGAAATTCATCCCTGCGGTTATTATTTGGGATGAGATATGTACGGTTTCGTTAGATGTATTAAAAATGCTTCTTGATTGGTTGCTGCAAAAGAATACAGCGGTAATAATGTGTGGAGATCATGGCCAACTACCACCATTTGTCGGCGCGGGTCCACATGATTTTTTAAAGACTTTTGTTGACTATTATGAAGAAATTGATAGCGATTACAGGTCGCTTGACGAACAATTACGGGAGGTCAAAAATTAATTAGACTGAAAACCGACAGAATCCAATGTAAAGTTAACAGGGAAGTAATTCCTGCAACTCCAATGAAACAGTTTTATGAAACGTGGGAGCCAAACGATTTTGTAGTGGTAAGTAGAAAGATAGTGAGAGACACACTTCAGAAAAAGTTGTTTGAGCTTCACAAAGAAAACTTCCCAACGCGCCCAGTGCCGCTGTGTTATAAACCTTGTGATACACGGCGACAAAATATTGAAGTTGAAATTCCAGGACAGCACGAAAAACAAACACTAGTGTTAAATGATATTGTGCTGGTTGATATCAGTGTTGTCGAAAACGCATTGCGTGCTGATAAATCGCCATGGACACTGGGTTACGTAACGACAATACATTCCTCGCAGGGATTAACCATCGCGGATACAATTGTTTGGATATTCGATAATCGCATTGAGTGGTCAAATTTAGTCTACCTTGCAGTGTCTAGAGTACGGCAAATAAATCAACTCTGAAGAATTGTTTTCGATGATGATATCACAATGGATGATATTGATGTTAGCATCATTAATAAAAAAAACTCTCCGGTTACAAACAACAAGACAAAAAAAAACAACGAGAATTTGATATTGATGCTGAATTAATAATCGCGTTGAAGAAACAACAAAATAATCACTGCGCGAGTTGCAATTGTATAATGCGTTGGCAGTATTCGGATAAAAATCCTCGCCAATTTACCGTAGACAGAAAAAATAACAGTCTCGGTCATGTCAGAAACAATGTAATGTTGACTTGTCTTGAGTGCAACAGACGCAACGGCGCTAGTTAAGACCATGCGGTGGCAATTGAGTATCATCAGGAATCACTTGTAATTGTTCGCGTGTAAAACCCCGCTGAGGGGCAATTGAATCCAATTTATAGATTGGAGGTCTACCAGTTGATCGTGTTATAGTAGATATGCTATGCGTAGTGACACTCCAAATAGGATCAGTAGCCCTTTTTTACCACCTTCGAGTTCTCCTGGTTCACATAAATATCTCACGGTGACATTGCCGAGAATTGGCCTAGAAACGCTATCCCGCTGTGGTTGTGTTATATACTTTTTTTTATTGCGTTGTTAGGTTTCATATTGATTGCTCTGGTAATCTCGTTATTTGGCGCTGCAACTACCCCTGGTAACCTTTTGACCCATTCACGGGATCGCTTTTCTTGGATGAATTCTTTTGCGTATTGATATCCAAATAACCGCTCAGCAAGAGTCCGATTAAATCGTTCTACAATTGCCTGATCGCGATGTAACGCAGTATGCCTTCGTCTGATGGTGACATTGTGATCTTTCATCGCTGATAAAACAGCGCCTTGAAATTCCTTGCCAGGATCAACTTGTAACAGATTTGGCCAGCGTAGTGGGCCTCGTCGATAAATCCTTTCAAATGCAGAAGCAACTTCAGGTGATGATTTTGTTTTTAGCGGTTCTACTTGTTTGTATCGACTCGCAACGTCAACTACGGTTAGCGCGTATTTGTAACCGTTATCATGCGGTAAAAACAATAAATCAGCTTGATGAACTTCATTCGGTCCGGTAACATCAAAATGCGAGAAATTGATTTGTTTAGGACGCGGTAGATAAATTTGCCATATAGCCTGTTTGGATAAGCAATTAGCCGCAGTGGCCTTTTTCACTTTTGCGGCGTTAGCGAGTTTATTGATTGCAGCGTTACCCCTCCAGTATCCCCTCGGAGAATAATAAATAGATTCCATATTATTAATTACCAGCGCCCATCATCAATTTGCCTTTCATAGCTGATTTTACCAACCACGAAGCCAACTTTTCTTTGAAAGATTTATCAGGAATAGTATTTAACGCATGAATTAATTTCACATCCGCGAGATGTCTATGTTGCAGATTGCTGCTTTTATATGCAACATCATGAGCATGACAAGCCTTATCAATAGCGTTTATCGGATACTCGCCGGGTCGGGGCTGATTTTGATCATCAAGTCTGATATCTAATCGTGTTCCGGGGCCACAATAGCTATATCCTGGAAGGTGCTTTTCTCCTGGATACTTTGCCCACGGCGTTCCAGGGAGTTTTACTAACTTGGCTGCGATATCACCTCCTCGTTTGTTTTTAAAACATCTCCGGATTTCATAGAAACAAATCTAAATTTTTTTGTACCACATGTTGCACATCTACCAGTTAGTGCAGATCTGTTATTGCTAGTTGTAATCGTCGTCACATCATTTGTGCCAGTACGCGTTTTACACTTCACACAATATAGATCCATAATTTATGTATAGAGATATGAATATAATTAATTTCTCAGCGACTAAAACAAGAGAACCAGTTAATCATCATGCAGCGCTACCAAACTCTAACCGCGCAATTATAATCGGGCCATCTGGATCCGGCAAGACGCAATTGTTGCTCAATTTAATAATAAGATGGATGAAGTGGAATAAGTTATATTTAGTTGCTCCTAGCGTAGATGATCAAAGATGCTATGAAGTGTTAAAGGATTTTAACGATAATGCATCAGAAATTAATGGTGAGAACGTCATTGAATTTATAACTGATATTGACGAGGCACCATCCGTGGATGATCTTGATGGGAGCATTAACAATTTAGTCGTATACGACGATGTGATGTTAGACAATCAAAAAAACCAGCTAGAATATTTTTCCGAGGCAGGCATAAAAACACCGACTCAACGCTACACTCAGATTCCAAAAGTGATCAGAGATAACTGTAATATTCTTGGTGTGTTTAACGGCGTTGATACACATACGTTACGAAATATTTGGCAGACATGGTGTTCCGATATGGACTTCAATCAATTTAAAAATTTCTTTAGTCCTGCTCAGTCAACCCCGCATGGATTTATAACAATAAATTTACATGATCCTCGAACACGATATCGTATCGGACTTAATCAAATATTTGGTTGAAATCGTAAAAACCCATATCAGCAGGGGGAGGGGCGATGACATCACGACGAGACCGTTTTTTGACTAAACGATGAAAACGGCCTTGGAGTATGATTTGCGAAAAACTTATGTTTCGAGCAAGTAATCCTTTTTTTGTGGTTGAAAAAGAAGGATTCGAATTAATTCTCTCGAGATGTTTGTTAGGTTTAGAGCAAATGATGTCTCGGGCAAATGTAGGATTCGCCCCCCCCCGCCACTGCTGCTCCACAGCCTGTTCCACACTACAGCACATAAAGTGATTACCTATGCACCAGTTGGCAGCAACAACGGAACGTTTGGATCGCTTTATCGACGACTGGCTCTATTACATCTGCAGCCTTTACACGACTTCCTGAGGATGCCATTAGATTTCCAAAGTCGGTCTGTGGATTCTAATCTTGAAAAGCGCGTTTGTAATCAGTGTGGCCTGTACTTTCCATCTCAGTCTACGAAGTGCAATCATGCCCGTATTCACAGGCATGCAGCTGTGAGCACACAAGCTGAGGTGGCAGACGTAGGCGATGTAAAACCAGAATTTGTTAGCGTTATAATGTCAACTGCATCATCAACTAACGCAGCTGAAAGTAGTGATTATGGTCTACGTTTGTTGAAGTGGAGTAAGACATTGACAGTCTATCGAATTATGGTTTCTGTGAGATGACAACTTTAGTTGTATGTTCTAAATAAAGACTTTCTAAAGAAAGAACTTTCTGTTTAATTTTTCTTTGTTTTGAGCTAGATATTGTGACGAGATCAGTGAGCGTTGTATTTTGAGAGCACCAGCTACTACACTGCTAGACTAAAGAGCAGTGTATTATACTAGATGCGAACGTCCGCAGCGGGGGTTGGGGTGGGTGGGGGAGGTAAGCAACATCCGGACAGTGTGTGTGTGTGTAGGAAAACGGGTATTCTCTGCGGACGTCCTCTATGGACAACCCCTAAATGTGTTTGTCATGCGTGTGAGTGAGCATGGGCATATTTAAGGGTTCTACAATAATGAATGTAATTATGATGGACACAAAAACTTCTTAGTATGGCGCTTAACCATCATTTGTGGCTATGACTATTAGTCTAGAAGTATGGATTTGGTATGTGACATGTGTCGTGGAGGTGATACTTTTCTGGGTAAACTTTCAAAAATCTTTATCATTTCAAAACTTGAACACAAAAAATATAAAACCGCAGGCTGTACAAAAAAATTTTTGGCCTGATAATTAGTTGTATGCTGAACAATCCGATCAGGTAATGAATTAAATATGAGATTTTTATAGAGTTTCTAGATGTCTGTTGATTTTCGGCTTCAATATGGAGACAAAATTTCCATCTGAGAGAGAGAGAGAGAGACAGACAGAGCAAGGTTCTTTCCTTTTGCATGATAGTTATATACTTTAATTTATCGTACAATTTGAACTTCATGTAAGTGACATGCATTTTTTTCTTTCTTATTAGGTGTTAAATCGGATATGTGAAAAAGACATGTATTTGTATTATTCTATAACGTAATGTAGGTATAATCGTTACAAAATTACTTTCTAGGCAAATATGACACTTTAAAAATGCCGTTAAACAGTCGGTTGAAATGGCACCTGCTATCGCGGACTGATTGGTGTGTTCCGCTATGAATTTTTCCGACACAGGGATTCAGAGTTAGTTATTTTTTGCAATATGCTACGATCTCCGTTGAAAAATGGCGAGAAAAATGCCCTGCTCCTCTTTTTAATAGGAAAATATACAAATGGGGATAAAAGAACCAACTGACATTTACAACCGTCTGCAAAGTAGTTAACATTTTAGATAGTACGATAAGCACCGTCTCCCCCAAATCTGCTGACACTGATGGACAATATATGGGTCTGATTTCACCTGGTCATTACAATGTACAAATCTGCATACACTTTAGACACATAGGTAATTGGTACCAACAATATTCCACATAAGTGTTGGCTGCAGATTTTAATGAATTGGGGATATCAGCCTCTAAACCACCAATCATTATCATCAAGGTGAGAGGTTGATTTATCGGCGTACATTTTAGCGTGACACTTATTAAGGTATTACATATATAAGAACAAAGCAATTCAATCATCTTTCATTTCACTCTACACTACAAATATTGTTGTGTTTTAGGATGATTTGCTTCAAGACCCCAGTTTCAAGTGAGTGTTTTCGGTCCCGATTTCGGGTGCGAGAGTATATCATGTGATTAGTGACTTCCGGGTCCCCAATTCCCATGACTACTGTTAAAATTGTCAAGAGCTATTATTTTATCAAATGCAAATACTATCTTTAAATTTAAGTGTGTGTCTCATTTCATAAGTCCATGTTTTTGTTATATTTGATGGCATTTAGCAGATACGACAACTAGAAACATGGGACCCCAGTTTCAGAGATAAATGTTAAAGACCCCACTTTGACCTTAAAATACGTAGGTATGTGTGTGTGTGTGTGTGTGTGTGTGTGTGTGTGATTAGGATTTTCAATGTAGCTTTAACAATTTTTCAGTCACATCGCTACGATGTTTGCAGGGAGGAAGTTTATAGTGATATCATGCACTGGGGCATCATGCCGCAGACATGTAGCATGATGTTCCACCCAGTCACATTATCCTGACACCAAGCCGACCAGTCCTAATACTAACCTCTTAATGCTAAACGCCATGCGAGGTAGCTGTTAGCACCATTTCTGATAGGGACTGATATTGTTTTTAGTGAAATAATTGAGAAGGGATTGCTTTATTGTCTGATATGACTTTTATTGGTGCAATAATTGTAAAATATGCTGTAGAGCTACATGCGATATGAGGCTTAAAATCATGAATTGACTGACCCGGAGATAAATAGTTCATTGTATTTGGTGTTTAAGTTGTATTTATATTTCCACTGCTTGAAGTACTTTTGCTACGTTAAGGAAATCTAACAAGGATAAATCATGCAGTTTGAAGTTGCCATAAGTTTGTGGAGCTGTGATGCAAGTCTGAAGTTGTCATATTTGTGATCATTCAGTGATGAGAGGAAAATTATTTGTAGTCTTGGCATGTTGATTTCACTACATGAAGAGACTCCGCTGCTGATTGAATTTATTCATTACTTATAAATTGATTGACAATGTTGTCGGCCCGACGAAGTTTTATTTTCTCCTCTTAATCAAGAGAGCAGGAAAAATATTGTTTTAATTTGTCTGTCTACAATTCTTAGGCATGACAATATAATGTGAATGAAAGTTTTTATCCCATATTTTTTAATGTTAATTTTCTATTAACTGATACAATATGTTACAGACAAACTTTTCGAATATAATTGTGGAATATGTGTATCTTCTATGACAACACGCGTTCACTTATATTTATATCAGAATATGCATTAAACATATTAGAAAGTTTATTTTCGAGACAGCTTACATTCACTAGTGAACAGAACTGGACGACTTTGCTTCGGTGGTACACTTTATTTTCAGACTGGCTCACGTCTGACTGCTCAACACACACACGCAAACACACACACACGCACACACGCACGCACACCTTCAATTCGTTCTTGCGACAAGAAAATAACGAGTAAGACATAACATAAATCCCAGTTATGTAAAGAATTGAACATGATCCCCATTTTTCCCTCCACTTTCTCTATTATCTCGTGGCATAAGGGGCAAATATACTTGGAAGTTTGTGGAGTGAGAGAAAAATCTTGATTAAAACTTTGAACTTACAATGAGTAACCTAGGGTAACCAGAGTCATGATAATGGGATGTTTATACAGTATTAAAATAAACCAGTAATTATGGTGAGACGAATAGACAATAAGGTTTATTCCTAGCCATCCGCGTACTGTAATCTATATTATGAATTATTATGTGCTTTGTTTTTATTACCACTTAAAGGTTTCGAACATGACTCAAGGCTTCTCTCCCGCATTCTTTCACTCTTAATCTATATTGGTTGCTCAGGAGTTAGGCAGTTGAATCCCTCATTTAATCTATCTCTCCCCATCCCTCTATGTCTCTCTGTCTGCCTCTGTCTGTCTGCCTGTCTGTCTGTCTGTCTCTGTATGTCTATAGTTGTGTGTGTGTCTCTCTCTCTCTGGTCATACGATGTCACAACGTACATACAAACTAATCCACCAACAAACAAACAGAAAGATGGACCACAAAAATACTTATATTAACAAACCTTAACCTATCTTTCTCTTGGTCGGTCTGCTCACATGTCAGTTTGTTATATAAACAATCAAACAATAAACCTTCCTCTGAGAGAGAGAGAGAGAGAGAGAGAGAGAGAGAGAGAGAGAGAGAGAGAGAGAGAGAGAGAGGGAGAGAGAGAGAGAGAGAGAGAGAGAGAGAGAGAGAAGTGACTATACATGGTTATATGAGAAAATACTACTAATTTACGGTATAATAAAGCCATACAAGACTCATTTTGTGTGTGTACTATATGATATTTTTAAATATAACTTTTAGCTTTAGTTGAAATGATAATTTTATCACTTGTGCAGACACGAATGAAACGACATACTAAAGACGTTGAGCACGATGTTAGGGTTCCACCGGACCTCGAGAGGAAGGAAAAAAGTAATTTTCTATTTTGTCTTTTGTCTTGTAGTGCTAATAACTATGTTTAACAATTTATAACAACTGTAGAATATGACCCAGTTTATTTGACTGTTGGACGACATAATTTGTTTCACGTTCATGTCTTTCGCAAATGAAACCATTTTCAATATGTATTTGTTAAACAATAGGAAGAGTATTACACTTTGGGTTTAGCACCAGAGAGCATCCATCATCAATTCAATACCAAAAAAAAGCTCACTCAAAGAGAGAGAGAGAGAGAGAGAGAGAGAGAGAGAGAGAGAGAGAGAT
Source organism: Unio pictorum (assembly GCA_030141615.1). Lineage (NCBI taxonomy): Eukaryota > Metazoa > Mollusca > Bivalvia > Unionida > Unionidae > Unio > Unio pictorum. Next base: position 455,915 of record JARLTB010000217.1, read on the forward strand.
AGAGAGAGAGAGAGAGAGAGACAGACAGACAGACAGACAGACAGAGAGACAGAGAGACAGAGAGAGAGATCAGCGATGACTTGAATTACTTTTATATACAAAATTATATTGTAAGTGATGTCTTTATTCTTTATAATTGTCAATAGAAAAGACGTTAAAAGCGGAGTACGAGAAAATAATTGTGGGTTGTGAGATGGACCTGACAGGCATTAGTCCAGAGGTATTCATGATTGACAGAAAGACTTTACGCTTCGGGATACGGATACAAGTGCATAATGTTGAAAAAGTCAAATACAGTAAGTGTGAAGTGCACGCAGCATATACGTGTACAGAGACTAATCAGAAATACACTGCACATTTTGTTCATGGAGATGAGATACGAACATTTAAGCAATGAATGATGCTATGTTTCTCCATCATATTTTGGCTACTAGAGGAATTTTAAATGGGTAGGATATTATTGCGCTGAGAAGCAGAGAGGGCGAATCGGACAATCTCTAATTGAGTTAGATTTCAAGCAAACAATGTTAGATGTCTGTTTGTCAAATTAAGGCTTTCTCAAAACCGAAACAAATGTCAAAAAACAACACTAAGGCTTGTTACGAAACCGAAACACAGACGCATATTTGTTGTCGTGGTTTTGTTAGTTGTTATGAATTAAATCATACGATGTTATGAATTAAATCATATGATATAACAATAATGGAAGGAGAATCGTTAACAACTAGACTAGCTCTAGAGCAATTAGAGGCAATAAAGAGATTTATCCAGATGAGAGATTCTGTCAGACAAAATCTTCAATAGAGACAGGAAGCTCAAGTCAATTTTGCAATATGTGCCGAACAATTATTCAAACCTGTTACTACAACCACTAAAGAGGTTATATATGGAAAAGAAGCAGATGATTAAGAAACAAAGAAAGGTGTTCTTCCTGACCTTAAAATAATAGCAAAAGAAACTAAACAAAAATCACAACTTTAACAAAATCTTCCTGGTCCAGCAAGATTTCAATCCAGTCCGAAAAAAGCCGATGAAGAAATAGTCCAAGAATTACGAAATAAATTTACCAAGGAAGCTATAGCAACAATCGATAAAAGTGATTCTAAAGATTTTATCGAACTCGTTGCTACGCGTTACGAAGGCAAATAAAAAGGAATGTTGAAACCAGAGCATAAAAATATATCAGAGATATGAACCAATGGGCTGATGTACTTTATAAAATTAAAACCAGCACAGTCCGAGTTGATACAAAAAGTGCACCGTATATAGGATATCTTGGTGCGGTGGATAAAGTATATGATCAATATAAAAAAGAAGAAATAGAAACACTACAACAGCGAAAAGAAGAAATACGACGACAAAAACTGGAAGTACAAAAACAGCGAAGAGAACTAAAACAACGAGAAGTAGAATTAAGACAGCGAAAATCGCAAAGAAGAAGACAAACATCTTCAAAGTAAGAATTTTTCTCATCTCAACAAGAAGAAATACCAGATGATGTTTTTTAATCAATTAACAGATCAATAGATGAAATATTTCGCTATACGCAATAAAAATCTGGTACCCGATTTTCTCATTCTGGAACTCATGGCAGTGGTCTTGTTCCCTGTCCTAATAATATTCTCTCCGACATCGCACGATTAGAAATTTGTCATCGGGGGTAAACGAGCTGAAAATAACTCACAGGAAATAAGTAATGAAGCCGCTAATATCTGCCGACGACTATTTAAGGGTGGTATCATGGATATCGGTGTATATCGAGAATTTATCGATGAACTCGTTGATGATTATCATAGTGATTGATTGTCTATGTCACCCGATTAGATCAATAATAATTAGATAAGATGATCATACACTACAACCACAACAAACCAACTATGACCTACGTAGTAAATTCATGGTTGTCCCATTATAAGATGTATTATGGAGATGGTCTCGGTGATGTTGTTCAAGGGTTATTTGCAAGGATGGCTCCAAAAATAGCGTTAATCGCAAAACAATTATCGATGAAAGTTATTGATGTTATTCGTGATAAGGATATTAGAGCTGTTAGTGAAGTTGCCGGTAAGAATTTTCCGCGGCCAAGAAAAAACTAATCACGCTGATTCGACGACGAATAAAATCACCATCAGGAAAACTACTATCTACGGTGATTATGCCTGCAAATGTTAGTAAAATAATAAACAAAGCGATGGATCAAGAAATGACAGAGCGAATAAATGAAAGATTTGATGCTAAGGTGAATATTCAAGTGGTTTGAAATCCCGGGCGAGATCGCAATTTAGATCGAAAAATATATAATATAATGTTCAAACCGTAACCAGACCCATCATTGGATATGGATGCCCCAGTGCTCAAAAATGATTCTTTAAATAATTATCAGTTTTATCAGAATGAAGCAATACAACCAAATGAACGAGGGAGAATTGAACTTCAAGGTTATGATACGAGTAAATACCTTCTGCCCGCTGAAGCATTTATTGAAGTAGAAGGAAAACTTGTAACAAATGTTTCAGGTAATACGCCATATGACGCGAGTTGGTTTAGTCAATAATGGTATTATAGCATTATGTAGTAGCGCTACATATATGATTGATAATAGAGAGATTGAATCTATTGAAAAGAATGTTGATATCGCCACAACAATAGTGGGGTTAGCGAGATATTCTGATGATTATACAAGATCGATTGGACCATCTATGACCTTCACTAAGGATGTTACTGATCGCGCTGATCATAATAAGTATGTCAAATTACAGACACCAGTGGCTATTGCATTTGATCCACAACCAGTCGACGATGAACATGAAGCTAGACTAGCTGCTCCCTTTGATGTTATAGAAGGCAATAATCTTAATTATAAACTAGGATTTGCAACTCGTAGAGGTATATTGCAAGAATCTCGTAGATTATTTTCATGCGTGATTCCACTCCAACATATAATTGGATTTTGTAGAAATGTTAGAAAAGTTATCTTTGGAGCTAAACTCACAGTTGTTCTCGTGCGAAAAGGTGATGATAATGATGTAATCTGGCGAGATGCTGGTGTTCCTGCTGGTAAAGTAAATCTAACAAAACCATCATTATGGATGCCAGTAATGACTCCATCAATCATCGAAAATAAAAAATTACTATCATTTATGAGTGTAGGTGGTAAATAATTACTTTCATGGCTAACAACAACAACAGATAGTCTACAGAGTGACATTAATGGAGAATTTTCATGGCATATTACATCAAACAGTGGTGTTTCTGCACCTAAACACATATTTATTGCGTTTCAGAATTATACGCGATTAAATTCTCAGGAGCGCAGCCATATGATATTTGATCAACTAGGGGTTAACGAAGCCTCGTTAAAAATAAATGGTCAACAGGAACCATCTGTGAATGTTTTACGTAATTACGAAAATAGTCAAACAGCGCGCGCATATCATCGTTTGCTGATATTTATGGGCCGCGATCAAAATGTAGATACAGGTCTGCAAATATCACAATTAGATTTTAGAACCCTATATCCGATTTAATACTTTTCACTGGAACATCTTGACTTAACTAGACAATCCCTCTTTGCCGTATACTTGGAAGCTCGTGTAACCAATCCTCCTCCTGACATTCCAGGTCTACTCGTCGTACGCGGTTCTTACAGAGTAATTGCCGTCATTCTCAGTGACAAATCAATGCTACTTGAAGGTGTTGGTGGACGAATGAGTATAGTTGATGCGCCAAAAGAAAACATGTAGAGAATTATATCAATCTCGTATTAAATAAAATGTCATATTGTCACGTTAATGTTACTCTGACTCCTGGTCAGATTAAAAAGTTGCAATTGGATTCAGCTAAAAAATGTGGAACTACAATATCGTTAAAACACAATCAAATGTCTGGTGGTAAGAATAAACTATCACTGACAACAAGTGTTCAGGTTACTCTCTCTGCTGCCGCGATCAAAGACATGATAAAATCAGGTAGTATATATCCACTTCTCCCTGCGTTACCAGCGCTAATTGCCGCCTTCGACCCAACGGTCGCAAAAGCGAGCGCTCTCGGAGCTATTGGTACCGCCGCTGGGATGGCACTAAAGAAAGCGACTGGGTATGGATACCAAAAAAGGAGACGATCCGTAGCGGGAAAGGGTCTAAGACTACCAGAAACTTTATTAGCACCGTTGTCAAATTTTGATTTACTCGATGCTGCTAAATATACGCGATAAGAAACTTCAGAGGTGTTTTTATACGAGATCATTTACCACAACCACCAAACAGCGCTGAAACCAGTATCATTATTCTCGATATCAGCACCGGACCTGGAACTCACTGGGTTGCATACGCGATTGATCCACGTGGGATTGTTTTTTTTATTCTTACGGTTTAGCGTCAACTATAGAATTTATGCGTTATATACATCAATTAAAACTCCCTCAGTAAGTGAGGCTCTGGTACTCCACGCTACCAACACAAAAAATGACCGACCCACCAATATGCGGTCAAGAAGTAAGAAATGTACTTAGCGCTATATCATCATCATCAACAAAATCCACCCCATACAACCGTACACGCATATACGAGTAATCGCTTTTTAGAGAGATCTTAAAATATAATGATTGATATTTAAGTGAGAGCTCTCTCAAGCCTGATAAAAACGGGGGAAATATCTGCAAATAGAGATGTAAGAAAAATGATCGAAGATGAAATATCCGAGATGTTAAACCTCGTAAGTGTGGATCCAAACGAAATAATCGTATTTCAAGACAAACAAGGGAAATTGAAAACAAGTAATGTACCCCTGAATGATATTCTAGTTAAAATTAATGGAGTAATCGAAAATTCCCTTGCGGTATTTGATTCCACCGATAAGATTAAACCAGGAGTTCTTTTATCAGCTGTGATATATAGTATTAACAATCGAGTAAAAACATCCGGTGACACAATGACAGGATTTCTCGACATGAACTCAAATAAAACAACCGCACTTGGTAATCCAACATTGGTCACTGATGCTGTGACAAAAATATGTAGATGTGTTAAGCAATAAACTAACGACGCTATATGGTTAGCATAATACCATGGATGATAAACTAACAACGTTGCCAGCCGAGTATGATGTTCATGGAGGCGCGTTTGCAAACCTCCGTAGGAAGTTTAGAAAATCGGATGAAACCATGGATACTTTCTTTGGTACTTCCCAATAAAACTTTCTGATATTAAAACAAATATTTATACGATTAAACAAACACAGGACAATATCGTTGGTGACTTTCCTGCTATCGCGACCCGTCTTGAAAAAATCAGAATACCACATAAATAAAATATGAACTCCACACTTCATAGATCTTTTGCCTGGACACCTCAAAATAATCTTATTAATATTAACGCTGAAGTCAAAGGTATCTATAGATTGACCCTGCTTTCACCAGTACAGTTAAATGTGTCATCGGGTTCATCTACGGGAATTAATACTGCAAGTGTAATAATATATAAGGGTGCAATGGAAACATTTACAATAACCTCTGTCAGCGGTAATTCAGCGCGGGCATCAGTGACATACTACGTAGAATCTGTAATTGATTTAAGTAAATAGCATAATGAATGTCCAACAATATCGATGTGATCAAATCCGTGCGTTTCAAACTAAACAAAAAAATCTTATTGACGAATATACAAAAAATACCGCAGGCGAATTATCAGTGTTGACATTATTGTGTATTCGGTTTCAAGTGTAATTGCTGAAACGGGTATATTGTTATCAACAATAACAGCATTGTCACCTGTAGTTGTCACAATTTGTGTGTCATCGGCGACAACAATTACAGGGTTCTTAGCATCATCACAAAAAAATTCACATGCAGTCAGAATAAACTACACGTATATATAATTAAGTTACATATTGCATCAGCCGCGTATTCCCAATTGTCCTCGCTGATATCATCAGATAACGAATTCTCTGCGATGATGAACATCTACCACACATCAACAGTAAAATTAGAAAAGCAGCACAATACTAATGACATCAACAGTGGAATTACTTCAGCAAATAGCCACTAACAAACGACCGCAAAAGACAACCATTATCTCAATAACCTCAACCAACCCTGAATTCAGTGTAAATTTTCCCAGTGCGTTACCGGTAAAAGAAATCGCGCTAGCAAAAATTACGAGTATACTACAGTTGGCCAAATATTAGATCAAAATCATTTGGTCGTCAGCAATCGAATAATTCCTTGGTGTTTGCGAGTAAAATTAATATCGACGGAAACCCGGAATGGAATGTTATTTCTTTACCATCTGGGGACTTATGCTATTGATGGAAGTTACCAAATAAATCTCGAAAGATCAAATCAGGCCCAGTAAGGATACATTTTGTATTTGCTTGCACCACTGGTTCCACCCGGAATTTTCATAATACTGGTACCCTTTAATCCAGTGTATATGCAATCTCATAATGATTCATTAACGAGAATTAATTTTAGACTCACTGACCAATCCAATAATCTGATTGATTTGGGTGGAGAAATTCTACAAATTAGTCTGTAAGTGAAATCCTAAAGGATTTTCATCGTAAATTATTTTCATCGTTAAGATTTTCATTGTAAAGGATTTTCCATCTTAAGATTTCCGTCTTAAGATTTCGTGTAAATCAAGTGAGAAGTTACAAAATCGGATATTTTTCTTTATTTGTTTTGTCAGAAAAAAATGGAGAAAGTTTCCAATTTATATACTATATAGAAAAATAACACTTTTTCCAATTTCATACAAGCATGAAATTACTGATCTGACTTATCTTATCGAGTAAACCATTTATTAACACTAAAATCTACGATTGAATTTGAAATTATTACTACTAAATACCATATATGTGTTAACGCATATGTACGGTTTACTATTAAATTCTTTTTGCGGGGTAAAAAAAGTAACAACACCGACTTTTGCTTTCAATACCTAGAAGACGTTTTCACTTCCTGGTAGCGCATTTTTATCACGAAGGAAAACACATTATTTTTCGTTTTGAATAATCTGTTTCAACTGTCTAACTCTGGAATTTATGACTTTTTAAGTTCATATTGTTGTGATAAATCACTTCTTATTTTCTCGACTGCGGTAAATACAGGTACGAATTTATCAATTTCACTGTTTACAGCCAATGATGCGTTAATGGCCTGTTGTTGTTCCTTGATAAAAGAATATTGTGACGGTAGAACGTATCGATTTCCGCGGTCTATCTCTTAAAATATTGAAAGTCAGAAAGGATTTTAGCACAAACTAATTTATCTGATAATGGTATTCCTTGAGTTTTCAAATCCGTAATATCAGAAATTATATCATTGATATTTTTATAATTCATTATATAAAAAAAATATCTGTAATATATAAATATCCAAAAAATGGGGGTAAATTTTTGACCCGTTTTCAGTTAACACGTACATTTAATCTTAATTAAGGTATATGAATACGGTACAACCGCTCTTTTCCCCGCGGATTTACAATACCGTAGGACAGTACAACATTTAATGTTAATTAAGGTATATGAATACAGTACAACCGTTCTTTTCTCCGCGGATTTACAATAATGTAGGACAGTACAACATTTAATCTTAATTAAGGTATATAAGCCGAGATGATGACATATAAGAACACCTAGCCTGTCAACAACAGTCTAGCGAGCCCAATATGAATGACAACAACCTATCAGAATACTTAGCCTGTCAACAACTACAGTCTAGCGAATTCCAATAAGGCGTGGTTTGATGATGTCATAGATGAGAATTTCCATGTATTTGATAACTGAGTTTTTTTGTACAACATTTAATCTTAATTAAGGTATGTAAGGCATAATGATTACATATCAGAACACCTATCCTGTCAACAACAACAGTCTAGCGAGCCCAATATGAATGACAACAACCTTTCAGAACTATCTCTGGAATTTATGACCTTTTTAAGTTCATATTGTTGTAATAAATCAGTTCTTATTTTCTTAACTGCGGTAAATACAGGTACGAATTTATCAGTTTCACTGTTTACAGCCAATGATGCGTTAATGGCATCAGAATACATAGCCTGTCAACAGCAACAGTCTAGCAAATAAGGCGTGGTTTGATGATGATGAATTACAAAACAATGTATATATAATGTATAATTATATACAGGACTACACAAACACACAAACGTAGGCCATTCTCTCCATTGAACAGATTTGTTTTTTGCAAAACGAGTGTGTATTTTTTTTCAGTTGAATCTTTTGAGTTGGGCTGGCGTCCCACTATAAATAAAACCCTCCGACCGGTACCGCCGAGCATAATGCCTGCCACGAGATTCGAACTTTTGGCCCCGGGATGAGATCCAACCGCGTTACCGATTACGCTAAGTGTTCAAATCTACATATATATATATATTGAAATTAATATATAGTTACTGAGACATGAAAGTAGATGGAATAAATTTAACAGGATATATATATATATATATATATATATATATATATATATATATATATATATATATATATATATATATATAGATATATATATATAGATATATATATATATATATATATATATAATGCTAATGCTACCATTAACGACAAAGACTCAGCAAAAATAATAACGCATCTTAACCATCGAAAGTATTTTTTGTAGAATGAAATTAATTCATTATACTATCAGAAACGAACAACTGGATTATTCGTGATAAGTTCGATCCTATCTTGAAAAATAAGTCACCGTGAGTGAGGATTCTAAACCAGGAATATTGACTAAAATTGACAAACCGTATTGCGAGAGAGCTTAGCGGTTGTTTATGGGATTTATCAGATAAATGAAAAACCAAGTGTTGAGAAATTATAACCTATGAAACAATCACCGTTGACATGGTCAAGAATAAAGTATGCAGTCGAACGAATAATAGAGCATTTTACAAATGCGTAACGTGGAAACAAGTTGACAGATCTAAGACGTAACAAAATAATCAAATGGGTACTAATAGTCAAGGCTGCTGAGGCCACAATTCAAAATGCAGCTGAGCTAGAAATATCATTAAGATTCCCAATAACAGTATCTACGTTAACAGGAGAAGTATTATAGAAATCGAAATATAAATCAAAGGGAACTCCAATCGAGATCGTTGATCATAATGCACACGCGTGGACTAACGCAGTAGTAATATTTCCGCGGGATAGAACCAGAAAATACTACACGGGGAATTTGTTTCATTTTATTCAAGAGGAAAGTAAAAACGCTCCTGTGTTAGTGTGGTTAGTTCAGAGTTTTGAAGACGAAGAGTGTAAATTCGACCAATTTGCAAGACCTAACGGTGAAATATACCGTTCTGAATCTATTCACAGCGTAATGAGAAAACTAGCAAGGAATTTTTCAACGGATAATAATTAGTAAATACTAATAAACTGTTTTACAATCCCGTCATGTGCAGCTCATATTACGAAAACGAAACATCTGCGTAAACCATCACGCGCTGAATTTCTCTCAGATGTTTAAGCCAGTTGTGTAGAATACGGTCACGGTGGATTATGGAATACCAAATATGATCCTAAAAATGTTTTTTTCCGCTTGAGATAGTTGCGTGTTATCCAGGGAGGTTTCTCAGGTATGGAAAATTCGCGGGATATTTTAAGCGATTTGGATATCCCACATACTCGAAGACACGAGTTGTGATTAACGGACAACTACCCGATTTTAATCTAACCGGATTCGCTCGTGTTGTATCATTCGAGATTGCTAAAGGGCGTCATCAAATATGCTATGCTTGGGTGGGTAAAGATATATCTGAAAAACACTGTGTACCAATAGTGTTATTACGGTATATGATTTTATGATCAGTAAAATACTGATGTCGTTGACTGTCTCGTAGGCAATTATATCATATCGGAAACAAACTGAAGTTTGGTTATAACAACCCGATAGTTTTGATAGTATAATTAACGATTTCAAGGAACATTGTCCTGATCTTGACGAAGAATATATTGTTAAAGTGTCCAAGGAGATCTTTGAAGTCAGAAAAATAAATGCAAAGGATCTCGGTACAAGAATAATCAGTAAATTCACCCAGGGTGGAGCATATGATCACAAGCGACATTATTCACGATTAATTCTAGATGATGCTAAATACGATTTTATAATCTCGGATACTTGAGCTAGAGGTATATATGTCAATCGTGAAAATGCTTACTTGTTCGATGGAACAAAATTCGGTACAATTGTTGGCTACATTGATGGCGAATCTCCCCAATACGTACATCTAAGGGCATCTATGCTGGCTTATGCTTCTATTATTTTCTATCGATGATAAAAAGATTTTGTTAGAGTCACAGGTTCATTTTATATAGATATCAAATATAAAGAAGCAGTGGCACGATATACGAATTCTAATGAGTAATGGGGGTCATGGAGAATAAAACAAGAAAGGTTACATGATTATTCTAAATCAGCAGATGTTACGATTGAAGATAATTACATGAAAAATATTCAAATATTCGAACTATCGAGTGCTCCTTTGTTATCCGATCCAGTGAGTAGAAATAAAACCGTTTACTGAAATGGCTGTGGCGGATCTTGAAAAACAACACCAGTGATCGCATTCTTTCCAGGGAAGTCAGACATGATTGTGCCAAAACCAACACACAGACTTGCAAGGTAAATGAAAGAACGATGAGTTAAATCCTGCACATGTCAGTTTTTTTCGATGGAAAGGTGACGCATAGACTCCTGATCGAATAGGTGAGAAATATATTCCTGAAATTATTATTTGGGATGAGTTAGGTAAAGTGCCGTTAGATATCTTAAAAATGTTTCTCGGCTGGTTGTTACTGAAAAATGCAGCTGTGATAATGTGTGGCGATCATGGACAACCACCACCATTTGTCGGTTTGTCTAAGCATTATTGGCTGAAGAAATGTATAGATTATTATGAAGAAATTAATACTGATCATGAATTTCTTGATCCAGAATTAATTGAGTTCAAAAAACTAATCAGATTACAAACAGATAAAATTCAGTATGAAATAATTTCATAAACCCCATTAAATGTTTTTTGGGAAGCTGAAGACCAAACGATTTGATAGTGGCAAGTAGAAAGATAGTCAGAGACACACTTCAAGCGCAATTGTTTCAAACATTTAAAGAAAAATTCGCTACACTTCCGGTGCCATTGTGTTACAGATCAGCTGATTCACGAAGACAGAATATTGAAGATGATATTCCAGGGCGCCTAACACAGTCAGGAACAGAAAAACAAACACTAGTGCTAAGTGATATTGTGCTGGATAATATCAGTGTTGTCGAAGATGCATTGCGCGCTGATAAATCTCCATGGACGCTAAGATACGCAATGACGATACATTCTTTGCACGGATTGACTATATCCGATACGATTGTTTGGATCGTAGATGATCGCATCAAGTGGTCGAATTTATTTTATCTCGCAATGTCCAGAGTTCGTAGAATAAGTCAACTTCAAAGAGTTATTCTAGATGCTAATGACACTGCAATCGGTGATATTGTCAGCATCATATAATAAGAAAAAAACTCGCTGCTTATGAACAACAAGATTATAAAAATAAACGAGAATTTGATATTGATGTTAAATTTATTATTATGCTGAAACAACAACAGAATAATCACTGCGCGAGCTGTAATTGTTTAATCCGTTGGCAGTATTCGGATAAAGATCCTCGCCAGTTTACCATGGATAGAAAGGATAATAGTCGTGGTCATACCAGAGATAATGTAACATTGACCTGTCTAGAGTATAATCGAAATCACCGCGGTAATTAAGACCACGCGGCGGTAATTGTGTATCCTCGGATATCACTTGTATCTGTTCACGTGTAAATCTACGCTGAGGAGCAGTTGAATCTAATCCAAAGATTGCGTGTCTAACCATTGATCTTACTATGTTAGATATTTTATGCGATGTGACATTCCAAATAGGATCAGTAGCTCTTTTTGTACCACCTTTAGGTTCACCTGGTTTATATAAATATCTTACAGTGACATTTCAGAGTATTCTTTATTTTGAAAAATCATTTCGCGGTTTTTGCACGGGTATATACTTTTTTTTGATCGCGATAACAAATTTCTTATTGACTTATTGATTGTTCGAGTAATTTCATTATTTATCGCAGCAATCAGACCTGGCAATCTCTTGACCCATTCACGAGATCGTTTATCTTCGATGAATTCCTTCGCGTATTGATTGCCAAATAACCGCTCAGCAAGTATTCGATTAAATCGTTCAACAATTGCCTGATCACGGTGTATTACAGTATGTCCTCGTCATATGGTGACATTATGATGCTTCATTGTTTATAACACTACACCCCGAAATTCCTTGTCAGTATCAACATGTAATAGACTTGGCCACTGCAGAGGACCTCGTCGATAAATCCTTTCAAATGCAATAGAAACCTCTGATGCCGCCTTCGTCAACAATGGTTCAGCTTCCTTGCATCTACTAACAAAATCAACTACGTTTAGCGCTTACATGTATGTCCGGTTATTAACAGTATAATGCGGCAGAAATAATATATCAGCCGGATGAAGTTCATCAGGGGCGCTGACTTCACAATGTGCGAAGTTAATTTGTTTAGGCGGGGGTAGATAAATCTGCCATATCGCCTGTCTTGATAACCAATCAACCACAGTATTTTTTTTTTTACTTTTGCCGCATTGGCGAGTTTATCAATTGCTGATGTGCCTCTACAGTATCCTCTTCGGGAATAATAAATAGATTCCATAGTGTTATTCATTACCAGCGTGTAAAAGCATTTTACCCTTCATCGCAGATCTTACTAACCAGTAAGCTAATGATTCCTTGAAAGATTTATTCTTAATAGATTTCAACGCATGAATAAATTTCTCATCTGCGATATGTTTATGTTGCAGATTTCTACTTTTGTAAGCAGCATCATGAGCATGACACGCCTTATCAATATTATTTAACGGATATTCGCCGGGTCGGGGCTGGTCATGCTCATCGAGTCGGAGATGTAATCGAGTTTCCGGATTACAAGAACTATACCATGGAAGGTGCTTTACTCCTGGGTATTTGGCCCATGAAGTCCCTGGGAGTTTTCTCAGTTTTGCTGCAATATTACTTCCTCGTTTATCTTAAAATCATTACCCGATTTCATAGAAGCAAATCTGAATTTTTTCCCACGTTGTACACACCAACGAGGAAGTTCTGATCTGTTATTGCTTGTTGTAATTGTTGTCAAGTCGTTTGTGCTAGTAAGCGTCTTACATTTCACAAAATATAGATCTATAATTATATATAATAACATGAATGTAATTGATTATTCAGTTATCCGACGACGGGAACCTGTTAAACACAATGCGATGTTGCCGAATTTAATCAGAATGATTATAATTGGTCCGTCTGGAAGCGGTAAAACACAATTGTTACTTAATTTAATAACGAGATGGCTGAAATGGGATAAACTATATTTTATAGCCCCGAGCATAGACGATCAGCGATGTTACGAGCTGTTAAAGGATTTTAACTAGAACGCGAAATCGGAAATCGATGAGGATATTATTGAATTATAACCGATATTGAAGAATTTCCGAGTATTGATTATATTCATGAAAGTATTAACAATCTAGTTGTGTACAGTGATGTGATGCAGGACAATCAAAAAATCCCGTTAGGATATTTTCACGGGGTATGCATAAAAATACTGATGTGATATATGTTACTCAGAGGTATACACAAGTATCAAAAGTGAACAGGGATAACTGTAATATTCTTGCTGTGTTTAATGGACTTGACACTTATACGTCACGAAATATTCACCATACCTGGTGCAGTGGAGATATGGACATAATTAATTTTATAAATTTCTTTAGTGTTGTTACATCAAACAAGCATGGATTTATAACGATAAGTTTGCATGACCCTATATCAAGATATCGTATCGGACTTGATCAAATATTCGGTTTAAACCATAACAACTAACAATACCACGACAACAAATATGCGTCTGTGTTTCGGTTTCGTAACAAGCCTTAGTGTTGTTTTCTGACACTATTTTTCGGTTTTGAGAAAGCCTTAATTTGACAAACAGACATCTAACATTGTTCGCTTGAAATCTAACTCAATTAGAGATTGTCCTTTTCGCCCTCTCTGCTGCTCGCTGTTAATAAAGTTCTATACTAGTTTATTAGTGGTCATCTTTGGATGATGTGCTACATCCCCGTTTGTCAACTCATTGGTCTGGAGAGGAATGTACTTTGCCAGTCGACATTTGCCCAAGACACACTGATAATGCTGGGCAAATCTGAAGTTGCCACACCGGATCGGTCGTCGCCCGGGTCAACAAGGACTGCACCTGCCGTTGTCAACAAGGACGGAGGTGACAGTTGTGCTAATGTTTTTTTTTGCATAAAAGCAGAGCGAGAGACAGCGTTGCCATGGCCAACTGGAGCATTAGAACTACGGCGCAAACTAGAAGATTCCAAGAGTTAACACATGCGATGGAATTCTACACATGGCACATTCTGGGACTCTGTGAAGTAAGATGGAAAGCCCTCGGAGAATACCAAACTGAAGATGGGCATATATTATACGATAGTTGAGAGTTGGACAAGTCAATAAATGGAATAGGTTGCCTTGTACTAAAGCCAGCAAGAAATGATATGTGCTTGAATGTCGCCGTATATCTAGCAGAATCATCTCCATTCGTCTGAAAGCATTTCCCTTTAACATCACAATTATCCAAGGATATGCTCCAACTACAGATCAAATGATGTTAAAAATACATCCTCATCATCCAAGGACACTGTAATGCCAAAGATGTTCTAAACGACTGGGATGACCATTGTGGAACTTCTTGCAACGAACCTATCAATGAAAGAGGGAGACGGCTGCATGAGTTCGCAAGCTACAACAACTAGCCAACACCCTGGGCAAACATAAAGATTCACGACGCTGGACATGGCACGCACCAAATGGAACCCATCATAACCAGATCGACAACATACTGGTTCAAAACCTTTACTAATGTTGGGCATGATCATGATCTCGTCATACCGTACTTCCGAGTAAAGCTGAAGAACATTAACAAGCCCAAAAAATCAGGCTCAAATTGAACATTGAAATACTGAAGGACTCTAACATGTGCAAGTCATTCCAAGCCACAATTGACCAAAGAATAAACCCTGGGTTACAGAAAAGATTCTGAATCTGTGTGATGCCCGAAGAGACCGCAAAACAGGGGCGGTGGAGAACCCAAAAATAAACAAAAATATCAGAAGAAAATCGTGAAGAAAGCAAAGAAGATTGGATTGGACAAAAGTGCACAGAAATAGAGAGCAGTTTGATAAAAAATAACAGCAAAACGGCATTCCAAATTGTGAAAGACAGAAGCAACCAAGAGTCAGTCCTATTCAAGATGAAAACGGAAAATGCCTCAGAGAAGCAAGTGACATTGCAGAAATATGGACTACTTATTGTAAAAGACTCTACAACCATCCGTCCGCAGGTCATCCAGAGGTGCTTGAAGTTCCACACTCCACAAACGTTGATGATTTCCCAATTTTCAAAGCAGAAGAGGTAGAGCTAGCAATACGAGCACTGAAAAATGGTAAGACAGCGGGAGTAGACAACATCCCTGCTGAATTTATCAAGAATGGTGAGGAATCAGCGATAGAGATACTAACACAAATCTCTTTTACAAGATCTGACAGACAGGCGATTGGCCAACACAGTGGACTGATTATAACACCGCCAAAAAAGACAATCTCCAGCTGTGCCAAAATTACAAAACTATGAGTTTGATGAGCCAATTAGTAAGGTGATGATGAAATCATCTTGAACAGACTGAACCAAGAAGCAGAAGAAATAATCGCTGAAGAACAGGCATTGTTCTGGAGTTGAAGAAGCACAACATAACAAATATTCAATTGTAAGGATCTGTGCGAAAAGTACTCACATCATCAACAATATATCTATCTTGTGTTCATAGATTTTATAAAGGCCTTTGGCAGAGGGTGGCATGATACATTGTGTGCCACAATGAAGAAGTGCAACATAGTTGAAAAGTTGACTAATACCATCAAGCAGCTGTATGCCAAGGCTACCAGTGCATTAATTGATCACAGTTCTAAGGGGAAATGGTTCAGGAGAACAGTTGGAGTACGTACTGTAAGGCTGTATCCTATCTCCCACTCTTTTGTTCAACATCTACTTGGATCGCATTATGTGCGAAGCCCTGGAAAACCCTTGTAGAATAGTTCGGATTGGAAGACTTAACATCACCAAAGTATGCTTTGCAGACGACTTTGATGGTCTGGCAGGCAGTGAAAATGAGTTTGCCACCTTAGTGAATAACATGAATGAAACATCTTCCAGATTTGACATGGATTTGACATGGAGATAAGTACCGAGAAGACAAAGCTGATGACAAATCTGAACCAAGATTAAAGTTAGTGGACAGAAACTGGAAACAGTAGGCCAATTCAAATATTTTGTTTCCATAATCACGGAAGAGGGATCAAGAGCAGAACTTTTTTCACGAGCAGGCAGCATAAAAACAACGGCAGCTCTGTTAAAGCTAAGACCCATCTGGAGAGACAAAAATATCTGTCTAAAAACTAAATTCACACTATTGAGAGCACAAGTCATCTCAATCTTTCTGTATTCATGTGAGGCCTGGATGATGACAGCAGAATTACAACGAAAAAAGATGCTACAGAACCATCCTTGGCATCTCTTACATAGACCACATCAGAATGAAAGAAGTGCATAACACCAGCAGGCACAAAGTAGGCCATTATGAAGACCTCACCACTGTCAAAAGAGAAAGCTGAAATAGTATAACCATGTCACTAGAGATAACAATCTATCTACAACAGTACTACGTCCAAGATGGCAACAGGAGAGGTATACAGAGAATAACGTGGAGGGACAACATCACAGAATTGACGAGGATGAGGTGTCATGAGACAGGCATAGGCACATGATCGAGACAAGCGGAGGAAACTCCTCCGATGTTTAGTAGCACAGTGCCTGAACGACCACACTAGATCAAGAGAGTGATGATTTTGATGATACTAGTGACCATTACATCATTGCACTCCTTCACAGCAATTTGAATGCACACTTACATACATTCTCAGCGTAATTATCCATTTAATAACTGTCATTTTGTATTCTTTCCGGGACATGTTGGTCTTTCACAGGAAAGCTTTCAAATCATAAGTCCGTCATCGATAGATTAATAATGGTATTCAGTAATCAATGTTGTAATGATTCTAGATATCAAATGCATGAGCGTAACAGCATGACAGTATATATATATATATATATATATATATATATATATATATATATATATATATATATATATATATATATATATGTATGTATGTTGTGTGTGTGTGTGTTTGAGAGAGAGAGAGAGAAAGAAAGAGAGAGAATATACAGATAGCACGGACTTAACTAGATATTGTAAAACGTTGTATAACGTATATCCCATTTGTAGAACAGAATCGAGAATACTTGCTTATAGATGAGTTATAGCATTAGATAACCCTTAGAATTACTCTAAACTAGTGTATACTCTTTATTGGCGACATGTATACCAAGAGTAATTCTTGTATATTATATTTATATATAGACATTCATAGAATTTGTTACCCATAGATACGATGAATGAAGAGGAACACTGCACGATTTTTCAGACAGATGAATTTTTGACAGGTAAGATATAAAGATGACTTTATTATCCTTTAATAAAGTTGTTCAATATTGTGCGATGAAATGTTAAATTTAAAATAATTAAGGCAAATGTGATCGAAAAAGCTACGATCATTTCTTTAACAGAATCAATTGTGTTTATCCGGCTGAATGCAAATTAAGGCTATGTACAATGCGTGCATAGTACACTCTGAATTATTCAACTAAACAATACATTCGTGATGAATCATGCGCTTTTAGTACTGATAACTATGTATGTATGGTTGTTGTCCTATAACAGCTCATGTTCTATTGCAAGAACCATCAATAACAACCCGAGCAGCGTTGGTATATGATGAGCAGCAGAAACATACAAGATAGTGTAAACTCTTTTATAATTTACATATACCACGTGTGAATACAATGGAAACTGGGCATGAAAAGTAATGAATTGATGAAAAATGTGTTGGCACACAAGGACCTCTTTGATGAATTCATTTTTCTACGATAATGGACAAAAATTACTTATGCATGAAATTCTTGAAGATTTTACATTTCAATTCAATTACAATATCAGTTTGACATTTCTTGATTTGTTTATCAATGAAACAGTTTCCACTTTCCACATATATATTATATATAAAAATTTGTCTCTAAAAGGGAAATGTTTTATGTTAAAGAATTCCAGCTGTCTCTCTCGATGAAAAAAGAATGATTGCATACTCTCTCGCTCTGTCTTTTTTTAAAGGAGCAATAGCTGATATTGATGGCACGCTTGACTACTAGCATTTGTCTATTATGCCGCTCCAGGGGACAAAGATGAACTTTGACTATACAGATACCTGGATTGATTGTGTTACCAGGATTAGCAAGGTCAATATCAGCGTCATGGATAAAATACATCTGAATGCTGCAACATCAATCACAAGAAACAGTGAAGAAAAAGATATTGAAGAAGTTGGAGTACTTCTTCCCGACCAACAACAGTGGACACAGTACATGGGCAATAAAAGTGATAGCCATTATTACAATGGTTAAACATAAAATTTAACCATTGTCATCTAATGCTGCATACACACACATACACACACACATATATATATATATATATATATATATATATATATATATATGGTCTTCGATTTGAAAAGATAAATGCTTTTAACAGAAATAAAATGATCAATATTTTGTTTATATTCTTGTCTAACAAGTCTTGTACGTGATGTGTGATTAAAAACAGAACTGTTTGCTAAGACAATCGAATCTTGTCTATACCTAATATTTGTTGCATTATGGTGTTGCAAAACAAGAGGTATACATAAATAATGTAGAAGACATTACTAGATCCTAAAACATAGGCCCAGGACATCAAGCGTGCTTTGAAACGTGCGATGTTGTAGATCTGCCTGAGAATTATAGTGTCTATTGCGCAAAGAAAAAAACTGAAATAAGTTCAGGCAGTGGTCAAAGTACGGTTTCCCCGAATACCTAGGATTGACTCAATACTTTTATCTGTCACTTGCCCTTCACGGATCCACCACAGTTATACGTACAGACAGCATACAGCATCTACTAGAACCAACGTTCCCAAATACCTAGATGCCACCCCGGATGTTTACACCTCTAGACATCTCCGAGACTCAGACTTCTAGATTTCCGGATATTTACACATCACGACAGATGTAGACGGACATACAATCCGACAGACAGACAGTCAGATACCTCAATTTGATCTCACAATCAAATGGCACAATTAATCACATTCAGCTACAATTCAGATACGTTCAGAGACGTTCAGCTTCAAGCAGATACGTTCAGAGACGTTCAGCTACAATCAGCAACAATTTCAGAGATGCTCCGCTACAATATCAGAGATGCTCCGCTACAATATCAGCTACGATATCAGCTACGATATCAGCTACAATAAAGAGACCAAACTAATAATAGTTTTTTTCTAAAACAATCTACAACTTAGATTACGCTATGGCATTTAAAGTCTAATAGTGAATAGTAATTCCAAATATTCCACGTTTAAAATCTGCATTGTAATAAAGGCATCATTACATGAAATGATAAACTGAATAAAATTCACAATAAAACGAAATATAAATTTAACACTCACCCCTTTGGCTGGAGATAGAATGACGAGCTATCTTTCCTGTGATAAGATACTTTTGGACTCGTAATTATTATCAGAAATATTCTGCCTTATATATTCTCAAATAGGTGAGCACAATTCACGGCAAAATTACCGTGCACCCCGTGATTCTAATGTTCCGGACTTCATGTGATTTGACGTCAGGCACATGCAAATCGTTACACGCCGCTTACCTTGGAGAAAACAACTTATTCACCCCAGGTAACTCATGTACGACGAAACAAAAAATATCGTGAGATTAGTTTGTAATTCAAGAAAAAAAAATTCAATTTTCGCCTAATTCTGTGACAAACAGTAAGACTGATTCGGATTCGAATGTTTAGTCAGGAACAAATAATAAAATTTTTGTAAACCTCTCCACTTGTACCTTGGTCGCCTTTACTAGAAATGCTCTATCAACGTAATGGAAACTTGTCTGGAACTTTCTAGACTCAGAATCAAAACTGTATCTTTCACTCACACTGAAGAAAACATATTTACAATTTATAATTAAATTGAATATATAATCCACAATCATGTATACATATATGCTATATGTTATGGTCTATACAACATCAATGTCTCTAGCCATGTATATCATTACCTTTTTTGTAGTAATGCAAGTTACAAAATACATAAAAACCTAACATGTAAGGATAGAAATGCAAAATACAAATTAAATATACATAACACATCGAATCATAAAAAAGGGCATCTGCAATTATATTATTATATTTTCTCTTCATGTGCCTGGTGTGAATATTGTAATTCCTGCAACATCAAACTGAGCCTTAAAAACCTAAAAATTTGTTTTACATAATGCTAGTGAAAATTAACGGCTTTAAGGTCACTGATTACAATAATCGAAACGGGATCTGAACTAATTTACACTCTAAAGTGTGAGGAAGCCAATATCGAAGCCAAGTATTCCTTCCTAATAATGGATCAACTGGAACAAAATTTCCAATACTATCCAACTATCCAAAAACTGGCATCTTTGTACTTATTAGCACCAGGATTTTAGAGATAGCCTTGACTATAACCCTTATCGATTTAACTTGACACTGCCCCACGATATATATTAGAAAGGTGACGCAAGTATGGCAAATCACATTTTTGCCTAAATCAGTTATTAAATTTGCATCACTAAGTTTGTCCAATAATTTTCGAATGGTTTCCACTTGTTTTTTCCAGGCGTCCCTGTAAATGATGACAACACCATTATATAGATCAAATGTTATCCTGTTCATTAAAAGTAGAAACATACACGGCTAACCATTGGTCCCAAACGGCATCACTTTATATTGATAAAATCCATATTGAGCTACGAATACCGTAATTTCATTGCCTTTTCCGTGAGTGGAATTTACCAGAAACCTTTCACAAAGGCAAACGTCGAGACATTTTTGGGTTTTGCAATTTTGTCAATGTAGTCACCGATATGGTATGTGCATTATCAGGATTTTATTTAAATATTTATGATATTTCAAGATTTATTTTTAGAGTTTTGTATTTTTTAAAAAATGTGTTGAGAAGTTTGAATTTCCTTTTTTGAAATTGTAGTAGGGTTGTGTCGTTTCATATCTGGTAAATTAATGGCGAAACTAAAAATCTTCCATCATGAGAGCCAAAGTGGGAAAACTATTCAGTTAATTTAGTAGATCCTATAACACACACACACACACACACACACACACACACACACACACACACACACACACGATCTGAATGATGATGAAAAGTTCGACAGTGATGACGTTTGAAATAATTGATCTTTGCTGTTCTGATGTTTTGGACAATCTTGACCAGAACCTTCTCCAATCGGTGCTTCAGCAATACAAACCTCTCACTTTCATTAATTAAATGAAGAATGAAAATCAAAGATTGCTACGATGGGGTCTGATATGACAATCATATAACACTATATCATGCACATCAAGGGCATGTACGTTCACTTGCTTAGAAGTACAATATTGCATTGTTTGTGAACATGATTGAGGAATTCATTATTTGGATGCACTAGTAGACACGAGTAATATATTCGAATACTTACAGACACAAATCCAAGTAAGTTAGAGTTATGTAGAAAATTTAGTAAAAGTTCAAAACAAAATATCAAAACCGAAGGCAATGACGTGTCTGTGGCAACTATTTAGGCGTTGATATGTTAAGAACTCATTGATTTGTTTAATTACAAAGATATTATTTCCGTTTTTGAACATAATATAAATTACAGTCAATGTTTCTATCCAAAAATGTTATCAGAGCATTTTTGTATTTCCTGAGATAATAATCACTTGAATTCAACAATTTGAACAAACATTTTCCAGCCCAAATAAAACTCATAACTACAGTATATAATACAACTTAAATTGTTAGATGCTAAGGAACGAGTGACCAAGTACAAGATTATATAGTTCTCTAATTGACCTCAGGTCATAATTAGTATTTTCTAAAACAAGCCATTGCCTTTTGGAAAATAACCTATTAGAATGATCCTGATGTTTTTAAGTCAAAACCATAACATTTAAAATTCACTTATGAAGGTCCAAAACCTTGATGTGAATAAAATATTTTCTTCTTATATTAATAATAAGTCTGATGGTAAGCTCATAAATATAGAGAATTAGTATTTAAAAATGAAACACGTCCATCAGGTCAAGCAGAAATAAACTCAATTTTCGACAAGCTAAAGTCAAGCATACTTTACAAAATTTAATGCCAACAAGGAGACAGTAAAACATACATAATATAAGGCCAATCTAAGATTAAATCAGCAAGTGATGAGGTCAAGTATGACACGAGGGTATAAATGTGCGTCGCGTAAACAATCTTTGAATTCCAAGGTCAATGGACTTAACACGACTGTCATATCATTTTATTGGCTTCTTTTGATTTGAAGGTCAGAACGGAGAAACGTTCATGGATTTAGGTATATTCGTCGTTCACGAGACTACATTAAAGTAAACAAATTTGGATTAATGATTTTGGTTCAATACAATGTTATTACGGTAACGTAACCACTATACAAGATTTGTTGGCAATACCTTATAACACTTTCCAGATTAGTGCATAGTACATTATATTATGACTACATTCAAGGAATTCGTACACAGTAAGGTATTTTTAATTATTTCATGATAAGCATCATTCTCATTTACTCCTTTCACGACAGATCTAATAACTGCACATGATTGTTTAAGGACAGGGGTTCCATTTTCAATAGGATCAACTTTCTGATCCAAGAAAGTTTATCGCTGACAAATGAATAAGCGCAACCTGATCATTATCAATGGCATTGCCTAATAATAAATGAATACCCCCTCGATGTAAAGGCATCACTGGTGTGAATGTCACAAGTAATGAAAGTAAGTCAGATGACATATCTGCACAATGAAGATGAACATTGAAAAAGCCGCACTCTACTCCTTCAATAAGAACATTTTCATTAGAAGACTTCTAAAATAAAGACAATGTGCCTGATAATAAAACACTCCGAGAATCTTATGTGTTATTAAATATATAATAAGGACCGGCTTAGGAGAGTCACCAAAACGTGATACAGAACCTTTCGATTTTAACAGTTCGTAATTCTCCAAAATCAAATCAGACATCGATTATTTGTCCCAACAAATGTATTGCTTTTAATAGGTGATGGTGACCACAATCTCTTATAAATAAGAGCATTTGAAATCGCTCCGTTTTGATTACGTTTCTCATATTTCAATATGTATCAGTCATAGATAAAGTGCAATGTTTGTACAGTAGATTCACGGATATAGATTTATCATTAGTATAATCAGAAACTCGATACATACATGTGCAAGATTGTATCCGACCGAGATAGATTTTATTTGTCAAAACAATTGCCGATAATAAAAATTACTGAAAAATGAAACTATATACATCAAGAAATAATCGTTAGATGTACGAGAATCATGTTCTATCGTTTTAATCGTTGCTCATCAAAGCAGTTATTAACGTAACTACGATCGCAGTTCTTGAACTTTGCAACTAATGTGTTTCTGTGGATATCGTGTTCTTATTTCATACGTTCTAAATGTGTCTATCCTGTTTATTTTGTACGCTATCTAAACCTTTGTCAATTTAAGTTATATGCCAACTTAGCGTCATTCAAGATACGTTCGTAAATCACAACATAATTAGAACCTTGCTGTACTGACAGTTTGACTTCACTTGCCAATAAGTACTATTTGTAATAAAAACATCTAATGCTCTGTTCGGTATTTCAAAGTTTCAGCATTGTTTCTCCTAAGATTACGATGGTTAAGTAAAATATAATAGTTTCTGCTGACTCATACAACTACGGTACATCCACAATGGCTACATTTAGTTCAAATGTTATCAATTAACACAAATAGTAATGGAAATTTGATATACGAGTTCATTGTTGAAAGCTGACACAGATTGACATGGTAAATCGATAGTGGCTGCATTTGATTTAAATGGCTTATGCTGACATTAAGTCATGGAAAATCAACAATGGTTTCATTCAGTTCAAACGGGTTATTATGTATATTTAATTAAATTGTTACTCTGTAAGTTTTTGCTTTCTTAATAATTTTCATGAAGTTTTTGTTTTCTTAAAAATTTTCAAGAAATCGAAGTAGATACATATTTTCCTCATTTTGAAATAATTGCTGAAAATTCGAAATGGCCAAGGAAGCTTTGGTTTTTATTTTACAGACTGCACTTTTTGGCACAGCCGCAGACATCTATGCTTCCAAATCAGTAAAACAATGACTATGATCTGGTTAATGAATCCATCTTAAAGTGTTTTGAGTTATTACCTGAGGCAACAACTTACGAACTATGAAAATGAAGCTTGACAAACACATGCGGCATTTACAAGAGCAAAAGTGCAGTTATTTGATAGGTAGTGCTTAGCCAAGAAAAACGATCAAGATTTAGAAAATCTAAGATAACTCGCATTACTAGTTGTGACATTAGGAAATATTGATGAGCATAAGCTCTAAGTCTTGGAAAAGGCTGCTCGTACTGCTGACGAATATTTCTATGATCCTAAAGTTTCTTTTGTAAGTAAATCTCCAATTGCCTTCAAGTTTGTAGTTTATTGAGGACTTTTGTTTACTAGGTGCGTCTTTAATTCTTGGAGTAGTTTTGAATGTCGTTTGCAGTACCATCAGCTCACTATCTCATTTTTCAAATTGTATTCTATGGAAATGAATTATTTCTTAATCTTATAAAGCTTGTTGTCTTCACTCGTTCCTGTTCCTTATTTCAAGAGCAGAGACTCGTAACAAGATAAAGTTGACACAGAGTCATGGATAATCGACCATGGTTACATACACTTAAGTGGGTAAAATTGACAGAAAGAGTCATGGATAATCGATGATGGTTTTATTCAGATGAAACGGATAAAGTTGACACAGAGTCATGGAAAATTACCAAGGTTACGAATTGTAATAATGTGTCAAATTCATACAGAGAGTCACGTAAAATCGACAATTTTTACATACAGCTTAAATAACCTAAATTGAAACAAAATGTTATGCAAAACCGACAAATGCTACACATAGTTCAAATGACAAATGCGGAAGACAAAGAGTCGTTAAAATTCAATAAGAACCATGGAATATAAACTTTTCATTGTAGATTCACGATGATTAAAAATAAAGTTTAAATAGAAAAAGCTGACACGATGAGTAATCAAACATCGACAATGGTTACATAGAGTTTAATGCTTATATCTGACACAGCGATTCATAGCTAATCGACAATGGTTACATGCAGTTTAAATGGATAAAGTTGATAAAAAAAGACTCACGAAATGTCTCAATTTGACACAGACAGTCCTGCCAAATCGATAATGGTTACATAAAGATTAGATGGCTAAGGTTGCATCAAAGAGTCACGTTTCATTTAAAATGGTTAGAATAAGTTTAAATGAAATAATTGGCACACATTTGCTACGGACAATCGACAATAGTTCAAATGAATAAAGTTCAAGCAAAGGCTGCTCTAAAATCCACAATGGATACTTTCAGTTTAAATATGTTGAGCTCAAACAAGGAGTCGTGAAAATTGAACAATGGTTACAAACAGTTAAAATGGCTATTGCTGACACCAGTAGTCATGAAAGATCAGCAATGGATACATACAGTTAAAATGGCTAGTGCTGACACCAGGAGTCATGGAAGATTAGCAATGGATACATACAGTTAAAATGGCTACTGCTGACACCAGGAGTCATCAAAGATCAGCAGTGGATACATAAAGACTGCCATAAAACACAGCCAGGTTAGGAAATAATATTTGCAACTCACAGCGTGATTGACGAAATAAAAGCACCCATATAAGCTGAAAATTTAAATTAAGACTTCTTGTCATTCAAAATAGAAACCATGTATATTTCAAGAAGGAACCATTTGCCGTTTACTATTATTAATACAATGGAGACCGTTCATTCCCACATACACACACACAAACACGCGAACGCACTCGCACAAAACATATACATACATACATACATACATACATACATACATACATACATACATACATACATACATACATACATACATACATACATACATACATACATACATACATACATACATACATACATACATACATACATACATACATACATACATACATACATACATACATACATACATATCGATCACTTATCTCTTAATTTGGATGGAACACATTGGAAGGTAAGGACATTAGGGAACGATAATGTATTCGCTCCAAAAGATAAATACTAAATTCCTAGGCTGGTAATCAGATGACATGGAATCACTGTTGATAATGTTATGGCTGATTTGTGTTTCTTGTTTTGTTTGGAAGATCTAAACCCTGGCAAAAATGTATGCATCTTTTATTTTTATATTTCAGATGTTTTCGTATGTGTTCTTCTCTAGAAATTACACAATATAACCCGACACTGGTAGAACTGAATCTCATAACAAATCATATATCGCAAATTTGTTAGCACAATGAATGTATTCAAAGTTTAAATATCAAATATCCAAATCATTTAACACAATAGTCTGCCTACCCGAAAATAGACATTCCAAAGAAATATTAAGGGGGTTGAACTGTTGTTGACGTACCGACTAGATCATGTTCTATCTCTGTACTTATTTGTATTTTTGTTGCATTTTCTTTTGGCCGATGAAATGATTACAAAACATTGCATTCATCTGTTACATAGACTAGTAGGGACCAATGAATGATATCTACGTGATTCCTTTGTTACGCTGATCTATAAGTCAAAACTTCGAATTCCCTTAATACCTGGTACACCAGCTGAGATTCAAAACGGTCAACATAAAGATATGCCTATTTTGCTTAGTATTTGAAATATTTAGGAGACTTTAACTCGTTCGCAATGAGTTTGATGAACTTGATTGCAAAGCATCTGCCGTTTCACGTGAACGTTATATGTATTAAACAATGTATGTCCAATTTCAAAGACTTATTGGAGAGTGTGTTCTTGGGTTATTGTCGTTATTGACATAACCAAAACTACATCGTCAAGAAAAGTAGTTTGTTTTTATTTGTTCTCTTTCCTTCTGGTTAACAACACAAAATTCACCCAAACATCACGTTACAGATTGAAGTTGTGTTAAGTCTTCCTGAGATCTTGAGCTCCAAAATTACAAAAGTGAAACAAATATGTCGATACTAACTAACCGTGTTGTGTGTGTGTGTGTCTCACTCTCTCTGTGTTTCTATCTCTCTGTCTCTGCCTCTTTCTCTGTCTCTATATCTGTGTCTCTCACCTCTCTCTCTCTCTCTGTATATATATATATATATATATATATATATATATATATATATATATTCATTTTAAGGATTTATTAGGTACTTGATTGAATGTAGGAAGTCGGTGTAGAGAAATAGTCCTCAGCCCAAATAATTAGACAGTTGATAGGGCAAAACTTCACGGAGTACAGTGTTGCTGAGATCTCATGATCGCATGGCTTAAAGTCGTAGTGAATTCAAATCTAGAGCCTCGTAAGTGTCCCTGTTGCAATGTATTATTTTAATAGATATAATTATATGGCTTTTGCGTGACTGCATGTAAATTTCTTTTTCTTCAAAGGGACTGGTAAATTGTATAATGGAATGATTGAAAAAGGACTGTTCATTATCTGGAGATCGTGTTTTTGTTGCAATGATGGTGAAGCTGGTGGAGAGTTATAGGCGAAATGAGTCTTAAAATCATGAATTGACAGACCTTGTGTAGAGTAGGAAATATAATTCCATGGACTTGGTGTTTGAGTTGAATATTTTCACGGCAAATAATACGTTATGGAAATGTAATAAGGAGAAATCACGCAGTTTTGAGATTCACATGCAATTGTGAAGTTGTGATACCAATTTGTAGTTGTTATATTTTTATCATGCATTGTTTAACGAAAAATCATTTAAGGTCTGGAAGCCTTGAAATATTTAGTAGTCAATAATTGTAGTGGAGAAGTCATTGACAATCAATGGAAATCAGGTTACTTCTAACAGGATTCAGGGCTTTGATTGCACTCTCTAGGTAAAGAGACATTTTAGGAGTAATACAAAAAAGTGCTGGTGGCTGCGTTTTTTATATTTCAATAACTGTCTAATAACTGTGTGTAATTTGATTTGATTATTTGAGTACTAACTATTCTATCACAATTGGAAAGAAACACGCATCATATAAAGGTTTTTAAAAATTGTCAAGATAAAAAAACGATACGGCGCCATTCAAAGATTAATTTTGGTCATAAGACGTTTAATTTGCGACGTTAATATATTTCTTTCTTTTAGAAAAAGAAAATGTTTCATTTGGTTCCAACTTGCATATTGGATGGACATGCCCGGTTAATACTGAAATATTATAAGCAGGAGATAGATTGGTGGTATAAAAGATATGGTTTAGAGGACGCTTGAATCCGCCATTAAGTGTGGCAGTAAAAAAGCGTTTTCATCTTTTACATGTCGCAGCAGAGCAAAAACTGCCGATTTTCCCCAAGCCAATTAATTGTCATATGAGCTAAGTTGATCAGAACAATTTGACCATGAAATCTTCTGCATGCGAGGTTAATAAATTTGATCTTTATTCCTTAAATAATCAGATAAAAACCATCTGAAACAATGTATTAACCATGGGCCCATCCCAATCCTGAATTATATTTCCATTAAAATTGTATAAATACAGACTTAACCCGCTTTCATTATGCTCTGTTTTATTACAATCCCATAATTACGGTTTTTGACAGACCTGCTTTGTTCTCAGTAAGCTGAAAACATTCATACACTGGTCTGCGTGTTCATAAATAGCGATCACCATCAAGCAAACTTTTTTGGACAAATTGCATGGCTAAAGTTGACCAATAGAGTCATGGTAAATCGACAATGTTGACTTTCAGTTTTTATGGTTAAATCTTACAGAAAGAGTTATAGAAAATCCATTGAGTTATGGTAAATCAATAATGGTTACCATACAGTTTACATGTCTAAAGTTGACACAAAGAGGTCAGGCTACATACTGCCTAACTGGCTAAAGCTGAAACGAAGAGTCATGGAAGATAGGTCGAAAATAGTTACATACGGTTTAAAATACTTGTAGCAATAATGAGTCTGCAAGACCTTATTCTAGAACATTTCTTGCTTCTGGGATTGATACAGCTTTAGAATGAATACTTCTTTCATAGCACGCTTCTCGTTACAGATCACTGTTGCGAAAAAAGTACAGCTTTAATAAATCATAAATTAAGAGTGATGTGTGTATGTGATGTAAAAAAATATATGTATCGCATGTACGTTGAATCTTTCATATATATATATATATATATATATATATATATATATATATATATATATATATATATATATATATATAAAACATAATACCATTATTTGTATAATGGTTTCATTACAAGGACAATCGGCAAGCTTCGTTTCCTTTTATTTATACAGCTCGTGATATATCAATGCCACAGGGTACGTACACATATATTAAGAGAGAGAGAGAGAGAGAGAGAGAGAGAGAGAGAGAGAGAGAGAGAGAGAGAGAGAGAGAGAGAGAGAGATGATCAGGTTGGAGATTTTGAATTCTTCATCCAATCCTTAATATCAGATGTGGCGTTAGGTGTACGCGGGGCCTAGGGCCGACAACGACCGCGCAGGGCCAGAGAATATATTTTAACAAACTCATAAGGACGACCTTAGGCCTGAAGCGCTGGGCCCCCTCAAGAGCGGGAACAGGGGCAGTGGCCCCACTTGCCACCCCCGAACGCCGTTCATGTTTAATGTAACTCATGTACGAAGTATAGACCCGTATCTAAAAGCTCTCATTGTAATGTCCTATCCTACACAATCTAACACTTATTTCTTAATTTGGATGGAACACATTGGAAGGTAAATACATTAGGGAACGATAATGTATTCGCTCCGGAAGATAAATACTAAATTCCCTGGTTGGTAATAAGAGGACATGGAATCACTACTGGAAGTATTACGGCTGATTTGTATGTTTCTTTTTCTGTTTGGAAAATCTAAAGCCCTGGCAAAAACGTATGCATCTTTTATATTTATATTTCAGACGTTTTCGTATGTGCTCTTCTATAGAAATTACACTATATAGCCGGACAGCTGGTAGAACTGAATCTCATAACAAATCATATCTCTCAAATTTGTTAGTACAATGAATGTATTCAAAGTTAAAAATATCAAATATCCAAATCTTTTAACACAATAGTCTACCTACCCCAAATAGAAATTCCAAAGAAATATTTGGAGAGTGTAACTGTACTTGACGACGTACCGGCTAGATCATTTTCTATCTCTTTGTTTATCTGTCTTTTTGTTGCATTGTCTTTTGGATTGTGAAAAGATTACAAAACATTGCATTCATCTATTACATAGATTAGTAGGGACCAACAACTAACGAATGCAAGAGCAACAACTGCTACGTGATTCATTTTAGACACTAATCAATCAGTCAAAACTTACAATTTCCTTAATTATCTGGTACACAATCTGAGGTTCAATGTGTTGCTTATTTTTGTTGAAACCGTAAAGAAAAAGATCTGCCTAAGTTTGCCAAATATTTAAGAGACTTTGAATCCTTCGCAATGAGTTTGATGAACTTGATTGGAAAGAATGTTTTTTCACTTGAAAGAAATATGTATTAAACAATATGTTTCCAATTTCAAGAACTTATTAGAGTGTGTTCGGGGTTTATTGTCGTCATTGAAATAACCAAAACTACATCATCAAGAAAAGTGGCATTTTTATTTTACTTTCCATTTGTTAGTTAAGAACACAGCAAATTCAACCAAGAATCACGTTACAGATTGTAATTGTCCTAAGTCTTGCTGAGATTTCAAGCTCCAAACTTACACAGTGAAATAAATATGAGAGACTAACTACTGGTGATGTGTGTTTATTTTTGTGTTTATATACACAGACACACATATATATATTTCGAGAGAGATCGCGTAGATTCGATACAAATATTTTATATATGTCACATACAAATACACATGTTTACCTTTCGAACGCATGTAACACTGACTGGAAGTGCGAGTACGCTGTATCTTTGTATTGATATGATTACAAAATTTGGAGTAAATGCCATTTATATATAACTCTTTATTTTAAGGACTTTTTCAATTACTTGATTGATTATATGAAGTCGGTGTTGGGAAAAGGTCCTCAGCCTGAATAATTAGACAGCTGCTGGGGGTAAACGTCATATAGTGCAATGTTGATGAAATATCATGATGGCATAGTTTAATTTCGTAGTTCCATGAGAACTGTATAAGTGTGTACGTAGCCAAGTAGTCCTTTTAAAAATCGCATTATGTTGATTGATTGTGTGATTTTATGTGCAATATTTATGTATAGGGACTGGTAAATGATACATTGGAATGATTGATAAAAGACTGTTTATTATCCGGAGACCGCTTTAATTGTTATTATGATCGTAAATATGGTGTAAAGTTACAGGCGTAATGTGTCTTAAAATCATAATTTTACTGACCTGATATAGAGTAGGAAATATAATTCCCTGTATTTGGTGTTTGAGTTGTATATTTTCACAGCGAGAAATACGTTATAGAAATTTGATTATGGAGACCGTGCGGTTGTGAGGTTGGCATGTAATTGTGAAGTTGTGGTGCAAATGTGAAGTTGTGATATTTGTGGTCATGCATTGATTGGAGAAAAATTATTGAAGGTCGGGACATGATTAATTTTTTGGTAGACAACGATTGCTGTAAATAATCTTGGTAAATCATGGGCAAATAGGGGACTTTCAGCAGGATTCACGGCTTGGGTTGAATTTTCTCGATAAATATTTGGAATAATACAAGAACTATTGATGGTGGCTACATTTGGGATATGTTTAGATAGTTCTATGATAATTATGTTTTATTTGACTTGATTATATTTAATACGGACTATTATATCGCAACTGGTAGAGAAACGCATCAGATAAAATGTTTTAATTATTATAAAGAAAAAGCAACGATAGACCCTGGCATGAAATCCGCCAGAAGTTGTTTGCTTCTGAATCCCAAGGACGTCTTCACGACGACTGTTGTCTAGAAGTCCTTGTAAATCAGGAGAAATAATGACTTCTAGCAGGAATCACGCCAGGTTTGAGTTAGTAAGGTAAAATGGCCCCGTTGGCTTATTAAAATATCACACACAAATACACATAGCTGTATTTTTCTCTGAGTTTATTTGAATTGAGGCAACTGTTTATTGACAGCGTTAGTGAACTGTTCACATCCCTGTCGAGTGTTTCCACCACGAAATAGTTCTGTACGTTTTGTTGCCATTTACAATCTTCTATGCAACTTGATAAACTGGTCCTTTCTCCGAGCTTATATTTTCATTCGTATTGAATAAATAAATATAAGACACCATTTAATGTTTAAATATGAAAGACTGTTTAAATCGAGAAAGTTGAGCACTACAAGCACAGCTTGTTTAGCTTTTTGAACACTGAAAGAACAGCCATTCACATTATGGCGAGTTAATTTAAAAGATCGGGAAATATCAAATAACTAATTGAAGAACCAACAAGAGGTAATTAAAACATTTAAATATATTCACAGCTGATTTAGGTCATTAATGTGCTTTAATTAAATTTACTACCAACCATAATATCGTTTTAGTCCTTGATCCCTCTATTCCTATTTTCCGTTGATCGATTTGTCTGCAAAATGTACCATCATTTATCGGGCCAGGGACATCGTGGCATGATAAATGAGAAAATCCACTACGTCAGTTCATCCGTGGATTTTAGCCCGTATCTTGCCACGATAGAGAAAGATAGGGGAGGGGGAGAGAGACTTAACATAAGGTTGTTGTATTTATTACCCATCCGTGTGTTTCTCGTTTGATCGATTAGTCTTCTGCCTGATCAACTAACACTTCAGAAAAAAGAAATAAGGTAACAACCTTCTGATACATAAATATTTAAAACCTGTTCTTTTAAACTTGCTAAAGTTTATTTTTGAAGTGAGTAAATGAAACAACAGCAAAAGCATTAAATAGTTGATAGCAGGTATGTGCCTCCTGACCAAGAAATGTAACTTATAGTCTCGACAGGCTATTTCAACTTTGTATCATTGGTATTGTAAACACTGTAGATAAATCCGAAGGAAGGTATGCACATACCGTACGATGACCAAGGTTAATTGGTGTAAAGTTCAGATTCAAGGGTTTCATCAAGCCCATCTTCTGTTACTCTCTCACTTCACACAATTATAAGCATTTTGTCCCTTGCGCGCGCACGCGAGAGAGAGAGAGAGAGAGAGAGAGAGAGAGAGAGAGAGAGAGAGAGAGAGAGAGAGAGAGAGAGAGAGAGAGAGAGAGAACAGAAGGGATTGCAACGGAATTGTGTATCATGTTTAATTCATTTAGAAAAGGGGAATTTTTAATATTGTTTTTCGTTTTCTTTTATTGTTACTGATTAACCAGTGAAAATTCATCACTGACCTAGAGAATAGAAGCCATTGCCTACTTTTGAAACAATCTTAATATATTTGTATTAATGCGCTATATGTGGATCACAATTTGAAATACCAACACTACCGACAAATCATAATTGCTTTCTTCCAACATCTTAAAGACATGCTAGCGTGATAGCAGGTTTTTCACAATATCACTGAAAACCTTTATGTCATCGGCATCAAAATAGAACTGCTTGAGAAAAACTCGTCTTTTCCAATTAATGTTTAATTATATGTATTCTGGAATTAACGTCTTTCATTAGAAATGCACATTTATTCTAACAACATATGGTAGTAGTTAAGGATGCAAACATATCAATGTCATTTTTAGTACATAACCTTGAATCTGAAAACGTTATCATCAATTTCCGAATTTTTTTAATGACTTCATACCAAAGTATATAATCTGAATCAAACTGAATGATAGTTACAAAAAAAACCAACCTATAATCCTTCGACAACATTGCAATTTGACATTTAAAATATAGTAAGGCTGTACCTTCCTGCAAACCAGACCAGAAAACTATGTTTCTTCTGTCACTATGATTTCCTTTTACAGTTATATTTCCTCCTATAGAGCTCTGAAGATGAGCCACAAATTGTACATGCTGTTTTTTATATTAGTATAAAGAGTGTGACAAAGCTGGCATTAAAATGGATAGGTCAGATGTAAAAATGCTTTGAATAAATCAAGTCATATTGCATGGACTAATACAAAATATATTACAGGAATAAAGCAGAACAAGGAAAGACGTTAACATTTAGCGATTAGAGTCTAACACATTTTTGCAGAATGTCGGAAATCTTGCATTTTATATAATGCGTTTGAGGGCTTTAAAAAAGTTCTTTAGCGTACATCAGCACGCCATTATATTCTAGTATTGTATTACAGTATTATTCTGATCATTTTAGTCCATATAACGTTAGTTTTCCTAGGAAAATCGGTCATTTTATTATGCTGAGAACTACCACGTACAGAAGACGAACACACTATTTCAATGACACTTAATTGCGAATTCAAGCGCCCAATAATCCTTATTTTTTTTTCCCAGCTGGCAATACCTAGATATAATATTCCCGTCGTAACCGGGCATGTCCATCCAATATACAAGTGGCAACCAAATGAAACGTATTTTTCTAAAAGAAAGAATTATGTCGGCCTTCGCACAATTAACCGAAATGAAACCTTGATGGTCGCTCTATCGTTGCTTTTTCTTTATAATGATTAACACATTTTATCTGATGCGTCTTTGTTCCAGTTGCGATATAATAGTCTGAATTAATAATAATCAAACCAAATAAAACATAGCTATCATAGAACTATTTAAACATATCCCAAATGCAGCCACCATCAATATTTCTTTTATTACTCCAAATGGGTTTCGTTACCGAGTGAATTCAACCAAAGCCGCGAATCCTGCTAGACGTCACCTATTTTCCCATGATTTCCAAGGATTAGTCGACAACAATCGTTGTCTACTAAAAATGTCATCATGTCCCGACCTTCAATAATTTTTCTCCAATCAATGTATGACCACAAATATCACAAGTACACATTTGCACCACAACTTCACAATTGCAAGCCAACCTCACAAATGAACGTTCTCTCTAATCACATTTCCATAACGTATTTCTCGCTGTGAAAATATACAACTCGATCATACAATTCAGGGAAGTTTGATTCCTAATCTACACCAGGTCAGTAAAATCACAATTTTAAGCCTCATTTCGCCTGTAACACTACACCAGATTTACCATCATAACAACAATTAAAGCTGTCTCCAAATAATGAACAATGCCTTCTCAATCATTTCATTGTACAATTTATCAGTCCCAATGCATACATACTGCACAGGAAGTCACACAACCAATCAACATAACAAGATTTTAAAAAGGACTACTTGGCTACATGCACACTTATGCGGTTCTGATTGAACTCACTACGAAATTAAACTATGCCATCATGAGATTACATCCACACTGCACTATGTGACATTTACCCCTATCAACTGTCTAATTATTCATGCTAAGGACTTTTTCCCAACACCGACTTCCTATAATCAATCAACTTACTCCAAATGTTTTACTCATATTAATACAAAGACACAGCGTACTCGCTCTTTCTATATATATATATATATATATATATATATATATATATATATATATATATATATATATATATATATATATATATATATATATATATAAACACATATCATCTCTAGTACTTGTTTCACTTTCTAATTTTGGAGCTTGAAATCTCAACAAGCCATAAGACAGTTATAATCTCTAAAGTGATTCTTGGGTGAATTTGGTGTGTTGTTAACCCCATAAATAGAAAGGGAAATAAAACCAAATTAATTTTCTTGATATAGTTTTGGTTATTTCAATAACGACAATAAACCCACGAACACACTCTCTTGAAAGTCCCTGCAACTGGAAAATTATTGTTTAATGCATATAATATTCACGTGAAAAAGCAGATTCTTTGCAATCAAGTTCATTAAACTCATTGCAAAGGATTCAAAGTCTCTTAAATACAAAGCAAAATAGGCAGGTCTTTATGTTGACCGTTGCGACAAAAATGAGCAACGCATTGTACCTAAGATTGTGTACCAGGTAATAAAGGAACTTTTAAGTTTTGACCTATTGACCAGCGTAACAAATGAATCACGTAGCTGTGTCTCTTGAATTCGTCATTCATTGGTCCCTACTGATCTATGTAATAGATGAATGCAAAGTTTTGTAATCTTTTCATAAGTCAAAAGAAAATTCAAAAAAAGACTGATACTTGCAGAGATAGAAAATGATCTAGTCGGTACGTCATCAAAAACAGTTAAAATATTTCTTTGGAATTTCTATTTGGGGTAGGTAGACTATTGTGTTAAAAGATTTGGATATTTGATATTTTAAACTTTGAATACATTCATTGTGCTAACAAGTTTGCGAGATATGATTTGTTATAAGATTCAATTTTACCAGTGTCGGGATATATTGTGTAATTTCTATAAAAGAGCACATACGAAAACGTCTGAAAAATAAACATTAAAGATGCATACATTTTTCCAGGGTTTTAGATTTTCCAAACAAAGAAAGAAAAACACAAATCAGCCCTAACACTATCAGCTGTAATTCCATCTCCTCTTATTACCAACCCGGAAATTTAGTATTTATCTTCCGGAGCTAATATATTATCGGTCCCTAATGTCCTTACCTTCCAATGTGTTCTATCCAAATTAAGAGATAAGTGTTAGATTGTATAGGATAGTTAGGACATTAGAATGAGAGTTATTATTTACGGGTCTCTACTTTGGACATGAGTTACATTAAACATGAACGGTGTTTGGGGGTGGCAAGTGGCGCAACCTCCCCAGGCCCCGCTCTTGAGGGGGCCCACCGCTTCAGGCCTACGATTATCCTTATGAGTTTGACAAACTATATTCTCTGGTCTCCGCGCGGTCATGGTCGTTCCTAGGACCCGCGTAACCTAACAAAACATCAGACAATAACCACTGGAAGAAGAATTCAAAATCTCCATCCTGATCGCCTCCCCCCCCCCCCTCTCTCTCTCTCTCTCTCTCTCTCTCTCTCTCTCTCTGTATATATATATATATATATATATATATATATATATATATATATATATATATATATATATATATATGTGTGTGTGTGTGTGTGTGTGTGTATGTGTGTATCCTGTGGCATTGATATATCACGAGCTGTATAAATAAAAAGAAACGAAGCTTGCCGATTGTCCTTGTAATGAAACCATTATACAAAGAATGGTATATGTATGAAAGATTCAGCGTACATGCGATACAAATATTTTATTTATATCACAAATACACATGTTTACCTTTCGAACGCATCTAAGACTGACTGGAAACATCTGTATTGACGGAATTATTGTTATGAATGAACTAACCTTTCCAGTGCGTCCGCTACAAAATCTAGTTGTTTAATTGATGCGAGTTATCGAAATCTCTTTTTGAAAATGATAAGTTGCTTGTTGTATTTTCTGAACCTCTATTTTCATTTATACTGATTAAATAAATATAAGACACGTATGACTTAAACAAAAGATGGTTTAAATGAATGCAGTAGAGCACTACCAACAGCATAATTATGTACTACAACAATTAACGCGAAGTTTGCTAAAACGAGAGGGAGATATAAACTAAGCCAAATGGTGAACCATCACAAATGTATGTGAATTACATGTTGATCTAAGTCATTATGTCACTAAATTAACAATACTACCAAAATAAACTTGTTTCATTCCTCCATTTCCTCTTTCTCCTTCCGTTGGTACGCGTGACTTTATTTTGCTATTATTCATCGGCCCAGAGACATCATCGCATGATCACACACACACACGCGCGCGCGCTATATCTATATATGATTGTGTTAGCGGGTGTGTGTGTGTGTTTGTGTGTGTGTGTGTGTGTGTGTGTGTGTGTGTGTGTAAACAGTCTCCATTTCACGGATAATATTGAATGAAAAAATATTTTGTCTTTGAAAAATGCTTTGTTGCTATGTTGAATGACAAGAAGTCTGAATTTAAAGGTTTCGTCTTGCTAAAAGAAGTGATTTAATTTCTTCCGTCATGCTGTCATTTGCAAACCAGGAATAAAATGAAAATTTATTTTGGTTCAAATTAACTTTTGCACTCAATTTACCCAATGATAATTTTCTGAAAAGTAAGAAAATAAACATAATATTATCAACAAAATAATTATACTCTCATATCATTTGTCTTTCTTTAACATTTTCTTCATTTGAAATCTCTTCTCAAACCGCTCCGGTGGCCTAGTGATTAGAACGCCCACCGCGGAAGCGGGAGGTTGGGGTTCGATCCATGGTTTCTATTTTGAATGACACGAAGTCTTAATTTAAGGTTTCGACGTACTAGCATGAGTGCTTTTATTTCGTCATTCACGCTGTAATTTGCAAACAATATTTCCTAACCTGGCTGTGCTTAATGGCAATCTTAGAAAGATACATTGTATATTCGTTTTGTCAGATGTCGTTTCTCATAATCTCATTATCTATGACAATACCTTTTACTCTACATTCTGTTATAGAGACAGAAACAAGTTCAGCTTCAACCATTTAGCTGTATGTAACCATTGTCTATTTTCCATGGCTTTTGTGTTAGCGTTTGCCATTTAGGCGGTAAGAAGTCATTGTCGATCGTCCATGACTCTTCATTTCAGCTTCAGCTATTTTAACTGTATGTATCCATTGTTGATCTTTGATGACTCCTGTTGTCAGCAGTAGCCATTTTAACTGTTTGTAACCATAGTAAATTTTTTCACGACTCTTTGTTTGAGCTCAAACCATTTAAACTGAAAGTAACCATTGTGGATTGTCCATGACCCTTTGTTTGAATTTTATTCATTTGAACTATTGTCAATTTTCCGTAGCAAATTTGTGTCAGTTTATCCCATTTAAGCGTTTACTAACCATTGTAAATGAACCATGACTCTTTGATGGAACCTTAACCATCTAATCCTTATGTAACCATTGTCAATTTTGAAGGACTGTCTGTGTCAAATTTAGCCATTTCGTTAGTAGACAACATTTGTCAACATTCCATGACTCTTTGTATCAGCTTTATCCATTTAAACTGCATGTAACCATTGTCGATTAACTATGAATCGCTATGTTAGCTTTAGGCATTAAAATGTATGTAACCATTGTCAATTTTGTATTACTCCTTGTGTCAGCTATTTCTATTTAAACTCTGCTTTTTAATCATCGTGGACCTACCATGAGGATATGTCTGCTTTAGACATTTAAACTGTATGTAGTAGTTGTCGATATTTGATTGACTATTTGCGTCAGCTTTTGGCATTCAAATTTTATGTAAACTATTTCTATTGTCCATGGTTCTTATTGTCAGCTTTAGATAACCATTGAAGGTTTTCAATGACTCTTTGCGTCAGTTTATGACATTTAAATGAAATGCAACCATTGTCGCCTTTTCATGATTCTTTGTGTCCGCTTTTGTCATTGGAACTATGTATAGGAGTTGTCGATTTTGCATAACATTTTCTGTCAATTTAGGTTATTTAAAGTGTATGTAAAAATTGTCTATTTTACGTCACTCTTTGTGTGAAATTTATTCATTTCTACAATTGGTAGCCTTGGTCATTTTCCATGACTATGTTCAACGTTATCCATTTCATCTAAATGAAACCATCGTCGATTTTCCTTGACTCTTTGTGTCAACTTTACCAATTTAAGTGTGTGTAACCATTGCCAATTTTCTATGACTCTGTGTCAACATTATCCTGTTACGAGAGTCTATGCTTTTAAAATAAGTACCAGGCACGAGTGAAGACGACAAGCTTTATAAAATTAACACATAATTTATTTTCATAGAATTTATTTTGAAACACGAGAAAATGAGCGTATGGTATTGCGAATTAAATTCAAAATTAGTCCAAGAATTAAAGACGCACCTAGTAAACAAAAGTCCTCAATAAAACTCAGTTCATGTTCCGATGAGCTCCAAAGTTGAAGGCGAGTGGAAGATTTCCTTACAAAAGAAACTTTATGTTCGAAGAAACATTCGTCAGCAGTACGAGCAGCATGTTCCAAGATTTAGAGCTTATGCTCATTAATATGTCTTATTGGCACAACTAGTGATGCGAGTTGTCTTAGATATTTTTAATCTTGATCAGCTTTCTTGGCTAAGCACCACCTATCAAATAAATGCTCTTTTGCTCTTGTAAATGAGTTTGTCCAGTTTCTTTGTTATAGTTCTTGACTTGTTAGGAATAACTCATAACT
The DNA here is from genome assembly GCA_030141615.1 of Unio pictorum. Taxonomy (NCBI): domain Eukaryota; kingdom Metazoa; phylum Mollusca; class Bivalvia; order Unionida; family Unionidae; genus Unio; species Unio pictorum. The sequence continues at coordinate 496,543 of JARLTB010000217.1, forward strand.
CATTCATTAACCAGATCATAGTCATCATTTTGCTGTAATCATAAGGAAGCATAGATGTCTGCTGCTTTGCCATCAAGTGCAGTCTGTAAAAATAAGTCAATGCTGCTTTAGCCATTTCGAATTTTCAGCAATTATTTAAACATGAGGAAATATGTATCGACTTCTTTTCCTTTACAATAACATGTAATGAAATTTTAAAACATAAAAACTAACAGAGTAGCAATTTAATGAAATATATATATATATATATATATATATATATATATATATATATATATATATATATATATATATATATATATATATATAAGAACCCGTTTGAACTGAATAAAACCATTGTTGATTTTCCATGACTTAATGTCAGCTCAAGCCATTTAAATCAAATGAAACCATTGTCGATTTACCAAGACAATCTGTGTCAGCTTTCAGCATTGAACCCGTATATCGAATTTCCATTATTATTTGTGTCAACTGAAACATTTGAACTGAATGTAGCCATTGTAGATTTACCGAAGTTGTATGCGTCACCTTCAACTATTATATTTTACTTAACCATCGCACTCTCTGGGGAATCAATGATGACAATTTGAAATACCGAACAGAGCATTAGATGTTATTATTACAAATAGTACTTATTGGCAAGTGAAGTCTACATTTATTGTCAGTACAACAAAATTCTAATTAAGGTTGTGGTTTACGAACGTGTCTTGGCGGACTTTATGTTGGTATATAACGTTCGTTGACAAAGGTTTTGATACCGTACTAAATAAACAGGACAGACACATTTAGAACGTGTAAGAAATAAAAACACGATATCCACGGAAACTCATATTAGTTGCAAAGTTCAAGAATTGCAATCATAGTTACGTTAATAACTGCTTTGATGAGCAAAGATTGAAATGGTAGAAAATGAGTCTCGTTCAGTTAACGATTATTTATTGCTTGACTTGATGTACGGTTTTAATTTTCAACCACTGAAATAGCTAAATTATGCGCTATATTTATTGAACTTGATATCAGAATTATTTATTAATATAAGAAGTAAATATATTTATTTGCGTCAATGTTTACAGGTTACGGTTTGGACTTGAAAACATCAGGATCATTGTAATAGGTTATTTTCCAATAGGTAATGGTTTGCTTTAGAAAATATTATTTTTGACCTGAGGTCAGGTAGAGAACAATATAATCTTTTAATTGGTTATTCATCCTTTAACATCTAGTACTTTAAGTTGTATTATATAATGTAGCTGTGAGTTTTGTTTGAGATGAAATATGTTTGTTCAAATTGTAGAATTCAAGTGATCTTTTTCTCTAGACATCCATTTACATAAGTCAATTTTACAGGTTATGGTTTGGACTTGAAAACATCAGGATCATTCTAATAGGTTATTTTCCAATAGGTAATGGTTTGCTTTAGAAAATATTAATTGTGACATGAGGTCAAGTAGAGAACTATATACTCTTGTAATTGGTCTTTCGTTTTTTAACATCTAGCACTTTAAGTTTTATTATATAATGTAGCTGTGAGTTTTGTTTGAGATGGAGTATGTTTGTTCAAATTGATGACTTCAAGTGATCTATTTCTTTGGACATACAAAAGTGCTCTGATAACATTTTTGGATCGAGACATTTACTATAATTTATATCATGTTCAAACCTGGAAAAATATTTATGTCATTAAAAACATCGATGAATTGTTGACACATCAACACCTCATTATGTACTACAGACACACCGGTTTTGAGATTTTGTTCTGGACTTTTAATAAATTTTGTTCATAACTCTAAATTACTAGTATTTGTGTCCGTAATTATTGGAATATTTTACTCGTAACTAATAGTGCATGCAAATAATGAATACTTCAATCATGTACACAAGAAATACAATATTGTACATCTAAGCAAGTGAAAGTACATGCCGTTGATGTGCATGATATAGTGTTATATGATTGTCATAGTAGACCCCATCGTAGCAATCTTTGATTTTCATTCTTCATTTTATTAATGAAAGTGAGGGGGTTGTATTGCTGAAGGTGACGATTGGAGAAGAAGCTGCACTGTAATACACCTTAAAGTGCTGCAAGGCAATCATCAAAGTCAAGGCAAACAATCCTCTATGGAGTGAAATAAATTTCTATGGTTCTTATGTAATTTTCTCTAAACGCATCACGCAAGATTATTCACACCAATGACGTCATCCTGTGACCCTAATCCATAAACTCTATATCACTTGCATCTACTGACATTTTGAACCATTTGATGACATCTGAAGACGACATAACTGGTGGACCTTCGGGAATGACCTTCAATTTATCAAACGCTTGGTGACATAGTCTGACCAGCTGAAATCTGGTCTTCTTATGCAGCAAACTCATTGAAAATTTAGTACAAAATTTCCGATAGTTACCAATCATACCCAAAATTCCCATACGATGCTTCTTCTTACTGATAGGCACAAAGAACCCCAATTTCATTCGCCAAGGTTCCGAAAACCCTTTCTACGCCTTGGCGGATTGAACAGCTATATTGATGCTTTTTCCTGGCGACTTCTATTGCATTTAATACGTTGTCTCCCCTCGTATATACTGTCAAATAACCAATAGCGCATTGTACATCCGCGAAAACAGTGGTTACAATTTACCTAAAAAGGATACTTAGTAGGTTTAACATCCAAAGTATGACGATGTACCAGAGAGTAGATATTACAGGTGTATTTAAGTGAAAGGTATTTTAGCAAACACGGACCGACACTGGCATATTGCTTATTTATCAGTTCATTCAAGTTGTGTATTCCAGTTGTCCTGATTACATGGAACAGTGTTCAAATTTGAACAACTTACATTTGATTGGCTTGCCGCCACAACGAATGAAATTAACAGACCTGGAGCACAACGATATCTACTTGATATTCCAAGGTGTAGATAGGGTTATCGGAAACGTTGCTAGCGAAAATGAAAGAACTCAGTATGGTTCTGGACATTATTGTCTAAAACTTCAGAACAGGAAAGATCCATCATTTCAAAGTCATCACTGTCAGATTTCTCATCGTCATTTAGATCTTTTGTGAGTGTTTGTAATAGCATCAACTAAATTAACTGAATAATTTTCCCTCTTTGGCTTTCATGATGAAAGATTGCTAGTTTCGCCATTAATTTACCAGATATGAAATCAAAAGACAAAAGCCTACTATAATTTTTCAAAAGGAAATTCAAACTTTTCAACACAATTTTTCAAAAATACAAAACTCTTAAACAAATATTGAAACATCAGAAATGTTTTTAAAAATTTGGATCCTGAAAATATTCAAAAAATATTAAATCACGGTCATGCCCATTGATTTCTCCTGTTACTTTAATAACATAACCAGGTAAACCCAAGAAGCGTTTGAGTTCTCCAAAAAAATAAATTGATTTCCCTAAAAATAAAATCAAACTAAGGGAAGAATTTTGTTTCAAAAAATAGTGTATGAATTCTTTATCCGAATAGTGAAAACGCATTATACAATTACAGATAGCGCAGTGATTATCCTGTTGTTGTTTCAGCGTAATTATAAATTCAACAGCGAGATTAAATTCTGTTATTTTTCTTATCTTGCTGTTTATAACCAGTGAATTTGTTTTCGTATTAAATCATCGCTTGCAATATCACTGATTGTGGTGTCATTGGCATCTAGAACAACTCGTCGAAGTTGATTGATTCCTCGAACTCTGGACGCTGCGAGATAAACTAAATTCGACCACTCGATGCGATCATCTAGGATCCAAACAATCGTATCGGATATACTCAATCGCTACGAAGAATGTGTCGTCATTGATTTATCAGCGCGCAATGCATCTTCGACAACACTGATATCAACCAACACAATATCATTTAGCACGAGTGTTTGTTTTTCTGTTCCTGACTCTGTCAGGTACCCTCGAATATCAACTTCGATATTCTGTCTTCGTGAATCCGTAGACCTATACCACAATGGCACCGGACGTGTTGCGAATTTTCTCTTTATGTGTTTGAAACAACCGCGTTTGAAGTGTGTCTCTGACTATCTTTCTACTTGCCACTATCAAATCTTTTGGTCTCCACGCTTCCCCCCAAAACATAATGATGTTTCTGAAGTTATTTCACGAGCTATTCCACATTGGATTTTATCCGGTTTTAATCTGATTAATTTTTTTGAACTCACTTAATTCTGAATCAATAGATCTATTATCAGTATTAATGTCTTCATAATAATCTACAAATTGTTCAGAAAATCATGCGGTGACAAACCGACAAATAGTGGTGGGTAACCATCATCGCCACACATTATCACAGCTGTATTTTTCAGTAACAACCACCCGAGAAACAGTTTTAATATATCCGACGATACTGTGCATATCTCATCCCAAATAATGATCTCAGGAATATATTTCTCACGCATTCGATCAGGAGTCCATGCGTCACCTTTCCATCGAAAGAAACTGTGATATGTGCAGGATTTAACTCCTCGTTGTTTCTTATCTCTTGCAAGTCTGTGTGTGGGTGTTAGCACAATTATGTCTGACATTTCCCGAAATAATTCGATCACTCGTGTTGGTTTTCCAGACCCGCCACAGACGTTCAAATAAACGGTTATATATCTAGATATTGGATCGGATAACGAAGGGGCTTTCGATAGTTCTGATATCAACCATTTAGCTGTATGTAACCATTGTCTATTTTCCATGGCTTTTGTGTTAGCGTTTGCCATTTAGGCGGTAAGAAGTCATTGTCGATCGTCCATGACTCTTCATTTCAGCTTCAGCTATTTTAACTGTATGTATCCATTGTTGATCTTTGATGACTCCTGTTGTCAGCAGTAGCCATTTTAACTGTTTGTAACCATAGTAAATTTTTGTCACGACACTTTGTTTGAGCTCAAACCATTTAAACTGAAAGTAACCATTGTGGATTGTCCATGACCCTTTGTTTGAATTTTATTCATTTGAACTATTGTCAATTTTCCGTAGCAAATTTGTGTCAGTTTATCCCATTTAAGCGTTTACTAACCATTGTAAATGAACCATGACTCTTTGATGGAACCTTAACCATCTAATCCTTATGTAACCATTGTCAATTTTGAAGGACTGTCTGTGTCAAATTTAGCCATTTCGTTAGTAGACAACATTTGTCAACATTCCATGACTCTTTGTATCAGCTTTATCCATTTAAACTGCATGTAACCATTGTCGATTAACTATGAATCGCTATGTTAGCTTTAGGTATTAAAATGTATGTAACCATTGTCAATTTTGTATTACTCCTTGTGTCAGCTATTTCTATTTAAACTCTGCTTTTTAATCATCGTGGACCTACCATGAGGATATGTCTGCTTTAGACATTTAAACTGTATGTAGTAGTTGTCGATATTTGATTGACTATTTGCGTCAGCTTTTGGCATTCAAATTTTATGTAAACTATTTCTATTTTCCATGGTTCTTATTGTCAGCTTTAGATAACCATTGAAGGTTTTCAATGACTCTTTGCGTCAGTTTATGACATTTAAATGAAATGCAACCATTGTCGCCTTTTCATGATTCTTTGTGTCCGCTTTTGTCATTGGAACTATGTATAGGAGTTGTCGATTTTGCATAACATTTTCTGTCAATTTAGGTTATTTAAAGTGTATGTAAAAATTGTCTATTTTACGTCACTCTTTGTGTGAAATTTATTCATTTCTACAATTGGTAGCCTTGGTCATTTTCCATGACTATGTTCAACGTTATCCATTTCATCTAAATGAAACCATCGTCGATTTTCCTTGACTCTTTGTGTCAACTTTACCAATTTAAGTGTGTGTAACCATTGCCAATTTTCTATGACTCTGTGTCAACATTATCCTGTTACGAGAGTCTATGCTTTTAAAATAAGTACCAGGCACGAGTGAAGACGACAAGCTTTATAAAATTAACACATAATTTATTTTCATAGAATTTATTTTGAAACACGAGCGTATGAGCGTATGGTATTGCGAATTAAATTCAAAATTAGTCCAAGAATTAAAGACGCACCTAGTAAACAAAAGTCCTCAATAAAACTCAGTTCATGTTCCGATGAGCTCCAAAGTTGAAGGCGAGTGGAAGATTTCCTTACAAAAGAAACTTTATGTTCGAAGAAACATTCGTCAGCAGTACGAGCAGCATGTTCCAAGATTTAGAGCTTATGCTCATTAATATGTCTTATTGGCACAACTAGTGATGCGAGTTGTCTTAGATATTTTTAATCTTGATCAGCTTTCTTGGCTAAGCACCACCTATCAAATAAATGCTCTTTTGCTCTTGTAAATGAGTTTGTCCAGTTTCTTTGTTATAGTTCTTGACTTGTTAGGAATAACTCATAACTCATTCATTAACCAGATCATAGTCATCATTTTGCTGTAATCATAAGGAAGCATAGATGTCTGCGGCTTTGCCATCAAGTGCAGTCTGTAAAAATAAGTCAATGCTGCTTTAGCCATTTCGAATTTTCAGCAATTATTTAAACATGAGGAAATATGTATCGACTTCTTTTCCTTTACAATAACATGTAATGAAATTTTAAAACATAAAAACTAACTGAGTAACAATTTAATGAAATATATATATATATATATATATATATATATATATATATATATATATATATATATATATATATATATATATATATATATATATATGTATATATATATATATATAAGAACCCGTTTGAACTGAATAAAACCATTGTTGATTTTCCATGACTTAATGTCAGCTCAAGCCATTTAAATCAAATGAAACCACTGTCGATTTACCAAGACAATCTGTGTCAGCTTTCAGCATTGAACCCGTATATCGAATTTCCATTATTATTTGTGTCAACTGAAACATTTGAACTGAATGTAGCCATTGTAGATTTACCGAAGTTGTATGCGTCACCTTCAACTATTATATTTTACTTAACCATCGCACTCTCTGGGGAATCAATGATGACAATTTGAAATACCGAACAGAGCATTAGATGTTATTATTACAAATAGTACTTATTGGCAAGTGAAGTCTACATTTATTGTCAGTACAACAAAATTCTAATTAAGGTTGTGGTTTACGAACGTGTCTTGGCGGACTTTATGTTGGTATATAACGTTCGTTGACAAAGGTTTTGATACCGTACTAAATAAACAGGACAGACACATTTAGAACGTGTAAGAAATAAAAACACGATATCCACGGAAACTCATATTAGTCGCAAAGTTCAAGAATTGCAATCATAGTTACGTTAATAACTGCTTTGATGAGCAAAGATTGAAATGGTAGAAAATGAGTCTCGTTCAGTTAACGATTATTTATTGCTTGACTTGATGTACGGTTTTAATTTTCAACCACTGAAATAGCTAAATTATGCGCTATATTTATTGAACTTGATATCAGAATTATTTATTAATATAAGAAGTAAATATATTTATTTGCGTCAATGTTTACAGGTTACGGTTTGGACTTGAAAACATCAGGATCATTGTAATAGGTTATTTTCCAATAGGTAATGGTTTGCTTTAGAAAATATTATTTTTGACCTGAGGTCAGGTAGAGAACAATATAATCTTTTAATTGGTTATTCATCCTTTAACATCTAGTACTTTAAGTTGTATTATATAATGTAGCTGTGAGTTTTGTTTGAGATGAAATATGTTTGTTCAAATTGTAGAATTCAAGTGATCTTTTTCTCTAGACATCCATTTACATAAGTCAATTTTACAGGTTATGGTTTGGACTTGAAAACATCAGGATCATTCTAATAGGTTATTTTCCAATAGGTAATGGTTTGCTTTAGAAAATATTAATTGTGACATGAGGTCAAGTAGAGAACTATATACTCTTGTAATTGGTCTTTCGTTTTTTAACATCTAGCACTTTAAGTTTTATTATATAATGTAGCTGTGAGTTTTGTTTGAGATGGAGTATGTTTGTTCAAATTGATGACTTCAAGTGATCTATTTCTTTGGACATACAAAAGTGCTCTGATAACATTTTTGGATCGAGACATTTACTATAATTTATATCATGTTCAAACCTGGAAAAATATTTATGTCATTAAAAACATCGATGAATTGTTGACACATCAACACCTCATTATGTACTACAGACACACCGGTTTTGAGATTTTGTTCTGGACTTTTAATAAATTTTGTTCATAACTCTAAATTACTAGTATTTGTGTCCGTAATTATTGGAATATTTTACTCGTAACTAATAGTGCATGCAAATAATGAATACTTCAATCATGTACACAAGAAATACAATATTGTACATCTAAGCAAGTGAAAGTACATGCCGTTGATGTGCATGATATAGTGTTATATGATTGTCATAGTAGACCCCATCGTAGCAATCTTTGATTTTCATTCTTCATTTTATTAATGAAAGTGAGGGGGTTGTATTGCTGAAGGTGACGATTGGAGAAGAAGCTGCACTGTAATACACCTTAAAGTGCTGCAAGGCAATCATCAAAGTCAAGGCAAACAATCCTCTATGGAGTGAAATAAATTTCTATGGTTCTTATGTAATTTTCTCTAAACGCATCACGCAAGATTATTCACACCAATGACGTCATCCTGTGACCCTAATCCATAAACTCTATATCACTTGCATCTACTGACATTTTGAACCATTTGATGACATCTGAAGACGACATAACTGGTGGACCTTCGGGAATGACCTTCAATTTATCAAACGCTTGGTGACATAGTCTGACCAGCTGAAATCTGGTCTTCTTATGCAGCAAACTCATTGAAAATTTAGTACAAAATTTCCGATAGTTACCAATCATACCCAAAATTCCCATACGATGCTTCTTCTTACTGATAGGCACAAAGAACCCCAATTTCATTCGCCAAGGTTCCGAAAACCCTTTCTACGCCTTGGCGGATTGAACAGCTATATTGATGCTTTTTCCTGGCGACTTCTATTGCATTTAATACGTTGTCTCCCCTCGTATATACTGTCAAATAACCAATAGCGCATTGTACATCCGCGAAAACAGTGGTTACAATTTACCTAAAAAGGATACTTAGTAGGTTTAACATCCAAAGTATGACGATGTACCAGAGAGTAGATATTACAGGTGTATTTAAGTGAAAGGTATTTTAGCAAACACGGACCGACACTGGCATATTGCTTATTTATCAGTTCATTCAAGTTGTGTATTCCAGTTGTCCTGATTACATGGAACAGTGTTCAAATTTGAACAACTTACATTTGATTGGCTTGCCGCCACAACGAATGAAATTAACAGACCTGGAGCACAACGATATCTACTTGATATTCCAAGGTGTAGATAGGGTTATCGGAAACGTTGCTAGCGAAAATGAAAGAACTCAGTATGGTTCTGGACATTATTGTCTAAAACTTCAGAACAGGAAAGATCCATCATTTCAAAGTCATCACTGTCAGATTTCTCATCGTCATTTAGATCTTTTGTGAGTGTTTGTAATAGCATCAACTAAATTAACTGAATAATTTTCCCTCTTTGGCTTTCATGATGAAAGATTGCTAGTTTCGCCATTAATTTACCAGATATGAAATCAAAAGACAAAAGCCTACTATAATTTTTCAAAAGGAAATTCAAACTTTTCAACACAATTTTTCAAAAATACAAAACTCTTAAACAAATATTGAAACATCAGAAATGTTTTTAAAAATTTGGATCCTGAAAATATTCAAAAAATATTAAATCACGGTCATGCCCATTGATTTCTCCTGTTACTTTAATAACATAACCAGGTAAACCCAAGAAGCGTTTGAGTTCTCCAAAAAAATAAATTGATTTCCCTAAAAATAAAATCAAACTAAGGGAAGAATTTTGTTTCAAAAAATAGTGTATGAATTCTTTATCCGAATAGTGAAAACGCATTATACAATTACAGATAGCGCAGTGATTATCCTGTTGTTGTTTCAGCGTAATTATAAATTCAACAGCGAGATTAAATTCTGTTATTTTTCTTATCTTGCTGTTTATAACCAGTGAATTTGTTTTCGTATTAAATCATCGCTTGCAATATCACTGATTGTGGTGTCATTGGCATCTAGAACAACTCGTCGAAGTTGATTGATTCCTCGAACTCTGGACGCTGCGAGATAAACTAAATTCGACCACTCGATGCGATCATCTAGGATCCAAACAATCGTATCGGATATACTCAATCGCTACGAAGAATGTGTCGTCATTGATTTATCAGCGCGCAATGCATCTTCGACAACACTGATATCAACCAACACAATATCATTTAGCACGAGTGTTTGTTTTTCTGTTCCTGACTCTGTCAGGTACCCTCGAATATCAACTTCGATATTCTGTCTTCGTGAATCCGTAGACCTATACCACAATGGCACCGGACGTGTTGCGAATTTTCTCTTTATGTGTTTGAAACAACCGCGTTTGAAGTGTGTCTCTGACTATCTTTCTACTTGCCACTATCAAATCTTTTGGTCTCCACGCTTCCCCCCAAAACATAATGATGTTTCTGAAGTTATTTCACGAGCTATTCCACATTGGATTTTATCCGGTTGTAATCTGATTAATTTTTTTGAACTCACTTAATTCTGAATCAATAGATCTATTATCAGTATTAATGTCTTCATAATAATCTACAAATTGTTCAGAAAATCATGCGGTGACAAACCGACAAATAGTGGTGGGTAACCATCATCGCCACACATTATCACAGCTGTATTTTTCAGTAACAACCACCCGAGAAACAGTTTTAATATATCCGACGATACTGTGCATATCTCATCCCAAATAATGATCTCAGGAATATATTTCTCACGCATTCGATCAGGAGTCCATGCGTCACCTTTCCATCGAAAGAAACTGTGATATGTGCAGGATTTAACTCCTCGTTGTTTCTTATCTCTTGCAAGTCTGTGTGTGGGTGTTAGCACAATTATGTCTGACATTTCCCGAAATAATTCGATCACTCGTGTTGGTTTTCCAGACCCGCCACAGACGTTCAAATAAACGGTTATATATCTAGATATTGGATCGGATAACGAAGGGGCTTTCGATAGTTCTGATATCAACCATTTAGCTGTATGTAACCATTGTCTATTTTCCATGGCTTTTGTGTTAGCGTTTGCCATTTAGGCGGTAAGAAGTCATTGTCGATCGTCCATGACTCTTCATTTCAGCTTCAGCTATTTTAACTGTATGTATCCATTGTTGATCTTTGATGACTCCTGTTGTCAGCAGTAGCCATTTTAACTGTTTGTAACCATAGTAAATTTTTGTCACGACACTTTGTTTGAGCTCAAGCCATTTAAACTGAAAGTAACCATTGTGGATTGTCCATGACCCTTTGTTTGAATTTTATTCATTTGAACTATTGTCAATTTTCCGTAGCAAATTTGTGTCAGTTTATCCCATTTAAGCGTTTACTAACCATTGTAAATGAACCATGACTCTTTGATGGAACCTTAACCATCTAATCCTTATGTAACCATTGTCAATTTTGAAGGACTGTCTGTGTCAAATTTAGCCATTTCGTTAGTAGACAACATTTGTCAACATTCCATGACTCTTTGTATCAGCTTTATCCATTTAAACTGCATGTAACCATTGTCGATTAACTATGAATCGCTATGTTAGCTTTAGGCATTAAAATGTATGTAACCATTGTCAATTTTGTATTACTCCTTGTGTCAGCTATTTCTATTTAAACTCTGCTTTTTAATCATCGTGGACCTACCATGAGGATATGTCTGCTTTAGACATTTAAACTGTATGTAGTAGTTGTCGATATTTGATTGACTATTTGCGTCAGCTTTTGGCATTCAAATTTTATGTAAACTATTTCTATTTTCCATGGTTCTTATTGTCAGCTTTAGATAACCATTGAAGGTTTTCAATGACTCTTTGCGTCAGTTTATGACATTTAAATGAAATGCAACCATTGTCGCCTTTTCATGATTCTTTGTGTCCGCTTTTGTCATTGGAACTATGTATAGGAGTTGTCGATTTTGCATAACATTTTCTGTCAATTTAGGTTATTTAAAGTGTATGTAAAAATTGTCTATTTTACGTCACTCTTTGTGTGAAATTTATTCATTTCTACAATTGGTAGCCTTGGTCATTTTCCATGACTATGTTCAACGTTATCCATTTCATCTAAATGAAACCATCGTCGATTTTCCTTGACTCTTTGTGTCAACTTTACCAATTTAAGTGTGTGTAACCATTGCCAATTTTCTATGACTCTGTGTCAACATTATCCTGTTACGAGAGTCTATGCTTTTAAAATAAGTACCAGGCACGAGTGAAGACGACAAGCTTTATAAAATTAACACATAATTTATTTTCATAGAATTTATTTTGAAACACGAGCGTATGAGCGTATGGTATTGCGAATTAAATTCAAAATTAGTCCAAGAATTAAAGACGCACCTAGTAAACAAAAGTCCTCAATAAAACTCAGTTCATGTTCCGATGAGCTCCAAAGTTGAAGGCGAGTGGAAGATTTCCTTACAAAAGAAACTTTATGTTCGAAGAAACATTCGTCAGCAGTACGAGCAGCATGTTCCAAGATTTAGAGCTTATTCTCATTAATATGTCTTATTGGCACAACTAGTGATGCGAGTTGTCTTAGATATTTTTAATCTTGATCAGCTTTCTTGGCTAAGCACCACCTATCAAATAAATGCTCTTTTGCTCTTGTAAATGAGTTTGTCCAGTTTCTTTGTTATAGTTCTTGACTTGTTAGGAATAACTCATAACTCATTCATTAACCAGATCATAGTCATCATTTTGCTGTAATCATAAGGAAGCATAGATGTCTGCGGCTTTGCCATCAAGTGCAGTCTGTAAAAATAAGTCAATGCTGCTTTAGCCATTTCGAATTTTCAGCAATTATTTAAACATGAGGAAATATGTATCGACTTCTTTTCCTTTACAATAACATGTAATGAAATTTTAAAACATAAAAACTAACTGAGTAACAATTTAATGAAATATATATATATATATATATATATATATATATATATATATATATATATATATATATATATATATATATATATATATATATATATATATATATATATGTATATATATATATATATATATATAAGAACCCGTTTGAACTGAATAAAACCATTGTTGATTTTCCATGACTTAATGTCAGCTCAAGCCATTTAAATCAAATGAAACCACTGTCGATTTACCAAGACAATCTGTGTCAGCTTTCAGCATTGAACCCGTATATCGAATTTCCATTATTATTTGTGTCAACTGAAACATTTGAACTGAATGTTGCCATTGTAGATTTACCGAAGTTGTATGAGTCACCTTCAACTATTATATTTTACTTAACCATCGCACTCTCTGGGGAATCAATGATGACAATTTGAAATACCGAACAGAGCATTAGATGTTATTATTACAAATAGTACTTATTGGCAAGTGAAGTCTACATTTATTGTCAGTACAACAAAATTCTAATTAAGGTTGTGGTTTACGAACGTGTCTTGGCGGACTTTATGTTGGTATATAACGTTCGTTGACAAAGGTTTTGATACCGTACTAAATAAACAGGACAGACACATTTAGAACGTGTAAGAAATAAAAACACGATATCCACGGAAACTCATATTAGTTGCAAAGTTCAAGAATTGCAATCATTGTTACGTTAATAACTGCTTTGATGAGCAAAGATTGAAATGGTAGAAAATGAGTCTCGTACAGTTAGCGATTATTTATTGCTTGACTTGATGTACGGTTTTAATTTTTAACCACTGAAATAGCTAAATTATGCTCTATATTTATTGAACTTGATATCAGAATTATTTATTAATATAAGAAGTAAATATATTTATTTGCGTCAATGTTTACAGGTTACGGTTTGGACTTGAAAACATCAGGATCATTGTAATAGGTTATTTTCCAATAGGTAATGGTTTGCTTTAGAAAATATATTTTTTGACCTGAGGTCAGGTAGAGAACAATATAATCTTTAATTGGTTATTCATCCTTTAACATCTAGCACTTTAAGTTGTATTATATAATGTAGCTGTGAGTTTTGTTTGAGATGAAATATGTTTGTTCAAATTGTAGAATTCAAGTGATCTTTTTCTCTAGACATCCATTTACATAAGTCAATTTTACAGGTTATGGTTTGGACTTGAAAACATCAGGATCATTCTAATAGGTTATTTTCCAATAGGTAATGGTTTGCTTTAGAAAATATTAATTGTGACATGAGGTCAAGTAGAGAACTATATACTCTTGTAATTGGTCTTTCGTTTTTTAACATCAAGCACTTTAAGTTTTATTATATAATGTAGCTGTGAGTTTTGTTTGAGATGGAGTATGTTTGTTCAAATTGATGACTTCAAGTGATCTATTTCTTTGGACATACAAAAGTGCTCTGATAACATTTTTGGATCGAGACATTTACTATAATTTATATCATGTTCAAACCTGGAAAAATATTTATGTCATTAAAAACATCGATGAATTGTTGACACATCAACACCTCATTATGTGCTACAGACACACCGGTTTTGAGATTTTGTTCTGGACTTTTAATAAATTTTGTTCATAACTCTAAATTACTAGTATTTGTGTCCGTAATTATTGGAATATTTTACTCGTAACTAATAGTGCATGCAAATAATGAATACTTCAATCATGTACACAAGAAATACAATATTGTACATCTAAGCAAGTGAAAGTACATGCCGTTGATGTGCATGATATAGTGTTATATGATTGTCATAGTAGACCCCATCGTAGCAATCTTTGATTTTCATTCTTCATTTTATTAATGAAAGTGAGGGGGTTGTATTGCTGAAGGTGACGATTGGAGAAGAAGCTGCACTGTTATACACCTTAAAGTGCTGCAAGTCAATCATCAAAGTCAAGGCAAACAATCCTCTATGGAGTGAAATAAATTTCTATGGTTCTTATGTAATTTTCTCTAAACGCATCACGCAAGATTATTCACACCAATGACGTCATCCTGTGACCCTAATCCATAAACTCTATATCACTTGCATCTACTGACATTTTGAACCATTTGATGACATCTGAAGACGACATAACTGGTGGACCTTTGGGAATGACCTTCAATTTATCAAACGCTTGGCGACATAGTCTGACCAGCTGAAATCTGGTCTTCTTATGCAGCAAACTCATTGAAAATGTAGTACAAAATTTCCGATAGTTACCAATCATACCCAAAATTCCCATACGATGATTCTTCTTACTGATAGACACAAAGAACCCCAATTTCATTCGCCAAGGTTCCGAAAACAATTTCTACGCCTTGGCGGATTGAACAGCTATATTGATGCTTTTTTCCTGGCGACTTATATTGCATTTAATACGTTGTCTCCCCTCGTATATACTGTCAAATAACCAATAGCGCATTGTACATCCGCGAAAACAGTGGTTACAATTTACCTAAAGAGGATACTTAGTAGGTTTAACATCCAAAGTATGACGATGTACCAGAGAGTAGATATTACAGGTGTATTTAAGTGAAAGGTATTTTAGCAAACACGGACCGACACTGGCATATTGCTTATTTATCAGTTCATTCAAGTTGTGTATTCCAGTTGTCTTGATTACATGGAACAGTGTTCAAATTTGAACAACTTACATTTGATTGGCTTGCCGCCACAACGAATGAAATTAACAGACCTGGAGCACAACGATATCTACTTGATATTCCAAGGTGTAGATAGGGTTATCGGAAACGTTGCTAGCGAAAATGAAAGAACTCAGTATGGTTCTGGACAATATTGTCTAAAACTTCAGAACAGCAAAGATCCATCATTTCAAAGTCATCACTGTCAGATTTCTCATCGTCATTTAGATCTTTTGTGAGTGTTTGTAATAGCATCAACTAAATTAACTGAATAATTTTCCCTCTTTGGCTTTCATGATGAAAGATTGCTAGTTTCGCCATTAATTTACCAGATATGAAATCGAACGACAAAAGCCTACTATAATTTTTCAAAAGGAAATTCAAACTTTTCAACACAATTTTTCAAAAATACAAAACTCTTAAACAAATATTGAAACATCAGAAATGTTTTTAAAAATTGGGATCCTGAAAATATTCAAAAAATATTAAATCACGGTCATGCCCACTGATTTCTCTTGTTACTTTAATAACATATCCAGGTAAACCCAAGAAGCGTTTGAATTTTCCAAAAAAATAAATTGATTTCCTTAAAAATAAAATCAAACTAAGGGAAGAATTTTGTTTAAAAAAAATAGTGTATGAATTATTTATCCGAATAGTGAAAACGCATTATACAATTACAGATCGCGAAGTGATTATCCTGCTGTTGTTTCAGCGTAATTATGAATTCAACAGCGAGATTAAATTCTGTTATTTTTCTTATCTTGCTGTTTATAACCAGTGAGTTTGTTTTCGTATTAAATCATCGCTTGCAAAATCACTGATTGTGGTGTCATTGGCATCTAGAACAACTCGTCGAAGTTGATTGATTCTTCGAACTCTGGACGCTGCGAGATAAACTAAATTCGACCACTCGATGCGATCATCTAGGATCCAAACAATCGTATCGGATATAGTCAATCGCTACGAAGAATGTGTCGTCATTGATTTATCAGCGCGCAATGCATCTTCGACAACACTGATATCAACCAACACAATATCATTTAGCACGAGTTTTTGTTTTTCTCTTCCTGACTCTGTCAGGCACCCTCGAATATCAACTTCGATATTCTGTCTTCGTGAATCCGTAGACCTATACCACAATGGCACAGGACGTGTTGCGAATTTTCTCTTTATGTGTTTGAAACAACCGCGTTTGAAGTGTGTCTCTGACTATCTTTCTACTTGCCACTATCAAATCTTTTGGTCTCCACGCTTCCCCCCAAAACATAATGATGTTTCTGAAGTTATTTCACGAGCTATTTCACATTGGATTTTATCCGGTTGTAATCTGATTAATTTTTTTGAACTCACTTAATTCTGAATCAATAGATCTATTATCAGTATTAATGTCTTCATAATAATCTACACATTTTTCAGCCAATCATGCGGTGACAAACCGACAAATAGTGGTGGGTAACCATCATCGCCACACATTATCACAGCTGTATTTTTCAGTAACAACCACCCGAGAAACAGTTTTAATATATCCGACGATACTGTGCATATCTCATCCCAAATAATGATCTCAGGAATATATTTCTCACGCATTCGATCAGGAGTCCATGCGTCACCTTTCCATCGAAAGAAACTGTGATATGTGCAGGATTTAACTCCTCGTTGTTTCATATCTCTTGCAAGTCTGTGTGTGGGTATTAGCACAATTATGTCTGACTTCTCCCGAAATAATTCGATCACTCGTGTTGGCTTGCCAGACCCGCCACAGCCGTTCAAATAAACGGTTATATATCTAGATATTGGATCGGATAACGAAGGGGCTTTCGATAGTTCTGATATTTTATTTTTATGTAATTATCTTCAATAGTAACATCTGCTGATTCAGAATATTCATGTAAACTTTTTGTTTTATTCTCCATGATCCCAAACAGTCATCGGAATTTGCAAATTCAGCCTTCGCTATGTTTGATATCTTTATAAAATGATTTTGTGGCGACTCTGACTGCAAATTCAGGAAATCTATTTATCATAGATAGTAAATTGATAGAAGCATAAGCCAGCATTGACCCTCTTAGATGGCTATATTGGGGAGAGTCGCCATCTACGTAGCTAACACTTTTACCGAATATTTTGTTCCATCGAACAAGTAGGCATTTTCACGACTGACATATATACCTCTAGTTTTTGCATCCGCGATTATATCATCGTATTCAGCATCATTTAGAATTAATCGTGAATAATGTCGCTTGTGATCATATGCTCCACCCTGTGTGAATTTTCCAATTACTCTTCTACCGAGATCTTTTGCATTTTTTTTCTGACTTCAAAGATCTCCTTGGACGCCTTAACAATATATTCTTCGTCGAGATCAGGAAATTTTTCCTTGTAATCGTTAATTATACTATCAATACTATCAGGTTGTGGTAACCAAATTTCAGTCTGCGCGTGATATGATATAATTGCCTCACTGTCAATCAGCGATATCAACAGTTTACAATGAATCATACACCGTAATAACACTATTGGTACCCAGTGTTTTTCAGATATTTGTCTACCAATCCAAACTTAACTGCACGGATGAAGTCCTTGGGCAAACTCGAATGATATCGCACGAGTACATCCGGTTTGATCAAAATCGGGTAGTGATCCATTAATCGCAACTTGTGGTATCGAGTGGTTGGATGTCCAAATCGTTTAAAATACTCCCCACATTCTCCATACCCGAGAAAACTCCCTGGATAACACGCAACCATATGAACCACAAAACATTTTCGGGATCATATTTGGTATTCAATAATACAACTGGCTTGATCGTCTGAGAGAAATTCAGCGCGTATTGGTTTCCACAGATTTTTCTCTCTGGCGAAATGAGCTGAAACTGACGGGATTGTAAAACAGTTTGTTAGTAATTGTTCGTTATTATCCGATGTAAAATTCCGAGCTAGTTTTCTCATCGCGTCTTGAAGCGATTCAGTACGGTATATTTCAACGTTAGGTCTTACAAATTGCTCGAATTTACACTCTTCGTCTTCAAAATTCTGAAATAACCACACTGGCACAGGATCGTTTTAACTCTCGGCGTAAATAAAATCAAACAAATTCCCCGTGTAGTATTTTATGGTTCTATCCCGCGGATATATTGTTACTGCGTTAGTCCACGCTTGTGTATTATTATCAATGATTTTGATTGGAATTCCCTTTGATTTATATATCGATTCTTATAATATTTCTCCTGTTATCGTCGCTACGGTTATTGGAAATCTTAATGATATTTCTAACGCAGCAACATTTTGAATTATGGCCTCAACAACCTTGACTTTTAGTGCCCATTTGTTTATTTTTTACGTCTTAGACCTGTCAACTTGTTTCCACGTAACATCATTTGTAAAATGCTCTTTTACTCATTCGGCAACACAATGTTTTCTTGACAATTTTATAGGTTTTTATTTCTCAACACTCGGATTGTCATTTATCTGATAAATCCCATAAACAACCGCGGTCACGGGATAAGCTCTCTTGCAATACGGTTTGTCAATTCCAGTGAACACTCCTGGTTTGGAATCCTGACTCACGGTGACAGATTTCTTGTTTTTCACGATAGGATCGAATTTAGCACGAATAATCCAAATACCTGTTTCTGAACGGATAACGAATTTCACTCTGAAAAAATACTTTCGATGGTCAAGATGCGTTATTATTCCTGCTGCTCGGCTGTCGTTCATGGTAGCATCAACACTACCATAGATTCGAAATGTTAACCAACAATGAGATGCTTCGACGCGCTTAAATTCGTTAAACCCATCATGGATTTTACCTATCATGCTTCTATCAATTATTAGACGCTTATTCGGTGCATCTACGGAGACTCTATCGAGATTAAATTTAGCGTTTTTCCAGGGTTTGATTTTGGATAATCTCTCAAACTTCTTCATTTTATAATTAAAACATGTATTTAAATAAAGAATTTATATATAATGAACCAGTGTAAATGCCTTCTGATAGGATCAGTATCCGTTTGTAAAAATCGTGCAAAAACGAATTTTATGGATATCATACACAGAGTGTGCGACGAGGAAGCTTTGGTCCGTTCCCTTGCATATGATGTATTGTTGGAGTATAAGAAAAGACACAGCTGTGTCTCCAATGTGGTGGTAAGCGATACAGGGAACTTAAACGCTATTATGATAAACGAGTCAAGGATTCTGACCCTGCCTCTGTCAGTGAGAAAGTCTATGACACAGTCATAAGAACACCTCAGGACTATATTACTAGATTTTTAATACATAATCATTAAACCAAATAATCAATTAGACAAATAATATATGTGTATATAAATGAGCCAAGAATTTCAACCACATCCTACAATCAGTAACTATGAAGCATCTCGTGATGGTGTAGTCAGACAACGCAAAATGAAAAAAAAAAAATTGGGTACTGTCAATAATTAGGGATATTTGATATTTACTGTTGGGGGAAAATATTATTTATCTAGATTCGTGTACGAATGTTTTAAAGGATTGATCAAAAGATGGTCTTGTAATTGATCACATTAATTGAATAAAAACTGATAATTCTTTATGTAACCTCAGGCTATCACGCAGAGTGAGAATACCAAACGCGGCCGTACGGGAATGTACACAAAAATTGCAAAATCTGTCAAATCTATAAATGTTGATACCGGCGAAGAAAAAACATTTGAATCGATGACTAAAATCGGTAAGCATTTTGATATTTATATGCCTTCGGTTCGACGTGTTGCAGAGAAAATACAAAGCTCGGTTTACATACATAGAACACATTACCGAAGGGAGATAACTCCTCCAGATTTCTGTGTGTCGTTGATAGAGTTACTGTCCTTGATATGGTATTTTCCCCAGACATGACTCACTCTGATTGAAGTTTTCAATATTCCAAATTGACTAAATTTTCTTAAACTGTTAAGTACAAATATATAATTGTTCTGTTTATTTTTTAAATCTACGATTTTCATCTACAAGTATATACTGTATATGTCTCAGTAACTATATATTAATTTCAAGATATATACCCGTAGATTTGGACATTTAACGGAATCGGTTACGCGGTTGGATTTCGTCCCGGCGTCCAGCCTTCGAATCTCGTGGCAGGCAGTATTGTCGGTGGTACCGATTTGAGTGTTTATCTATATATAGTGCGGGCGCCAAACGTCAAATACGTGATGGTGTGATTTTTCACCCCCGGGAATTCGATTTCTGGGGTTGGTGTACATGAAAAACATAACAAATACATAAATCAGTCTTCTGAATATTCTAACCTTTCGTTTCGCTTAGAATATTCATTGGAGAAATGTCTATGGGCGCCCCCGAAAATAAATAGTATTGTCGATGCAAATAGCTTTATGTCACAATGAAGCTAACCCCACACGGCAGTTCAGAAAGAACTGTCGGCCAAAAGAAACCATCATATCGTCTTAGATAAAATCTCGGAGATAAAATCTCAAAGAGTGAATTTGATTTCAAATAATAAAAAAGATGATAACCATGACACAAAGGCCAATAAAATGGACCGAATGAATTTTTTTAGTTATTTTTATTTACTGTTTATTTTTTGTAATTTCTTTAAGATATATTTATTTATTAGATATATTTATTTGATATATTTATATATTAAAGATATATATTATTATATAATGAATTATGAAAATATAAATGATATAATTTCTGCTATTACGATTTGAAAAATCAGCAAATACAGTTATTAGATAAATTAGATTGTGATCAAATTTTTGTCTGATTTTCAATAACTCGAAGACATAACTGTAAGTAATAAATATGTGTTACCGTCTCAATACGGATTCATTAAAAGATACAACAAATCATTAGCATATAATAACGATGTAAATAAATTCATTCCGCTATTTACCGCAGTAGAAAAGATTAGATCTGAGCTTGGTAGACAATATGAAGTAAAGAAAACTATAAATTCGAGAATAAAACAATTAAAAGAATTCATTAAACACAACAACACGCTACCAGAAAGTTAAAAGCGTCTTCCGGGTATTGATAGTGGAACTAGATCAATGTTATTATTATTTTCTGCACAGCGCAAAACGGAAGTAAAACAACACTGAAATCTTAAGATGGGAAGTCTTACGATGGGATATCTTAAGATGGAAATCGTTTACGATGAAAATCCTTTAGGATTTCACATACAGATTAATTTAATAAAATCTCTCACGGTAAATGCAATAAATTATTGGATTGGTCAGTGAGTTTAAATTATTTCTCGTTAATGAATCATTATGGCGTCGCATATACACTGGATTCACGGGTTCCTGTATGATTACCAATCCAGATGGAACAGTTGGTGGAAGCGAATATAAAATGTATCCATGCTATGCTTGGTTAGTATTTTCTAGATTTATTTGGTAACTTCCATCAATAACATCACATACTAGATTTACTGCAATCATCAAGGATATATTACCATTAGCAGGAGCAATATTCCGTCCACCATTGTCTGGGTCATTATTATGTTTGAGGATAGTAGTTTGTGGTTGAGGTATTTTTTTTCCATGTGGTGAGTATCAGAGACAAGTTTTCGTTGATAAGATCACTGAGTGTTTTCTTTAGTTGTTCGGTTGCAAATTGGGGTATTAAAAATTTTGGTAATTGTTGTTCGGTTTCTTTGAAATAACTGAGAAATGTATAATACGATAGTTCTCTTGATTTGCAGCGTTTATAATACTCTTCATTGATTACAGTGTTACGAATTTATAGATTAATATGCTCAATCTTGTCTATGATCTGATTTAAATGCTGAATTGTTTTGATGATCTGTTGTTTTAGATCATCAGAATAATGCTGTGTGATACTCGCAAATAAACTCCTTAATTTATCAAATATGCGTGCGAGTTCAGGAGTAATTGTATCTGAAAGAAATGTAAGATAACTCTCTCGGAGAAGAAAACCATTTTGGTTATACTCGAATAATTTATGTTAAAAATCTTAACGAATTACCATAATCAGATAGAAAATAATCACCCGAAAGTGATTTTTTGTACTCTGGTTGTGTTATAAATTTGTTCACGTCTGTGGTATAATCAGACTTCGTTGGTTCAGATATTTGTGAAGATGTCCGAGGAGGGATTTCAGGCTATGCTAACACAGTTCTGATAGAACTCTGGTAGATATATACGAGATACCCTGGCGAGGGTATCTCAAACGTGGCTGATAGTGTTGGTTTATGAACCGTTATAGCGTTTTTTGATTCCTTTCCCGTAATGGATTTTCTTCTAAGCTGGAATTCATTATTGATCTGTTCGATTTTATAAGTCCCAGATAGCAGAGAAACAACAATCCAATCCGGAGTTCCGTCTGATTTGATAATTGTTCGGATGCTGTCCTCCAAACGACTTTGATCTAATATTCGGCCTACTGTAGTATACTCGTAAGTTTGCTAGCGCGATCTCTTTAACCGCTAACGCACTTGGAAAATTCACACTGAATTCAGGGTCTGTTGAGGTTATTGAGATTATGGTTGTCTTTTGCGGTTGTGTGTTTGTGGCTATTCGTTGAACTAATTCCATTGTTGATGATGATGTCATCGTTGCCATTGTTGTTGTTATTATTATGTTGTGTTTCTAATTTTGATGTTGCTGTGAAGTAGATGTTCATCATCGTTGAGAATTCGTTATCTTCTATTGTTGTGTCATCGAAACTAGATAATATCAGCGACGACAATTGAGAATATGCATCTTCGGCGATATGTAACTTAATTGTGTACTCGTGTAGTTTATTCTGACTGCATGTGGATATTTGTTTGTGATGATGCTAAGAATCCCTGTAATTATGGTCACAGTTAAAACACAAATTGTGACAACTACAGGTGCCAGTGCTGTTATCGCTGATAACAATATACCCGTTCCATCAGTTACACATGAAACTGAATACTCAATAATGTAAACTTTTGGTAATTCGCCTTCGGTATTTTTATATCCTCGCGCTATACTCGTCAACTCACGGACTTGATCATATCGACATTGTTGGACATTCATCATACTATTTACTGAAATCAATTACACATTCTACGTAGTATGGCATTGATGCCCGAGCTAAAGTACCACTGACAGAGAGTATTGTAAATGTTCACATGGCATCTTTATCTATTATTGCACTTGCAATATTAATTCCCGTAGATGTATCCGTCCGATGACTCCTCAAAATGTATTCCTGAGAGCAGAGTCAATCTATAGATACCTCTGACTTCAGCGGTAATATTAATAATATTATTTTGAGTTGTCCAGTCGAAAGATCATTGATATGTCGAGTACATGGCATTCATATTTTGTTTATGTGTATTTTGTATTTTTTATGTCTTTTAATTTTATCAATCCGGGTCGCGATAGCAGAAAAATCTGTGGTTTTATGCTCAGCTTGCAGCACTGTTAGTTTATCATCTGTGGTTTTATGCTCAGCGTGCAGCGTCGTTAGTTTAATGTCTAACACATCTACATATTGTTTGTCACAGCATCAGTGTCCAATGTTGGATTACCAAGTATGGTTATTTTATTCGAGTTTATGACTAGGGTTGTTGATACTATCTATCACAGTTGAATATACAACTACGGGTCGTATTTTACCTATTGAATCAAACACCGCTAGGGAATTTTTGGTTACTCCATTAATTTTAACTAGAATATCATTCTCTCTAAAAAGCGATTACTCGTGTATTCGTGTACGGTTTTATGGGGTGGTTTAGTTGATGATGATATAGCGCTAAGTACATTTAATACTTGCTGGCTGCATATTGGTGGGTCGGTCATTTTCTGTGTTGGTAGCGTGGAGTACCAAGTATGTAATTTTTAATTGATGTATATAACGCATCAATTCTTTAGCTGACGCTAACCCGTAAGCATCAAAATAAACAATTCCACGTGGATCAATCGCGTATGCAACCCAGTGAGATCAGGTCCGGTGCTGTTATCGAGATTAATGATAACGGTTTCAGCGCTGTTTGGTTATTGTGTAATTGATCTCGCATAAAACACCTCTGAAGTTTCTTATTCTTAATTTTTTAATAGCATCGAGTAAATCAAAATTTGATAACTGTGCTAGTAAACCGCCCCTGGTAGCCTCAGGCCTTTTCCGTTGTACCATGAATACGGAGTTCCTGGTAGTCTGAGACCCTTTCCCGATACGGATCGTCTTTTTTATATCCCTGTCCAGTTGCCATTCCAGCAGCGGTACCAACAGCTCCATAAGCTGCCGCTTTTGCGACCGCTGGGGCAGCGGCGGCAATCAGTGCCAGTAAAGCTGCGAGAAGTGGAAATATACCACCTGATTTTATCATATGTTTGATCGCGGCCGCAGAGAGAGTGACCTGAACACCTTTTTTTATCTTTGCTAGCATCATTGAAATGCTTAATCTGACCAGCTGTCAGCGGTAGTTTATTCTGACCACCATACATTTGATTGTGTTTTAACGATATTGTAGTTTCACATTGTTTAGCTGAATCCGATTGCAACATTTTAATCTGACCAGGAGTCAGAGTAACACTAACATGACTATATGACATTTTATTTAATACGATCTAATTGTCTATATGTTTTTCGACCACTACATGTTTTCTATTGGCGCATCAACTATACTCATTCGTCCACCAACACCTTCGAGTAGCATTGATTTGTCACTGGGAATGACGGCAATTACTCTGTAATCACCACCAGCAGGAGGATCGGTTACAAGTGCGTTGAAGTGTACGTCAACGAGGGATTGTCTAGTTAAGTCAAGATGTTCCAACGAAAAGTAATAGGTTTCTAAAATCTAATTGTGATATTTGCAGACCGGTATCTACATTCGCGTCCCATACATGTCAGCAAACGATGATATGCGCGCGCTATTTGATTTTGGTCGTAATTAAGTAAAATATTCACAGATGGTTCCTGTTGACCGTTTATTCTTAACGAGATTTGGTTAACACCAAATTGACCTAATATTGTATGGCTTTGCTGTTGAGAATTTGATCTCGTAACATCCTGTAATTCAATAAATATGTGTCGAGGCGCAGAAATTCCCCTGTTTGATGTAACATGCTATGAAAAATCTCCATTAATGCGACTCTGCAGATTAGCTGTTGATGCTGTTAGCAATGACATCAAAGCTTTACCACCTACACTCATAAATGATACTAATTTTTTATTTGCGACGATCGATGGAGTCATTTATTGGCATCCATAGAGTAAGTTTTGTTTTATTTACTTTACCTGCAGGAACATCAGCATGTCGCCAGATTGCATCATTATCATTACCTTTTCGCATGAGAACAACTGTGTTTAGCTCCAAAGATAACGTTTCTAACATTTCTACAAAATCCAAATATATGATGCAGTGAAATCGCGCATGAAAATAATCTACGCGGTCTCTTCAACATTGAAACACGTGTTGCAAACCCTAAGTTGTAATGAGGATTAATATCTACAACATCAAAAGTACCAGGTGCCATCGTATATCCGGCTGGTGCTGGTTCAACTGCAGTATCCCGTGTTGCCTTTACCGTAGTATATTGAATATGTTCAGTGCGATCATTAACATCCTTTGCGAACATCATAGATGGTCCAGCCGATCTTGTATAATCATCTGAATATCTCGCTAACCCCACTATTGTTGTAGCGATATCAACATTATTCTAAATAGATTCAATCTCTCTATTATCAATCATATATGTAGCGCTACTAAATAATGCCATAATACCATTATTGACGAAACCAACTCGGACATTTGCGTCATATGGCGTATCAGCTGCAACATTTGTTACAAGTTCTCATTCTACTTCAATAAATGCTTCAGCGGGGTAGATAATATTTACTCGTATCATGCACCTGAAGTTCGATTCTCCCTTGTTCATTTGGTTGTATTGCGTTATACGGATAAAACTGATAATTCCTTAGAGAATCATCTTTGCTCACTGGGGTATCCATATCCACTGATGGGTCGGGTGCAGATTTGAACATTTTATTATATTTATTATATATTTCTCGATCTAAATCGCGAGCAGCAGAGAGGGTGAATCAAACAACTTTTAGGCAAAAATCGATTTTAACCGTCAAAACAACAAATAGAACCTTCCTACGAAATCTCGTGTTTTAACCAAAAAAAAATAAAGTCTCTGTTTGGCAAATGGAGCCTTAGTGATTTTTGTCTGAAACACGATCTTGCAGGGGGAAAATCAGGTCTCAAAATGCCTCCATTGGGTAAAACACATGATGGACACTCACCCTATGATTTCAACCGAATATTTTATCAAGTCCGATACGATATCGTGTCCGAGGGTTTGCTAAATTTATCGTTACAAATCCGTGTGGTATTGACTGAGCGTGACTAAAGAAATTTCTAAATTGATTATGATTCATATCACCGCTGCACCAGGTCTGATGAATATTTCGTAGCGTAAACACACATAATAAATTGCAGTTATCTCTGATCACTTTTGGTATTTGTGTGTATCGTTGAGTGACATATATCACATCAGTGCTTTTATGCCTGCCTCTGGAAAATATCCTAGCAGGATTTTTTTGATTATCTAACATGATATCATCGTATACGACTAAATTGTTAATACTTCCATCAATAGCATCAATGCTCGGTGCTTCCTCTATATCGGTTATAAACTCAATAATATCATCATCGATTTGCAATTCTTTTGCTTTCTCGTTAAAATCCTTTAGCACTTCATAGCATCGCTGATCGTCTACACTCGGGGCTATTAAATACAACTTGTTCCATTTCATCCATCTCGTTATCAAATTAAGTAGCAGTTGTGTCTTGCCGCTTCCGGGTAGCTGAATAATCAATTACATTCATGCTGTTATATATAAATTATGGATCTATATTGTGTTAAACGTAGGGCGTGTACTGGCACAGATGACTTGACGGCGATTACAACTAAAAATAACCGATCAGCGCTTTCTGGTAAATGCGTACAATGTAGTACAAAGAAATTTAGATTTGTTTCCCTTGGTAAACCCAAGGAACCTTTAAAAAAAACGAGGAGGTGATATCGCAGCCAAGCTAACTAAACTCCCTGAAACCCCATGGGCAAAGTATCCAGGAGAAAAACACCTTCCAGGGTATAGTTATTGTGGACCGGGAACAAGACTTGATATCAGACTCAATAATCATAACCAACCCAAACCCGGTGAAGAACCAATAAACGCCATTGATAAGGCGTGTCACGCTCATGATGTTGCATATAACAGCAGCAATTTGCAGCATAGACATCTAGCAGATGTGAAATTAATTCATGCATTAAATGCTATTCCTGATAAATCCTTCAAAGAAAAATTGGCTTCATTTTTGATAAAATCGGCAATGAAAAGTAAATTGATGTTGGGTGCTGGTAATTAATAACAACATGGAATCTATTTATTATTCCCCAAGAGGATACTGGAGGGGTAAATCAGTAATCAATAAACTCGCTAGCGCTGCAAAAGTGAAAAAAACACTGCGGCTAATTAGTTATCCAAATAGGCTATATGGCAAATTTATCTACCACCGCCTAAACAAATTCACTACTCGCATTTTGACGTGACCGTTCCTAATGAAGTTCATCAAGCTAATATACTATTTCTGCCACATGAATGTGATTACAAATACGCGCTAACCGTAGTTGATGTTGGAAGTCGATACAAACAAGCAGAGCCGCTAAAAAAAAATCATCACCTGAAGTTGCTTCTGCATTTGAAAGGATTCATCAAAGGGGTCCTCTGCACTGGCCAAATCTGTTACAAGTTGATCCTGGCAAGGAATTTCAGGGTGTGGTTGCATATACAATGAAGAATCATAATGTCACCATCAGACGGGGGCATACTGCGTTACATCGCGATCAGGCAATTGTAGAACGATTTAATCGGACACTTGCTGAACGGTTATTTGGATATCAATACGCAAAAGAATTCATCCAAGAAAAAAGATCCCGTGAATGGGTCAAAAGGTTACCAGGGGTAGTTGCAGCGCTAAATAATGAGATTACTAGAACAATCAACATGAAATCTATCAACGCGATTAAAAAGAAGTCTATACTAAAACTTCCACAAGAGGATTCTAGCATTTCCCAACCAATTCTTGGTAGTAATATCACTGTTAGGTATTTATACGAACCAGGAGAGCTTGAAGGTGGCAGAAAACTGCTACTGATCCTATTTGGAGTGTTACTGCACACAAGATATCTAGTATAACACGATCTAGCGTTTCTAGACCAGCAATTTATAAACTGGATTCAACTGCCCCTCAACGAGGATTTACTCGACAACAATTACAAATGATACCCGAGGTTACACAATTACCACCGCTGGGTCTTAACTAGCCAAAATCGTAGGATTTTCAAAGACAACTCTTCGAAGCTGATTTATTCTTCGTACTCTGGATACTGCAAGATAGATTAAATTTGACCACTCAATGCGATTATCTACTATCCAAACAATTGTATCCGATATTGTCAGTCCCTGTGAAGAATGTATCGTCGCTGCGTATCCTAGCGTCCATGGGGATTTATTAGCACGCAATGCATCTTCGACGACGCTGATATCAAACAGCACAATATCATTTAGCACGAGAATTTGTTTTTCACTCTGTCCTGGAATATCAACTTCAATATTCTGTTTTCGTGTATCCGAAGGCCTATAACATAACGGTACTGGAAGTGTTGCAAATTTTTCTTTGTGCGTTTCAAATAACTTCATCTGAAGTGTGTCTCTGACTATTTTCTACTTGCAATTATCAAATCATTTGGTCTCCATGTTTCCCAAAAATCATTCATTGGAGTTTCTGAAATTATTTCACGCGCTATTTCACATTGGATTCTATACGGTTGTAATCTAATTAGCGTTTTGAATTCTCGTAATTGTTCATCAAGTGATCTATAATCAGTGTTAATTTCTTCATAATAGTCTACAAAACCCTTTAGCCATTCATGTGGGGATGCACCGACAAATGGTGTGGGTTGTCCGTGATCACCGCACATGACGACTTTTATATTTTTCAATAACAACCACTCAAGAAATGTTTGTAATACATCTAATGACACTGTGTCTATTTCATCCCAAATGATGATTTCAGGAATAAATTTATCGCCCATACGCTCAGGAGTCCACTTATCTCCTTTCCATCGAAAGAAACTGTGATAAGTACAGGCATTTACCCCTCGCTGTATCATCTCTCTTGCAAGTCTGTGAGTTGGTGTTAGCACAATCATGTTTGATTTCCCACGAAATAACTCAACTAATAACTGACCCACCACAACCGTTTAAATAAACTGTTTTATATCTACAGATTGGATCAGAACACGGTGGTGCATTAGAAAATTCTGATTGAATCTCAAAGAGATTCCGATAATTATTTTCAATTGTAACATCTGCTGATTGAATATAATCATGAAGCATTTCCCGCTAAATTCTCCATGACCCCCAATTCTCGTTGCTACCGCTTATGAATTCAGCCACATCGCTGTTTATGTAAAATGAGTCAGTGGCGACTCTAACTGCGGTGTTAGGAAATTGATTTATCATCGAAAATAAATTGATAGAAGCATAACCAAGCATAGAAGCTTTCAAAAGTGTATACTGCGGATTGTATCCATCGTTGTAGGTAACAATTGTACCCAATTTGGTTCCATCGGACAGAAATGCGTCTTTACGATTGACATATATGCCTTTATTCGTTAGATCCGCGATTACAAAATCGTATTCAGCATTGTCTATAATCAACCGTGAAGAATATCTTGTATTGTCGTATTTGCCACCTTGAGTAAATTTACCAATTATTCTTCGTCCAAGATCTTTTGCTTCGTTGTTTCTGATTTCAAATAACTGTTTGGACCAATTTACAATTTCTTCTTCGTTGAAATTTGGAAACAGTTTTCGCTGTTCGCTAATTTTTTTTTCTATATCAGGTTGTGGTAACCAGTCTGATTTCTGTGCTCGATAGGATATAATCGCTTCACTGACAATTAACGATTGTAACATTCCACAATCAATCATATATATCAATAGCACTATTGGCATCCAGTGTTTTTCAGACATGTGTCTACCAATCCAAAGATAACTACACGGATGAAGTCCTGTAGCCAATTCAAATGATACTACACGAGTGAATTCGGTTAAATCAAAATCAGGCAGTGGTCCATTAATAGCAACACGAGCCATTTCGTGTGTGGGGTGTCCAAATCGTTTGAAGTATTCGCTACATTCTCCTTACCCGAGAAAACTCCCTGGATAACACGCAATCATATCAACGGAAATAACGGTTTCAGTGTCATATTTTGTATTCCATAATCCACCATGACTGTATTCAAGACAGCTCAATCTGACATCTGATAGAAACTCAATTCTCGTTGGTTTCCATGCGTTTTTCTTCCTAGCAAAATGTGCTGCAACCGAGGGAAGTGTAAAACAATTTGTTAATAATTGATCTTCAATACTCTGGGGAGAAAACTCACTAGCTAGTTTTTTCATTTGATTATGCAGCTCTTCAGTACGGTACAATTGTCCGTTGGATCTTAAAAACTGATCGAATCCACATTCATCGTCTGCAGCACTGTGAAATAGCCACATCGACACAGGATCTTTTTTACTCAAATTGTAAATAGCATCAAATAATTTCTGCTCGGTAAAACACTCTCCAGGTCCAAACAGGGTTTGGGGGATATATTTTACAGTTCTATCCCGTGGGAATATTGTTACTGCAGATGACCACGCGTGTTCGTTATGATCAATAATTTGTATTGGAGTTCCTTGTGATTTATATTTCGATTCGTATAATACTTCTCCGGTTATTGTCGTTACTGATATTGGAAATCTTAATGATTTTTCTAACTTAGCTATATCCTGAATTGTTGCCCCATGCTGTTTCACTGTCAGTTCCCAGTCATTTATTTTTTTTCGTCTTAGATCACTCAATTTATTCCCCCGGGATGCATTTGTGAAGTGTTCTATTATTCGTGTTGCTACATAATTGAGCCTTGACGAAGTCAATGATGACGAATATTTAATTGGTGCTAGTTTTGCAACTGCTGTTACAGGATAAGATCTCTCGTAGTATGGTTTGTCAATTCCAGTCAAAATTCCTGGTTTGGAATCTTGATTCACAGTGATAGTTTTTTGTCCTTGAGAATACGTTCGTATTTACCACGAATAATCCAATTTCCAGTGTCGTCACGGATAATGAATTTGATTCTAAAAAAATATCTTTTCCGCGTAAGATGTGAGATTATCACTGCTGCTTTTTCATCATTCATGGTAGCATCGATATTGGGTACAATTCGAAATGTTGACCAACAATGAGCTGCCCCATCACGCTTGAATTCATTAAAACAATCTCTGATTTTACTAATCATGGTTCTATCAAGAATTTTATTCTTTGGTGTATCAGAAACTCTATCAAGATTGAATTTAGCATTTTTCCAAGGCGTAATTTTCGATAGTCTCTCAAACTGCTTCATACTATAATTAAAACAAGCATTTAAATGAAAGATTTATGTATAATGAATCATTGCAAATGGCTCATGATAGGATCAGTGACTCCTTGTAACAAATCATGTAGAAATTAATTATGTGGGTATCATATGCAAAGTTTTCGACGTGGAAGCCTTGGTCCGTTACCTTGTATTCGATGTGGGGTTGGGGTTAGGGGGAAATCGCAGTTGTGTATCGGTTGTGGTGGTAAGCGATACAGGGAGTTGAAGCGTTATTATGACAAAAGAATCAAAAATGGAAAATCCTATGGATTTTCAATCAAAAATTCTGATACTGACTCTGTCCCTGACAAAGTCCCTGACAATGTCAGTATCAAGGATAAAATCATAAGAACTCCTCAAGACTACATTGAAAGATTTATTATTAGACCAAACAATGAATTAGACAAATAATAGTATAGTATATAAATGAACCAAGAATTCAGACCACACCCTGTGATTACAAATTATGAAGCATCCAGTGATGGTGTTGTCAGACACTGCAGATTGAAGAAGCCAGTTGGGTGGGATAATAGTTTGGGGCATTTGGTGTTTAAAGCCGGAGGGAAAATACGTCTTAATCATAGAATCATATATGAATGTCACAATGAATTGATCAAAGATGGTTTTGTTATTGATCACATGGATTCTAATCCAAGGAATTCTTTATCAAATCTACAATATGTTACACAGAGTGAGAATATGAAACGAGAAAAGACTGGAAAATGCTCGAAAAAAGCGAGACCAGTAAAATCTTTTAATACGGCAACTAACGAAGAAAAAATATTTTCATCTATGAATGAAGCCAGTGGGTATTTCGGTATTTGTCGACCTTCAATACAAAAAGTAGCAGAGGGAATAACCAAGACGGCGATTTCAAAAATAACCGGACAGAAAATTCAATTTATTTATGTATGATGCGTCATATTTTTCATTTAGAAATATGTAATTGTAATAGAATATGAATTCTGAAAAAATGAATAGCATTATAGTTGAAATTGCAAAATTGAAAAGTCAGGGTTTTATACTATCAGATGGGTTAAATCCTGATCAAATCATGTCAGATTTTCAGGATATAGAATACGGAGTTAACAATAACAAGTATATGTTATTCGGGACTCTCTTGCATTTTCCAGTGAAGTAAGTGTGTTTGTCCCGTTATTTACTATCGTGGAAGGAATACGAAAATAATTAGTTAGGGAATATGAATTGAAAAAGGAGGTTAATTGGAAGATTAGAAATATACGGGCGTTAATTCAAGAAAATGAACGATTTTGACCGAAATTGTCTACTTGACCGTAAAATCTCAAGAGATTTTTTCATTTTCTGATTGATCGACCCTCAAAGAGATTTTTTTATTTTTTAGCATTTTTTGAATGATCTACCCTCAAGGGAAAGTCAAAAATCAGTGAAAAACAGGCAAAACAGTCAATAAAAAATCGATGGACGATCAATGGAAAAGTGGGGAAAGTCACAGTATTAAATATTTTATATACAATTATGTGACTTTCTCCATCGATGGTATAGGATGAAATAACACTTCCATGACCGTGTCAAAAATCTCACGAAATCAGTGAAAATATTTCACAGCGATAAAAAATATTTCACAGCAATAAAAATATTTCACACACAGCAATAACAAATATTTCACACTGAATAAAAAATATTTCACACACAGCAATAAAAAATATTTCACACTGAATAAAAAATATTTCACACACAGCAATAAAAAATATTTCACACACAGCAATAAAAAATATTTCACACTGAATTAAAAATATTTCACAGCAATAAAAAATTGATGGACCGTTAATGGATGGTTCCGATTGATCAATGGAAAAGTGGCGAAAGTGTCAGTATTAAATATTTTTATAGCAATTATGACACTTTCGCCATCGATGAACGAAGCTGTCTCACGATGAAATAACGCTTCCATGACCGTGTCAAAATCAATGAATAAAAAATATTTCACACTGAATAAAAAGTATTTCACAGTGAATAAAAATATTTCACAGTGAATAAAACAAATTTCTCAGTGAATAAAAAATATTTCACAGTGAATAAAAAATCGATGGACCGTTAATGGATGGTTTAGTCGATATGATGGTTCCGATTAGTTCAATGGAAAAGTGGCGAAAGTGTCAGTATTAATATTTTATATACAATTATACAATTATGACACTTTCGCCATCAATGATAACGCCCTTAAAATGTCAAAATAAGACTTCCGCGATGGTGTTAAAAATCATCCAACATGTCAAAAAGTAGCGCAAGTGTCAAGTATTATTTATTTTTATAGCAATTATGTGACTTGCTCCATCGATATAGAGCCCTTAAAATCTCAAAAGAAGACTTCCACGATGGCGTTAAAATCATCCGACATGTCAAAAAATGTGGAATCTGTCAGAATAAATATTTTATATACAAATTGGACAGTTCCCTCATCATGATAATGCCCTTAAAATGACCGCGGTGGTGTTAAAAATCACCAATTAACTGAAAAATGTTTTTGTCTGTTAGGTCGGGTTCGGGAAAATTGTTTTACAATTGAAACATTGTTTGCAATTTCAAATAATGGTCAATGAAGCTTTAACAACTAGATTGGCTCGTGAGCGACTAGATGCAATTAAGAGATTTATACCACTTCGCGAATCTGTAAGGAATAAACTGCAACAACGACAGAGTCTTCAGACTGACTTTTCTGCTGATACACAACAGTTATTTAAACCGTTAATTAGCGCAACTGAGGATGTAACATCAGCAATTTCTAAACAAGAAGAGTCTTTTCTCCCTGTGTTAGAAAAAATAGCAAAAAGAACTAAACAAACAAAAAAAATCATTAAAAACACTTCCTCAGGATATATCATTTCAGAAAGAACAAGTTAGTGGACTACCTAAATCAAAGAAATTAGCGGAACTATTTACCGATAAAGCTAAACAACTAATTCTCAATGAGAAGGAGGGCTATTTAAGTGAATTTGCTGCTAACAGCTATGATTCACAAGAGAGGTTTTTCACGGACAATTATACGGATTATAGAATGTCACATAATGAATGGGCTGATATAGTGCATGAAATAAATACCGGGAGTATAGATAGAAGGAAGACGAAATATCGAGAATTCAAGAGAAATTTTGATTATCATTTACAACAAGAAAGAAAACGCCAAACAAAACAAGAAGAACTTGATGATGATGATAAACTGGATGAAGCAACTGGTTATAGCGGGAAGGGATTAAGAGATTCCAGTGGATTTGGAAACGCTAGCGTTTCATGTCCTGATAGTGTTATCAACGATTCGATGTTCTAATCGGAGGGTTCCGAGCTGGAAATAACTCACCGGAAATAATTAATGAAGCAGCTGATATCTGTAGACGGTTATTTCAAGGTGGTATCATGGATATCAAAACATATCGTGGTTTCATTAGCGATTTAGTGGAAAATGGGTATCATAGTGACTGAAAACGAATTGAAAAATTGTTTACAATTTCAAATAATGATCATACACTACAACAATGACAAACCAACTAGCGTCTATGTAGTTAATTCACGATTTCCGGTTTATAGAGCATATTACGGAGATGGTTTCGGTGATACCATTGCGGGGTTATTTGCAAGAATGGCCCCAACAGTGGCGCCGCTAGCAAAACAGTTATCGATGAAAGCCATTGATGTTATTCGTGATAAGGGTATTAGTGCTGTTGGAGATCTTGCCGGAAAGGCATTTTCAGCCGCAAAGAATAAATTAACATCATTAATGAAATCACGAAGGAAATCCAAAGGATTTTCAAAACCGTTACCATCTACAGCAGAAATGCCTGCAAGTTTTAGTAAAATTATAAATAACGCAGTAGATGAAAAACTAGCGTCGCAGGTGACTCCGAGTGACCAAGATAACATGATAGCAAACATGATAGCGGGAAGTGGCTTTAAAAAAACACGATGATGAAAATCTTACGATTGGAAATCTTTTACGATGAAAATCCTACGGATTACACGATTTAGACTTTGATAAATAGAATAAAACGTTCAAAAGGTCACCTGATCCAGCATTTGATATGGATGCCCCAGTGCGTAAAGATGATTCTGTACGCGATTTTCAATTTTATTCTTATCACGCAGCACAACCAGATCTCCGATCGCGAATTGAACTTCAAGTTCATGATACCAGTAAATATTTTTGCCTTGTGAAGCATTTATCGAAATCGAAGGTGAACTTTTAACAAATGTTGCAGCTTATACTCCATATGACATAAACCCAACTATCAAAGTTGGTTTTGTTAATAATGGGATCATGGCGTTATTTGAAAGTGCAAGATATCTCATTGATGGAAAAGAAATTGAATCAATAGACCGTGAAGTTGATGTTGACACAACAATAATAGGGTTAGCGAGATATTCTGATGATTATACAAGATCAGCTGGTCCTTCTTTGATGTTTTCTAAGGATATTACTGATCACCCAAAACACGTCCAGTATTCTAGAGTAAAAGCAATACATGCTTCTTCAGTTAATCCAGCACCAGCCGGATATACAAGACCAGCTGGTGATTTTGATGTCATAAATAATATCACTAATTACAACATAGGATTTGCAACACGCGTAGCAACATTACAAGGACAGCGTCGACAATTTTCATGTGCATTCCACTGCATCATATTTTCGGATTCTGTAGAAACGTCCGAAAAGTTATTTATGGAGCGAAGCATACAGTAGCGCTTGTGCGAAAGGGTACTGATAATGATGCAATCTGGCGTAATGCTGGTGTCCCCGAGGGTAAAGTCATTTTATCAAAACTAGCATTATGGATGCCAGTGTTAACTCCATCAATCACCGAAGAACAGCGACTACTATCATTTATGGATCAAGGAGGAAAGTCGTTGTTGAGTTGGTTATCAGTGACTACGGATATCAAACAGGATAATGTTGATGATATATTTACTTGGCATCTGGCATCAAAACAAGGTGTTTCAGCTCCACGTCATATATTTGTAGCATTACAGAATAATGCGCGAGTTGGTAATCAAGAACGAAGTCATATGATATTTGATCAGTTAGGTGTTAGAGAAGTCTCGCTGAGAATAAACGGCCAACAGGAACCATCCGAGGATATGCAACTTGATTACACTCACAACCATATTGCACGTGTATATCATAATATGCTGTCATTTATGGCACGTGATCAAAATGTTGATACTGGTTTGCAAATATCACAATAGGATTTTAAAAGCCTCTATCCGATTTATTACTTTTCATAGGAAAATCTTGATTTGATGAGACAATCTTTCGTCGATATACACTTTAGAGCCCGTGTAACCCGTCCTGGTGGTATTGCTAATTACAGAGCGGTTGCTGTCATTCTCAGTGATAAAACAATGCTACTTGAAGGTGTTGGTGGAAGAATGAGAATAATTGATGCACCAGTGGAAAATATGTAAACGATTTTCTCGATGAAATTGCTTTAAAATTTACGATTTAAAATCAATCTAATATGTATAATGTCGTATAGTAATATTAGTGTTGCGTTAACTCCTGGTGAAGTCAAGAAATTGCAATCAGAGTCGGCTAAAAAATGTGGAACCACAATAACGCCGAAACCTAATCAAATGAATGGCGGGGCGAATAAATTATCGCTGACAACTCGTCAAATAAAACACTTCAATGATGCACTTGTAGCAAAAAAAGGTGTTCAGATTACTATTCTATTTCTGCGGCTGCAATCAAGAATATGATTAAAACCGGCGGTATGTTCCCGTTGTTAGCTGCGATTCCGGCCTTGATTCCAGCAGCAGCCCCAGCGGTGGCTAAAGCAGCGGCGTTAGGAGCCGTTGGTACTGCAGCAGGAATGGCACTAAAGAAGGCAACTGGACAGGGATATAAAAAAGGGAAGGGGTCTAAGACTACCAGGAACCCCGTATTCATGGTACAGCAGGATATCCGTTCACGGATCAGGTCTAAGACTAGGACCGGTTTACTAACTCAGAAATCTTCGATTGAGGAACCGATGGTTACAATGTCCAATTTTGATTTAATTGATGCTGCTAAAAAAATTGGCGATTAAAAATTTCAGAGGTGTTTTTATGAAAGATCAATTGCCGGCACAACCCAAAGATGTTGAAACCGGTTTTATTAATTTAGATAACAGCACCGGACCTGGAACTCACTGGGTTGCATACGCTATTGATCCACGTGCAATCGTCTATTTTGATTCATATGGATTAGCACCGCCAAAAGAGTTTATGCGTTATATAAATCGCTTAAAGACTTTTCCAATGAAGACTTGATATTCTACGCTACCAACACAACAAATGAATGACCCACCAATATGCGGCAGCGAAGCATTAAATGTCCTTGACGCTATTTCTAACTCCTTGGGTAACCCAAGGGGAAAACCACCACATGTTGTCGTAAATGAATACACCAGTAATCACTGGCGAAAATCGAATAGATTTTTCAACGAAACGATATTAAAGAGAGATGTATAAAATATCATGATTGATATTTGGGGGAGATCTTTGAAACCCGGTGCCAATGGCACTGCAGGAATGTCTGCAACCCTTGATTCTATCAAGGATATAAAAAAATAATCGAAGATGAAATAGCTGAGACGTTGAATCTAGCAAGTGTTGACCCCGGGGAAATAGTTGTATTTCAAGATCGTCAGGGTAAATTGAAAACTAGTAATGTGTCGTTGGATGATATTTTGGTTAAACAACGAAACGCAATCGAGGATACTATCGCGTTATTTTCCGATCAGGGTAAACTCAAACCGGGTGTACTTTTTTGACGATTACAGATAGATTAAAAACTCTCAACGATGAGTTTAAAAATTCTGTGTTGGAACTAGCAACACTTCAATCTAGAATTGAAGAACACGGAAAACAGTTTTCAAATTTTCGTAGAAACATCGTGGATAAATTTATTGGAACCCCGTTGGATAAAATTGAAATAAAACTCACTGATTAAAAAATCCATCGATTAGACGAAAACTTTCAGCGAAGCAATCAAATGTGATGCAACGAGGATGATAACAATCATTGAAAAAACAAAAATTCCTCATGAGAAAACCAACAACGTAGTATACACGATCCAACACGGATCATTTGCGTGGACACCTACAAACAACAAATTAGATATCACTGCAACCGTTACAGGTATTTATTGATTAACACTAGTGACAACGACTCAATTTAATATTTCATCGTCGAGTTCATCCGGGGTCAACAATACGATTTCAACGATCATCGACAAGGATACAACTCAAAAGTTCACGATAACATCTACTGATAAAAATTTGGTTAGGGTTTAAACAACGTGGTATTTGGAATTCGTAGCGGCTTTAAGTAAATAACGGTTTCAATTGAAATCGTAAACGATTTAAAAATAAAATGTCATCAATGATGATTTCATCATCGCAATATTGCTATGATCAGGTCAGAGAATTTCAAACTAGACTCAAAACCCTCGCCGAGGAGTATCAAATAAAAATAAAAAAATACCGACGAAGAATCACCGCATTTGATGTTACCATGTATTCGGTGTCAGGCGTTCTCGCTGGCACCGGAATAATACTTGCATCGGTTACAATGATTTCCCCGGTCGTAGTTCCAATTTGCATTTCTGCGGCGGCTACAATCGCGGGTATATCAACCGGGATAACAAAAAAATATCATCATGCAGCCAGAGTAAACTGCAAGATTACTTAATTCAATTTCATGTTGTATCAACCACATACTCGCAATTATCCTCGATGATATCGTCGTCACTCGATGATACATTAATATCAGATAGTGAGTTCTCAGCGATGGTCAGTATTTATGATTCCGCGATTTCAAAATTAAAGCGACAACAACAGTATAATAACAATGACAACACCGATGGAAATACTTCAACATATAGTGGAGAACACAAACCCAGTACAAACAAGCATGATCTCAATAACCTCAACGAATCCTAAATTCAGTGTGAATTTCCCTACCCAAGTCCCCGTGAAGGAAATCGCGCTAGCAATATTACGAGTATACCACAGTTGGCCTAATATCAGATCAAAATCATTTGGTGGTCAACAACCCAATAATTCACTGGTGTTCTCGTATAAGAATAAAGACGACGGAACCCCAGACTGGAACGTTGTTTCCATACCAACCGGATCATACCAAATTGAACAAATCAATGCTAGCAGCAGAGAGGGTGAACAGACCACCCTTTTCGAGCAAAAATAAGGCCTACAGATCATGTTTTCGAGCAAAATATGGCCTATAGACTACGTTTTCAGACAAAAAATAAGGCTTCCAACAAAATCTCATTTAACCAAAAAAAAAAGTCTCCATTTTTGCAAAAACGGAGATTTTACGATTTTGCTCGCAACGATGTGGTCATCACCCTCTCTGCTGCTACAGGTTAACAAAAAATAATAAATGATTTCAACCGAATATTTGATCAAGTCCGATACCATATCGTGTCCGAGGATCATGTAGATTTATTGTTGCAAATCCGTGCGGAGTCGACTGAGCATGACTAAAGAAATCTCGAAATTGATTGAAGTCCATATCAGAACACCATGTCTGCCATATATTTCTAAGAGTATGAGTATCAACTCCGTTGAATACAGCAAGAATATTGCAGTTATCTCTGATGACTTTTGGAACCTGAGTGTAGCGTTGAGTGACATATATCACGTCAGTGTTTTTATGCCTGCCTCTGGAAAAGATCCTAGCAGGATTTTTTTGTTTATCCAACATTATATCGTCGTATACGACTAAATTGTTAATATCTCCATCAATATCATCAATACTCGGTGCTTCATCGATATCGGTTATAAATTCAATGGCGTTCTCACCCTTAATTTCTGATGCATTCTCGTTAAAATCCTTTAACACTTCATAACATCGTTGATCATCTACGCTAGGGGCAATTAAATACAACTTATCCCACTTCATCCATCTCATTATTAAATTGAGTAACAATTGCGTTTTACCGGATCCAGATGGCCCGATTATAATCATCCGGATAGAGTTTGGTAGCGCTGCATGATGCTTAACTGGTTCTCTTGTTTTAGTCGCTGAAAAATCAATTATATCCATATTTCTATACATAAATTATGGATCTATATTGTATGAAGTGTAAAACGCGTACTAGCACAAATGATGTGACGACGGTTACAACTAAAAATAACAGATCAGCACTTACTGGTAGATGTGCAACATGTGGTATTAAAAAGTTCAGATTTGTTTCTACAAAATCAAAGATTTTACAATCCGGAGATGTTTTTAAAAAAAACGAGGAGGTGATATCGCAGCCAAATTGGCAAAGCTCCCTGGAACCCCATGGGCAAAGTACCCCGGAGAAAAGCACCTTCCAGGATATAGCTACTGTGGACCGGGAACCAGACTTGATATCAGACTCAATGATCAAAATCAGTCCCGACCCGGTGAAGAACCAATAAACGCCATTGATAAGGCCTGTCACCTTCATGATGTTGCTTATAAAAGCAGCAATCTGCAACACAGGCATCTCGCAGATGTGAAATTAATTCATGCGTTAAATGCTATTCCTGATAAATCCTTCAAAGAAAAATTGGCTTCATTTTTGATAAAATCGGCTATGAAAAGCAAATTGATGTTAGGTGCCGGTAATTAATAATATGGAATCAATTTATTATGCCCCAAGAGGATACTGGAGGGGTAAATCAGCAGTTCATAAACTCGCTAGCGCTGCAAAAGTGAAAAAAACCACTGCGGCTAATTGGTTATCCAAACAGGCACTATGGCAAATTTATCTACCACCGCCTAAACAAATTCAATTCTCGCATTTTGATGTGACCGCTCCTAATGAAGTTCATCAGGCTGATATATTATTTCTGCCACATGATCGTGGTTACAAATACGCTTTAACCGTAGTTGATATTGCAAGTCGATACAAAGAAGCAGAACCGTTAAAAACAAAATCAGCCACTGAAGTCGCTTCTGCATTTGAAAGGATTTATCGACGAGGTCCTCTGCACTGGCCAAATCTATTGCAGGTTGATCCTGGCAAGGAATTTCAGGGTGCAGTGTTATCTACAATGAAACATCATAATGTCACCATACGACGAGGGCATACTGCGCTACCTCGCGATCAGGCCATTGTAGAACGATTTAATCGGACGATTGCTGAGCGGTTATTTGGATATCAATACGCAAAAGAATTCATCCAAGAAAAAAGATCCCGTGAATGGGTTAAAAGATTACCATCTGTGATTACTGCACTGAATAACGAGATTACTAGAACAATCAACATGAAACCTATCAACGCGATTAAAAACAAGTCAATACCCGTACAACCACAAAAAGATTTCAAAGAACCAATTCTTGGTAGTAATGTCACTGTTAGGTACTTATATGAACCAGGAGAGCTTGAAGGGGGTAGAAAAAGGGCTACTGATCCTATTTGGAGTGTTACTGCACACAAGATATCTAGTATAACACGATCTACGGGTAGACCTCCAGTCTATAAACTGGATTCAACTGCCCCTCAACGAGGATTTACTCGACAACAACTACAGGTAATTCCCGAGGATACTCAATTGCCACCGCATGGTCTTAACTAGCACCGTTGCGTCTATTGCACTCAAGACAAGTCAACATCACATTGTTTCTGACATGACCGAGATTGTTATTTTTTCTGTCTACGGTGAATTGGCGAGGATCCTTATCCGAATACTGCCAACGCATTATATAATTGCAACTCGCGCAGTGATTATTCTGTTGTTTCTTCAGCGTAATTATTAATTCAGCATCAATATCAAATTCTCGTTGTTTTTTTTTATCCTGTTGTTTGTAACCGGAGAGTTTTTTATCAATAATTTTAACATCAATATCATCCATTGTTGTGTCATTATCATCGAAAACAATTCTTCGAAGTTGATTTATTTTTCGTACTCTGGATACTGCGAGATAGACTAAATTCGACCATTCGATGTGATTATCCACCATCCAAACAATTGTATCCGATATAGTCAATCCCTGTGAAGAGTGTATTGTTGCTGCGTATCCTAGCGTCCACGGGGATTTATTAGCACGCAATGCATCTTCAACGACATTGATATCAACCAGCACAATATCATTTAATACGAGAATTTGTTTTTCACTCTGTCCTGGAATATCAACTTCAATGTTCTGTTTTCGTGTATCCGATGGCCTATAACAAAGGGGTACTGGAAGCGTTGCAAATTTTTCTTTATGTAATTCAAATAACTTCATCTGAAGTGTGTCCCTGACTATTTTTCTACTTGCAATTATCAAATCATTTGGTCTCC
The DNA here is from genome assembly GCA_030141615.1 of Unio pictorum. Taxonomy (NCBI): domain Eukaryota; kingdom Metazoa; phylum Mollusca; class Bivalvia; order Unionida; family Unionidae; genus Unio; species Unio pictorum. The sequence continues at coordinate 539,941 of JARLTB010000217.1, forward strand.
ATGTTTCCCAGAAATCATTCATTGGAGTTTCTGAAATCACTTCACGCGCTATTTCGCATTGGATTCTATCCGGTTGTAATCTAATTAGCGCTTTGAATTCTCGTAATCGTTCATCAAGTGATCTATAATCAGTGGTAATTTCTTCATAATAGTCTACAAAACCCCTTAGCCATTCATGTGGAGATGCACCGACAAATGGTGGTGGTTGGCCGTGATCACCGCACATGACGACTTTTGTGTTTTTGTTTAACAACCACTCAAGAAATGTTTGTAATACATCTAATGACACTGTGCATATTTCATCCCAAATGATGATTTCAGGAATGAATTTATCACCCATACGCTCAGGAGTCCATTTGTCACCCTTCCATCGAAAGAAACTATGGTAAGTACAGGCATTTACCCCTCGCTGTATCATCTCTCTGGCGAGTCTGTGAGTCGGTGTTAGCACAATCATGGTTGACCGACGAAATAATTCAATTGCACGAGTTGTCTTTCCTGACCCACCACAACCGTTTAAATAAACTGTCTTGTATCTACATACTGGATCAGATACCGGTGGTGCATTAGAAAATTCTGATTGATTTTCAATACGGTTACAACAAAGATATTTATCATCCATGGCAACGTCTGCGGATTCACAATACTCATGTAGCATCTCCTTTTTAAATCGCCAACGCCCCCAATTTTCTTCGGGATCTGTGAATTTAGCTACAGCTGATTTGTACTTATTGTGTATATACATCGAATCAGTGGCCACTCTAACCGCGGTATTAGGAAATCTATTTATCATCGAAAATAGATTAATAGAAGCATAGGCTAGCATTGAACTTCTCAAATGTGTGTACTGGGAATTATATCCATCACAGTAGGTAACAACCGTACCCATTTTCTCACCATTGGATAGAAAAGCATCCTTACGGGATACAAGTTTTCCCTGTTTCATTAAATCCGCTACAATAAAATCGTATTCAGCGACATCTATGATCAACCGCAAAGAATATTTTGCGTTGTCGTATCGTCCACCCTGGGTAAATTTACCGATTATTCTTCGTCCGAGATCTTTTGCTTGTTCTTTTTTAATTTCAAATAACTTCTTAGACCAATTTATGATTTCTTCTTCATTGAAATCAGGGAATTGTTTTCGTAGTTCGTTGATTATACGATCTAGATCGGGTTGTGGTAGCCAAACTTCTTTCTGAGCTCGATAGCATATAATAGCCTCGGAAACAATCAACGATATTAGCATACCACAATCAATCATATATCTCAATAGCACTATTGGCATCCAGGCCTTTTCAGATAGATGTCTACCGAGCCAAACATAACTACACGGATGTAACCCTGTAGCTAATTCAAATGATATCACACGAGAGAATCCGGTTAAATCAAAATTAGGCAATGGTCCATTAATCGCAACACGAGTCATTTCATGCGTGGGGTGTCCAAATCGTTTGAAGTACTCAGCGCATTCTCCATACCCGAGAAAACTTCCGGGATAACACGCGGCTATATCAATTGAAATCATACCATCACGTGAGTATTTCGTATTCCACAATCCTCTATGACCAAATTCGACGCAACTCGATTTAACATCCTCGAGAAAATCACTTCGTGTTGGACGCCATGAGTTTTTTTCTCTTGCGAAGTGAGCTACCACTGATGGAATAGTAAAACTATCCGTGAGTAGTTTTTCATGGGAATTCTCCGGTGAAAAATCACTAGCGATTTTTCTCATTCTATTATCTAATTCTTCAACGCGATATAATTCACCATTTGGTTTTACAAATTGATCGAATCCTATTTCGGGATCTTCATCACTTCTAAGTAACCACACTGACACAGGATCATTTTTACACAACGCATGAATAGCATCAAATAATCTCTCTTCATAGAAAACATCCCCGACGAACTCCTTAGGGATATATTTCACGGTTCGTTCTCGTGGAAATACTGTTACCGCAGGTGTCCACGCGTGTTTGTTATGATCAATAATCTGTATTGGGGCTCCTCGCGATTGATATTTCGGTTCGTATAATACTTCTCCGGTTATTGTTGTTACTGATATTGGGAATTTTAATGATGCTTCTAATTTAGCTATATCAGAAATCTTTGCACCATGCTGTTTCACTGTCAGTTCCCACTCGGTTATTTTCCTACGTCGCAGATCAGTTAGTTTATTTCCTCGGGATGCATTTGTGAAGTGTTCTATTATTCGTTCTGCTACACAATTCAGTGAACTAGAATATTTCATAGGAGCTAGTTTTGCGATATCGGGTTTATCATTTAACGGATATATCCCATAAACCATTGCTGTTACGGGATAAGATATTTCGTAGTATGGTTTGTCAATGCCGGTTAGAATTCCTGGTTTGGAATCTCTACTTACAATGACAGCTTTTTTATTCTTGAGGATTGGTTCAAATTTATCCCTAATAATCCATTTGCCATCGACTTCGATAATGAATTTGATTCGGAAAAAATACCGTTTTTCCCCAACACGTGAAATTATCACTGCTGCTTTTTCATCAGTCATGGTAGCATCAACAACACCATCAATTCGAAATGTTGACCAACAATAAGATGCTCCATCACGCTTGAATTCATTAAAACAGTCTCTGATTTTACTAATCATGGCTTTATCAAGAATTGTATTCTTTGGTGTATTAGAAACTATATCGAGATTGAATTGAGCATCCTTCCAGGGTAATCTCTTGGACGTTTTTTTTGGTTTATCGAGATTAAGTTTAGGAATAATTTTTAATAATCTCTTAAACTCTTTCATGTTTCCGTCTCTTGGACGTTTTTTTGGTTTATCGAGATTAAATTTAGGATTAATTTTGTTACGTTTTTTTGGTTTATCGAGATTAAATTTAGGACTAATTTTTAATAATCTCTTAAACTCTTTCATGTTTCCGTCTCTTGGACGTTTGAGATTAATTTTGTTACGTTTTTTTGGTTTATCGAGATTAAATTTAGGACTAATTTTTAATAATCTCTTAAACTCTTTCATGTTTCCGTCTCTTGGACGTTTGAGATTAATTTTGTTACGTTTTTTTGGTTTATCGAGATTAAATTTAGGACTAATTTTTAATAATCTCTTAAACTCTTTCATGTTTCCGTCTCTTGGACGTTTTTTGGGTCTATCGATATTAAATTTAGGACTAATTTTTAATAATCTTTTAAACTCCTTATCAGCGTTGAATTCAGCATTTTTCGAAGGCGTTCTCCTTAATTCCCTCATGCTATAATTAAAACAAGCATTTAAATGAAGAATTTATATATAATGAATCACTGCAAGTGGCTTATGATTGGATCAGTAACCCCGTGTAACAAATCATGCAGAAATGAGTTTTGTGGGTATCATATGCAAAGCTTTCGACGTGGAAGCCTTGGTCCGTTACCTTGTATTCTATGTGGAGTTGGGGTCAGGGGAAAATCTCAGTTGTGTTTGAATTGCGGTGGAAAGCGATATAGGGAGTTGAAGCGTTATTATGATAAAAGAATAAAAAATGGACAATCAATCAGAAATTTTGACCCTGAAAAGGTCCTTGACCCTGACAACATCAAGGATAAAATCATAAGAACCCCTCAAGACTACATTGAAAGATTCATTATTGAACCAAACAATGAATTAGACAAACAATAGTATTATGTATACGAATGAACCAAGAATTCAGACAACACCCTGTGATCACAAATTATGAAGCATCCAGTGATGGTGTTGTAAGAAACAGCAAACTGAAGAAACCAGTTGGTTCTGTGAATAATCAAGGGTACTTGATGTTTACTGTTAGGGAGGGAAAAGAAACGAAAACTTATCTCAATCATCGTTTCGCATTTGAGTGTTTTTATGGATTGATCGAGGATGATTTTGTTATTGATCATATCGATTCTAATCCAAAGAACAATTCTTTATCAAATCTGCAGGCTATCACACAAAGTGAGAATACCAAACGAGGGGGGACTGGGAAATACTCGAAAAAAGCGAGACCTGTGAAATCTTTGAATACGATAACTAACGAAGAAAAAATATTTCAATCAATAACCAGCGCCGGTAGGCACTTCGATATTTGTGGACCCTCAGTACGAAGAGTTGCAGAGGGGATTTATCGATCTGCGATTTCAAAGGGGACTGGACAGAAAATTCGATTTAGTTACGTCTAATGCGTCATATTTTTCATTTAGAAATATATCATTATTATAGAATAATGAATTCTGAAAACATGAATAGCATTTTATCCGAGATTTCAAAATTGAAAAGTTGGGATATTGAACTATCAGATGGGTTAAATCCTGATCAAATCATGTCTGATTTTCAGGATATAGAATACGGAGTTAGAACTAACAAGTATATGCTACCAAAGAAGTATGCGCTCATCAAGAGAATTCAGAATTCTATTCGGGACTCTCTCGCATTTTCCAGTGACGTAAGTGTGTTCGCTCCGTTGTATACCATCGTAGAACGAATACGAAAAGAATTGGGGTACGAATACGAATTGAAAAAGGAGGTTAATTCTAAAGTTAGAAACCTACGGGCGTTAATTCAAGAAAATGAACAATTTTGATTGACCGACCATTTATCATTATTTGATTGTGACCGTCCCTCATAGAGATTTTCATTTTTTTTAGCATTTTTTGATTGATAATGTCAAAAACAGTGAAAATATTTCACACTGAATAAAAATTGATGGACGGTTCAGATTGATCAATGGAAAAGTGGGGAAAGTGTGGAAATCCTTATAAAAAATAAATAATATCACACTTTCCCCATCAATGATAGAGATGTTAAAACACTTCCACGATGGTGTTAGGTCGGGATTGAAAAATTGTTTTGCAATTGAAACATTGTTTCTGATTTCAAATAATGGTCAATGAAGCATTAACAACCCGATTGGCTCGTGAACGACTGGATGCAATTAAGAGATTTGTACCAATTCGTGACTCTGTACGGAATAAACTACAACAACGACAGAGTCTTCAGACTGATTTTGCTGCGGGATCTGAAGAATTGTTTAAACCAGTAACCACAGCAACGTACGGGGTAGAGCGTGCTATACGGGGAAATGATCACGAGACGGGGAAATCTGTTATCGGTGAACTCGAAAAAATAGCAGCGAAAACTGAACAAACAAAACAGACTGTACAAAAAATAGAATCAAAAAGAACAGTAGATGATTTACGCGTGAGATTTAACGAGGAAGGGTTAGCAGCAATTGATAAGACTGATCCACCAGAAATTCCTGCGCTTGTTGTTATGACTTATGAAAACAGAAAAAAAATGTTGAAACCAGAACATCATAAATATGTTAAGAATTTCACTCATTGGGCTGATATATTCTACAAAATCAAAACTAAAAAAAGTCAAATTAAGACAGATAGTGCATCATACATTGAATATATCAATGCGGTGGATATAGTGTATAAACAATATGAAAAACAAAAACCGCAAAAGCGACAGCAACCTGCAAAGAAAATATCTTTTTCACCTAAAAAACAACAACTACCACCTGATGATGATTATGATCCTCTTGGTTATTTACAACCCACGGATGAAGAAGAAAAAATGGATATAGCAACTGGTTATAGCGGAAGCGGATTGCAAGATTCCAGTGGACCCCAAAGTGGGGTATGTCCTGGTAGTGTTCTCAGTGATATATCACGATTAGAAGTTCTCATCGGAGGAAAACGAGCCGGAAATAACTCACCGGAAATAATTAATGAAGCAGCTGATATCTGTAGACGATTATTTCAGGGTGGTATCATGGATATCAGCACATATCGAGATTTCATTGGCGAGTTAGTGGAAAGTGGGTATCATAGTGACTGAATTGAAAAGTCAATTGATTAGATAAATAACAATTGAAAAATTGTTTCTGATTTCAAATAATGATCATACACTACAATCATGATAAACCAACCCCCGTCTACGTAGTTAATTCACGGTTTCCGGTTTATAGAGCATACTACGGAGATGGTTTAGGTAATACCATTGCAGGGTTATTTGCGAGAATGGCTCCAAAAGTGATGCCGTTGGCTAAACAATTAGTAATGAAAGCAATTGATGTTATTCGTGATAAGGGTATTGGTGCTGTTGGAGATCTTGCTGGAAAAGCGTTTTCAACTGCGAAGAATAAATTAACATCATTAGTGAAATCACGGATGAAATCCAAACGATTTTCAAAACCGTTACCGTCTACAGCGGAAATGCCTGCAAGTGTTAGTAGAATTATAAATAACGCAGTAGATGAAAAATTAGCGTCGATGGCTTTAACCCCCGACCAAAGCAATATTGCAAATATGATAGCAGGAAGTGGCTTTAAAAAACTACGTCGATGAAATGGAAAATCGCGATTTAGACTCTGATAAATAGAATAAAATCTTCAAACAGTCACCTGATCCAGCGTTTGATATAGATGCCCCAGTTCGCAAGGATGATTCTGTACGCGATTATCAATATTACGCCTATCATGCCATAGACTCAAATAGTCGAGCAAGAATTGATCTTCAAGTCCATGATACCAGTAAATACTTTCTACCCTGTGAAGCGTTTATTGAAGTAGAAGGAGAAATTGTAACAGCTGCTGATACTCCTGCTGTACCAGCACCGTATCCAGCTGGTACTCAAGTCGGTTTTGTCAATAATGGTATCATGGCGTTATTTGAGAGTGCAAAATATCTCATTGATGGAAAAGAAATTGAGGCGATAGATCGCGATGTTGATGTGGCTACAACAATAATCGGGTTAGCGAGATATTCCGATGATTATACAAGATCAGCAGGACCTTCTATGATGTTTGCAAAAGATGCTACAAATACCGCTGGAGGAAAACAATTTGTTGTAAGACGACCAAAGAATAATGCTGGCACCGCTAATATTGATGCCGAATATATGATTATAAAAGACGATGTTAATTTCAATCTAGGAGCTGCAACACGTATTTCAATGTTGGAAGGGCGGCGTAAATCATTTTCATGCGTGATTCCACTGCATCACATATTTGGATTCTGTAGAAACGTCAGAAAAGTTATTTATGGAGCGAAGCATACAGTATCGCTTGTACGAAAGAGTGATGATAGTGACGCAATCTGGAGGATTCCAGCAGACAATGCAAATCCAAATGCTGATGCCGGTAAAGTCAATTTAACAAAAATATCATTGTGGATGCCAGTGTTGACTCCAGCAATCACCGCAGAAGAACGATTACTATCATTTATGGACCAAGGAGGAAAATCATTACTAAGTTGGCTAACCGTGAGTACAGATGTTAAACAATCAAATATCAACGGGTTATTCACTTGGAACCTAGCATCAAAACAAGGCGTTTCTGCGCCACGTCATATATTTATTGCGTTACAAGATAACGCACGAGTTGGCGATCAACGTTTCAGTCATATGATATTTGATCAATTAGGTGTGAAAGACGTCTCACTGAGAATAAACGGCCAGCAGGAACCATCCGAGGATATACAACTTAATTACACAGAAAATCATATTGCACGAGTTTATCATCGTCTGTTGTCATTTATGGCACGTGATCAAAATGTGGATACTGGTTTGCGAATATCACAATTGGATTTTAAAAATCTGTATCCGATCTATTACTTCTCACTGGAACATCTCGATTTGATGAGACAATCTGTTGTTGATATACATTTTAGAGCTAATGTGACTCGTGGTGCTATTGCTGATTATAGAGCGGTTGCTGTCATTCTCAGTGATAAATCAATGCTACTTGAAGGTGTTGGTGGAAGAATGAGAGTGGTAGATGCACCAGTAGAAAACATGTAATTGAAATTGTAAACGATTTAGAATCAATCAATTATGTATAATATGTCATATAGTGTTATTAGTGTTGCGTTAACTCCCGGTCAATTAAAAAAATTGCAATCGGAATCAGCTAAAAAATGTGGAACCACAATCACGTTGAAACCCAACCAAATGACTGGTGGTGCAAATAAACTATCGCTGACAACTCGTCAGGTGAAACATTTCAATGATGCACTAGTAGCAAAAAAGGGTGTTCAGATTACTCTTTCTGCGGCTGCTATCAAAAATATGATTAAAACAGGCGGTATATTCCCGTTGTTAGCTGCGATACCAGCATTGATTGCAGCAGCAGCCCCAGCGGTGGCTAAAGCGGCAGCGTTAGGAGCCGTTGGTACTGCAGCAGGAATGGCACTAAAGAAGGCAACTGGGAAAGGATATAAAAAAAAGGGAAAGGGTCTAAGACTACCAGGAACCCCGTATTCGTGGTACAGCGGAAAGGGTCTAAGACTAGGACCGGTTTATTAATTGAGGAACCTATGGTTCCCAAATCTTCGATGGTTCCCATGTCCAATTTTGATTTACTCGATGCTGCTAAAAAACTCGCGATTAAAAACTTCAGAGGTGTCTTTATGAAAGATCAATTACCACATCAACCAAACAGCGTTGAAACCGGAATCATTAATTTAGATAACAGCACCGGACCTGGAACTCACTGGGTTGCATACGCTATTGATCCACGTGGGATTGTTTATTTCGATTCATATGGATTAGCCCCACCAAAAGAGTTTATGCGTTATATAAAAACCCTTCCAATGAAGACTTGGTATTCTACGCTACCAACACAAACGATGATTGACCCACCAATATGTGGCAGCGAAGTATTAAATGTCCTTAACGCTATTTCTAACTCCTTGAGTAACCCAAGCGGAAAACCACCACATGTTGTCGTGAATGAATACACTAGTAATCGCTGGAGAAAATCGAAGATTTTTCAACGAAGTCGTCAAAAACGATTTTAGAGAGAGAAAGAGTTTTACAATAACATGATTGATATTTGGGGGAGATCTTTGAAACCCAAACCCGATGGCACTGCACCCCCTGATTATATCAAGGATATAAAAAAATTAATTGAAGATGAAATAGCTGAGACGTTAAATTTAGTAAATGTTGACCCGAACGAAATAGTTGTATTTCAGGACAAACAGGGTAAATTGAAATCCAGTGATGTGTCATTGAATGACATTTTGATACGGCAGCGCGACGCCGCTGAAAACTCTATTGCGCTATATTCCAACGACGGACGACTTAAACCAGGCGCACTTGTGTCTACGATCACCGACGCGATTGCCACCCACGACAACAGGATTGCCGCCCACGACAACATGATTACCACCCAAGACAACAAAATTACCGCCCACGACAACATGATTACCACCCACGACAACAAGATTACCGCCCACGGCCGTGATCTGGAGGATTATATACGAGGTTATAATTCTTTTCGCAAAAATGTCGTACATAAATTCTTTGGAACACCGCTTGTGGTTGGCATGACTCTCGCTGAAATTAAAGACTTGTTGAATTCATTCTTCGCTAACAAGGAAGCTGGAAGGATGATGACTGCTTCAGAAATCAAGGCAAATTATCTCGAGATTTCTAAACTAATAGAAGATCAAAAACCCACTAATGACATTGTTGGTAGGTTCTTTGGAAACCCGCTTGTGGCAGGAATGACTCTCGCTGAAATCAGTGAGTTTATCGGCAAGCACACTCACAATGCCTACATCGCTAATAGTTTCTTTGGTGTCCCGGCTACATCTACGATGACTCTCAAAGATATTAACATGTTTATGGTGAGACAAACAACACTTAATACCATCGTTGATAGATTTTTGGGGAGAACACCTGTGTCTGAAACCACATCGTTGACAGGCATGACTCTCGCGGAAATTAAAAGCGCTATTGACAAACAAAAGCACACCAGCGATATTGTTAATAAGTTCTTTGAGGGCAGTAGCCTCCAAGATATCACGACGAAATTTTCTAACATCGACAACCATATTAAAACCCAAGCACGGATTAGAATCAACGAACTTCTGGTTTCATTCTTTTCTAACAAGGAGGAGAGTGGAAAAACAATAGATCCTACCAAAATCAGGGTAAATTATCTCGATATTTCCGACGATCTTCTTAAACTAAAAGAAAATTTTGAAAGGATAAAGATTCCGCATCTAGACACTGAAGTTAAAAATATCGTGTATACGGTCGAGCATGGAACCATGGATTGGACAAGAGACGTTTATACTACGCTGTCTATCGGTCCCTTGGGCGGATCAATTTTCGATGATATCGCCTTGATGACGTGGATCGATGGTATCTACAGGCTAACGTGGATCTCTGTAGATCAATTTAATATGATCGCGGACGGTAAAACCTACTCTGGTGGCACCGCGACGTTTATTTTTAATGGTCGCAAACTAGATTTTAATGTCGTCGCGGTTAATAGCTCCACCATTAGAACAAAAATAATTTGGTGTTTAGAACTTGTACATGATTTTTCCGGCTGAAGTACTAGCAATTCCCGCTAACGATGACAAATAATTGAAAACGCTAGCGTTTTTAAAATAACAATGATTTCATCAACTCAATGTCGCTATGATCAAGTCAGAGAATTTCAGACTAGACTCAAAACCCTCACTGAGGAGTATCAAATAAAAATAAAAAAATACCGACGAAGAATCACCGCAATTGATATTACTATGTACTCGGTGTCAAGCGTTCTCGCTGGCGCCGGAATAATACTTGCATCGGTTACAATGATTGCCCCGGTCGTAGTTCCAATTTGCATTTCTGCGGTGGCTACAATCGGGGGTATATCAACCGGGATAGCCAAAAAGATATCATCATGCAGCCAGAGTAAACTGCAGAATTATTTAATTCAATTTCATATTGCATCAACCGCATATTCGCAGTTATCCCTGATGATATCGTCGTCACTCGATAATACGATTATATCAGATAGTGAATTCTCAGCGATGGTCAGTATTTTTGATTCAGCGATATGAAAATTAGAGCAACAACATGAATATAATAACAATGACAACACCGATGGAATCAGAAAACACGAACCCAAAAACAAACCCAAAAACCAAAATGATCTCAATAATCTCAACCATACCAGATTGTGAGTTCTCAGTGATGGTCAGTATTTATGATTCCTCGATACCAAAATTAGAAATAAATCATGAGTATAATAACAATGACGACACCGATGGAATTACTTCAACAAATAGTGGAGAACACGAACCCAGTACAAACAAGCATGATATCAATAACATCAACGGAACCCGAGTTTAGTGTGAATTTCCCTAGCCCAGTCCCCGTGAAGGAGATAGCGCTAGCAAAACTACGAGTGTATCACAGTTGGCCTAATATCAGATCAAAATCATTTGGTGGTCAACAACCGAATAATTCTTTAGTGTTTGCAAATAAGAATAAACCCGACGGAACCCCAGACTGGAACGTCGTTTCGATACCAACCGGATCATACCAAATCGAACAAATCAATAATGAATTCGCGCGTAGAATAAAATCGATTACTGGAACAGAATCGAAAATCGCTATAACAGTTCATGAGCCGACGCTATCATCCGCAATTGAGATAAGCACAGAAGGATACGTCGTAGATATCTATCAGAGTTCTATTAGAACCGTACTAGGATGGCCTGAAAAACCACCGGAAAAATCCACCACCGACTTAACCACGGATGTACAATCATATCATGAAATCAATCCCAGTTATCGAGATGATTTATCTGATATAAGAAAGGGAAAAATCGCCGATAGATTTATATTCACCAACAAAGACACATTGCAATGGGATTTTATCATTAAAAGAACAACCGACTCATCTGTTACTATTTCATTTACGCTAACTGACGTCCGTGGTTATTTTAATGAGATTAAACAATTATATGACACACAACTAGAACAACTACGGAAAACAAAATCGCAAAAACACGTTGAAATAATAAATCAACTCATATCGGACATGGAATATATCTATGAACTAATTATTCAAACAATAATCAATGACAACAGCGACAATAAACGACGATTCCTAACCGATTACAATATCACAGAAGACAATCTGCGTAATTTCAAGTTTCCGAAATACAACGCTGATGAATTAGCAAGAATTGTTAAAACCGATATCAAAGCGCTACAAAAATCAGATTCAACTGTCCTCCTCAAACATAATAATGATCCAGATGGTGGTGGTAGGCATATCGCTCCATTCAACGTGAATATATCCTCAGTGATTGCGCTCAATTTAGTATGTGATGTTATCGAAGGAAGCTATCAGATTAATCTAGAGCAATCAAGTCAAGCTCAGCAGGGATATATTCTTTATTCATTTGCACCAACAGCTCCTCCAGGATTCCTAATTATTGAAAACCCAATTAATCCTGTCTACATGCGATGCCATAATAATTCGTTAACGAGAATTAATTTCCGACTCACCGACCAGTCAAATAATCTGATTGATTTACAAGAAGAGGTGTTAGCGATTAGTTTGTTTGTAAAGTCCTAAGGACTGGATCAAATCATTTATTATTTTTTGTTAACCTGTAGCAGCAGAGAGGGTGGATGACCACATCGTTGCGAGCAAAATTGATTAAAAAATCGTAAAATCTCCGTTTTTGCAAAAATGGAGACTTTTTTTTTGGTTAAATGAGATTTTGTTGGAAGTCTTATTTTTTGTCTGAAAACGTAGTCTATAGGCCATATTTTGCTCGAAAACGTTATCTGGAAGCCTTATTTTTGCTCGAAAAGGGTGGTCTGTTCACCCTCTCTGCTGCTATGCTGAATTGCAACGTAGAATAAAATCGATTACTGGAAAAGAATCAAAAATTGCTATAACGGTTCATGAACCGACGCTATCATCTGCAATTGAAATAAACTCGCCTGGGTATGTCGTAGATATCTATCAGAGTTCTATTAGAACCGTACTAGGATGGCCTGAATTACCACCTCAACGAGAACCCATTAATTTACCACCTGAACCACAAAAATCTGATTATGTCACAGACAGGATAAAATCTGATAATCCAATAAAGAGTTATAAAGAATACAACGAATTGAAAGTTTTTACGGAAACAAAAGTTTTCAGCGATAATAGTTACTATCGAAATCAACGCGATAGAATCACTGAAAACTTCACAGCGATGAATAATGATTTTTCATTGTTGTTGCCATCTCTTAAATCCGGTACTCTAACACGAGATGAATTTATCAGCGTCGTAGAAGCAGGTAACAAAATCATCGATGATATGGAAACAGTTCACTCGAAAATTATTCAAGAAGCATTAAAGAACAAAGACATTACAACGTCATTTATGTTGATATACGGAATCACCGATTTTGCTATTCCAGAATTTAAAATTCCTGGGTATAATGTTCCAGAATTAAAAAAAAACTTCTCAGTGACACAATCGATGAAGGTTTCGAAAAAATCCATGACGCGTGGAAAAAACAGCACAAAAAACAACTATCCTGACACATAATAATGACCCAGACGGTGGCGGCAGGCATATTGCTCCTCAAAACGTGAATATTTCATCGGTGATAGCGCTCAATTTAGTATGTGATGTTATCGAAGGAAGCTATCAAATAAATCTAGAACGATCAAATCAAGCTCAGCAGAGATATATTTTGTATTCATTTGCACCAACAGCTCCTCCATGATTTCTAATTATTGAGTCTCCGGTTAATCCAGTCTATATGCGGTGTCATAATGATTCATTAACGAGAATCAATTTTAAACTCACTGACCAGTCCAATAATCTAATTGATCTACAAGGCGAGGTTTTACAAATTAGTCTGTTTGTAAAGTCCTAGGCCCGGAGGACACGATATCGTATCGGACTTGATAAAATATTCGGTTGAAATCATAACGGGTGAGTTGTCCATCGTGTTTTTTACTCATTCGAAGCCTCCTGCAAGATCGTGTTTCAGACAAAAATCACAAAGGCTCCATTTGCCAAACAGAGACTTTATTTTTTTTGTTGGTTAAAACACGAGATTTCGTAGGAAGGTTCTATTTGTTGTTTTGACAGTTAAAATCGTTTTCTGGCTAAAAGTTGTCTGATTCACCCTCTCTGCTGCTTCGCGATCTCGATGACTGTGTCATGCCACTTCCCGCTATCATATTTGCAGTAATATTGCCCTATACATCATATCCTTCATTTATTAGCGCTGCTATTTTTTGATCCACCGCGCTGTTTATTATTTTGCTAACACTCCTAGGCATAATCTCCGTAGATAGTAGTTTTCACGGTGGTGGTTATTTTCGTCGTCGAATCAGCGTGATTAGTTTTTCTTTGTCGGCAAAAAATGTTTTACTGGCAACATCACCAACAGCCTTAATACCCTTATCACGAATAACATCAATAGCTTTCATCGATAATTGTTTTGCGATTGGTGCTATTTGTTGAGATGTCCTTTCAAATAACCCTTGAACAACATCGCCGAGACCATCTCCATAATACACCTTATAATACGGCAATCGTGAATTTCCTACGTAGGTCATGGTTGGTTTGTTGTGGTTGTAGCGTATGATCATCTTATCTAATTATTATTTATCTAATCGCATGACTACTTGTCACGGACAATCAATCACCGGTGACATTGGTCACTGTGGTAATCATCAACGAGTTTCATCGATATAAACCAATATCCGTGACACCACCTTTAAATAGTCATCAGCAGATATTAGCGGCTTCATTATTTCCGGTGAGTTATTTTCAGCTCGTCTCCCCTCACATGAGAATTTCTAATCGTGCTATGTCGTCTAGAATATTATTAGGACAGGGAACATGACCACCACCATGGGTTCCAGAATGAGAAAATCCAGCTGCGAATTTTTCACCAGTTGCACCTTGCACGTCGTCATCTTCTCGATCAGACGGTATATAATACGATTGAGGATCTTCTTGGTTTCTTTGTCTCCGTGTTTGTCTCAGTGTTGGTGTTTGGCGTTCTTTCCCTTGTCTTTGACGTTCTTCTATTTGTCTTTGACGTTCTTCTCTTTGTTGTATATCATAATCATCGATTCCATTTCGATAATTAATATAATCTAATTCTTTTGCATTTATACGACCAATCCTCTAGTTCAATTTATATAACTAATCAACCCATTCATCACGTCTTTTTTTTCTTTATATTCTTCTTTTAAAAATTCACTTCTTGAATGATAGCTTTTAGCAGCAAAATTACCAAAAGTGTGATAATCTTTTGGTTTCAATATTTGATATTGTTTTATTAATTGTTTTAATTTATCCATAAAAGAAACACCTTTGTGAGGTTTACCAACAGCACGTTCCTGTTCTTCAGCAACTTGAGATTGTGGTTGAGCTCCAGCGATCTTTTTTAACAGCGGAAAAATACCTTTTTTTTCTATCTTTATTTTCAACAATATTTCCCATTATAGTTTTCTCAGTAGCCAATGCAGCTTTCTCAGTAGCTGTAGTTACCGGATTAAATAATTTTGCAGCACCTGTTGCAAAATCAACTTGAGTTTCCTGTCTCTGTTGATGTTTTTGTCTGACAGAATCTCTCACGAGGAGAAACCTCTTTATTGCCTCTAGTTTCACTCGAGCTAGTCTAGTCGTTAACGATTCTCCTACCATTATTGATATATCACATGATTCAATTGTAGCAGGTAACAAAACCACGACAACAAAATATGCGTCTGTGTTTCAAGCCTTGGTTGGTTTTGACATTTTTTTCGGTTTTGAGAAAGCCTTAATTTGACAAGCAGAGCTGTAAAACTGTTAAACCTTAATTTGAGATACATACCTCTAACATTATTTGTTTGAAATCTAACACATTTAGAGAAATCCGATTTACACTCTCTGCTGCTCATAATCCAATGAAAATAATCACTTAATCTTGAAAGTACTGGCTATTTTAATCAAACATAAGCAGACAACGGCGTTTAATGGGCGTGACAAAGAATTTCTTTTCTATCCGATCTATGAATAACAATGTGATAGCTAATTGATCACCTGTAACTATGAGGTACCTCAGGCGTCCCACATTTCCTCGTAAAGACCCCATTCTTTAAGAGGTAGTAATTTCCTTAAACGATTGAATTAAAACTTATGTATAAGTTCTAAAGATGATAATAATGCCCTAACATATGTTTAATGCTAAGAGTCGGTGACTGCATTGACAAAACTGAAAATACAAAATATGTCTCAAAGTTTGACCTTTTGAAAGAATTCTGGTAAATTCCACTCACGGAAAAGGCAATGAAATTACGGAATTCGTAGATTGATATGGATTTTATAAATTAAAAGTGATGCCGTTTGGGATAAAAGTTTCGCCGTGTACTTTTCAACGTTTAATGAACATGATTACATCTGATCTAGATAATGGTGTTTGTTATCATTTACAGCGACACACGGAAAGATTAATTGGAAACCATTCGGAAATTACTGGACAAACTTATCGATGCAAATTTAATAATTGATTTAGGCAAAAATGTGTTTTGCCACGCTTGTGTTACCTTTCTAATATATATCGTGGGACACAGGGTCAAGTTAAATCTATAGGAGTTAATGTAAAAGGCAATCTCTGTAATCCTTGTGCTAATTAGTAAAACGTAGCTGATGCCATTTTTGGGATAGTTGGATAGTATCGGAAATTTTGTTCCAATTGGTCCATAATTGGGAAGGAATGCATGGTTTTGATATTGCCTTTGTTACACGTTGGAGTGTAAATTAGGTGAGGTCCTGTTTATTGTAATCATTGATCTGAAAGTCCTTAATTTCACTAGCATGGTGAAATCAAACTTATAGGTTTTTAATGCTCAGTTCGATGTTGCAGGAATAGCATATTGACACCAGGCATATGAAAAGAAAATATAATAATATAATTGCAGATGCACTTTCATTTAAATTTTGTGTCATTTATAAGATTTCATCTTAAGTGCCGTATTGTATAAGTATTTCTTCTTTTTTATGATTTTATGTTTATGTATATTTAATATTTATTTTGTTGACCTTTTCAATGCTTCTTTGTTGTTTTATGTATTTTGTAACTGACATTAGTCCAAAAGCAAGTTAATGATATACATCGCTAGAGACAATGATGTTGTAAAGATCATAATACATAGCAAATATTTCTATATAATTATGGATTAAATATTAAATTTAATTGTAATTTGTAAATATGTTTACTTCAGTGTGATTTAAAGATATATTTTTGATTCTGATTCTAGAAAGTTACAGACAAGCTCCCATTAAGTTGATAGAGCCTTTCTTGAAAAGGCGACCCAGGTACAAGTGGAGAGGTATACAATCTTGTTTATTATTTGTTCCGGCCTTGAAATTCGACTCAGAATCAGTCTTGCTGTTGTTTTCAGTTTTTAATTTGGGCGGATATATTTATGCCAATTAGTATACCTTTGAATTACAGAGAGATCAGAAATATTCTTCGATTAAATCATTAATTTGGAATTATTGTGAATTCAGTGTAAGACGTTTTGGATTGTATTATTACGATGATACATAAAAATTAAATTATCTTTAGAAAACCATTATATATATATATATATATATATATATATATATATATATATATATATATATATATATATATATATTGTTAATTTGTGGGTTCTGAAAACGTTGTTGTTGACTTATATATAAAAGTCTGCATTAAGCAATAAGTAGCTGAAACCATAATGAGATATTTTGATGTGTCAAGATGTCTCCTTCACGGGAATCACAGTGGGGAAATTCACACTGAATTCAGGATTGGTTGAGGTTATTGAAATCATGCTGGTTTTCATCGGTTTGGTATTTTTTGATATTCGTTGAAGTAGTTCTTGCGATGTCGCCATTGTTATTATATTCGTGTTGATTTTCTAATTTTGACATCGCAGAATCATAAACACGTACAATCGCTGAAAACTCACTATCGGATATTAATGTGTCATCGAGTGACGACGATATCATCGAGGATAATTACGAGTACTCTGTTGACCCAACATGGAATTTAACAACGTAATCTTGTAGTTTGCGCTGGCTGCATGATGATATTTTTCTTGTTATTATTGAAATAATTTCCACGATTATTGTCGCCGCTGATATACTAATTGGAACAGCTATTGGGGCAAAAATTGTCGCCGAGGAGAGTATAATAGCAGCTCCGGTGATTACACCTGATATCGAGAAGACGTTAACATCAACTGCGGTGATTCTTCGTCGATATTTGTTTTATTTTTAATTGATACTCATCAGTGAGTGTTTTGAGTTTAGTTTGAAATTCTCTGACCTGATCATAGCGATACTGTTGTGACATTGCCAATGATGACATTTTATGTATTGTAATAGATTTCAAATTGCTAACATTAAATTCGCTAGTGAATTCAATTTAGTTGTTTACTTAAATCCGCTACGAATTCCACATACCAAGTTACTGAAACCCTAGCCAAATTATTATCAGTGGATGTTATTGTGAATTGTTCAATTGTTTCCTTGTCGATGATCGTTGATATAATATTGTTGACTCCATATGAACTCGTTGATGAAATATTTAATTGAGTCGGTGACACTAGTGTTAATTGATAAATACCTTTGACGGTCGCGGTGATATTTAATATGTTATTCTGTGTGTCCACGTACATGATCCGTGTTGAATTGTGTTTACTACGTTGGTGGTTTTCTCATGAGGAATCTTTGTTTTTCAAGTGTTTATATCATCCTCGGTAAATCATCTTTGATTACATCGTTGATCTTTTTGATCTCTTCGATGAATTTGCTTTACATCTATGAGTTTTATGTCGAGTTTATCTAATGAGGTTCCAAAGAATTTCTCTATAAGATTTTTCTAAATAGCTGAAAATTTTTCAACATGATCTTCATACCTGGATTGTAGTGTTGCTAATTCTAACATAGCTCTTTTTATTTCCGTGAGTGTCGGTGTGGTCACCGGTGGAACTCCAAAGAAATCGTTGAAGGGGGCCTGAAAAGTGTTAATAGCTTTTTGTAACACCGTAAACGCATTTACGTGACTGTGGTATTCATCGCATAGTTTTTTAATAATTCTATCGTTGATGAATAATTATCACCGAGCGTTGCTAATTTATCTGTGAGCGTCGAAACAAGTACAACCGTTTTGAGTTTATCCTGATCAGAAAACAACGCGATAGTATCTTCTACTGCGTTGCGTTGTTTAACTAAACTATCATCAAGAGAAACATTACTCGTTTTTAATTTTCCCTGACGATCTTGAAATACGACTATTTCATTGCGATCAACACTTGCGAGATTTAACATCTCGGATATTTCATCTTCGATTATTTTTTTAACATCACCGGTTGCAGATATTTCCGCGGTGGGTTTTTTCAGGCTTGATAAAGATCGCCCCAAAATATCAGTCATGTTATTTTATATAATTTCTCCCTAAAAAGAGATTACTCGTATATTCGTTTACAGTTTTATGTGGTGGTTTTCCCGATGATGAAATAGCGTTGAGGACATTCAATATTTCTATGCCGCATATTGGTGGGTCATTAATTTTCTGTGTTGATAGCGTAGAATACCAGATAGGAGTTTATAATTGGTTTATATAACTCATACATTCTTTAGGCGGCGATAACCCATATGAATCGAAATAAACAACTGCACGCGGATCAATCGCGTATGCAACCCAGTGAGTTCCAGGTCCGATGCTGTTATCGAGATTAATGATACCGGTTTCAACGCTGTTTGGTTGTTGTGGTAATGGATATTTCATAAAGACATCTCTAAAGTTTTTATCGCTAGTTTTTTAGCAGCATCGAGTAAAAATCAGAATTTGACATGGGCACTATTCTTAGTAAACTGTTCCTAGTCTCAGGCCGTTTCCGCTGTACCATGAATACGGAGTTCCTGGTAGTCTTAGACCCTTTCCTGATCGTTCTTTTTGTATCCCTGTCCGGTAGCTTTCTTTAGTGCCATCCCTGCCGCTGTACTAACGGCTCCTAGCGCCGTGGCTTTGGCTACCGCTGGGGCCGCAGCTGCAATTAATTCTGATAACGCAGCGACATGTGGGAATATACCACCTGATATTATGATGTTTTTAACTGCGGCCGCAGAGAGAGAGAGAGAGAGAGAGAGAGAGAGAGAGAGAGAGAGAGAGAGAGAGAGAGACAGAGACAGAGAGAGAGAGAGAGATAGAGAGAGATCTGAACACCTTTTTATCTTTGATGGCATCATTGAAGTGTTTTATCTGACGAGTTGTCAATGATAGTTTATTCTGACCACCAGACATCTGATTGTGCTTCACCGATATTGTGGTTCCACATTTTTTAGCTGATTGCGATTACAATTTTTTAATTTGACCAGGAGTTAACGTAACACTAACATGACTATATGACATTTTATTAATAATAGATTGATCGAATTGCTACAGTACATGTTTTTGAAAATATTACATATTTTCCACTGGTGTATCAACTACTTTCATTCGTCCACCAACACCTTCAAGTAGCATTGATTTGTCACTGATAATTACAGCAACTGCTCTGTAACCAGGATGAGGAGGAGGAGCGGTTACACGAGCTCGAAAGTATATATCAACGACGAATTGTCTGGTTAAGTTAAGATGTTCCAATGAAAGTAGTAGATGGGATATAGTTTTTTAAAATCCAACTGTGATATTTGCAGACCGGTTTCTACATTATTATCGCGTCCCATAAATGATAGCAAACGATGATACACGCGTACTATATGGTTTGGATTGTAATTAAGTAAAATATCCTCGGTTGGTTCTTGTTGGCCGTTTACACTCAACGAGACTTCATTAACACCAAATTTATCAAATATCATATGGTGTGTGTTTGTGAATCCAATCGTGCCTTATCCTGTAACGCAACAAATACATGCCGCGGCGCAGAAACACCTTGTTTTGATGTCAGTTGCCAAGTAGCTTTACCATTAACTGTACTATCCATGATAGTGTCCGTAATCTATAAATCCATAATTTTGAATACGATATATGTGTACCATGTTAATGGTTTTATCACAGTTATTCTGTATGCCGTGGCATATTTTCCAATTTTTGTATCTACTTTGTTATGTTCGAAAAATTCGTTATTGTTGTTTTTGTGTTTTTTCTTTATATTTCTTTCCTTCCATGTTAGGGAGGAATTTGGGTACATGTAAGGCAGATCAAGGTTGTGTTGTTTCACATGGGGAATTGTATCAGTTTCTTAGTTTGAGGCAGAGTGTCGTTTTGTTACATCTTATCAGTTTGGGGTCAAAGATGCATTCTGGTTGCGGTCAAATTGATATAATGATGACAACAAGAGATTGCCTTATGCGATACTTTTATACCTGGCGAAACATGAAACCACACAATAAAAAGCCATTATCCCATTGAGATACGTGATTACAACAAAAGAGTTATCGTTGTTTCAAATTACACACACAAGCGCACATGAGCTAATCCACTTGGTGTTACAAAACAGAATTCAGTCATAAGTAAATAGAATTCTGTTTTGAAATGTTTTAGAAAAACCCGATCGATATACCTGTTCTGCAACAAATCGTACTGAGAGTTCACAAATATTGAAATGCCTACCGGCTTCAGTCATTGATTGAAATACTCTTTCTTCGTTATTTTCTGTATTAAATAATTTTATAGGCCTCGCATTTTCGAGTATTTTCCAGTCCCTCCTCGTTTGGTGTTTTCACTCTGAGAAATTGCTTGAAGATTATCTAAATAATTGTTCCTGGGATTGGAATCAATATGATCGATTACAAACCCATCTTTTATCAATCCATGGAAACACTCATATGCGATTCTATGATTAAGATGACTTTTCCCTCCAGAATTAAATATAAGATATCCAAGATTATTAACAACATCAACTGGTTTCTTCAGTCTGCGGTTTCTGACAATACCCTCACGAGATGCGTCATAATTGGTAATTACGGGATGTGGTTGAGATTCTTGGTTCATTTATATACTATAATATTATTTGTCTAATTCATTATTTTATGGCTTAAGTATTACCTGAGAAACTTTCAATGTAGTCTTGAGGTGTTCTTATGATTTTATCCTTGATTCTGTCAAGGACGCTGTCAGGGACAGAGTCAGAGTCATTGATGGAATCTTTGATTCGATTATCATAATAGCGCTTTAGCTCTCTGTTTCGCTTACCACCGCAATTCAGACATAACTGCGACTTTCCAAGCACACCTACCCCACATCGTATGCAAGGGAAGGGCCCTAAGCTTCCACGACGTACGCTTTGCAAATGATATCCACATAATTCATTTCTGCATGATTTGTTACAACCGGTTACTGATCCTATCATAAGCCATTTGCAATGATTCATTATATAATACATTCTTTATTTAAATAATTGTTTTAATTATAATATGGAGGAGTTCGAGAGATTATCGAAAATTATACCTTCGAAAAATGTTGAATTCAATCTCGATAGAGTCTCCAATGATGTACCAAAGAGTCTAATAAGTGATAGAAGCATGTTGGGTAAAACCCATGATTGTTTTAATGAATTCAAGCGCGATAGAGCATCTCACTGTTGGTCGATATTTCGAATTGATGGTAGTGTTGATGCTACCATGAACGACGAAAGAGCAGCAGTGATAATCTCACATGTTGACCAGAAAAAGTATTTTTTTAGAGTGAAATTCATTATCCACTCAGAAACGGGGAATTGGATTATACACGATAAATTTGAACCCATCCTGAAAAATAAGAACTGTTACTGTGAGTCAAGATTCCAAACCAGGAATTCTGACTGGGATCGACAAGCCGTATTACGAGAGATCCTATCCTGTAAAAGAATATGTTTATGGGATCTATCCGATAAATGATAAACCGAGTATTGAGAAACTAAAACCAATGAAATTGTCGCGGCTGGCTTTGTCAGGGAGTATAAATTGTGTAGCAGAACGAATAATAGAACACTTCACAAATGCGTTGCGTGGAAACAAATTGACGGATCTAAGACACAAAAAAATAAATGAATGGGGCTTAACAGTGAAGGAGAGCGGAGCAACAATTCAAGATATAACCAAATTAGAAACATCATTAAGATTCCCAATAACCGTAATGACAATAACAGGATAGGTATTACACGAATCAAAATATAAATCAAATGGAGCTCCAATAAAAATTATTGACCATAATACACATGCATGGACACCTGCGGTATTTCCGCGGAATAGAACCATACAATATCTACCCGTGGAGTTCTCCGGGGAACACTCTGGGGGATATTTATTTGATTTTATTTACGAGTTAAGTAAAAACGATCCTGTGTCAGTGTAGTTACTTCACAGTTTTGAAGACGAAGAGGGTCAAGTCGATCAATTTTTAAGACCCAATGGCGAATTATACGGTACGGAAGCACCCCACAACGAGATGAAGAAACTAGCTAGTGTTTTTGCAACGGATTACGACGAAAAATTATTAACAAACTGTTTTACAATACCGTCAGTTGCAGCTCATTTCACGAGAATGAGAAATCTATGGAAACCAACACGCGCAGAATTTCTCTCAGATATCGAATCAACCTTCGTGGAATATAACCATGGTGGATTATGGAATACAAAATATGACCCCAAAAGTATTTTTTCGGTTGATTGCGTGTTATCCAGGGAGTTTTCTTGAGTATGGAGAGTGCTCTGAGTACTTCAAATGATTTGAACATCCCACAAATGAGATGACCCGTGTTGCGATTAAACCGGTTTTTCGTAACCGAAACTTAGAAAAAAGTCCCTTTTTTCATCAAATGTACTAGGATTAAACAGGTTCTAGCTCTTGCAATAGAACATGAGCTATTATGGAACAACACCCATGCATACATAGTTATCAGTATTTAAAGCGCATGATTCATCACGAATGTATTGTTTAATTGAATAGTTCAGAGTGTACCATGCTTGCATTTTAGGTAGAGTCTGAATGTGTGTTTAGCCAGATAAACACATTTGATTCTGTTAAAGAAATGATCGTAACTTGTTCGATTTCATTTGCCTTAATTATTTTAAACAAAAACTTTGATCGCATAATATTGAACAGTTTTTATTAGAGGATATTAAAGTCATCTTTATGTTTTACCTGTCAAAACTTAATATGTCTGCAGAAGCATGCAGTGTTCCACTTCATTCATCGTATCTATGGATAACAAATTCTATGAATGTCTATATATAAATTTACTATACAAGAATTACTCTTAGTATACATGGAGCCAATAAAGAGTATACACTAATTTAGTGTAATTCTAAAGGTTATGTAAGGCTATCCAAACAAGTATTCACGATTCTTTTGTACAAATGGGATATACGTTATACAACGTTTTACGTTTTATTATTATTATTATTATTATTATTATTATTATTATTATTATTATTATTATTATTATTTCCTTTTTGAGTAAGTGAACCGACCATTTTAATACACGTGTTATTTTGTTAAAATAACTGTTATTGTAATTATTTCCTGCTTGTATTAAACGTGGGATGGTATTTTAAAAACTTCAGCTCAGTGTGATTGAAATACAAATATGCACGATTGGGCTGCGATTTAATTAAATAATCGCGTTAACAATTACGATAAGAGAGTCACAAACAACTCGATTAACTAGAGAACGATTAGCTGCGATTAAAAAATTTCTCCCGATAAGAGATTCTTTCAGAAAGAAATTACAAACTGGTCAAGAAGCTCGGGTTGATTTTGCCGCCGATACCGATCAATTTTTTAAGCCTGTAACTATAGCTGCTGAGAAAGCTGCGTTATCTACTGAAAAAAAAACTATATAGGGAGATATTACTGATGACGAAGATATAAAAAGGTATTCTTCCGCTGTTAAAACAGATCGCTGAAGCTCAATCACAACCTCAAATTTTTGATCCTGTCGAAGAACAGGAAGGTGCTGTTAATGGAAATCCAAAGGGGCTTTCCCTTATCAAAAAAAATTACCGATGAAGCTAGAAAATTAATAAAACAATTTCCGTTATTGAAGCTTAAGGATTATCACGCTTTTGGTAATTTTGCTGCTAATAGCTATCATTCAAGAAATGAATTTTTAGAAAAAGGATATAATAAAACAAATTCTTTGCGATGATTGGGTTGATTGGTTATATAAAATGAACAAGAGAATTGGTCGTATAAATAAAAAGGAAATGGGTTATATAAAGTATCGAAATGGGGTTATTAATTATGATGTATTACAAGCAGAAGAACTCAAAGACAAATAGAAGAACGTCAAAAACCAACACGGGAACAAACACGAAGACAATAAAAATCCAGGAGGATCATCAACCATCTCAGGATTCACTTGTAAAAAAAACGGTGATGGATTTTCTCAGAATGTAACTCCATCTAGGTTTCAACGCAGTGGCTTTGTTCCCTGTCCTAATAATATTCTCGTTGACATAGCACGATTAGAAGTTCTCATCGATGGTAAACGAGCTGGAAATAATTCCCGAGAGATAATTAATAAGGCCGCTGATATCTGTCGACGATTATTTCAAGGTGTATATCACAAATTTATCTATGAATTGGTTGATGACTATCATAGTCACCCTATTATATAAATAATATTTAAATAAAATGATCATACATCGTAATCACAACAAACCAACCACCGCGTACATAGTACATTCCCAGTTGCCAGTTTATAGAGCATACTACGGAGATGGACTCGGTGAAATTATCAGTGGATTATTCACTAGAATCGTTCCAAAAATCGCACCTTTCGCCAAAATACTATCAAATGAAAGCAGTTGGTGTTATTCGCGATTAGGGTATAAGCGCGGTTGGTGATCTCGCTGGTAGTGCATTTAACACCGCTAAAGAATTTATATCGTTGGTTCGAAAACAAAAATAAACAACACCGATAAAACTATCATCTACTGAGCTTATGCCACAAAGTGTAAGTAAAATAGTAAATAACATTTTAAATAAAAAAATTAGCACCGTTGATAAATCAGGACGGTGAATCACAAAGGAATATTGTTGCAAATTTAATTGCCGGTAGCGGTTTAACAAGATCATAATTTAGATCGACAATTATATAATAAAATGTTCCGACCGATTTTAGACGAGGCTTTTGATATGGGCGCGTGAGTACTCAAAAACGATTCTGTGCGCGATTATCAATTTTACTCATATAATGCAACACAACCTAATTCCCGATCACGAATTGAACTTCAGGTTCAGGATACAAGCAAATACTTCTTACCTTGTGAAGCTTTCATCGAGGTAGAAGGTCGACTGGTTGAAAATACTACTGGTAATCCATTTGCTAATCTCTCAACCACCCCAGTCGGGTTTGTCAATAATGGTATCATGGCGTTGTTTAGTAGTACACAATATATTATTGACTCTAACATGATTTTATCCATCGATAATGGTATTGACGTCGCCACTACAATAGTTGGACTAGCTCAATATTCCGATGACTATATACGATATGCTGGTCATTCAATGATGTTCGCAAAGGATGTAACTGATCGCGCTGATAATAATAAATTTACTGTAAGACGACCAAAATTGGTTACTATTGCTGCAAATGATGCCGATGTTGAGAGTGTTGTTATTAACAGTAATCCTAATTTCAATCTAGAATTTGCAACTCGTAAAACGATGTTAGATGCCAATGGGAGATTTTCATGCGCGATTCCTCTGGCTCATATATTTGGTTTCTGTAGAAATATTAGTAAAGTTATCTTCGGAGCTAAGCATACAGTAGTTCTTATGAGAAAATCACATGACAACGATGCGATCTGGCGCGGTGGTGGTATTCATGATGGTAGAATAGAATTATCGATGCTATGATTGTGGATGCCAGCGATTACCCCATCGCTCGCCACAGAAGAACGACTGCTTTCGTTTATGGATCAAGGTGGTAGATCATTGATGTCATGGTTAGATATTACCACAGCTACGATGACAGTTTCGATTTATGGTGTATTTACATGGCATATCGCATCAATGAAGATTAACTCAGCTCCTAGACATATTTCATTTCACAACAACTTTGTCATATGATATTTGATCAACTAGGAGTCAACGAGGTATCATTGAGAAAAAACGGCCAACAGGAACCATCCGAAGATATTTTGCTTGATTATCTTAATAACCAAATAGCTCCAGCGCATCATCGTTTATGGTCTTTTAGGGTGCGTGATCAAAATATTGATACTGGTCTACAAATATCACAATTGGATTTTCAAAGATTGTATCATATCTAATATTTTTCATTGCAACATCTCTATCTTTCTAGGCAGTCTCAAGATTTCAAGACTTTACCATAAAGAACCTATCTAACCAGGCACTAGACTGGGCTAAACGGAACTTCCGGAATAAATTGAGCCTCGATACAATACAGGAATACGAACGGATTGTCAATTCTTTTACAACAGCTCCACCTAGACAACAAACTGACTCCACTAGGGACCCACAAACAACTAACAAAACTATCAACAATAAAGGGGTCAGCAGTGCATGGGACGTTAATCAATGGATCCCGAAGAGCCCGAGGAGCCATCAGCGAAAATTAAGCCCGCAAAAACCATTGGATAGTCCGATTAAACAAAATAACCGGTTCCTACCACTACAGGTTTTAGATACACCACCGAACCGAAAACCCGAAAACCAACTAACATCGAATCCAAGACCAAACGCACAGATAATCAACTCTGAAAAGCAACAACATCGACTACCAAGTTCGAACCCTACAAAACGAACATTGACAAGCATCTTCTCAACAACAACACTGAACACGCCGAAGGACACAACACCAACAACATCAGGTCTTATCAAACTATTGGGGGACGCTCTAAGTGGTCTAATAACACCAAGGACTCCTTCTCCAAAGCCGAATAGGACACCAGGCCGACGATCACGGTCCCCAAGCCGCTCACCATCTCCCAGCAGCTCACGCTCGATGTCACCATGCTACCCTGTGGAGACGTATGCTGCCGTTACACTATCACCACCGAAGGTAACACGATTTACACGACACCGTGGCAACAAAGCGGAATGGAAATTACCGAGATTTACCCACTCAACGGTGATAATTGGAGTCTCAAACGTATCCCGAATTAGGAATGAAACTGGCAACAAACACCTACAAATTGAGTCGTATCCGGGAGCAAGAATATGTTATTTTCTAACCATGTTTAGGAATTACCAACACCAAGACAAGCCAAAGGAAATAATTATTCACGTAGGGATTAATGACAGGGATAACATCAACAACACGGGAGTGGCGCAAAGCATGACGAATTTAGCACAGATCGCTAAAGCAACATTCCCAGACTCGGAAATATTCCTAGCACAAACCCCAGTTTCCAACACCATGGATGAAATAAGACCAAGAGAAGCGTCCAACATCAGGAAACGCAACGAACATTTGACTAAAATCACGGTGCAAGGAGAAAGCTACCTAGATAGCAACATCAGGGGTGGTTGCTTTTTTGAGTCAGACGGGATTCATTGGTGCCCCAGAACAGCCAACAGCATCGTCAATAAATGGGTACTTCAACTCAGGGTGTACAAGTCGGTGTTTTGTCCAGTCCAGAAGGGCACAGCCAGGAGAATGGAACACAATTAGGTAGCAGTGTCGTGAACCTAAGCTCTAGGAGACTTTCTATTTCGGAGAGATCACTTTTAGAAAAGGGTTTGAAATTCATTCCAGCACCAAAATATATTGATAACTTCGAAATTACGAAACCAATTAAAGAATTCACTAGAAAATTAATGATCAATAAATTCTTTCATTCAAAGAAAACTATGATTAAGACCCCTTTCACAGATAAAAGCAATTGGTGCCCGCCGCCTTCAACCCTTACACCATCAATTCGAGAGATAACCGACCGTATCTTTAAAAGGGTTTCTAAGATGCAAATGAGAAGAGAAACACCTAATCTTCCGACTAACGAGTTTGCAGCTTTACACACACTTCGCAATGACTCTGATATTGTTATTAAAAAGGAGGACAAAGGTTCAGCAACGGTTATCTTAGATACAAAGGATTATATTTGGGAAATAGATCGACAACTTGCTAATTCGAAGCATTACAGGAAATTAGATCAACCTATTTATCATACTACAAGTAAACGAATAACTAACATCATACATCGGCTGGTAAACAACAAAAAGATCAGTAAAAAACAAATGCAGTACTTAACACCAGCCGAGAACCCGAGGACAAGGCATATTTATACTTTACCAAAAATTCACAAAAGCCTCGAATCCTGGTCTATTGCGTTTCAAAATCCACCAGGAAGACCAATAATATCTGATGTGGGGAGTGAATCATATCGCATTTCGGAATATATAGACTCATTCATTGCACCATTGGCAGCTAAACACTCATCATATATCAGAGATACTACGGACTTTTTAGAAAAAATTAGAGATATCAAATTACCTTCAAACAGCTTTCTTGCCACCATGGATGTTGAAAGTATGTACACAAATATTGATATTAAGGATAGCTTGAAGGCGGTGTTTAACAGTTTCAAGGCAAATCCAAACCCAAGTAGACCAGATTTAGAAATTTTGGAACTATTGAAACTGTGTTTAGAAAACAATGATTTTGAATTTAATGGCAATTGGTTTCTATAAATTTCATGAACAGCTATGGGAAAGAAATTTGCCCCGAGTTATGCAAATATTTTATGGCAGAGTGGGAAAACGCCGCATTCAATAGTTGTCAACTTCTTCCCGTAGTATATTTAAGGTCTCTGGATGATATTTTTCTGATTTGGATTTATTCCAAGGACGAGTTTGATCAATTTATCCAAACTTTAAATAATTTCCATCCTTCCGTAAAACTTAAAGCTATCGTGAGCGACACTTCTGTCGATTTTCTGGATACAACCGTTTTTAAAGGACCCATGTTTGGAAATACCGGAATTTTATATACAAAAGTATTCTTTAAGTATACGGACACACATCAGTTACTTCATAAATCTTCTTTTCACCCTAAGCACACCTTTAAGGGGATCCTAAAATCACAAATTATTAGATTTGACAGAATTTGTTCTAGGAAGGTAGATTTTCAGAGGGCTACAAACACACTGTTTAGAGTTTTAAGAACACGAGGGTATTCCAAGCGCTTTCTCAGACAAATTAAGAACAATGCAATAGAAAATTTTGATACCAAACTACACGGATTAGCTAAAGCAAAACCATGTAATAGCAGTCGCTGAAGCACTTGCCCATTTTTTAAGGAAACACACATTTTCAAAAGTCAGCAGACTAATCAAACTTTTTATATTAAGCAAAATCTTTCATGTGATTCTAAGAACGTCATATACCTCATCACATGTAAGAAATGTGGCATACAATATGTGGGACAGACCAGTCTTACATTAAGAGATAGATTAACTAGACACAGATTTGATATCAGGCACAACGCAAATAAAACCGTTCCTAACCATTTTAATACCTCAGACTATTCGATTCACGATTGTTGTATCACGCCAATTGAATATGTAGCGGATAAAGACAAACTAACGAAAAGAGAACAGTATTGGATACAAAAACTTGAATCATTAGTTCCCGGGGGCCTAAATTTACATGAAGAGTTTGATAAAACTAATCCCGTTTGTCAATACATATAACACAAAAGCAACACAATTTGCCAAACTAATTAAACAAGGGTATATCGAAATTCAGCAGATATTCCCAGTCATATTTTCTCATAAATTCATTACCGCTTATTGCAGAAATAAAAATTTAAGTGACTTCATTGTCAGAAGTAAGTTAAAGAGCGAAAGTAATTCTCCCTAGGCCAGAGCTTATTAGGGTCCCCTAACCCTAATCCTAACTCTAAACTTAACCCTAAACCGTACTACTGATAAGTACAGGTTATATTGTATTTAATTCGTTAATACCGATACTGTATTATCTGATTTTCTATTCAGACATTTTTAGTTATGTATTAAAAGTAGTAAACT
Organism: Unio pictorum; assembly: GCA_030141615.1. NCBI lineage: Eukaryota > Metazoa > Mollusca > Bivalvia > Unionida > Unionidae > Unio > Unio pictorum. Next base: position 570,712 of record JARLTB010000217.1, read on the forward strand.
ATATTTACTAGCTTCTGGTGAAACAATGCTGGCATCTGGGGAATTAGATACAATGTAACTAACGGACTGGGGCTCATTCACGTGCTTTGCACTATTGATGAATGACACACATACCGTAAAACCCAGCTTAAACGTTCATCTCCGTAAGTCGATTTTAGTGTATAAATATCAAAACAGCACACATAGCCCCCTCAGACTTATGTTCACCTGACGAAGGCACACTAGCCGAAAGATCTTGTGACATTAATTGGAGAGTAGCATAATTATTATCATCATAGTTTCTTCATCTTTATTAGAGATAAGTGTAGAGTTGTATTGTAGTAGGATAATTATTATCATCATATTTTCTTCATCTTTATTAGAGATAAGTGTAGAGTTGTATTGTATTTCATTTGTTTATATTCAATTGTCTTTGATTAATTTAGTGCATTTTGGTTTTAGTCGCATATTTCAGATTGAGTACTAGATTTATTCACAGTGACTGCATTTAACTGGGAAATAAGTGCATAGTTATATTCTTGTTATCTGTTAATACCGATACTGTACTATTTTATGTACCTTTCAGGCAATTTTTAATCGTGTTACGGGTTGTGGACTCTGTTTACCATTGGATTCAGCTCACCCTCACCCACCCACTTACCACGGCTTTATTTTAGTGACATTCATTGGAGAGGCTGCGGGTTGTGGACTGTGTTTACCATTGGATTCAGCTCACCCTCACCCACCCACTCACCACGGCTTTATTTTAGGGACATTCATTGGAGAGAAGCAGAATTATTATCATAGTTGCAGCGTCTAACTGGGAGATAAGTACATAGTTGTGTTGCATTCTATTGTTGTTGTTGTTGTTGATATGGTATTATCTTGTTTTATTTTCAGGCCTTGCATTTCTTATCATTGATTTCAGATTGTGGGCACGATTTATTACTTAAATGTAGTAAACATATCCCCCAACAACACTAATTTTTTTTTGTAGCTTAAATATCATTATATTTGCAGCATCGGACTTACAAGATAAATACAGGTTACCATATTTTCTTTTCAGGCGTTTCTAAATCATTTATTGCAGATTGTAAACAATATTACTATTAAATATCTAGTTCACTACCACACCATCACCACCACAACTTTTAACAGGATGCCGGGTAGAAATCGCAATTTCAAGATGGGACAAACACGCCGACGGGATCCTAACCCCAACAACCGATGGATACGACTTTTTATCAGATTTTGCAGGCAATCCACCACTTGAATATTATGAAGGACCAGGCAAACGGACTAGGAGAAAAAAAGGGTTTTAAGCAGCAAATTAATCTTTTAGATAAATTCTTAAAGCCAGCCCAACCAACAACAGGACTAACACAGGAATTAGAACGTTTAAATAGGGCTACAAAGGTCGCTGAGACGTTAACAAACCATTACAAAACCAGGATCTCCGAATTGATGGGCATGATAGTCGGCTTTCGATTTCAAGACTTTACCATAAAGAACCTATCTAATCAGGCACTAGACTGGGCTAAACAGAACTTCCGGAATAAATTGAGCCTCGATACAATACAGGAATACCAACGGATTGTCAAGTCTTTTACAACAGCTCCACCTAGACAACAAACTGACTCCCCTAGGGACCCACAAACAACTAACAAAACGGTCAACAATAAAGGGGTCAGCAATGCATGGGACGTTAATCAATGGATCCCGAAGAGCCCGAGGAGCCATCTGCGAAAATTAAGCCCGCAAAAACCATTGGATAATCCGATTAAACTAAATAACCGGTTCCTACCACTACAGGTTTTAGATACACCACCGAACCGAAAACCCGAAAACCAACTAACATCGAATCCAAGACCAAACGCACAGATAGTTAACTCTGAAAAGCAACAACATCGAGTACCAAGTTAGAACTCTACGAAGCAAACATTGACAATCATATTCTCAACAACACCACTGAACACGCCGAAGGACACAACACCAACAACATCAGGTCTTGCTAAACCATTGGGGGACGCTCTAAGTGGTTTAATAACACCAGGGACTCCTTCTCCAAAGCCGAATAGGACACCAGGCCGACGATCACGGTCCCCAAGCCGCTCACCATCTCCCAGCAGCTCACGCTCGATGTCACTATGCTACCCTGTGCAGACGTATGATGCCGTTACACTATCACCACCGAAGGTAACACGATTTACACGACACCGTGGCAACAAAGCGGAATGGAAATTACCGAGATTTACCCACTCAACGGTGATAATTGGAGACTCAAACGTATCCCGAATTAGGAATGAAACTGGCAACAAACACCTACAAATTGAGTCGTATCCGGGAGCAAGAATATGTCATTTTCAAGCCATGTTTAGGAATTACCAACACCAAGACAAGCCAAAGGAAATAATTATTCACGTAGGGATTAATGACAGGGATAACAACAACAACACGGGAGTGGCGCAAAGCATGACGAATTTAGCACAGGTCGCTAAAGCAACATTCCCAGACTCGGAAATATTTTTAGCACAAACCCCAGTTTCCATCACCATGGATGAAATAAGACCAAGAGAAGCGTCCAACATCAGGAAACTCAACGAACATTTGAATAAAATCACGGTGCAAGGAGTAAGCTACCTAGATAGAAACATCAGGGGTGGTTGCTTTTTTGAGTCAGACGGGATTCATTGGTGCCCCAGAACAGCCAACAGCATCGTCAATAAATGGGTACATCAACTCAGGGTTTACAAGTCGGTTTTTTGTCCAGTCCAGAAGGGCACAGCCAGGACAATGAAACACAGTTAGGTAGCAGTGTCGTGAACCTAAGCTCTAGGAGACTTTCTATTTCGGAGAGATCACTTTTAGAAAAGGGTTTGAAATTCATTCCAGCACCAAAATATATTGATCACTGCGAAATTACGAAACCAGTTAAAGAATTCACTAGAAAATTAATGATCAATAAATTCTTTCATTCAAAGAAAACTATGATTAAGACCCCTTTCACAGATGAAAGCAATTGGTGCCCACCGCCTTCAACCCTTACACCATCAATTCGAGAGATAACCGACCGTATCTTTAAAAGGGTTTCTAAGATGCAAATGAGAAGAGAAACACCTAATCTTCCGACTAACGAGTTTGCAGCTTTACACACACTTCGAGCAGCAGAGATTGTGAACAGACCAAGTTTTCAAGCAAAAATAAGGCTTCTACCGAAACCGAAATTATTCAGAGAGGGTGAACAGACCAAGTTTTACAGGCGTCAATTTAGCAAACTGAGGCTTTCTCGAAATTGCTTAATAGGCCTCAATTTAGCAAACTGAGGCTTCCTTGAAAATATTTAATTAAATTTTTCAGTAAAAAAAAAAACGACGCCAATTTTATAGTCACCATCCCTTTGCTGCCTGGAATTTTCAGTGGAAAATCATCGGTTTTAAACATGATGAGGTGAGAACGTGGACTGCGTCTGATTTGGTCCGAGGCTTCCTCGAAAATGCTTAATAGGACGAAAAAAAAAAGGACGCCATATAGTTGGCGTTCACCCTCTCTGCTGCTATACGCTAACCGAATTAGCTATAGATACGATCCAATCCAATTCGATATAGTGTCTGAGGATCGTGTATACTTATCGTAACAAATCCATGTGGGGTAGCTCTGGCGCCGCTAAAGAAATTTTGAAATCGATTATAATCCATGTCAGGACACCAGGTCTGCCAAATATTTCTGAGAGTATGAGTATCAACTCCGTTAAATACACACAATAGATTACAATTATCCCTTATCACTTTTGGTATTTGTGTATAACGTTGAGTTACATATATCACGTCGGAGTTTTTGGGACGTCCTCGGGAACATATTCTAGCTGGATTCTTTTGTTGGTCCAACATCACATCGTCATACACAACAAGATTATTAACGGATCCATCCAAGTCTTCCACAGATGGCGCTTCGTCAATATCTGTAATAAATTCAATTACGCTTCCACCGTAATCTTCTGAAACGGTTTGGTCGTAATCTTTTAATACTTGATAGCAATGTTGATCGTCTACGCTAGGAGCGATTAAATATAATTTATCCCAGGTGAGATACTTCATTATCAACGTTAACAACAATTGAGTTTTACCACTCCCGGAAGGTCCAATGATAATCATTCTGATCGAGTTTGGTAACATCGTATGATGTTTTATCGGCTGTTTCTTTTTTCAACGCGGAGAAATCGATCACTTCCATTTGTTGATATAATATAAATATAATTATGGATCTATATTGTGTGAAATGTAAATCGCGTACACCAACTATTGACCTAACGACTGTTACCACAAAAAATAACAAAAGCGGTCACCGGCAAATGTGAAATATGCGGTACAAAAGAATATCGATTTGTGAAAATGGAATCTCAAAGAGATTCATCAAAACATTTTTAAAAAAAAGCGGAGGAGATATTATAACCAAGTTAGCTAAACTCCCAGGGTTACCATGGAGGAAGTATCCAGGCGAAAAACACCTTCCAGGGTATAGTTATTGTGGACCGGGAACGCGATTAGATATAAGACTTGATAGTCATGATAATCCTAATCCGGGAGAAAATCCGATAAATGCTATCGATGAAGCATGTCGCATACATGATATAGCTTACCGGAGCGGTGATTTACAACATCGTCATCTCGCAGATGTAAAATTAATTCATGCGTTGAATGCCATTCCCGAAAACACTAGTGTTTCGTTCAAAGAAAAATTGGCTTCATGGTTGATAAAATCCGCCATGAAAGGTAAATTAATATTTGGTGCGGGTAATTAATAACAACATGGAATCTATTTACTATTCTCCGAGAAGATACTGGAGAGGTAAGGCAGCAAACAGTAAACGTGCTAGCGCTGCAAAAGTAAAAAAAACTACAGCGGCGGATTGGTTATCCAAACAGGCGATATGGCAAATTTATCTACCGCGGCCTAAACAAATTAACTACTTGCATTTTGATGTGACAGTTCCTAATGAAGTTCATCAAGCTGATATATTATTTCTGCCGCATGATAGCGGTTACAAATACGCGTTAACCGTAGTTGATATTGCGAGGCGATACAAACAAGCAGAGCCGCTAAAATCAAAATCATCAACTGAAGTGGCTTCTGCATTTGAAAGGATTTATTGAAGGGGTCCTCTGCGTTGGCCAAATCTATTACAAGTTGATCCTGGCAAGGAATTTCAAGGCGCTGTTTTAACAGTGATGAAACATCATAATACCACGTTACGACGAGGACATACTGCACTACATCGCGATCAGGCAATTGTTGAACGATTTAATCGGACACTTGCTGAGCGGTTATTTGGATATCAATACGCGAAAGAATTCATCCAAGGTGAACGATCTCATGAATGGGTTAAGAGATTACCAGGTGTAGTTACCGCAATCAATAATGAGATTACTAGAACAATCAACATGAAACCTAACAACGCTATTAAAAGGAAGTATATACCCGTACAACCACAAAAAGATTTCAAAGAACCAATTCTTGGTAGTAATGACACTGTAAGGTACTTATACGAACCAGGAGAGCTTGAGGGTGGTAAAAAAAGAGCTACCGATCCTATTTGGAGTGTCACCGTACATAAAATATCTAGTATAACACGATGTACGGGTAGACCAGCAATCTATAAATTGGATTCAACTGCTCCTCAGCGAGGATTTACTCGACAACAACTACAGGTAATTCCCGAGGATACTCAATTACCACCGCGTGGTCTTAACTAGCACCCCGGCGTCTGTTGCACTCAAGACAAGTCAGCATAACGTTATCTCTGATATGACCAATGCTGCTATTCGTTCTGTCTACGGTAAATTGGCGAGGATCTTTATCCGACCAACTCCAACGCATTATACAATTGCAACTCGCGCAGTGATTATTCTGTTGTTGCTTCAGCGTAAGTATTAATTCAGCATCAATGTCAAATTCTCTATTATTATTTTTATCCTGTTGTTTATAACCAGAGAGTTTTCTTCTGATTATATCCTCGATGATATCATCGGCGCTGATTGTAGTGTCATTATCGTCACTGGCTTTGTCAACAACAATTCTTCGAAGTTGATTTATTCTCCGTACTCGAGACACTGCAAGATAAATTAAATTTGACCACTCTATGCGATTATCTACTATCCAAACAATTGTGTCTGTGATAGTTAATCCCTGTGAAGAGTGTATTGTCGCTGCGTAACCTAACGTCCATGGGGATTTATCAGCACGCAATGCATCTTCGACGACGCTGATATCAACCAGCACAATATCATTTAACACTAAATTCTGTTTTTCACGTTGTCCAGGAATGTCAACGAAAATATTTTGCTTTCGTGTATCCGAAGGTCTATAACAGAGCGGTACTGGAAGTGTTGCAAATTTACATTTATGCAATTCAAATAATTTCATCTGAAGTTTATCTCTGACTATTTTTCTACTTGCTACTATCAAATCGTTTGGTCTCCACACCTCCCAAAAATCATTCATGGAAGTTTCTGAAATTATTTTACGAGCTATTTCACATTGGATTCTATCCGGTTTTAATCTGATTAGTTGTTTAAACTCACGTAATACTTCATCTAGAGATCTATGGTCGGTATTAATCTCTTCGTAATAGTCTACGTCTGATTTTAACCAATCATGTGGGGATAAACCAACAAATGGCGGTGGTTGACCATGATCGCCGCACATAATAATTTTTGTTGTTTTTGTTGATAACCATTCAAGGAATATTTGTAATATTTTCAACGATACCGTGCATATTTCATCCCAGATAATGACATCAGGGATAAATTTCTCGATCAGGAGTCCATGAGTCACCTTTCCATCGAAAGAAGCTGTGATAAGTACAAGCATTTACCCCACGCTGTATCATCTCTCTTGCAAGTCTATGAGTTGGTGTTAGCACAATCATATTTGATGCGTGAAAATCCGTAGGATTTTTCCTATGAAATAATTCAATCACACGAGTTGTCTTTCCTGACCCACCACAGCCGTTCAAATAAACGGTTTTATATCTGCATACAGGATCAGATATCGGTGGTGCATTAGAAAATTCTGATAATTGGTTGCTTTTCAAGTATTTATCGTCCATCGTAACATCAGCAGATTTACAATATTCATGTAGCGTCTCCTTTTTAAATCTCCAACATCCCCACGCTTCCTCCGGGGATGTGAATTCAGCCACTGCTGATTTGTATTTGTTGTGTATATACATCGAATCAGTGGCTACTCTAACCGCGGTATTAGGAAATCTATTTATCATCGAAAATAGATTAATAGCAGAATAACTAAGCATAGATGATCTTAAATGTGTATACTGGGAACTGTATCCATCACAGTAGGTAACAATTGTACCTAACTTAGTCCCATTGGATAGAAAAGCATCTTTACGAGTTACAAGTTTTCTCTGTTTCGTTAAATCTACTATGATAAAATCGTATTCAGCGCTGTCTATGATCAACCGCGAAGACTATATTGCATTGTCATATCTTCCACCTTGAGTAAATTTACCGATTATTCTTCGTCCAAAATCTTTTGCTTGTCCGTTTCCAGTTTCAAATAACTGCCTAGACCAATCCCTGATTTGTTGTTCATTGAAAATCTCCGATTTTCCATTCGAAAATTGTTTTCGTTGTTCGCTAATTATACTATCTAGATCGGGTTGTGGTAGCCAAACTTCTTTCTGAGCTCGATAGCATATAATTGCTTCGGAAATAATCAGCGATAGATATCAGCATACCACAATCAATCATGTATCTCAATAGCACAATTGGCATCCAGTGTTTTTCAGACATATGTCTACCAATCCAAACATAACTACACGGATGTAATCCTGTAGCTAATTCAAATGATACCACACGAGCGAATCCAGTTAAGTCAAAATCAGGCAATGGACCATTAACCGAAACACGAGTCATTTCATGTGTGGGGTGTCCAGATCGTTTAAAGTATTTAGCACATTCTCCATATCCGAGAAAACTCCCTGGATAACAATTGAAATCATACCCTCGCGGTGGTATTTTGTATTCCACAGTCCTCAATGGCCGAATATAAGACAGGTTGATTTAACATCCAATAAAAAATCACTTCGTGTTGGACGCCATGAGTTCTTTTCTCGTGCAAAATGAGCTACCACTGACGGAATCGTAAAACTATCCGTGAGTAGTTTTTCATGGAAATTATTCGAGTTTTCACATGAGTATTTTACAGCGGTTTTTTTTCATCCTCGAGTGTAACTCTTCAGTGCGATATAATTCTCCATTCGGTCTTACAAACTGATCAAATCTCAATTCTGAATCTTCAGCGCTGCGAAGTAGCCACACTGACACAGGATCATCTTTACACAACGCATGAATAGCATCGAATAACCTCTCTTCGTGGAACACATCCTTACAAAACTCCCCGGAAAACTCCTCGGGGATATATCTTACGATTCGTTCTCGTGGAAATATTGTTACTGCATCCGTCCATGCGTGTTTGTTATGATCAATAATTTCAATTGGAGCTCCTTTTGATTTATATTTCGGTTCGTATAATACTTCTCCGGTTATCGTCGCTACTGATATTGGAAATTTTAATGATGCTTCTAATTTGGTTATATCCTGAATTGTTGCCCCATGCTGTTTCACTGTCAGTCCCCATTCGGTTTTTTTTTTCGTCGTTGTTCAGTTAGTTTATTTCCCCGGGATGCATTCGTGAAGTGTTCCATTACTCGTTCTGCTACACAATTGAGCCCTGACGAAGTCAATGATGACGCCGTTTTCATAGGTGCTAGTTTTGCTATACTTGGCTTATCATTTAGCGGATATATTCCGTAAACAACTGCTGTTACAGGATAGGATTTCTCGTAATATGGTTTGTCAATTCCAGTTAGAATTCCTGGTCTGGAATCTCGACTCACAATGACAATTTTTTTATCTTTGATAATTGGTTCAAATTTATCTCTGATAATCCATTCACCTTCGACTTCGATAATGAATTTTATTCTGAAAAAATACCTCTGTTGGGAATTACTTTGCAATTTACCCTTGGATTTTCCCCTTGGCGAGCCAAGGTGTGAGATTATCTCAGCTGCTCTTTCATCGTTCATAGTAGCATCGATTACGGGTACATTGATATCATCATGTATAATTCGAAATGTCGACCACGTATGACATGCTCCATCGCGCTTAAATTCGTTAAAACAAGCGATTATTTTACTCAACATGGTTCTATCGTCTATTAGACTTTTTAGTATATCAGAGATTCTATCTAGATTTAATCTAGCTTTTTTCCAAGGATTAATTTTCGATAATCTCTCCAACTCCTTCATATCAGAGATTCTATCGAGATCGAATCTAGCATTTTTCTAAGAATTAATTTTCGATAATCTCTTGAAGTCCTTTATGCTACCGTCTATTAGACGTTTTGGTTTAACAGAGACTCTATCCCGATTAAATCCGGGTTTAATTTTTGATAATCTCTTGAACTCCTTCATGCTATCGTCTATTAGACGTGTTGTTTCAGCAGAGACTCTATTCCGATTAAATCGGGGGTTAATTTTTGATAATCTCTTGAACTCCTTCATGCTATCGTCTATTAGACGTTTTGGTTTAACAGAGACTCTATCGAGATTGAATTTAGGTTTAATTTTCGATAATCTCTTGAACTCCTTCATATTATAATTAAAACAAGTATTTAAATAAAAAGTTTTTTTATATAATGAATCATTGCAAATGGCTCATGATTGGATCAATAACCGTGTGTAACAAATCATGCAGAAATGAGTTCTGTGGGAATCATATGCAAAGCGTGAGAAACGGTTCGAAAGGTCCTCTCCCGTGCATCCATTGTGGGGTAGGTGTTAGAGGCAAATCACAGTTATGTATCAGTTGTGGCGGTAAACGTTATAGAGAGTTGAAGCGTTATTATGACAAAAAAAGAATAAAAAATCCTGACTCTGTCAACGACAACGTCAATGACAGGATTATAAAAACTGCTCATGACTACATAGAAAGATTTCTCAGTGTTATAATTCAACCAAATAATGATTTAGACAAATAAAATATTATGTATATAAATGAACCAAGAATTTCAACCGCATCCCGTGATTGTAAACTATGAAGCATCCCGTGACGGTATTGTCAGACATCGCAGACTGAAGAAGTCAATTGGTGCTGTGAATAATCTTGGATATTTGGGTTTTAATGTTGGAGGAAAAAGATATCTCAATCACCGATTCGTCTTCGAGGTGTTTAATGGTTTGATCAAGGATGGTTTTGTTATTGATCATATTGACTCTGATCCTAAGAACAATTCTTTATCGAATCTACAAGCTATCTCTCAGAGTGAAAACACCAAACGAGGTGGGACTGGGAAACACTCGAAAAATGCTAGACCTGTTAAGTCAATTAATACAGCAACTAACGAGGAGACAGTATTTCAGTCAATAGCCGCAGCTGGTAGATATTTCGGTATTTGTAGATCATCAGTACGATTCGTTGCAGAAGGAATTTATCTATCTTCGTTTTCAAAGCGTTTTAAAAGCAGCATTAGGTTTACTTATGTATAAGTATGTAATCTTGCATTGTTCAAGGGGAATAACTCCCTTAGGTATATTTCAGCCTAACACAGTTACGGATCTTAAACACTGTCATTTAATTTTGATTGGTTGGTTTCGCTATTATGAATCTCAACAGGATATAATCAATTTTCTCTTTTTTTAGAAAACTAATACAACTGTTTTATATATATTTCGTATTTGATTCGTTTTTTTATTGTCTTTTTCAAGTATTCTGTCTTACTTCAACGTTGTCAATGATCACTATTAAAATCAACAAAGAATAAAATCACCACACCGCTATGTGCTGTTAGTCGTGTAACAGCGGCTTATATACCATACTATAGTCTTATACTATTTGGGGTTTTCGCGTTCGAAAATCATACATGTGATCATTACAACCTATACACTTCCCCGGTGTATGGGTACCTTTTGGTATTCATGCAACCTAGGATTTTGTCTAGGTTGTAATGATCACGTATGAATGTAGATCCGCCCCCGTCATCCATTGTCATTGTCATTGTATATATACCATAATCACCCTATAATCTATTGTTGTGCCGTCGTCATCCATTGCATTGTATATATACCATAATCGCTCTAAAATCTATTGTTGTGCTGTCGTCATCCAATGCATTTATATATACCATTATCATCCTATAATCTATTGTTGTGCTGTCGTCATTCATTGCATTGTATATATACCATTGTCATTGCATTGTATATATACCATTGTCATTGCATTGTATATATACCATTATCATCCTATAATCTATTGTTGTGCCGTCGTATGTATACAACCGCCATACACACTAGATCTTGGGGTTGATGTGCTGTCGTCATCCATTGCATTGTATATATACCATTATCATCCTATAATCTATTGTTGTGCTGTCCTATATGTATACAACCGCCATACACACTATATCTTGGGGTTGATGTGCTGTCGTCATCCACTGTATATATACCATTATCATCCTATAATCGCATAAAGCTTCTGGACGTGCTAAGATGACCAACACCTTAGCGGGTCCAGAATTCATTTTGTGAAACTCAAAGTTTTGTGAAACTCAAAGTTTTGTGAAACTCAAAGTTTTGTGAAACTCAAAGTTTTGTGAAACTCACTAATTAAACAAACATACTTTTTTATATATATGAATTCTGAAAATATCAGATGTATTATTTCTCAAATTAACAAACTCAAAAATCAAAATATTCAACTATCATTGGTGTTAAATTGTGATCAAATAATGACCGATTTTGAGGATATGGAATTTGCACAAAACAATGGAAAGTATGTACTCTCTAAACAGTATTATCTAATCAAGCGTATTCAAAACTTTATACGTGAGAGTTTAGTTTATCATGAAGACGTTAGTGTGTTTGTACCATTATGTACGGTCGTAGAAGATGTTAGAAAACAATTAGGTGCCGAGTATGAACAAAAGAAACTTATTAATTCCAAGGCGAAACAGATAAAAGCTCTAATCGAGCAAGCTGAGTCCCACACGTAGAGAGCCTCCTTCTTGTATAACATCGTGTACACAGGTAATGAATGTGCGTCTCCGATTACTCAACTAGAACAAGTTTCCAAAGACGGGAAGTAAAATTGTATTGTGTATAATACCTGTTGGTAGATTAACAACACGGAAGTATAATGGGTTGGTGTAATTTTTAGTGATCTCTTTTCTTTCTCGTGAAATTCTTGAATTTCCAATGGAAATGGAAATTGCAAAGCAATTTCAACGAAGATTTTCAACAATGTATTTCCATCGAAAATGGAAAATCTTTGATTTTCAGTAAAGAATTTTCAAGATGTTTTTTAGATCTTCCACGGATAAACATGAATGAGTATACTGCATTATTTGATCACGGATTAATCTCACCGCGATAACATTTTGTTGTTGAAGTTGTAACAGTTGATAATCCGTCAACAAAAACTTTTCATCTCCAAGGTTATCTATGATTATATTTACGTGGTATTCACTTGTTGTTGCTCCGTTAAATTTCTCTGCGATAGCGTATTCAAGAAGGTCTTTGTCATGGATATATACTCTCGTGTGCTGATACATTTATTAAAACCGTTTATGATTTTTCAATTTAAATTCTTCGTTGAAAATCTTCGTTGAAAATCGTTTACGATCTTGAAAGTCCTTTTTGAAATTGCAATGAAAATTCTACGAATTTTCCATTTACGACTTTACATCTAGCGTTATTTGTAGTGTTTCCCCGCGAAGGTCAATTAGGTTAAATTCTTGGTCGGTTATTGAAAAATTCATCTTGGACATGAATGGATTAATGGGCTCCAAGTAAGTCAAATTAGGTGGACTTTTCACTATGAGACTCCAAGGAGAAACGTCTGGAGAGAATATATACATGATATATTCCTGGTTGGCGTTGTTTGATTTTGAAACGTCAACTGAGAAACTTCCCAGGATACCATCACAGGTAACGTGTATTGCAATAACAGATGATATATCAACGTTGCCGGGAGATCTGTGTTTGTTGTTGCGAAACACTGAATTCGTCGATGTTAAAATTTCCGTGGGAGTATTTATCCTAAACCAAAACGCTTGAATCTGAGGAAAGAATTCGTCAATGAGTTTTTTCAATGATGCTTTTAACGCTGGTACATCCCAACCATGAAATTTAACGAAGACTAAATTGACATTGGTGCGTGAAAATACTTTTTTGAACTTTTCTTTCTTTGGCGATTTATCATCGTGTACAAACGAAAGTAATCTGTCATTGAGAAAATTCATATCGGCGATAATTTGATTTAATTGTTGTTGTTGTTGTTTGATTGTATCACGCTTAGTTGTTAAATCTAGCAGTAGAGATCGTTGTAGATAATCTCGAAGTTGATTTAATTTCAACTGGAACATTTGCTTCATCGAGTTGAAAATCCCAAGGAGACTTTTCCCTGTGATCACAAATACACCTTGATCACCAAGAGCAAATCTCCATATTATTTTACCATACTCGTTGTATTCGTATTTGCTAAGTGTATCAGTTTCTGTTCCGTCGTAGACGTTGTATGAATACTTTTGATAAATATCTTGAGGTCGTAGAAAACTAATATCGATGTTGTAGTTGAATTTAGGATCTATCGCTGGCAAATCGTCAGTGAAAAAGTCAGATTTTTTAGGTTCCGGCAATTGATAATGAACCGCGGGAAGACTATCCAGCCATGCTTTGTGAACCCGTGGGAAATTTTCATCGATGGCATCACTGAGCTTTTTATGCATCTCTGGTACGTTATATCCTGGAAATTTAAACGTTGGAATATCTTCGACGCGGATTTTATGATCTGCTGAAAAAATTGTTCTCGTTGCAGGATGATCATTACGGAGAATATATTGAATTATTCTCAAATGATATTTTTCCATGTCGGCGATAATTGCATTACACACATCTATGTATTTGATGACGTCGTGGCGACGTGGTAGAGTTTCACTAATTGCCGTTATCAAATAACCTAAAAATCGACTAAAATCTCTATTTCTCTCTGGTAAATTTTCAACAATAGATTCTTCATCTAATTTATGAAATTTAACACCAGTTTTTGGGTCAATCTCTTCAGTAAATAAAAAAGACCTATCCGATAATATTTGAGGAATACCACCAATATCGACACTTTCATATCCATGGTGATCTTCTTTCGTTCATACAAAGTCAGATTTTAGTGGTTCACGTGGTAGATCTTTTATATCGACGGTGCCTGGAATAAACTCAGGATAACCCAACAGAGTTCTAATTGAGCTGTTGTATATATCCACGGCGTAATCAGGTGAGTTAACTTCGATGATCGTTGACAGCAGCGGCTCATGTCCGTGAATTTCAATTGGGTATTTATCAGGTTCATCTTTGACTTCGATGATATTTGGTCCGGTAATTGCCTGGATTGATTCTATGATTGCGTCATTGATATCTTCGATATCGTATGCGCCCGTTGGTAGATGTATTGTATGTGTGGTTGGTTCGGATTTTGTTCCATCTGGATTAATTTTTCTATACGTGAATGTAAAACTGTTATTGGGAAGTTTACCATTGAACGGTTCTGATCTTACATTTGGTTAACTGTAGTAGCATCTTAATTGCGTTAACGCGATTGCAGATACTGCCAACGAAGGATTAAATTCAACGCTGAATTCTGGTGTTTTCGTTACCAGCGAGATCAACTTTGTTTTTGTGTTGGCGGTATTTGTTGCTATTCGTTGAAGGATTTCTTGCGACGATGTCATTGTTATTGTTATTGTTTTCCAATTTTGAAATCGTTGAATCATACAACCTTACCATCTTCGAGAATTCGGATATTATTTGATCATCAATTGCCGACGATATCAACATTGATAATTCCGAATAAGCGTTTGATACGGTAATAAGTTTAATTGTGTAATCATTTAATTTTTCTTGAGAACACGATGATATTTTTTTTGTTATCGTGGTAAATACTCCGGTAATTGTTGCAACCGCGGATATTACAACAGGAACAACAACGGGAGCTATCATAGTCACCGAAGATAATATTATTCCAGCGCCGGTAATCACGCCTGATACCGAGTAAATAGTTATATCTAACGTGGTAATTCTACGTTGGTATTTTTTCTTTTTATTTTTATACTCGGTAATTAACGCTTCAAGTTTATCTTGAAACTCTTTGACGGTGTTATAACGATATTCAAACACCGTTGGTGATGATAATGACATCATTGACATTTTATCTATTAACGTAGCCAACAATTCTTTGAAATAGTTCTTAAAAATCCTTTCAATTTAACTGTTTACTTAAATCAGCTACAAATTCAACATACCATGTCATTGAAACCCTAGCTAGATTATTATCAGTGGATGTAATCGTGAATTGTTCAATCATATCCTTGTCGATGATTGTTGATATCGTATTATTGACTCCAGATGAACTCGACGAGGATATATTAAACAACGTTAGTGTTACTAACGTTAATCGATAAATTCCCTTTACGGATGCAATGATATTTAATATATTATTTGTAGATGTCCACGTATATGATCCGTATTGAATCGTGTTTACGTTGTTGATCTTTATCATGAGGAATTTTTACTTTTTCAATTATTGCTATCATTCTTGTTGCATCTGATATTATGGGATCTGTTGTAGTTTTAAGATCATCGATGGATTTTTTAATAATCGCGATTGAATCTGAAATTGATCTATCTTCGCGAATAACACCTAACCGGGAATTAATCGCGGTTATTTCATCGAGTTTGGTAATAATATTTCCGAGAATTGTTTTAATATCATCTGGTTTTGAATCCTTTCCGAAGAACGTGTCGATGGCGTCATCAGCTTTTCGAAAATTGATCAACATGAGAATCAAAATCAGATCGTTATTTTGATAAATTATCAACGGTGGTTTTTACGTGTGAGATCTGTAAATCAGCGTGTGTAGGTGGGACACCAAATAAATTATTTATGATTCTAGATGAATCAATGATACCCTGCTGAAGTTGATCAAATTTGGTTATATGAACGTTATAATCGTCACGTAGTTTTTTCATATCATTGACGGAGTCACCAGCAGTGACTTTAACGTCATCGATGGTTTTTTGTAATTGTGTTATATCATTTATTTGATCATATATTTTTTTTAATTCGTCTAAGTTTGCTATCGATGAGATAGCCTTATTGATTATTTTTTTTACTTGTCCAACGGTAACTCCTTCTGCGGAAACACGTAGTACTGATCTTCCAAAAATATCTGCCATGTTATATATACACGTTTCTCTTTGTTAAAATCATTCTTGAATTGCGAGTGATTTATGATTGAAATTCTACGAATTTATGATTGAAATTCTACGAATTTTTCATCATCGTGTATTCATGGATGGCCTTGTGAGGTAATTTAGAACTCGTTGAAATAACCATCAACGCGTTAAGAGTTTCTTGCCCACATATTGGAGGATCTGTTAATGTCTGCGTGGGCAACGTTGAATACCAAACGGGGATTGATTTCGATGAAATCATCGAAGTATATTTGACAAATTCAATCGGAGGTGGTAATCCATACGAGTCAAAATAAATAATACAACGTGGATATATCGCGTAACAAACCCAATGAGTTCCAGGTCCAGTGTTATCATTGAGATCAATTATTCCAGTTTCTGGTATTTGTGGTTTTGCTGGTAATTGATCTTTCATGAATACACCTCTGAAATGCTTTATGGATACTTTTTTTACTGCGTCGAGTAAATCAAAATTTGACATGGGTGAAATTTCGTTGAAATTATTTCGTGGAATTTCCACTAACTGGTTTTGTAATATCTTGTGAATCGACTTCATGGTATTCTGAATCACTTTCCCTTTTTTTTTCTCTTGGATTTTCCGTTTAGACCTTTACCAAGAACTTTATTGACGACATTAGAAGCAAGTGTTCCGGCTGCCCCAGTTCCTAACGCTCCAAGAATTGCCGGAGCCGCTGACGCAATCAATCCTGGAATTGCAGCCAACAACGGGAAAAATCCTCCGATTTTTATCATATTTTTTATAGCAGCTGAGGATAGCGTAATCTGAACTCCTTTTTTTCTTTAAAAGCGCTATTGAAATGATTAACCTGAGTTTTCGTCAACGATAACTTTTTTGATCCACCAGTCATCTGATTATGCTTTAGCGTAATCGTAGTTCCGCATTGTTGGGCTGAACTTGATTGAAGTTTTTTTATCTGACCCGGTGTTAATGTAACATTAATAGTGTTATATGACATTTTATATAACACTAATTGATTCAATTACATGTCTTTGAATGAAAATCTCGAAGAGATTCAATTACATATTTTCCACTGGTGCATCAATAACTCTCATTTTTCCACCACCACCTTCAAGTATCATATTTTTATCACTGAGAATAACAGCAACCGCCCTAAATCCTCCAAGAGCATCACCGATACGGGCTTGAAATTTTACATCAACGGTCGAGTGTTTAGATAGATCAAGATGTTGCAGCGAAAAGTAATAAATCGGATATAATTCTTTAAAATCAAACTGTGATATTTGTAGTCCAGTATCAATGTTTTGATCACGGTCCATAAACGACCACAATCGATGATAAACTCGCCCTATTTGATTGTTTTCGTAATCGATAATAAGATTTTCTGCGGGTTCCTGTTGATTACTTATTCGCAATGATACTTCACTGACATCACAACGATCAAATATCATATGTGACCGCAATTGTAGACTATCATTCGCAGCACCGGCTATTTTTTGAGTTCTTTTCGAATTTTGTAACACAACAAAAACATGTCTTGGTGCGCAAACATTTTTCGTCAGCGCAAGTTGCCAGGTAAAAATTCCAGTACCTGTACCGGATGTTGTAGCTGTTGTAACATCACACCAACTCAACAACGATTTTCCTCCTTGGTCCATAAACGACAGCAATTGAGTCTCAACGGCCAACGATGGAGTCATAATTGGCATCCACAACGTTAACTTTGTTATTGCTACAACACCTTCTCGTACAGGACCAGGGCCGTGCCAAAGAGCAAGATGATCATTATCTCTTCGTGTGAGTACTACAGTATGACTAGCACCAAAAATAACTCTTCGGACGTCTCTGCAGAATCCAAATATATGCGACAATGGAATCGTACACGAAAATCTACCTAGGCTGTCTATGTTCTTTTTTAGTGCTGCAAATCCCGCGTTGTAATTGTGATTACTGCCTACAACAACAGGTTCACTTTTAGAACCGTCAGCGAATGCAGTATTATCTAGTTTATTTGGCGTTCTTATAGTAAATTGACGATGTTCAGCGCGATCGGAAGTATCCTTCGCAAACATCATTGATTGCCCCGCAGATTTAATAAAATCATCAGATTATCTAGCTAAACCTACAACTGTAGTTGCGAGATCAACATCGTTATCGATGGATTCAATTCTAGTAGAATTAATTATATACTGAGCGTTGTTAAATAACGCCATTATACCATTGTTGACAAACCCAATCGGGATATCTTTAAGATTATCACCAGCTGAAAACTCAGTATTATCATGTTTCCGTAGTTGTCCTTCTACTTCGATGTATGCTTCTCACGGCAAGAAGTATTTAGATGTATCATCAAATCTAAGTTCAATTCGTGACCTTACATTTGGATCCTGAGCTCGATATGAAAAATATTGATAATCGCGTATAGAATTATTTCTTCCTACGGGATCATTTACTTTAAAAGCATCATTAATCTCATCCCGGAACATTTTATACTAACATAGTTGATCTAAATGTTTAACCGTTTCAAACCGGAGTCAGCAAATAATCTCAACCTCGCCGCTGCCATTTTATTAATCGCACTGCCTATTTTAGGTGGCATTTGTTCCGTAGACTGTAGTTGTAAATTACTTAGATTTTTCTTTGAAAATCCTTTGGTTTTTGCACCTCTCGCCAACAACATAAGTTTTTCTTTTGCATCACCTAACATATCAAATGATTTATTACCAATAACTGTACTAGCTCTATCACCGAAAACCCCAATAGCTTTTGATGCTATTTCCTTATCAACAGGTAAAATCTTTGGAGCAATTCTAGTAAATAATCCAGTGACAATATCACCGAGTTCATTTCCATACGTGAGTTTATAAACCGGTAATCTTGAGTTTACAACATAAACAGGTCTTGCTCTGTTCATACTACGATGTACTATCATTTTATTTAAATGCTATATATCTAATCGTGAAATCTCTTCGTTGAAATTACAATGAAATTTCCAATTGCAAAGCAATTTCCATTTCAATCGATGTAATAATAATCATCGGTAAGTTCATCGATGAAACTGCGATATAGTCCGATATCCATTACACGTCCTTGAAATAACCGCTGACAGATTTCAGTTGCTTCATTAATTATTTCCGGGGAATTATTTCCAGCTCTTTTTCCTCCAATAAGAACTTCTAACCATGATAAATCATCGAGGACACTTCTTGAACAGGGTATTGAATTTCTCGAAATTTCACCACCGCGATATCCCTCGCCGGATTTTTTTCTTCAGGTTCTTCTCGTTGAAAATCCAAAGGATTTTTCAGAGGATCTCCCATAACAGGTTCTTCTTGTTTTCGTGGTCGTCCTCTTTTTTGTGGAGTTGATTTTATACGTTTTCGTTCTTCTGCTCGTTCTTGTTTTTCTCGTTCTCGTTCCGCTTTCTGTCGTTGTTTTTGTTCGGTTTTTAGTCGTTGTTGTTCAGTTATTAATAAACCTCTTTTTTCCTGATATTCTAAATCTTGTGCATCAACAGCAGTTTTATACGCGTTATATATGGGGTCATTATTATTAATTTTTGGTAGCTGATTTTTAATTTTAAAAACTGCGTCAGAAAAATCTTTTACATTTCTAATAGAACCTACATGCGTAGGGTGTAAATACTTATCTTTTTGATAATATCCTAACGCAGCAAAATCCGTTAAATCACTTATATCAGTTTTATCGATAGTTGATAAAGCCTCATCATTAAATCTATTTCGGAGTTCTTTAACTCTATTACCATCGATTTGTTTAGGTTTAACCGTAGGTGCAACTGGTGGGGCAACCACAGGTGCAACTGGTGGGGCAACCACAGGTTTAGATTCTTTTATCGCGGTTACAACTTCACCAGTTGCCGTAGTTATAGGATTAAATAATTGTTCAGTGTCGGTGGTAAAATCCATCTTTGCTTGTTGACGCGCTTGAAGATTATCTCTGAAAGAATCTCCTACCAGGAGATATTTTTTAATTGCAGCCAACCGTTCTCTAGTTAATCTAGTTATTTGTGCTTCTCCGATGTTTGCTATTTATATAAAAAATATATCGCTAATTCATCATTGTATCTATAGCTAATTCGGTTAGCGTATAGCAGCAGGGAGGATGAACGCCAACTATATGGCGTATTTTTTTTACCGTCCTATTAAGCATTTTCGAGGAAGCCTCGGACCAAATCAGACGCAGTCCACGTTCTCACCTCATCATGTTTAAAACCGATGATTTTCCACTGAAAATTCCAGGCAGCAAAGGGATGGTGACAATAAAATTGGCGTCGTTTTTTTTTACTGAACAATTTAATTAAATATTTTCAAGGAAGCCTCAGTTTGCTAAATTGAGGCCTATTAAGCAATTTCGAGAAAGCCTCAGTTTGTTAAATTGACGCCTGTAAAAGTTGATCTGTTCACCCTCTCTGAATAATTTCGGTTTCCTTAGAAGCCTTATTTTTGCTTGAGAACTTGGTCTGTTCACCCTCTCTGCTCTTCGCAATGACTCTGACATTGTTATTAAAAAGGCGGACAAAGGTTCAGCAACGGTTATCTTAGATAAAAAGGATTATATTTGGGAAATAGATCGACAACTTCCTAATTATAAGCATCACAGGAAATTAGATGAACCTATTTATCATACTACAAGTAAACGAATAACTAACATCATACATCGGCTAGTAAACAACAAAAAAATCAGTAAAAAAACAAATGCAGTACTTAACACCAGAAAAGAACCCGAGACCAAGGCATATTTATACTTTACCAAAAATTCACAAAAGCCTCGAATCCTGGTCTATTCCGTTTCTTATCGCATTTCGGAATATATAGACTCATTCTTAGCACCATTGGCAGCTAAACACTCATCATATATCAGAGATACTACGGACTTTTTAGAAAAAAATAGAGATATCAAATTACCTTCAAACAGCTTTCTTGCCACTTTGGATGTTGAAAGAATGTACACAAATATTGATATTAAGGATGGCTTGAAGGCGGTGTTTAACAGTTTCAAGGCGAATCCAAACCCAAGTAGACCAGATTTAGAAATTTTGGAACTATTGAAACTGTGTTTAGAAAACAATGATTTTGAATTTAATGGCAATTGGTTTCTACAAATTTCAGGAACAGATATGGGAAAGAAATTCGCCCCAAGTTATGCAAATATTTTTATGGCAGATTTGGAAAAAGCCGCATTCAATAGTTGTCAACTTCTTCCCGTAGTATATTTAAGGTTTCTGGATGATATTTTTCTGATTTGGACTTATTCCAAGGACGAGTTTGATCAATTTATCCAAACTTTAAATACTTTCCATCCTTCCGTAAAACTTAAAGCTGTCATCAGCGACACTTCTGTCGATTTTCTGGATACAACCGTTTTTAAAGGACCCATGTTTGGAAATACAGGTATTTTATATACAAAGGTATTCTTTAAGTCCACGGACACACATCAGTTACTTCATAAATCTTCTTTTCACCCTAAGCACACCTTTAAGGGGATCCTAAAATCACAAATTATTAGATTTGACAGAATTTGTTCTAGAAAGGTAGATTTTCAGAGGGCTACAAACACATTGTTTAGAGTTTTAAGAACACGAGGGTATTCCAAGCGGTTCCTCAGACAAATTAAGAACAATGCAATAGAAAATTTTGATAGTAAACTACACGGAGTAGCTAAAGCAAAACCATGTAATAACAGTCGTTGCAGCAATTGCCCATTTTTAAAGGAAACACACATTTTCAAAAGTCAGCAGACTAATCAAACTTTTTATATTAAGCAAAATCTTTCATGCGATTCTAAAAACGTCATATAACTCATCACATGTAAGAAATGTGGCATACAATATGTGGGACAGACCAGTCTTACATTAAAAGATAGATTCACTAGACACAGATTTGATATCAGACACAAGGCAAAAAAAACCGTTCCTAACTATTTTAATACCTCAGACGATTCGATTAACGATTGTTGTATCACGCCAATTGAATATGTAGCGGATAAAGACAAACTAACGAAAAGAGAACAGTATTGGATGCAAAAACTTAAATCTTTAATGCCTGGATGCCTAAATTTACATGAAGAGTTTGATAAAACTAATCCCGTTTGTCATTACATATAACACAAAAGCAACACAAGTTGCCAAATTAATTAAACAAGGGTATATCGAAATTCAGCAGATATTCCCAGCCATATTTTCTCATGAATTCATTACCGCTTATTGCAGAAATAAATGTTTAAGTGACTTCATTGTCAGAAGTAAGTTAAAGAGCGAAAGTAATTCTCCCTAGGCCAGAGCTTATTAGGGTCCCCTAACCCTAATCCTAACTCTAAACCTAACCCTAAAGAGGCGTTAGAAAAGTTAATAAAAATAAGTAGCACACAGCAAACCAAAAACACACTAAACGAAAAGTTACATTTAAAAAATGGGAATAACAAAAAGGGAGGAAAATTAAGGCGGGGAAAGTTACGGGATTATACAAACAGGCAGAAGAGTTATATAGAAGGAAATAATTATGGAAATGGGGGAGAAAACCTTAGAAGCCCTACAAATTGAAGTGTAGGGAATTACAACGGACAAAATTAAAATTCATAAACTATATACAAGATAATTACGCTGGACTCCATAAATCACAGAACATAAAAGACGAAACAAAATCGACGAATATTTACACAAAATGCGAGACGATATCTCCAGAACATAAAGACTTATGTGAGAATTTCGTCTCTCAAAATGAAATTATAGATACTATAAATAATTTAACTAAAGGAAAATCACGAAATGACGATTTCTATATATGAAAAAAAATTAAAAATTAAAATAAAATTTAAAAAAAATAAAATAATATTTTTGCCCCGAAAATGCACATATATATTTTTTTAAAAATGATATTAAATGATATCAGCATGTATATATTCCTACACCATATACAAGCTCCACTGATGGATATGTGTCAAATTTGCTCAGAGAAAATATCCTTGTAAGTCAAAAAGAGGCCTTAATTTAAACTAAACGATGACAAAAATTTATTTTCTATTGGTCATTCAAACTATTTATTAGGGGTCCAAGGAGTTAATTCATTCGTTTATGATGGGGTGACTTCCCGTGTAAAATATATATGCTTGTATAGCCGTCAATAATTGGTTATAGACATAGTTATAGGGTATTTAGTGAGAGGACAGGGATGAAATAGTTATAGTACAACCTACTCAAGTTCTCCACTAAATCCGTTTAAACTGCCTGAGAATGAAATATAGGTCAAAGAGATAAAATATACGTTCTCCACGTATATTTACCCTTGGATGTAAAAAATGCATTCCATTGTATTGCTCAATTTTGGTTAAGATATTGATCGATGTAGTGTGGCAGTATAGCCTATATGATGTCAGGGAATTCTAATGACCCATCCTGGTTTATGCATTATTAATTACTAATAATATTTGCTAGCTGACACTATAAAGATTACATTAGAAATATTTAAACAAATTATATGACTTTAACTTTGCACAACTAATCTTAACATGGTTATATATCCCACATGAACAAATATCCATATAGTTTAGAATGTTCGGGATCAAAATTTCACATCCAGTGCATCATATAGGCTGCCAATGTACCAATAATGACTATGAAAGGCATATTTTGGGCTGCGTGTGTGCACTGAATGTATCTCAAAACTTTATTTTGATCATGAATATACCTATATATGGTAGCATATTTCAATTTAGTTGTTTGACAGTGTACAGTATTGTAGTATCAGCTGATATCCGATTCCATTGAATCATTTAGCTTAATAATTGGTAACTAACACTCTTAACAATACATATTTAGTTATACAACCAACTGCCTAAGTACCAGCCTGACACAAAAAATGTGAAATATAGCACCTGTCATTGTTTCTTTAAGGTGCATCTGGACAGACATATTGCGGTTTTCTGCTAAATCTCTATGAGCTATGCTGGTTCAATACTCATCGGGAAAATGTTGTTTTATATACCCAAACTATCATTTGTTTTAAATACCATTCAACTTTGCTGTCTACAAGTTTTTGAGACTTGTATTAAAATGATATTTTTTAAATAAAAAATTAGTTTTAAAAATTTAAATGTTAATCTAAATTTCCATTAAAATTTAATTGATCAATATTTTAAATTTCAAACGTATTTTCAGACTGGACTTATGGTGTTTTACAATTAAGTTTTCACTGCATTAAAAAATTTCTATAATTAAGAAAGATAGATTTTGTTTTGGTTTCTTAAGAGCGCTTGGGCAAAACCTTGCACCCTGTCGAACGCTACCGTTAAACATTTGCTGACAGGTGTCACATGTCTTGTTTGCAAGGAAGTTCAAAACGACTTCATATATCAAGTTGAAATAGGCGTGGTTTTAAATATGAAAGTTTGACTAAAATTGGCCATACAAATAAGGTCTGTCAAAATCTCAGAAAATCGAGTTCGATGAGCGGTGGTGAAATGTTTGCTAATGTTGTTCATGCATCAGGCACATGTTGATTCTTTAAGCTGCCTTGTCACAGAAAACTATTCAAAACAGTTCTTTGCTGTCAAATATGAAAGTTAAAAAGAGGGGTTGGTGGCAGTGTTGGTTCAGTAGAAAAGACACTATTTGTATAAGGAATTAACCTGATTACTTCAGTCAAAATATCCCATGCATGCTTTCTACAAAAAAATCATGAGTTACTTTCTACTTGTGGTTTCAATGACAAATTATTCTTATTTTCCTGTAATTGGTTATTGTCGGATGTAAATTCACCAGAAAAATTGTCCAATGAGAACTGAGTCCATAATCAAACTTGAATTAAATACAATGCCTTACACGCACTCCGTTTGTGCTGATAAATCAACAGCAAATAAGATATACTTAAGAATTGAAGGCTAAATATCCCCACTATAAATACATTCCCTATTTCACACAATAGCGTGTGATTTTGCCTAGGACATATATCAAATTAAAAATTACTGAATATACCTGAAGCGTCGGCATTTATGATCTTATGCCTTTCTTCATCCTATTTTGTTGCATGCTTAAACACGTCACGTTTATTAAGCTTATATTGGGTCATGTATATTTGTTTCCAGCGTCATGTATTTGTGTAAAATGGAGAAGTAAACAATAAAGAAACAAAACACGTGAAAGACATCAAAGGTAAGATCCGTTTCTATATTCCATATTAATTTTATTTGAAGATAAAGAAAAAGAAAGAAACGGGGGTAGTTGAGTAATCTTAGCGGACAAAAGGGAAGAAAGATGTCGCTGTCATTGTATCATTATAAGAAACATTTTTGTGAGCATTTTCTCTAACAAACATGAACTCTGGATGAGATTCTAAATTACTCGATGAAATTAACGTTCTTAGAATTCTCTTTGAAAAAAAAATGCAAAACATATATATGTCAAAATGTTTTCTTGTTAAGTTTCACGCTGATGATTCTTTTTACATAGTCTTTGTTTTAAAAATATGTTTTCAAATAACGTTTAGAAATTAATTTTTAAAAATCGTAATTCATCTATGTGCTGTCGCAGAATTGTTCTTACACTGTGCGATAATATTCGTTTAAAAATTAGAATTAATCTGTCTGAACAACATTTTTAAATAGCAATTCTAACACAAAGGCACCGCAGTATTATTATGAATTGTTTTATGAGATTTGATTAATAATGTTAATTTTCAGAAACATTCTTAGTAAAAACAGATATATAACCGAGAAGATTGGTCCAGTAAAGCCAAGCGGAGTTTCTTCTTTTGGTCGAGCGGACAATGCACAAGGGTTAGCATTTACGTCACAAACAGATACCCACGCATATATGTTTTGGTTTCTTAGTTTTGTTTTCGCCTGGATTGTCTGAAAGTATATATATATATATATATATATATATATATATATATATATATATATATATATATATATATTTATATATCTATATGTAAAGAGAGAGAGAGAGAGAGAGAGAAGTTCTAGTTATTCAGAGCCGCAATAAGTCTAAAGAGTCTTTGTACATCCGGTCTGTCATAAATTTTACAATTATTTGATTTATTGAAGTTTCGCACTGCATGCTCTCTTTCTCTCTCTCTCTCTCTCTCTCTCTCTCTCTCTCTCTCTCTCTCTCTCTCTCTCTCTCTCTCTCTCCATCCATCCATCCATCCATCCATCCATCTATCTATTTCTCTATCTATCTATCTATCTATCTATCTATCTATCTATCTATCTATCTATCTATCTATCTATCTATCTATCTATCTATCTATCTATCTATCTATCTGTCTATCTATAATAATAATAACAATAATAATAATAATAATAATAATAATGAGGACTTTGAATATCGCCTAATCTTTAGAAGATGTACGCGCTTTAAAGCATCTATAATGATATGAATACAGAAAACAAAAAACAAACACAAATACCATGAAATTAAAAAACATAAAAAATGCTGAAAATATGAAAGGTAAGAATCATTTTTAGGTCTTTAAGTGTGTTCCTGCAGTAGAAAAAGATGAGTTTTAAGAGCACTCTTAAAAGGGATCACTGCGTCTTTGTGTTTAATTTCAATGAGAAATTAGTTCCCCGTTGCATGGCCCTGGTATGCAAAAGAACGTTGCCTATATCACTTCGTTTTCGTAGTGGAAATAATGAGTACACGATTGTCAAGAGAGGAGCGTAATTTACTTGCTGGTGTGTACACATGGGTGAGGCCAGATAGGTATGTTGGATTGGAGTCCGTCAGTGAAACATAGCACAGAAAACACATTTTGTGTTTGATTCTGGATCGGATTGATAGCCAGTGTAGGGTACAGAACAGCGGGTTTGTGTGCTGTGATCGTGGTACTCTTAGGATGATCCGAGCAGCTGTGTTTTTAACTTTTTTTGTAGTTTCTGGAGTTGAAATTGAGAAGCAACAGACATAATTGAGTTTCTATAGTCCAGTCTTGAAGGTACTAATGAACACATACAAGTGGTTTAGTGGCATCAACTGAAAGATATTTGCGAATAGATCTGACGCATCACAGAACAAGATATGCAGCCTTACATATATTCATGATATGTTGGTGCAATGTCAGAGTTCTGTCTAGAGTAACATCTAGGTTTCGTACTGACTATGAATTAAACGTTAGGTAGTGCTGCTATTTATTGTTTGAGGTAAAGGAATGAGAAAGTTTTGTGTTGCGATTCGAATGGCCGTACTTTTATCATTATTCATCTGCGGCTTGTTACATATCATTCATGATTTCACATACGAAATGCACCTCCCTACTGCTTGGATGGTAGCATCAACTTCAGTTGGATTTTTATACCTGTATAATTGGGTGTCATCAGCGTACAGTGATAAGACAATGGATGATGATCTATGAGGCTTGAAAGCGGCTGAGAGTATGGAATGAAGAGGACATGTCCACGAACAGACCCTTGTGGAACACCACAACATAGATTAACTGGGCTGGAGTGTATTCTATTTGCAGATACAATTCTTTTTCCTGTTGACTGTATGGCTGTATCGTGAATGCCAAATACAAAGACGGTGAAGTAATATAACATGATCTATTGTGTAAAATGCAGCAGACAAATCAATTAGTGCGAGGACTGTAATCTTTACACTATCCAAAGCAGAGAGAATGTCATTAACTACTTTCAGAAGAGTAGTTTCATTACTGCGGCAAGGGCGATATGCAGACTTTACATTGCTAAAAGCATGTTTGAATTCAGATGAGATACAAGTTGGTTTAGAACAACGTCTTCTAAGATGTTTTGTATGAACCGAGATTAGAAAATGGGCTGTAGTTCTTTAATTTGTTATGGTCGAGTGTTAATTTCTTCAGCAAAGGCTTTACAATAGAAGTTTTCAAAAATGATGGGAATTCCCTGGATGAGAGAGATATATTAATAATATCAGTTAGTGAAGGCAATATTGGAACTAAGCACTAAATCAACAGTGATGTTGGAATTTTATCAAGTTCACATGACTGTATTGCACTCTTCATCACTATTGTCCGTATTAAATTGACAGAGTCAGGTTCAAATGCTGCTAATCGTTCTCGCTGTAATTCAGTATCGTAACTGCATGGTGACGACGTGTAAACTGCAAATGTGTTGACAAGCTTATCTCAAAGGATTGTACCTTGTCAAGGAAGCAATTTGCGAACAGGTCCGGAAAGATCGACTGGAGAAAAGGTAGTTGGAAGTGGTGTACATTTGTTCTTGACATAAGTTTATTAGTTATTTCGAAGTGCTTTTTGCAACTGAAACTCATCGTGATCTTTGTACTGTAGTGGGTTTAATTTGGCTAAATAGACAATGTTTTCATATCTATCAATCTATCTATCTATCTATCTATCTATCTATCTATCTATCTATCTATCTATCTATCTATCTATCTATCTATCTATCTATCTATCTATCTATCTATCTATCTATCTATCCATCCATCCATCCATCCATCCATCCATCCATCCATCCATCCATCCATCCATCCATCCATCCATCCATCCATCCATCTATCTATCTATCTATCTATCTATCTATCTATCTATCTATCTATCTATCTATCTATCTATCTATCTATCTATCTATGTTTCTCAGTCTGTCTGTCTGTCTGTCAGTCTGTCTGTCTGTCTGTCTCTATATATATAAAAATACACACAAATACACCCACCCAGCCACCCACCCACACGTATATATATATATATATATATATATATATATATATATATATATATATATATATATATATATATATATACATATATATATATATATATATATATATATATATATATATATATATATATATATATATATATATATATGTATATATATATATATAAATACCCCACCCCCACCCCCATATATATATATATATATATATATATATATATATACACCCACACCCACATATACATATATATATATATATATATATATATATATATATATATATATATATATATATATATATTCAGGATATTCCAACTTCGAAGAAGTAAACATTTAAAGATAATATCAGTTTTTACAAAGGTTTTTTTCTTTTTAAACACATCTGGAGGTAAAAGACAAATTGGCATGACCCGTGACCTCTGTTTAAACGTACCATTTTCATCCAGGCCGTTCGCAGGTGTCATATCATTGTAGAGGGATTCCTTTTCAACCATCTTATTCTGTGCATCGTAAGATTGTTGGACCTAAAACATATATCACACTCAAGCACACTAGCAAATACCTATTCTACGTATTCGAAGGTTAAATGAATTGTCTTGTAATAATATAACGTTTATGTTGTGCAGTGCAAATTGCATTTTACCTTCTTACCAGTTACTTCGAAATGTATGCATGTTAAACACTAATAATAATTTTCATGACTTTCAGCGTTGGTTGTTATACCACCCTTTTTATTATAGTTTCCCGGTGATATTAAATGCAATTTCGGTTCGTCATATTTTATATTAGCATTATAGAAGATGTAATGTAAAACATCATTTATTTTATTATTCATTTAGGTTGTCGTGTAAAGTAGACACGGCAGCAGTAGTGGTAGTAGTAGTTATTGTTGTTATTTTTGAAGAACTACTATTACCACTACTACAAATACTACTAATGCTATTATACTTTTTAAAACGACTCTATGTTCTTCTTAAAGACTCAGAAGCAATAAACCTTGAAAGGATAACGAAAATTATAAATGTTAAGTACTTGGTTTAAATAAGACACCATTTAAATGAAAGAGCAAATATTAACACTTTGAGTATCGACAATGTTTTGAAGTTTAATACCTCCTCTGGTGGTGAGAATGCTCTTCTAATTTCGTCAAGAAATCGGGCCAGATTCTGTTTTGCTTCTTGGTCATTCAGATTAAAATCGCTTTCATCATGGATAGGACTGCCGAAGGTCCGGTGCAGATATAGAGCGCAGAAGATCACAGAAAACGAAACCACGATCTTGATCATCTGCAGGATAAATGAAGATGAAGTTTTTAGTGGCAACATGCGTAACTAAACACTAAATTATATCAAGAATACGTAATCATAAACAGCATCTGGCATTCCCTTCTATTCATTGTCCTTTACATATGTGTCAGGTGGTGGTGGAGATGTTTGATCTCCATACTCCTTAAGGTTTTCCGTTATCGTTATCTCGGAGATGACCGACCACGGTGTTATTTCCCGGAACGAGTAAACATTAAAATAAAATAATAAATAAATGGTTAGAATATGAAAGATCTGTGCAGCGATATAGAATAGAATAACACAAAACCCCGTATAAAACTATAACAATTTGATCAATTACATTAACAAAAGTGTTCGAACACGACATTTGAATGATCCGCTATCTCTTATAAATAGAGTTAAATAATATATACGAATTCAATTAAAGCAAATTTCATATACTCGAGCGACTGATCGAACTACAATTTCCGGCATTTCAAAATAACCTCGTGCTTCCGGTCTCTCTCTCCCTTTGTCTCTCTGTCTATCTGTCTGTCTGTCTGTCTGTCTCTCTCTCTCTCTCTCTCTCTCTCTCTCTCTCTCTCTCTCTCTCCCCGGGTCATGAACATTTTGATTGCAGTCTGCGCTCTTCCCACTGTGCAGTGTAGTATATAACTTCTTTTCTTTTGCTTTATTCGAGATCCCGATGAAGACGAATCTCTCTCCTTTCTTGTGAAATCTTTCCGACACGACACGCGTTCCTTTGAAAATTTAACGAGAAAATTACTTCTTTTCTAATTCTTGCAGCTAACTTCTGAATGGCTTTAGAAACCCATCCTGATTAATTTATGAGAAGAGTTTCTTAAAAGCCTGAATTTCATATGGAAACACCCTCTAGTATCGATTGGCCAATCAGGAATACTTCTTTCAGCTCCTTCGAAATCAAAATAATCCTCTCTAGTCCGCCTTTAATAGTAACTATTCTGTATAATATAATTTATGACACCTGTTTCAAGTGGCGAAAGGATTTTTAAATTGTCCCCTGTATCGTCCCAACTCATGACTGTTACGCTAATGACCTGCCATTACAATTGCACTATTATCTGGCTCTAACCGTTCACCCAGCGAGTCCTAATTAAATCCAGTCATGCTTCTAAACATTAGAGATTAATTATTACAAGTTGCAAGCGAGCCTAAGCAATACATCAAATGCTTCTCACTCAATTAAATCAAAGAACGACTGACAAAAAGGCAAATATTAGATACTCCACATGCAAGCACATAGCGATTTTGGCAGAAATAAAACTATCCAATCCAAACGGAATGTTTATGCCAGGGCCGAATTTGTGAGGTGGGGTTTTTCGAAATCCCGCCGCTAAAATGCCGTACACAAAAAAGCAAGGTCACTTGTGACTTCAAATTTGACCAAATTTTTATCATGTGCACGTTTATTGGGTATTATGCACAATTTGAGTAAATAGACACATCGACGTTTCCTCAGTATCAAACTCCTTTAATGATATGCAGTTTATAGTGATGTCTAGTACTTAGGCATCTTGCTGCATACATTTAGCATCCATCAATGCATCAATAATAATGTTCACGTGACACGCCGACCATGTCAGAATGCACTATGATAATATTCTACAGAAATTATTCTACAACATTTTTTACCATTACAACTTATAGCCTCTGTATTGAGATCAACTATAAATAAATGACACAAATGTATTGTCCAATGACCGTTATAGGCAAATTGTACAGATTTTACTAAAGATCTATTTCATAGAATGCTTTTATTACAAACTATATTATATTTTTCAAAAGAAACAGCTTTTCATTTACCTTTTCAGCATAGGCTGCATAATTTACTCAAGATACTCGCAGCAAACACAATCCGAGATTCTACAAAAAGGCACCGTTATTTGGGAATAGCATTTGATGTATAGGAAAGCTGCTAATTTACTTTCTTTCATCAACCCTTAAATCGTGGTGCCAACGAGGTAGATAATAAAACAAAATTTTGTATTTCAAGAATATAAATCTTTGCTATAGATAACGTTATGGCCATTGACTAAAGCAGTCTCCTCGGAAAAGCACACGTATCCATTTAGTAACACAACACCGCGCATATGCCTTAAACATATGCACATTCTCCAAAAGCACTGACACGTTGACTCTTATACATGCACTAAGGTTGTATTTAATGAACCATCTATTGTCGCTTAACGACAACCCGAACAATTTCAAAGACCACCTTGTGCGCACATAGGTGAACTTAAATGATAGTATAAGTCAGAGACTTGTAGATGTAAAGACACGCATTGCTTAATCTGTAAGTACATGGCAGGGAATACTACTTCCAAGAGTCCATTAACAGGATTCCCTTGATATTTAAATCGAATGTTAAGATTTTCCAATGACGGAGTTATTTGCGTCATAAATTAAAAGGAATGTTTATTCCAGGGACGAATTTGTGGGGTGAGGAGTGGGTCTGGGGTTTCTGAAAACCCGTACACACACAAACGTAAGGTCACTTGTCACTTGAAATTTCACCACCGTTGGATCGTGTGCACGTTTATTGGGTATTATGCTCGATTTGAGTATATAGACGTATTGACTTTTGCTTTGGTACCCTTTCGAGGAAAGTAACGTAACAATACCGCACCTAATTTGGCACTGTATCGTCTGTGATTCGCTTTTGTTCATATCCATTTGCTTAGTATCAAACTCCTTCAATGGTATGCAGATTATAGTGATGTCTAGCACGGGCATCATGCTGCATACATTTAGCATCATGTCCCACCCAGTCACATTACCCTAACACCAAGCCGACCACGCGATGTAGTTGCTAATACCAATTATCTTAGGTCTTTGGTAACACTTGGCCTGAGATCGTTCCAGAAAGCTCGGACATTCGAGGCGAAACTCTAACCACTAAGACCACAGGAGCTGCTACTAGTTAGTAACGTAGCCACTATGAACATAAAACTTTACAAATGTCTCATTTGAGAAACAGTCCTTAATACAGATTAACCATCAACTCCATTAGAACAGACTAAGCTAATATAAAAACTTGTTCATTTGAATGAAAGTTCATTAAAACTTTCTCCAAAACAGCAACTATGCCTTTACCAATATATTTCAGTCATAGTCAAACCCGTTTAATATCTATATGCTGTTCTATTCTTATCATTTTCTGATTTTACCAAGTATAAAAAATCACTTGTTTTAGCAAAGTTTCACAATTTTATTTTAACGTATTTGCTACTGGCACACGAAACTATTCAAGTAACTCTTGGCTATTTTTATCACTTGTTACAAATTTTTCTTGTTCACATATTTCGCGTAGTGTTTTGTACCCTCCCTCTGTACGTAATGCTCACCTATTTTGCGTAGTACTTTATACCACCCACCCCTCTCTCTCTCTCTCTCTCTCTCTCTCTCTCTCTCTCCCTCTCTCTCTCTCTCTCATGCTCACATCTTTTGCGTAGCACTTTCTACCCTCTCTCTGTATGTAATGTTGACATATCTTGCGTAGTACTTTATATCCCCTCTTTCTATGCCATGTTCGCTTATTTAAAACACATAGCTCTAAGTCATTATTAGTAGTAAAGGTGCGCACAAGTTGCATTGTAATTCATATATATTTGAGAGGTTATTACAAATAGAAATTGACATATAAAACATGCGGTAATGAAAACGGGTATGTTGAATAGATTCATAGTGTCAGATTTATATCTTGTGATGTGCATGATGAAATCAATGCAAGAGACACAATGCAAAATTTAAATTAAAAACAAGAAAAAGTTATGTCTAGACTCATTTTGCATGATACGCCTGTAAGAACTGTTACATAAGAAAAACTACTAAATATATAGCAATAATTATTAAAGACGACAGAAGTATGTCTAGACTGTGACTGGTTTACTTGCTTAACGCGAGGGAAAATACAATAAAATGTTACGGATCAATAAGTGACGTGCGATTTTATCCAAATATGCAAATTGTAGAAGATTGGAGTAAAATGTTCCAACAAAAGTCTGGATAGAAAATTATCACGTAGAAATGAACTATGCGTTCACAATAAAACCCTTCCGCACAGCTAGAATCAGTTCACAAAAGTAGCACAATGCATACAAAATTACTATAATTCAGATGTTAGATTAATTGATACGCTACATGTCATAGACCCTATGCTACATGTCATAGACACTTTGCTACATGTCATAGACCCTATGCAGACATGGCTTTATTAACAATCCACCGTGAAAAGGAGCCCACAAGTTTTTATTACTGAAAAATTGTAACAAATGAAGACGATGCAGTTACATATGTTAAAAACGCATTTCTTTATCTTGATTGCATAGCAGCTCACTTACCTTAAAACGTTCGCCTTGTATAGAGTAGAAACTAACTCAATAAATTCCAACTCTTCTCTACCTATTAGGTACAGACAATGTTGACGGTAATTTACAAAGAGATTCGAAATTTTAATTTCTTTCCTTGTTCTGCTTTATTCCTGTAAAATATTTTGTATTAGTCCATGCAATATGACTTGATTTATTCAAAGCATTTTTATATCTGACCTATCCATTTTATGGCGGTTTTGTTACACTCTTTTGTACTAACATAAAACATAGCATGTAAAAATGTGTGGCTTAACTTCAGAGCTCTTCAGGAGGAAATATAACTGCAACAAGAATCCATAGTGGCAGACAAACATGGTTTTCAGGTCTGGTTGGCAGATAGGTACAGCCTTACTATATTTTAGATGACTAATTGTGATGTTGTCGATGGATTATAGGTTTTCTTTTGTAACTATCATTCAGTTTGATTCAGATTATATACGTTGACATGATGTCCAAACAATAATTGCTGATAACGTTTACTGTACGGTCATATTCAGATTCAAGGTTCTCTACAAAAAATAACATTGATATGTTTGCATCGTTAACTACTACCATATGCTGTTCGAATAAATGTGCGTCAAAACTGGGAATCGTTAATTCCAGAAATTATTTAATGAACTATTAATTGGAAGTTTCTCTCAAGTAGTTCTATTTTGATGCCGATGACATAA
The DNA here is from genome assembly GCA_030141615.1 of Unio pictorum. Taxonomy (NCBI): domain Eukaryota; kingdom Metazoa; phylum Mollusca; class Bivalvia; order Unionida; family Unionidae; genus Unio; species Unio pictorum. The sequence goes on from JARLTB010000217.1 coordinate 606,009, forward strand.
AGTGTTTCAGTGATATTGTGAAAAGCCTCCATTCAAGCTAGCATGGCTTTTAATGTGTTGGTATAAAGCAATTATGATCTGTCAGTATGTTGGGATATCAAATTGTCATCCACATATAGCGCATTAATACACAAGATTGTTTCAACGGTAGGCAATGGCTCCTATACTCTAGGTGAGTGATGAATTTCCAATTTTTAATCAGTAACGATAAAAGAAAACGAGAAAATTTTTTAAAAATTCCCCTTTTCTAAATGAATGTACATTTGTGAAGTGAGAGAGAAACAGAAGATGGAAACTGAACTTTACACCAATTAATCTTGGTCATCGTACGGTATGTGCACACCTTCCTTTGGATTTATCTACAGTGTTTACAATACCAATGATACAAAGTTGAAATAGCCTGTCGAGACTATAAGTTACATTTCTTGGTCAGGAGGCACACACCTGCTGTAAACTATTTAATGCTTTTTTGTTGTTTTTTATCACTTTAGAAAGAAACGTTAGCAAAATTCAGAAAACAGGTTTTAAATATTGATGTAATAAAAGGTTGTGCCTTCTTTCTTTTTCTCTGACGTGTTAGTTGGTCAAGCAGCAGACTAATCGATCAAGCGAAAACAACACGGATGGGTAATAAATACCATATGTTTAAGTCTTCCGATCCCTACCCACGAGGGGGCCCCGAGTGGCCGAGTGGTCTAAGGCGCTCTCCGTTACGGATCACTGCCATCTCACCTCTGCATGGGTTCAAGTCTAAGATTCGGCCAATGTGGGTATGTGAGAAAGCTTGCCAGTAGGTTAAAAAAAGGTTCAGTTTATCAATTTGCATAGAGGATTGTGAATAGCGACAAAAAGTACAGAACTATTTCGTGGCGGAAACACACGACAGGGATGTGAACAGTTCACTAACGTTGTCAATAAATAGTTGCATCTATTTAAATAAACTCTGAAGGAAATACTACTATGTGTGTTTGTATTTGATATTGTAATAAGCCAATGGGGCCATTTTACCTTGCCAACTCAAACCTGTCGTGAATCCTGTCAGATGTCACTTATTTCGCCTCATGTACAAGGACTTCTACACAACGGTCTTCGTCAAGAAGTCCTTGGGAATCAGCTTCAAACAACTTACTTCTGGCTTATTTCATGTCAGGGTCAAATTAGTTTGCTAGAGAGACCCCTTATGCTTATTAGAGGAAACAATTGCTGGTGGCAACGGTGCGATTTTAGAGAGAGAGAGAGAGAGAGAGAGAGAGAGAGAGAGAGAGAGAGAGAGAGAGAGAGAGAGAGAGAGAGAGAGAGAGAACGTGTAATTTGTCCAAAATGGTTTAATCGCTATAAAGGAATATACAGACCAATGTATGAAGTTTTCAGATTGCTGACAACGAATTATTTCTGTAAAAACCGTAATTATGGGATTTTAATAAAAATAGAGCGGAATGGTGAACATTATCAAATCTATATTTATCGAATTTTAATGGAAATATAGCCAGAGGAGGGGGGATCGCTAATTAACTTTGCATAAAGAGGATTCCATAGTCAAATTATTCCGATCAATTTAGTTTAAATAATGTTAGTTTTCATGGGAAAATCGGTCTTTTTCCTATGCTGAGAACTACCACATACAGAAGACGAACACACTATTTCACTGACACACTTAATTGCGAATTCAAGCGCCCAATAATCCTTTTTTACCAGCTGACAATACCTAGAAATAATGTTCCAGTCGTAACCGGACATGTCCATCAAATATACAAATCGCAACCAAATGAAACGCCTGTAAGAACTGTTACATAAGAAACGTAGTTTTCTTAAAGAAAGAAATAAGTCAGCCGTCTCACAATTAGCCTTGAGAGACCGAATTGAAACCTTGAAAGGTGTTCCATCGTTGTTTTATCTTTAAAATTTTTAAAAACTTTAATCTGATACATTTTTCTTCCAGTTGCAAAATAATAGTCCGTATTAAATGTAATCAAACCAAATTAAACATAGCTATCATAGAACTATTTAAACAGATCCCAAATGTAGCCACCATCAATATTTCTTGTATTACTCCAAATATTTACCGAGAGAATTTAACGAAAGCCCTGCATTCTGCTTAAACTCCCCTATTTTCCCATGATTTCCAAGGATTACTCGACAACAATCGTTGTCTACTAAAACTTTCATCATGTCCCGACCTTAAATAACTTTTCTCCAATCAATGCATGACCACAAATATCACAACTACATATTTGCACCATAACTTTACCATTACATGCGAACCTCACAACTGCACGGTCTCCCAATCACATTAACATAACGTATATCTCGCTGTGAAAATATGCAACTCAAACATAAAATACAGGGAATTATGTTTCCTAGTCTACACCAGGTCAGTCATATAATGATTTTAAGACACATTTCGACTGTAACTCTACATCATATTTACAATCATAACAATAATTAAAGCGATCTCCAAATAATGAACAGTCCCATCTAAATCATTCCATTGTACAATTTACCAGTCCCTATGCCTAAATACTGCACATGAAGTCACACAACCAATCAACATAACAAGATTTTAAAACGCACTACTTGGCTACATGCATCAACACTACACTATGTGACTACCCCTATCAACTGTCTAATTATTCAGGCTAAGGACTATTTCACAACACCGACTTCCTATAATCAATCAAGTAATTAAAAAAATGCTTAAAATATAGAGTTATATACAAATGGCATTTACTCCAAATTTTGTAATCATTTTATTACAAAGATACAGCGTATTTTCTCTTCCAGTCAGTCTTACATCCGTTCGAAAGGTAAACATGTGTATTTGTATATACGCGATCTCTCTCTCAAAGTCTCTTAAAAACTAAGCAAAATAGGCAGGTCTTTATGTTGTCCGTTTCGACAAAAATGAGCAACACATTGTACCTTAGATGGTGTATCAGGTGATAAGGGAAGTGCAAAGTTCTGACTTATTGACCAGTGTAACAAATGAATCGCGTAGTTATTGCTCTTGCATTCGTCATTCATTGATCCCTGCTAGTCTATGTAATAGATGAATTCAATGTTTTGTAATCTTTTCATCAGCCAAAAGAAAATGTATCAACGTTATAGAGAAGTACAGATATTTAAAATGATCTAGTCGGTTCGTCGTTAACAACAGTCAAACCTTCCAAATATTTCTTTGGAATTTCTATTTGGGGTAGGTAGACTATTGTGTTGAAAAATTTGGATATTTGATATTTTAACCTTGTATTACTCCTTGTGTCAGCTATTTCTATTTAAACTTTAGTGTTTAATCATCGTGGACCTACCATAAGGATTTGTCTACTTTAGACATTTAAACTTTATGTAGCAGTTGTCGATATTTGATTGACTATTTGTGCCAGCTTTTGGCATTCAAACTTTATGTTAACTATTTTTATTTTCCATGGTTCTTATTGTCAGCTTTAGCCATGTAAAATGTAGATCTCCATTGAAGGTTTTCAATGACTCTTTGCGTTAGTTTATAACATTTAAATGAATTGCAAACATTGTTGAATGTTTACGACTATTTGTGTCCACTTTTGTCATTTGATCTATGTGTAGCATTTGTCGGTTTTGCATAACATTTTGTGTCAATTTAGGTTATTTAAACTGTATGTAAAGATTGTCGATTTTACGTGACTCTTTGTATAAACTTGAGACATTATTACAATGTTTAACCTTGGTAATTTTCCATGACTCTGTGTCAACTTTATCCGTTTCATCTGAAAAAAAACCCATCATCGATTTTCCATGACTCTTTCTGTCAACTTTACCCACTTAAGTGTATGTAACCATTGCCAATTTTCCATGACTCTGTGTCAACGTTATCCTGTTACAAGTCTATGATCTTAAAATAAGTAGCAGAAACGAGTGAAGACAAGTTTTATAAAATTAACAAATAATTTATTACCGTAGAATGCAATGTGAAAAATGAGAAAATGAGCTTATGATATTGCGAATTAAATTCAAAATTAGTCCAAGAATTAAAGACGCACCTAGTAATCAAACGTTCTCAATAAAACTCGATTCAAGTTCCGATGAGTTCCAGAGTTGAAGACGAGTGGAAGATTTACTTACAAAGGACACTTTAGGATCATAGAAATATTCGTCAGCAGTACGAGCAGCATTTTCCAAGATTTAGAGCTTATGCTCATTAATATGTCTTATTGTAACAATTAGTAATGCGAGTTATCGTAGACTTTCTTCATCTTGATCAACTTTCTTGGCTAACGCCACCTATCAAATAACTACTCTTTATCTCTTGTAAATGCCAGATGAATTTGTCCAGCTTCTTTTTCATAGTTCGTGACTTGTTGCATCAGGTAGTAACACATAACCCTTTAAGATGCATTCATTAACCAAATCATAGTCATCGTGTTGCTGTACCGATATGGAAGCACAGATGTCTGCGGCTTTGCCAACAAGTGCAGTCTGTAAAAATAAGTTAATGCTCCTTTGGCCGTTTAGAATTTTCAGCAATTATTTCAAAATGAGGAAAATATGTATGTACTACTTTTCTTTACAATAAAATGTAATGAAATTTAAAAAAACTAAAAATTAAACGAGTAACAATTAATCTGAATTAAACCTTTTTTTGTCCATGACGTAATGTCAGCATAAGCCATTTAAATCAAATGCAACCGTCGCCGACTTACCAAGACAATCTGTGACAGCTTTCAGCTTTGAACCCGTATATCGAATATCCATTACTATTTGCATCAATTGACAACATTTGACCTAAATGTAGCCATTGTGGGTTTACCGTAGGTGTATACGTCAGCTTAAACTATTATATTTTACTTAACCACCGTACTCTTTGGGTAAACAATGCTAAAAATTGTAAATACCGAAAAGAGCATTAGATGTTATTATTAGAAATAGTACTTATTGGCAAGTGAAGTCTACAGTCACTGTCAGTACAGCAAGGTTCTAATTATGTTGTGATTTACGAACGTATCTTGAAGGACACTAAGTTGGCATATAATTAATAATGACAAAGGTTTAGATATTGTACAAAAGAAACAGGACAGATACATTTAGAACTTGTAAGAAATAAGATCATAGTTACGTTAATAAATGCTTTTCGATGAGATTTTTGATGAGCAAAGAATGCAACGGTAGAAAATGATGCTCGTAGAGCTAACGATTATTTCTTGATGTATATAGTTTCATTTTTCAATACTTTTGTATTATCGGCAATTGTTTTGACAAACAAAATCTTGCATAACATGTATGTATCGAGTTTTTCATAAGACTGATGATAAATCCATATATGTGAATCTATTGCACAAACAATGCGCTTTATTTATGATTGCTACATATTGATATATGAGAATCAGAATCAAGACAGAGCTATTATAAATGCTCTCATTTCTAAGAGATTGTGGTGACTATAGCATATTGAAAGCAGTACATTTGTTGGGACAAATAATCGATGTCTGATTTGATTTCGGAGAATTATAAACCGTTAAAATCGAAAGGTTCTATATCAATTTTTGGTGACTATTCTAAGCCTATCCTTATTATATATTTAAGAACACATAATATAATCGGAGTGTTTTATTATCAGGTATATTGTCTTTAATCTTTTAATGAAAGTGTTCTTATTCAAGGAGTAGAGTCAGGCTTTGTCAATGTTCATCTTCATTGTGTAGATATGTCATCAAACTTACTTCATTACTTGTGACATTCACAACAGTGATGTCTTAACATCGAGAGTATTTATTTATTATTAGACAATGCCATTGATGATGATAAGGTTGCGCTTATTCATTTATCAGTGACAAACCTTTTTTGGATCAGAAAGTTGATCCTATTGAAAATGGAATCCTTGTCTTTCACCAAACATGTGCAGTTCTTAGATCTGTCGTGAAAAGAGTAAATGAGAATGATGCTTATCAGGAAATTATTCATATAGCTGACACATTGGTTAGTCAGTCTTTTCATGAGATCACATATTACATCTATGGTTTTAAACTTAAGTAAAAAGAAAAGATAAACTTAACAAGCATTCAAGTTTTCCAAACTATCATTTTATTTCTCTAAACAAAGTTAAACCAAGGGAAATAATTGAAAATACCTTACTGTGTACGAATTCCTTGAATGTAGTCATAATATAATGTACTATTCGCTAATCTGGAAAGTGTTATAACGTATTGCCAACAAATCTTGTATAGAGGTTACGTTACCGTAATAACACTGTATTGAACCAAAATCATTAATCCAAATTTTTACACTTTAATGTAGTCTCGTGATATTGCTAAATCCGAGAACGTTTCTCCGTTCTGACCTTCAAATCAAAATGAGCCATTCAAATGCTATGACAGCTGTGATAAGTCCATTGCACTTTGAATTCAAACGATTGTTTACGCGACACACATTTATACCTCCGTGTCATACTTGACCTCATTACTTGCTGATTTCACTTTAGATTTACCTTGTATTATGTATATTTAATTGTTTCTCTATTAGCTTTAAATTTTGTAATGTATGCTTGATTTAAGCTTGTACAAAACTGAGTTAATTTCTGCTTGACCTGATGGACATTTTTAGTTTTAAATACTAATACATAGCTAAGATGTGCTCTATATTTATGAGCTTAATATCATAATATTATTAACATAAGAAGTAAATATATTTATTTGCGTCAGGGTTTTGGACTTTCATAAGTGAATTTTACATGGTGATGGTTTTGAATTGAATACATCAGGATCATTCTAAACGTTTATTCCAATAGGTTATGGTTTGTTTTAGAAAATACCCAATGTGACCGGAGATCAAGTAGAGAACTATTTAATCTTGTAATTGGTTATTCGTTCTTTAACATCTAGCACTTGAAGTTGTATTATATAATGTAGCTGTGAGGCTTGTTTGGGATGGAATATGATTGTTCAAATTGTTGGCCCTTGATGTGCATAATATGGTGTTATATGATTGTCATATCAGACCCCATCGTAGCAATCTTTGAGTTTAATTCTTCATTTGATTAAGGAAAGTGATTGGGTTGTATTGCTTAAGACAGCGATTGCACAAGAAGCTGCACTGTTATATACCTCAAAGTGTTGCAAGGCAATCATCAAAGTCAAACAATCCTGAGTCTCCTCTATGGAGTGGAATAAATTTCTATGTAATTTTCTCGAAACACAGCATGCTGGATAATTCACACCAATGCTGTCATCCTGTAATCGTACTCCATATCACTCGCATCTACTAACATTTGGAACGATTTAATGACATGTGGAGACAACATAACTGGTGGACCTTTGTGCATGACCTTCAATTTATCAAACTCCTGGTGACATGGTCTGACCAGTTGAAACCCAGTCTTCGTATGTAGCAAACTCATTGAAAATGTAGAACAAAATGTCCGATAAATACCAATCATACCCAAAAATCCCATACGTTGCTTCTTCTTACTGATAGGCACAGGAGCAGTAGAGGGGGTGAATCAGACAACATTTTTAAACAAGTTTTCAATGAAATCAGGCTTCTACGGCCAAGGTGTGGTGAATCGGATAGCGTTTTTAAACAAGTTTTCATGGATTAGGATCAAATAAAAAATTCAATGAAATCAATGAAATCAGTCCAAAAAAAAAATCAATGAAATCAGGCAAAAAATTATGAAATCCTGAATGAGTAAAAACTTTTCAACCGAATATTTGATCCAATCCGGTCTTAGGGTCATAGGACGAAAATCACTACGACTTTACAAACAGACTAATTTGTAAAACTTCACCTTGTAAATCAATTAGATTATTGGACTGATCTGTGAGTTTGAAATTAATTCTGGTTAATGAATTATTATGACACCGCATATAGACTGGATTAGTTGGATCTTCAATAATTAGAAACCCTGGAGGAGCTGTTGGTGCAAATGAATACAAAATATATCCCTGCTGAGCTTGATTTGATCGTTCGAGATTAATTTGATAGCTTCCTTCGATAACGTCACATACTAAATTGATTGCTATCACCGATGAAATATTCACATTGAACGGAGCAATATGCCTGCCGCCATCATCTGGGTCATTATTGTGTGTTAGGATAGTTGTTTGTGGTTGTGATGTTGCTTTTTTCCATTTGTCATGGATTTTTTTGAAACCTTCATCGATGGTGTCACTGAGATGTTTTGTTAGTTGTGGTACGTTATATCATTGTAGTTTGAATGTTGGAATATCTTCTATGCGGATCTTATAGTCTGTTGCAAATAAATCTCTTGTTTTAGGATTACTGTCACCTAATACCTCTTGAATGATTTGCGCATTAAATGTTTCCATGTCATTGATGATTTTGTTACATGTTTCTACAACGCTGATAAATTCATCTCGGGTGAGAGTGCCGGATCTAAGGGATATAAACAACAACGAAATATCGCTATTCATCGCTCCGAAATTTACAGTGATGTCATCCGGTCGAAGATAGTGGTAGATCTTCTTAGTGGGAGGATCTACAAATTCAATAAAAAAATACAATTTGTCATAATCGCTATAGCTTTTTACTGGATTATCAGATTTTATCCTGTCGGTGATATAATCGGTTTTTTGTGGTTCTGGTAATTTAACGGTTTTTTCCCGGGGTGGGATTTCAGGCCATCCTAGTATGGTCCTTATTGAGCTTTGATATATATCTACGACATATCCTTCTGTGCTTATTTCAATGGCAGATGATAGTGTTGGCTCATGAACCGTTATAGCTATTTTTGACTCTTTTCCAGTAATCGATTTTATTCTACGCGCGAATTCATTATTGATTTGTTCGATTTGGTATGATCCGGTTGGTATGGAAACAACGTTCCAGTCTGGAGTTCCATCGGGTTTATTCTTATTTGCAAATACCAGTGAATTATTCGGTTGTTGACCACCAAACGATTTTGATCTGATATTTGGCCAACTATGGTATACTCGCAATTTTGCTAGCGCTATCTCCTTCACTGGGACCGGATAGGGGAAATTCACACTGAATTCTGGATTCGTTGATGTTATTGAGATCATGCTGGTTTGTACTGGGTTCGTGTTCTCCACTATTTGTTGAAGTAATTCCATCGGTGTTGTCATTGTTATTATACTCATGATGTATTTCTAATTTTGATATTGCGGAATCATAGACACGTACCATCACTGAGAACTCACTATCTGATATCGTTGAGGTTATTGAGATCATTCTGGTTTTCGGGTTTGTGTTCTCCAATTCCATCGGTGTTGTCATTGTTATTATACTCATGTTTTTGTATTTCTAATTTTGACATCGCAGAATCATATATATCTACCATCGCTGAAAACTCACTCTCTGATATAATTGTATCATCGAGAGATGACGATATCAATGAGGATAATTGCGAGCATGCAGTGGACACAACATGAAATTGAATTATGTAGTCTTGTAGTTTTCGTTGGCTGCATGATGATATTTTTTTTGTGATTATTGAAATTATTCCCGCGATTGTTGTTGCCGCAGAAATGCAAATTGGAACAGCTATCGGGGCCATCATTGTCACTGAAGACAGTATAATACCAGCTCCGGTGATTACACCACTCACTGAATACACGGTAACATCAATTGCGGTAATTCTCCTGCGATATTTTTTAATTTTCATTGCATACTCCTCAGACAGGGTTTTGAGTCTAGTTTGAAATTCTCTGACCTGATCATAACGATATTGCGATGATGAAATCATTTTTATTTTAAAAACGCTAGCGTTTTCAATTACGATTTCAATTTTCAACTTAAATCTGCTACGAATTCCACATACCATGTTGTTGAAACCCTAACCAAATTTTTATCAGTAGCTATTAACGTGAACTGTTCAGTTGTATCCTTGTCGATGATAGTTGAAATCGTATTATTGACCCCGGATGAACTCGACGATGAAATATTAAATTGAGTCGTTCTCACTATTGTTAATCGATAAATACCCTTAACGGTTGCAGTGATATCTAATTTGTTGTTTGTAGGTGTCCACTCAAATGATCCGTGTTGGATTGTGTATACTACATTGTTGGTTTTCTCATGAGGAATTTTTGTTTTTTCAATAACTGTTATCATCCTCGAAAAATCATTTTTGATGGCCTCGGTGAAGATTTTCGTCTCATCGATGAATTTTTAATATCAGGGAGTTTTAGTTCAATTTTATCAAATGTAGTTCCAATAAATTTATCAATGATATTTCTACGAAATGAGGTAAACTGTTTTATGTGTTCTTCGGTTTTAGATTGAAGTGTTGCTAGTTCCAACACAGAATTTTTCAACTCATCGTTGAGAGTTTTAAATCTGTCTGTAATCGTTGAAAAAAGTACACCCGGTTTGAGTTTACCCTGATCCGAAAATAACGCGATAGTATTCTCGATTGCGTGTCGTTGTTTAACTAAAATATCATCCAACGACACATCACTGGTTTTCAATTTACCCTGTTTGTCCTGAAATACAACTATTTCATTCGGGTCAACACTTGGTAAATTTAACGTCTCAGCGATTTCATCTTTAATTTTTTTTTATATCACCGGTTGCAGTGTCATCGGGTTTGGGTTTCAGAGGTCTTCCCCAAATAACAAACATGATATTTTATACACCTCTCTCTAAAAAGCGATTACTAGTGTATTCATTTACGACAATGTGTGGTGGTTTTCTAGATGTTGAAATAGCATCAAGGACATTTAACACTTCGCTGCCGCATATTGGTGGGTCATTGATTTGTTGTGTTGGTAGCGTAGAATACCAAGTCTTCATTGAAATTTTTTTTATATAACGCATAAACTCTTTTGGCGGGGCTAATCCATATGAATCAAAATAGACGATTGCCCGTGGATCAATAGCGTATGCAACCCAGTGAGTTCCCGGTCCTGTGCTGTTATCGAGATTAATGATACCTGTTTCAGTTTTGTTTGGTTGATGTGGTAATTGATCTTTCATAAAAACACCTCTGAAATTTTTAATCGCTAGTTTTTTAGCAGCATCCATTAAATCAAAATTGGACATGGGAACCATCAAAGATTCCTCAATTAATAAACCGTTCCTGGGATTCTCAGGCCTGATCCGTGAACGGATCTCCCGCTGTACCATGAATACGGGGTTCCTGGTAGTCTTAGACCCTTTCCCTTTTTTTATATCCTTGTCCAGTTGCCTTTTTCAACGCCATTCATGCTGCAGTTCCAACGGCTCCTAACGCCGCTGCTTTAGCCACTGCTGGGGCTGCTGCTGCAATCAATGCTGGTATTGCAGCTAACAATGGAAATATACCGCCTGTTTTAATCATATTTTTGATAGCAGCCGCAGAAAGGGTAATCTGGACACCTTTTTTTGCAACAAGTGCATCATTGAAATGTTTTATTTGACGAGTTGTCAGCGATAATGTATTTGCACCACCAGTCATTTGATTAGGTTTCAACGTGATTGTGGTTCCACATTTTTTAGCCGATTCTGATTGCAATTTTTTGATTTGACCAGGAGTTAACGCAACACTAATAACACTATATGACATTATACATAATAGATTGATTCTAAATCGTTTACAATTTCAATGAAAAATCGAGAAAATCAATCAAAGATTTTCTACTGGGGCATCTACCACTCTCATTCTTCCTCCAACACCTTCAAGTAGCATTGATTTATCACTGAGAATGACAGCAACCGCTCTATAATTAGCAATAGCACCACGAGTCACATTAGCTCTAAAATGTATATCAACAACAGATTGTTTTGTTAAATCAAGATGTTCCAATGAAAAGTAATAGATTGGATACAGATTTTTAAAATCATATTGTGATATTTGTAGACCGGTATCCACATTTTGATCACGTGCCATAAATGACAACAATCTATGATAAACTCGTGCAATATGATTTTCTGTGTAATTAAGTTGTATATCTTCAGATGGTTCCTGCTGGCCGTTTATTCTCAGTGAGACGTCTTTCACACCTAACTGATCAAATATCATATGGCTGGAGAGTTGATTGCCAACTCGTGTGTTATCTTGTAACGCAATAAATATATGACGTGGCGCAGCAACACCTTGTTTTGATGCTAGATTCCACGTGAATAACCCGTTGATATTTGATTGCTTCACATCTGTACTCACTGATAACCAACTCAACAACGACTTTCCCCCTTGGTCCATAAATGATAGTAATCGTTCTTCTGCGGTGATTGCTGGAGTCAACACTGGCATCCACAATGATATTTTTGTTAATTTGACTTTACCGGCATCATCATTGGGATTTGCATTGTCTGCTGGAATCCTCCAAATTGCGTCATTATCATCACTCTTTCGTACAAGCGATACTGTATGCTTCGCCCCGTAGATAACTTTTTTGACGTTTCTACAGAATCCAAATATGTGATGCAGTGGAATCGCGCATGAAAATGATTTACGCTGCCCTTCCAACATTAAAATACGTGTTGCAGCTCCTAGATTGAAATTAGCATCGTTGTTTATAATCATATCTTCGACCTCAGCATCACTATTATCACGTTTTTTTGGTCGTCTTATAATAAATTGATTTCCTCCAGCGGTATTTTTAACATCTTTTGCAAACATCATAGAAGGTCCTGCTGATCTTGTATAATCATCGGAATATCTTGCTAGCCCTATGATTGTTGTAGCCACGTCAACATCACGATCTATGGACTCAATTTCTTTTCCATCAATGAGATATTTTGCACTCTCAAATAACGCCATAATACCATTATTGACAAACCCGACTTGAGTATCAGCTGGATACGGTGCTGGTACAGCAGGAGTCTCAGCAGCTGTTACAATTTCTCCTTCGATTTCGATAAACGCTTCACAGGGCAAAAAGTATTTACTGGTATCATGGACTTGAAGATCAATTCTTGCTCGACTATTTGATTCTATGGCATGATAGGCGTAATATTGATAATCGCGTACAGAATCATCCTTGCCAACTGGGGCGTCTATATCAAACGCTGGATCAGGTGACTTTTTGAACATTTTATTCTATTTATCAGAGTCTAAATCGCGATTTTCATCGACGTAGTTTTTTAAAGCCACTTCCCGCTATCATATTTGGGTCGGGGGTTAAAGCCATCGACGCTAATTTTTCATCTACTGCGTTATTTATTATGTTACTAACACTTGCAGGCATTTCTGCTGTAGACGGTAACGGTTTCTTTTTTCGCCTCACTAATGATGTTATTTTATTCTTCGCAGTTGAAAATGCCTTTCCGGCAAGATCTCCAACAGCACCAATACCCTTATCACGAATAACATCAATGGCTTTCATTGATAATTGTTTAGCTAACGGCATCACTTTTGGGGCCATTCTTGAAAAGAATCCTAAAATGGTATTGCCCAAAACCATCTCCATAGTATGCTTTATAAACTGGAAACCGTGAATTAACTACATAGATTGGTTTATCATGATTGTAATGTATGATCATTATTTGAAATCAGAAACAATTTTTCAATTGTGAAACAATTTGTCAATTGTTATTCAGTCACTGTGATACCCATTTGCTAACTCGTCAATGAAATCTCGATATGTTTTGATATCCATGATACCGCCGGCAAATAACCGTCTACAGATATGAGCTGCTTCATTAATTATTTCCGGTGAATTATTTCCAGCTCGGAATCCTCCGATTAAAACATCTAATCGTGATATATCATTGATAACACTATCAGGACATGTCCCTAATCCACTTCCGCTATAACCAGTTGCTTCATCTAGTTTTTCTAAATCCGTTTTTTGTAAATAATCATCATCATCAGGTTCTTCTTGTTTTTTTTTGTCTTCGTGTCTGTCTCCGTGTTGGTGTTTGACGTTTTCGTTCTTGTCGTTCTTCTATTTCTCGTTGTCGCTCTTCTATTTGTTCTCTTTTATAATTACTAATTCCCTTTTGAAATTCCTTGTACCCCATCTCATCCTTATTCAAACGACCAATCCCTTTATTTAGTTTATACAAATTATCGGACCAATCATTACTTGATATTCTATCATCCTTATACTCGTCCTTTAAAAAATCTTTTTTTGAATTATAGCTTTGAGCAGCAAAATCACCAAAAGCTTGATAATCCTTTGGTTTGAATAAATTAAACTGTTTTATTAATGTTTTAGCATTATCAGTAAATTTATTCAACAGAGAAACAGTCGTTTTTTTCGGATTAGTAGGTGGTTCAGTTTTTTCAGTTTGTTCAGTTTGTTCAGTTTTCGCTGCTAGTTTTTCAAGTACAGAAATAAGACCCTCTTCTTTTCTTTTACCGTCAGGATCATCTCCCAGTATAGCACGCTCTACCCCGTACGTTGCTGTGGTTACTGGTTTAAACAACTCTTCAGACCCCGCAGCAAAATCAGTTTGTAAACTCTGTCGTTGTTGCAGTTTATTCCTGACAGAGTCACGAATTGGTACAAATCTCTTAATTGCATCTAATCGTTCACGAGCCAATCGGGTTGTTAATGCTTCATTGACCATTATTTGAAATCAGAAACAATTTTTCAATTGTAAAACACTTTTTCCCACTTTTTTGACATGTCGGATGATTTTTAACACGATCATGGAAGCGTTATTTCATCGTGAGACACCTTCTATCAATGATGTTGAAAGTGTCATAATTGTATATAAAATAAATAATACTGACACTTTCAACATTCGATTTTTTGACATGTCAGATGATTTTTGATACGGTCATGGAAGTGTTATTTCATCCTATCAAGGTTGTGGAAAGTCACATAATTGTATATAAAATAAATAATACTGTGACTTTCCACACTTTTCCATTGATCGTCCATCAATTTTTTATTCAGTATGAAATATTATTTTCTATTGCTGTGAAATATTTTTATTTTTTATTCACTGATTTCACTGATTTTTTGACAGTTTTGGTGCCATTTTGGTGGTTTTTTACTGATTTTTTGACAGTTTTGGTGCCATTTTGGTGGTTTTCAGTTGAAAATGTCAAAGAGATTTTACGGTCAAGTAGTCGATTTTGCATGGGATTTTCCGTAGAGAAAAGCTGTTAGGATTGATTTTCATCATTTTTCATCAATTTTTGCCTGTTTTCAGCGATTTTTGGTCATTTTTTCATCGATTTTTATCAAAAAACCACGTAGGGTCAAGTAGTCGATTTTGCATGGGATTTTCCGTAGAGAAAAGCTGTTAGAATTTTATTCAGTGATTTTTTTTTTCAGTGTGAAATAGTTTTTATTCACTGATTTTGATAATTTCAATCAAAAAGTGCTAAAAAAATATGAAAATCCCATTGAGATTTTACGGTCACAATCAAAAAATGATAAGGGTCGGGCAATCAATTTTCTTGAATTAATGCTCGTAGGTTTCTAATTTTAGAGTTGACTTCTTTTTTCAATTCGTATTCGTTACCTAATTCTTTTCGTATCCCCTCTACGATAGTATACAACGGAACGAACACACTGATGTCACTGGAAAATGAAAGAGAGTCTCTAATAGAATTCTGAATTCTTTTGATGAGTGCATATTTCTTTGGTAGCATATATTTATTGTTGTTTACTCCGTATTCTATATCCTGAAAATCAGACACAATTTGATCAGGATTTAACCCATCTGATATTTTGATATCCTGATTTTTCAATTTTGCTATTTCAACTATGATGCTATTCATGTTTTCAGAATTCATTATTCTATAACATGACATATCTCTAATTGAAAAATATGGCGTATCAGACATAACTAAATTGAACTTTTGTCCGCTCTTTTTTGAAATAGACGTCTTGGTTATTCCCGATGCAACTTTTGTACCGAGGCTCTACAAATATCGAAAAATTTACCGGCTTCATATATTTATTTAAATATTTTCTCTTCGTTAGTTGTTGTATTCAAAGATTTTACTGGTCTCGTTTTTTTTTGAGCATTTTCCAGTCTTTCCTCGTTTGGTATTCTCACTTTGTGTGATAGCTTGCAGATTTGATAAAGAATTGTTCTTTTGATTAGAATCCTTGTGATCAATAACAAAACCATCTTTGATCAATCCATTAAAACATTCAAATACGAAACGATGATTGCGATATATCTTCTTTCCAACAGTAAACACCAAATACCCCATACCATTGTCAGCACCAACTGGGTTCTTCAGTATACAGTGTCTTACAACAGCATCACTGGATGCTTCATAATTTGTAATCACAGGGTGCTGTCTGAATTCTTGGGTCATCGTATACTATACTATTTGTCTAAGTCAATGACTGACCCATTGCAGTGATTCATTATACATAAATCTTTCATTTAGACACTTGTTTTTAGTATAGCATGAGGGAGTTCAAGAGAGTGACTTCGAAAAATGCTAAATTCAATACTGATAGAGAGTTTAAGAGATTATTGAAAATTAATCCTAAATTTAATATCGATGAACCCAAAAAACGTCCAATAGACGGAAACATGAGGGAGTTTAAGAGATTATTGAAAATTAATCTCGATAGACCCAAGAGACGGAAACAAACGTCCAAGAGACGGAAACATGAAGGAGTTTAAGAGATTATTGAAAATTAATCCTAAATTTAATATCGATAAACCCAAAAAACGTAACAAACGTCCAAGAGACGGAAACATGAAAGAGTTTAAGAGATTATTGAAAATTAATCCTAGATTTAATCGCGATAGACCCAAAAAACGTGTAGTAGACAGAAACATGAAGGAGTTTAAGAGATTATTGAAAATTAATCCTAGATTTAATCGCGATAGACCTAAAAAACGTAACAAGAAATTACCATGGAAAGATGCTCAATTCAATCTTGATATAGTTTCTAATACACCCAAGAATAAAATTCTTGATAAAGCCATCAGAGACTGTTTTAATGAATTCAAGCGTGATGGAGCATCTTATTGTTGGTCAACATTTCGAATTGATGGTGTTGTTGACGCTACCATGAATGATGAAAAAGCAGCAGTGATAATTTCACGTGTTGGGGAAAAAAGTCATTTTTTCCGAATAAAATTCCTTATCCGTGAGGATGGAAAATGGATTATTAGGGATAAATTTGAACCCATTCTCAAGGGCAAAAAAACTATCACCGTGAATCAGGATTCAAAACCAGGAATTTTGACGGGAATTGACAAACCATACTACGAAAGATCTTATCCTGTCACAGCAGTTGTTTACGGGATCTATCCGCTCAATGAAAAACCTGATATCGCAAAACTAGCACCCATGAAATATTCGACAGGGCTCAATTGTGTAGCAGAACGAATAATGGAACACTTCACAAATGCGTCCCGGGGGAATAAACTAACTGATCTAAGACGAAAAAAAATAACCGAGTGGGGATTAACGGTAAAAGAGCATGGGGCAACAATTCAGGATATAACTAAATTAGAAAAATCATTAAGATTTCCAATATCAGTAAGGAAAATCACCGGAGAAGTATTATACGAATCGAAATATAAATCACAGGGAACCCCAATTGAAATTATTGATCATAACGAACACGCGTGGTCATCTGCAGTAACAATATTCCCACGGGATAGAACCGTAAAATATCTATCCCAAACCGAAGAGTTTTTTTCAGAGCAGAAATTATTTGATGCTATTTACCATTTGAGTAAAAACGATCCTGTGTCAATGTGGCTATTTCATAGTACTTCAGACGAAGAATGTAGATTTGATCAGTTTGTAAGGCCCAACGGAGAATTGTACCGTACTGAAGAACTGCATAATCAAATGAAACAACTAGCTAGTGAGTTTTCTGGGGACGGGGAAGACAACGATCAATTATTAGCAAACTGTTTTACAGTACCATCAATTGCAGCACATTTTGCTAGAAAGAAAAACGCGTGGAAACCAACACGAAGTGAGTTTTTATCAGATGTCAAATTGTCTTGTCTTGAATACGGCCATGGAGGATTATGGAATACAAAATACGACCCTGATACCGTTATTTCAGTTGATATGATTGCGTGTTATCCAGGAAGTTTTCTCGGGTATGGAGAATGCGAGAAATATTTCAAACGATTTGGACACCCCACACACGAAATGACCCGTGTTGCTATTAATGGACCACTGCCTGATTTTGATTTAACCGGATTCGCTTGTGTGGTATCATTTGAAATGGCTGAAGGACTTCATCCGTGTAGTTATCTTTGGATTGGTAAACACATGTCTGAAAAACACTGGATGCCAATAGTGTTATTACGGTATATGCTTGATTGTAAGATGTTAAAATCATTAATTGTCAGTGAAGCAATTATATCCTATCGAGCACAGAAATCAGTCTGGTTACCACAACCTGATCTAGAAAAAATAATTAGCGAAGAGCGAAAACTGTTTCCTGATTTTAATGAACAACAAATCATGGATTGGTCCAAACAGTTATTTGAAATCAGAAACAATGAAGCAAAAAATCTTGGACGAAGAATAATCGGTAAATTTACCCAAGGTGGCAAATACGACAATACGAGATATTCTTCACGATTGATTATAGACAATGCTGAATACGATTTTGTAATCGCGGATTTAACGAATAAAGGCCTATATGTCAATCGTAAGGACGCATTTATGTCCGATGGAACCAAATTGGGTACATTTGTTACTTACAATGATGGATGCAATCCGCAGTACACACATTTGAGAGCTTCTATGCTTGGTTATGCTTCTATTAATTTATTTTCAATGATCAATAGATTTCCTAACACCGCAGTTAGAGTTGCCACTGACTCATTTTACATAAATAGCAAAATGGCTGATTTTAAGGCTACTGGCAACGAGAATTGGGGGACATGGAGAATTAAGAAAGAAATGATTCATGATTATATTCAATCAGCAGATGTTACCATTGAAAATAATTATCGGAATCTCAAAGAGATTCAATCAGAATTTTCTAATGCACCACCGTGTTCTGATCCGATATGCCGGTATAAAACAGTTTATTTAAACGGCTGTGGTGGGTCAGGAAAAACAACTCGGGCAATTGAGTTATTTCGTGGGAAAAATCCTACGGATTTCACAAAAATGATTGTGCTAACACCAACTCACAGACTCGCCAGAGAGATGAAACAACGAAGGGTAAATGCTTGCACTTATCATAGTTTCTTTCGATGGAAGTGAGATAAATGGACTCCTGAGCGTATGGGAGAGAAATTTATTCCTGAAATTATCATTTCGGATGAAATAGTCACAGCGTCAGAAGATGTATTAAAAATATTTCTTGAGTGGTTGTTATTGAAAAATACAAAAATCGTCATGTGCGTTGATCACGGCCAACCACCACCATTTGTCGGTGCATCCCCACATGAATGGCTAAAGGGTTTTGTAGACTATTATGAAGAAATTGATACCGATCATAGATCACTTGATGAAAAATTAAAAGAATTTAAGAAACTAATTAGATTACAACCGGATAGAATCCAGTGTGAAATAGCCCGTGAAATAATTACGGAAACTCCAATGAATGATTTCTGGGAAATGTGGAGACCAAACGATTTGATCATTGCAAGTAGAAAAATAGTCAGGGATACACTTCAGATGAAATTATTTGAATTGCATAAACAAAAATTTGCAACACTTCCAGTGCCTCTTTGTTATAGGCCTTCGGATACACGAAAACAGAACATTGAAGTTGATATTCCAGGACAAAGTGAAAAACAAATTCTCGTATTAAATGATATTGTTCTGGTTGATATCAATGTCGTTGAAGATGCATTGCGTGCTAATAAATCCCCATGGACGCTAGGATACGCAGCAACAATACATTCTTCACAGGGATTGACTATATCAGATACAATTGTTTGGATGGTAGATAATCGCATTGAGTGGTCGAATTTAGTTTATCTCGCAGTATCCAGAGTACGAAGAATAGATCAACTTCAAAGAATTGTTTTCGATGATAATGACACCACAATAGATGATATTGATATTAAAATTATTGATAAAAAACTCTCCGGTTACAAACAACAGGACAAAAAAAAAACAACGAGAATTTGACATTGAAGCTTGAGTTAATAATCACTTTGAAGAAACAACAGAATAATCACTGCGCAAGTAATTGTATAATGCGTTGGCAGTATTCGGATAAGGATCCTCGCCAATTCACCGTTGACAGAAAAAATAACAATCTCGGTCATGTCAGAAATAATGTGATGTTGACTTGTCTTGAGTGCAATAGACGCAACGGTGCTAGTTAAGACCATGGGGTGGCAATTGAGTATCGTCAGGAATCACTTGTAATTGTTGTCTAGTAAAAACCCGCTGAGGGGCAGTTGAATCCAGTTTATAGACTGGAGGTCTACCCGTAGATCGTGTTACACTAGATATCTTGTGTGCAGTAACACTCCAAATAGGATCAGTAGCTCTTTTTCTGCCACCCTCAAGCTCTCCTGGTTCATATAAATACCTCACAATGACATTACTACCAAGAATTGGTTCTTTGAAATCTTTTTGTGGTTTTTCAGGTATTGACTTCTTTTTAATCGCATTGATAGGTTTCATGTTGATTGTTCTAGTAATCTCGTTATTCAGTGCAGTAATCACAGCTGGTAACCTTTTAACCCATTCACGGGATCTTTTTTCTTGGATGAATTCTTTTGCGTATTGATATCCAAATAACCGCTCAGCAAGGGTTTTATTAAACCGTTCTACAATTGCCTGATCACGATGCAGTGCAGTATGCCCCCGTCTGATAGTGACATTGTGATTTTTCATCGTTGTTAAAACAGCACCCTGAAATTCCTTGCCAGGATCAATTTGTAATAGATTTGGCCAGTGCAGAGGACCTCGTCGATAAATCTTTTCAAATGCAGAAGCTACTTCAGTGGCCGATTTTGTTTTTAACGGTTCTGCTTCTTTGTATCGACTTGCAATATCAACTACGGTTAATGCGTACTTGTAACCGTGGTCATGTGGCAGAAATAATAGATCAGCCTGATGAACTTCATTGGGTCCGGTCACATCAAAATGCGAGACATTAATTTGTTTAGGCGGTGGTAAGTAAATTTGCCATAGTGCCTGTTTGGATAACCAATGAGCCGCAGTAGCCTTTTTCACTTTTGCAGCGCTAGCGAGTTTATGGATTGCTGATTTACCCCTCCAGTATCCTCTTGGGGAATAGTAAATAGATTCCATGTTGTTATTAATTACCAGCACCTAACATCAATTTACTTTTCATAGCCGATTTTATCAAAAATGAAGCCAATTTTTCTTTGAAGGATTTATCAGGAATAGCATTTAACGCATGAATTAATTTCACATCTGCTAGATGCCTGTGTTGCAAATTGCTGCTTTTATAAGCAACATCATGAAGGTGACAGGCCTTATCAATAGCGTTTATTGGTTCCTCACCGGGTCGGGGCTGATTTTGATCATTGAGTCTGATATCAAGTCTTGTTCCCGGTCCACAATAACTATACCCTGGAAGGTGTTTTTCTCCGGGGTATTTTGCCCATGGGGTTCCAGGGAGTTTTGCTAATTTGGCAGCGATATCACCTCCTCGTTTTTTTTTAAAGGTTCCTTGGGTTTAGAAACAAATCTAAATTTCTTTGTACTACATTGTACGCATTTACCAGAAAGCGCTGATCGGTATTTTTTGTTGTAATCGTCGTCAAGTCATCTGTGCCAGTACGTTTTTTACACTTCACACAATATAGATCCATAATTTATGTATAGAGATATGAATATAATTGATTTTTCAGCGACTAAAACAAGAGAACCAGTTAAGCATCATGCAGCGCTACCAAACTCTATCCGCGCAATTATAATCGGGCCATCTGGATCCGGCAAGACGCAATTGTTGCTCAATTTAATAATGAGATGGATGAAGTGGGATAAGTTGTATTTAATTGCTCCTAGCTTAGATGACCAACGATGCTATGAAGTGCTAAAAGATTTTAATGAAAACGCTTCAGAGATTGCCGGCGAGGATGTTATTGAATTTATAACCGATATTGACGAGGCACCATCAGTAGAAGACCTCGATGGAAGTATCAACAATTTAGTTGTATACGACGATGTAATGTTAGATAAACAAAAAAAACCAGCTAGAATATTTTCCCGAGGCAGGCACAAAAACACGGATGTGATCTATGTCACTCAACGATACACTCAGATTCCAAAAGTGATCAGAGATAACTGTAATATTCTTGCTGTATTCAACGGCGTTGATACACATACGCTACGAAATATTTGGCAGACATGGTGTTCTGCTATGGACTTCAATCAATTTCGAAATTTCTTTAGTCATGCTCAGTCTGCCCCACACGGATTTGTAACAATAAATTTACATGACCCTCGAACACGATATCGTATCGGATTGGATCAAATATTCGGTTGAAGACGAATGGAGGCTTAGTCATTTTTTTGATTTCATTGATTTCATTATTATTTTTTGCCTGATTTCATTGATTTTTTTTTTTTGACTGATTTCATTGATTTCATTGAATTTTTGATTTGATCCTAATCCATGAAAACTTGTTTAAAAACGCTATCCGATTCACCACACCTTGGCCGTAGAAGCCTGATTTCATTGAAAACTTGTTTAAAAATGTTGTCTGATTCACCCCCTCTGCTGCTACAGGGAACCCCACTTCACTCTCCAAGTTTCCGATAACCCTATCTACACCTTGGCGGATCGAACAGCTATATTGGTGCTTTTTCCTGGCGACATCTATTGCATTTCATACGTTGCCTCCCCTCGTATATAATGTCAAATAACCAATAGCGCAGTGCATTATGCATCCGCAAAAAACAGTGGTTAAAATTGACCTAAAAAGATACTTTGTAAGTTTATCATTGAAAGTATGACAATGTACCAGAGAGTAGATATTACAGGTGTATTTAAGTGAAATGTATTTTTGCAAACACGGACCGACACTGGCATATTGCTTATTTGTCAGTACATTTAAGTTGTGTACTACACTTGTCTGGATTACAAGGAACAGTGTTCAAATTTGAACAACTTAAATTTGATTGGATGCGGTGACTTGCCGCCACATCCAATGAAATTAACAGACTTGAAGCACAACGATATCTACTTGATATGCCAAGGTGTAGATAGGGTTATCGGAAATGTGGCTTGCAAAAATGAGGGAACTCAGAAAGGTTTTAAATTAACCTGTATTTGTTTGATTTCACCTTTTTCTAACACGTTATCCAACCTTGCCAAACATAACTTTTACTCGAGTTGATTGTCTAATTTGCTTCGCTGACCCTATCAAAAACTTTTGGATGGTTTTATGTGGTCCTACCTGATATCATAAACGATGACGTCATCTATGTAAGTGTTATAATTTTCTATTTCAGATGTTATCATATTTATCAAAAGTTGGAAAGAACTAGGGTGACCCTTCATCCTAAATACCCTGATTTTCGTATTGATAAAGTCCATCTGATGTCACGAATGCTAAAACCGTGATGATATTGTTTAGTTTTCTGTTTTCAGCACTGATACGGAGGGTCGTATCCGAAAGGTCGTATTTCGGCACTACAATACAAGGAGATCTCCAGTCACTTTTACATGGTTCAATAAAGTCGTTTGGAGCAAATATCGAACTTCTTTCTTCAAACAGTCTTGTTTGAGGGAATTCATCTTGGCAGGATTTTGCTTTACAGGCGTTAAATCACTATTTCATCCTCAATGAAAATCTTGTTTGTGTTGGAATATCTGGGAATAAATGTTCATAATATTTTATCTCTGTTCATTTATATCTTACGACAGTAGATGCGAAAGGTTCTGGTCAAGATTGTCCAAAAAGTTAGAACAGCAAAGATCAATCATTTCAAGGTCATCACTGTCGGATTTCTCATCGTCGTTCAGATCGTGTGTGTGTGTGTGTGTGTGTGTGTGTGTGTGTGTGTGTGTGTGTGTGTGTGTGTGTGTGTGTGTGTGTGTGTGTGTGTGTGTGTGTGTGTGTGTGTGTGTGTGTGTGTGTGTGTGTGTGTGTGTGTGTGAGTGATAGGATCTACTAAATGAACTGAATCATTTTCCCGCTTTTGCTCTAATGATGAAATATGTTTACAGTTTCGCCATTAATTTACCAGATATGAAATCAAACGACAAAATTCTAACACAATTTCAAAATAAAAGATTCAAACTTCTCAACACAATTTTCCAAATACAAAAATCTAAAAAATATTTAATCATCGGAAATATTTAAATAAGCAGGAGAAGGGGCGAATCCAACAACTTTTTAGAAGCGTCCATTTGGCAAACCAAGGCTTCCTACAAAATCGTAAAAAGAAGTTTTCCTTTGGAGACGCAAAGTCGTTGTCGCGCCCCCTCTGCTGCTATGGGGTTAAAAATCTTTTTTTACGATTTCACAAACAGACTAATTTGTAAACGTCACCCGGTAAATCAATTAGTTTATTGGACTGGTCAGTGAGTTTGAAATTAATTCTCGTTAACGAATCATTATGACATCGCATATAGACTGGATTAGTTGGATCCTCAATGATTAGAAACCCTGGAGGAGCTGTTGGTGCAAATGAATATAAAATATATCCTTGTTGTACTTGATTTGATCTTTCGAGATTTATTTGGTAACTTCCTTTGATGACATCACATACTAAATTCACTGCATTCACCGAGATATATTAACATTTTGAGGAGCGATATGTCGTCCACCACCATCTTGGTCATTATTATATTTGAGGATGGTTCTTTGTGATTGTGTTATTTTCTTCCATGCTGTGCGTAGCAGAGAAATGTTTTCCGAGATAAGTCATTAACAGATTTTTTTAGTTCATTTGCGTTATACCTAGGAAATTTGATATCGGGTAAATCAGTTTCTTTGATATTGTTACCAGTTAGGAATTTTTGTTTTTCTCCGTTCTTATCATTAATGATTACTTGAATTATTCGTTTTTTGATATATTCCATGTCAGATACAAGCTGATTTAATATCCTAACATATTTTATGATCTCATCACGTGGCCTTGTTATATCAAAGAGATGCTCCTGGAAACTGTCGTAGTAGTTCTAGTTGTGTTTTATGTAATTCATTAATTTCTTTAAAATAATCAACGGTATTAGTTAGAGTAAATGCAATAGTAATAAATCTCAAAAACAAAATCCCATTGCATGGTTTTGTTATCAAGAAATGTAAATCTATCGGTTAATTTTGCATTTTTTATATCAGATAAATCATCTCGATATGATGGAATGATTTCATGATATGATTGTAAAACCGTGACATAATCAGACTTTTAAGGTTCGGGTCCTTGATAAGATGCCTGAGGTGGGTTTTCAGTCCATCCTAGTATTGTTCTTATCGATCTCTGATAGATGTCTACGACATACCCGGGCGAGTTTATCTCAATGGCAGATGATAACGTCGGCTCATGAACCGTAATAGCGATTTTCGATTCTTTTCCAGTAATGGATTTTATTCTGCGTTGTAATTCATTATTAATTTGTTCGATTTGGTATGACCCAGATGGTAACGAAACAACGTTCCAATCTGGAGTACCATCGGGTTTATTCTTACTAGCAAACACCAAGGAATTATTCGGTTGCTGACCCCACCGAAAGGTGCTGATCTAATATTTGGCCAACTATGGTATACTCGTAATTTTGCTAGTGCTATCTCCTTCACGGGAATCACAGTGGGGAAATTCACACTGAATTCAGGATTGGTTGAGGTTATTGAAATCATGCTGGTTTTCACCGGTTTGGTATTTTTTGATATTCGTTGAAGTAGTTCTTGCGATGTCGCCATTGTTATTATATTCGTGTTGATTTTCTAATTTTGACATCGCAGAATCATAAACACGTACCATCGCTGAAAACTCACTATCGGATATTAATGTGTCATCGAGTGACGACGATATCATCGAGGATAATTACGAGTACGCTGTTGACCCAACATGGAATTTAACAACGTAATCTTGTAGTTTGCGCTGGCTGCATGATGATATTTTTCTTGTTATTATTGAAATAATTTCCGCGATTATTGTCGCCGCTGATATACTAATTGGAACAGCTATCGGGGCAAATATTGTCGCCGAGGAGAGTATAATAGCAGCTCCGGTGATTACACCTGATATCGAGAAGACGTTAACATCAACTGCGGTGATTCTTCGTCGATGTTTGTTTTATTTTTAATTGATACTCATCAGTGAGTGTTTTGAGTTTAGTTTGAAATTCTCTGACCTGATCATAGCGATACTGTTGTGACGTTGCCAATGATGACATTTTATGCATTGTAATAAATTTCAAATTGCTAACATTAAATTCGCTAGTGAATTCAATTTAGTTGTTTACTTAAATCCGCTACGAATTCCACATACCAAGTTACTGAAACCCTAGCCAAATTATTATCAGTGGATGTTATTGTGAATTGTTCAATTGTTTCCTTGTCGATGATCGTTGATATAATATTGTTGACCCCATATGAACTCGTTGATGAAATATTTAATTGAGTCGGTGACACTAGTGTTAATCGATAAATACCTTTGACGGTCGCGGTGATATTTAATATGTTATTCTGTGTGTCCACGTAAATGATCCGTGTTGAATTGTGTTTACTACGTTGGTGGTTTTCTCATGAGGAATCTTTGTTTTTCAAGTGTTTATATCATCCTCGGTAAATCATCTTTGATTACATCGTTGATCTTTTTTGATCTCTTCGATGAATTTGCTTTACATCTATGAGTTTTATGTCGAGTTTATCTTATGAGGTTCCAAAGAATTTCTCAATAAGATTTTTCTGAAAAGCTGAAAATTTTTCAACATGATCAAAATACGACATGATACCTGGATTGTAGTGTTGCTAATTCTAACATAGCTCTTTTTATTTCCGTGAGTGTCGGTGTGGTCACCGGTGGAACTCCAAAGAAATCGTTGAAGGGGGCCTGAAAAGTGTTAATAGCTTTTTGTAACACCGTAAACGCATTTACGTGACTGTTGTATTCATCGCATAGTTTTTTAATAATTCTATCGTTGATGAATAATTATCACCGAGCGTTGCTAATTTATCTGTGAGCGTCGAAACAAGTACAACCGTTTTGAGTTTATCCTGATCAGAAAACAACGCGATAGTATCTTCTACTGCGTTGAGTTGTTTAACTAAAATATCATCAAGAGAAACATTACTCGTTTTTAATTTTCCCTGACGATCTTGAAATACGACTATTTCATTGCGATCAACACTTGCGAGATTTAACATCTCGGATATTTCATCTTCGATTATTTTTTTTACATCACCGGTTGCAGATATTTCCGCGGTGGGTTTTTTCAGGCTTGATAAAGATCTCCCCCAAATATCAATCATGTTATTTTATATAATTTCTCCCTAAAAAGCGATTACTCGTATATTCGTTTACAGTTTTATGTGGTGGTTTTCCCGATGATGAAATAGCGTTGAGGACATTCAATATTTCTATGCCGCATATTGGTGCGTCATTAACTTTCTGTGTTGGTAGCGTAGAATACCAGATAGGAGTTTTTAATTGGTTTATATAACTCATATACTCTTTAGTCGGCGCTAACCCATATGAATCGAAATAAACAACTGCACGCGGATCAATCGCGTATGCAAACCAGTGAGTTCTAGGTCCGATGCTGTTATCGAGATTAATGATACCGGTTTCAACGCTGTTTGGTTGTTGTGGTAATGGATATTTCATAAAGACATCTCTAAAGATTTTATCGCTAGTTTTTTAGCAGCATCGAGTAAAAATCAGAATTTGACATGGGCACTATTCTTAGTAAACTGTTCCTAGTCTCAGGCCGTTTCCGCTGTACCATGAATACGGAGTTCCTGGTAGTCTTAGACCCTTTCCTGATCGTTTTGTTTGTATCCCTGTCCGGTAGCTTTCTTTAGTTCCATCCCTGCCGCTGTACTAACGGCTCCTAGCGCTGTGGCTTTGGCTACCGCTGGGGCCGCAGCTGCAATTAATTCTGATAACGCAGCGACATGTGGGAATATACCACCTGATATTATGATGTTTTTAACTGCGGCCGCAGAGAGAGAGAGAGAGAGGGAGGGAGAGAGAGAGAGAGAGAGAGAGATCTGAACACCTTTTTTATCTTTGATGGCATCATTGAAGTGTTTTATCTGACGAGTTGTCAATGATAGTTTATTCTGACCACCAGACATCTGATTGTGCTTCACCGATATTGTGGTTCCACATTTTTTAGCTGATTGCGATTGCAATTTTTTAATTTGACCAGGAGTTAACGTAACACTAACATGACTATATGACATTTTATTAATAATAGATTGATGGAATTGCTACAGTACATGTTTTTGAAAATATTACATATTTTCCACTGGTGCATCAACTACTTTCATTCGTCCACCAACACCTTCAAGTAGCATTGATTTGTCACTGATAATTACAGCAACTGCTCTGTAACCAGGATGAGGAGGAGGAGCGGTTACACGAGCTCGAAAGTATATATCAACGACGAATTGTCTGGTTAAGTCAAGATGTTCCAATGAAAAGTAGTAGATGGGATATAGTTTTTTAAAATCCAACTGTGATATTTACAGACAGGTTATTACATTATTATCGCGTCCCATAAATGATAGCAAACGATGATACACGCGTGCTATATGGTTTGGATTGTAATTAAGTAAAATATCCTCGGTTGGTTCTTGTTGGCCGTTTACACTCAACGAGACTTCATTAACACCAAATTTATCAAATATCATATGGTGTGTGTTTGTGAATCCAATCGCGCCTTATCCTGTAACGCAACAAATACATGCCGCGGCGCAGAAACACTTTGTTTTGATTTCAGTTGCCAAGTAGCTTTACCATTAATTGTACTATCCATGATAGTGTCCGTAATCTATAAATCCATAATTTTGAATACGATATATGTGTATCATGTTAATGGTTTTATCACAGTTATTCTGTATGCCGTGGCATATTTTCCAATTTTTGTATCCACTTTGTTATTTTCGAAAAATTCGTTATTGTTGTTGTTGTGGTTTTTCTTTGTATTTCTTTCTTTCCATGTTAGGGAGGAATTTGGGTACATGTAAGGCAGATCAAGGTTGTGTTGTTTCACATGGGGAATTGTATCAGTTTCTTAGTTTGAGGCAGAGTGCCGTTTTGTTACATCTTATCAGTTTGGGGTCAAAGATGCATTCTGGTTGCGGTCAAATTGATATAATGATGACAACAAGAGATTGCCTCATGCGGTACTTTTATACCTGGCGAAACATGAAACCACACAATAAAAAGCCATTATCCCATTGAGATACGTGATTACAACAAAAGAGTTATCGTTGTTTCAAATTACACACACAAGCGCACATGAGCTAATCCACTTGGTGTTACAAAACAGAATTCAGTCATATGTAAATAGAATTCTGTTTTGAAATGTTTTAGAAAAAGCCGATCGATATACCTGTTCTGCAACAAATCGTACTGAGAGTTCACAAATATTGAAATACCTACCGGCTTCAGTCATTTATTGAAATACTCTTTCTTCGTTATTTTCTGTATTAAATAATTTTATAGGCCTCGCATTTTCGAGTATTTTCCAGTCCCTCCTTGTTTGGTGCTTTCACTCTGAGAAATTGCTTGAAGATTATCTAAATAATTGTTCCTAGGATTGGAATCAATACGATCGATTACAAACCCATCTTTTATCAATCCATGGAAACACTCATATGCGATTCTATGATTAAGATGACTCTTTCCACCAGAATTAAATATAAGATATCCAAGATTATTAACAGCATCAACTGGTTTCTTCAGTCTGCGGTTTCTGACAATACCCTCACGAGATGCGTCATAATTGGTAATTACGGGATGTGGTTGAAATTCTTGGATCATTTATATACTATAATATTATTTGTCTAATTCATTTTTTATGGCTTAATTATTACCTGAGAATCTTTCAATGTAGTCTTGAGGTGTTCTTATGATTTTATCCTTGATTCTGTCAAGGACGCTGTCAGGGACAGAGTCAGAGTCATTGATGGAATCTTTGATTCGATGATCATAATAGCGCTTTAGCTCTCTGTATCGCTTACCACCGCAATTCAGACATAACTGCGACTTTCCAAGCACACCTACCCCACATCGTATGCAAGGGAAGGGCCCTAAGCTTCCACGACGTACGCTTTGCAAATGATATCCACATAATTCATTTCTGCATGATTTGTTACAACCGGTTACTGATCCTATCAGAAGCCATTTGCAATGATTCATTATATAATACATTCTTTATTTAAATAATTGTTTTAATTATAATATGGAGGAGTTCGAGAGATTATCGAAAATTATACCTTGGAAAAATGTTGAATTCAATCTCGAAAGAGTCTCCAATGATGTACCAAAGAGTCTAATAAGTGATAGAAGCATGTTGGGTAAAACCCGTGATTGTTTTAATGAATAGAGCATCTCACTATTGGTCGATATTTCGAATTGATGGTAGTGTTGATGCTACCATGAACGACGAAAGAGCTGCAGTGATAATCTCACATGTTGACCAGAAAAAGTATTTTTTTAGAGTGAAATTCATTATCCGCTCAGAAACGTGGAATTGGATTATACGCGATAAATTTGAACCCATCCTGAAAAATAAGAACTGTTACTGTGAGTCAAGATTCCAAACCAGGAATTCTGACTGGGATCGACAAGCCGTATTACGAGAGATCCTATCCTGTAAAAGAATATGTTTATGGGATCTATCCGATAAATGATAAACCGAGTATTGAGAAACTAAAACCAATGAAATTGTCGCGGCTGGCTTTGTCAGGGAGTATAAATTGTGTAGCAGAACGAATAATAGAACACTTCACAAATGCGTTGCGTGGAAACAAATTGACGGATCTAAGACACAAAAAAATAAATGAATGGGGCTTAACAGTGAAGGAGAGCGGAGCAACAATTCAAGATATAACCAAATTAGAAACATCATTAAGATTCCCAATAACCGTAATGACAATAACAGGATAGGTATTACACGAATCAAAATATAAATCAAATGGAGCTCCAATAAAAATTATTGACCATAATACACATGCATGGACACCTGCGGTATTTCCGCGGAATAGAACCATACAATATCTACCCGTGGAGTTCTCCGGGGAACACTCTGGGGGATATTTATTTGATTTTATTTACGAGTTAAGTAAAAACGATCCTGTGTCAGTGTGGTTACTTCACAGTTTTGAAGACGAAGAGGGTCAAGTCGATCAATTTGTAGGACCCAATGGCGAATTATACGGTACGGAAGCACCCCACAACGAGATGAAAAAACTAGCTAGTGTTTTTGCAACGGATTACGACGAAAAATTATTAACAAACTGTTTTACAATACCGTCAGTTGCAGCTCATTTCACGAGAATGAGAAATCTATGGAAACCAACACGCGCAGAATTTCTCTCAGATATCGAATCAACCTTCGTGGAATATAACCATGGTGGATTATGGAATAAAAAATATGACCCAAAAGTATTATTTCGGTTGATTGCGTGTTATCCATGGAGTTTTCTTGAGTATGGAGAGTGCTCTGAGTACTTCAAATGATTTGAACATCCTACAAATGAGATGACCCGTGTTGCGATTAAACCGGTTTTTCGTAACCGAAACTTAGAAAAAAGTCCCTTTTTTCATCAAATGTACTAGGATTAAACCGGTTCTAACTCTTGCAATAGAACATGAGCTATTATGGAACAACACCCATGCACACATAGTTATCAGTATTTAAAGCGCATGATTCATCACGAATGTATTGTTTAATTGAATAGTTCAGAGTGTACCATGCTTGCATTTTAGGTAGAGTCTGAATGTGTGTTTAGCCAGATAAACACATTTGAATCTGTTAAAGAAATGATCGTAACTTGTTCGATTTCATTTGCCTTAATTATTTTAAACAAAAACTTTGATCGCATAATATTGAACAGTTTTTATTAGAGGATATTAAAGTTATCTTTATGTTTTACCTGTCAAAACTTCATATGTCTGCAGAAGCATGCAGTGTTCCACTTCATTCATCGTATCTATGGATAAAAAATTATATAAATGTCTATATATAAATTTACTATACAAGAATTACTCTTAGTATACATGGAGCTAATAAAGAGTATACACTAATTTAGTGTAATTCTAAAGATTATGTAAGGCTATCCAAACAAGTATTCTCGATTCTTTTCTACAAATGGGATATACGTTATACAACGTTTTACGTTTTATTATTATTATTATTATTATTATTATTATTATTATTATTATTATTATTATTATTATTATTATTATTATTATTATTATTATTATTATTTCCTTTTTGAGTAAGTGAACCGACCATTTTAATACACGTGTTATTTTGTTAAAATAACTGTTATTGTAATTATTTCCTGCTTGTATTAAACGTGGGATGGTATTTTAAAAACTTCAGCTCAGTGTGATTGAAATACAAATATGCACGATTGGGCTGCGATTTAATTAAATAATCGCGTTAACAATTACGATAAGAGAGTCACAAACAACTCGATTAACTAGAGAACGATTAGCCGCGATTAGAAAATTTCTCCCGATAAGAGATTCTTTCAGAAAGAAATTACAAGCTGGTCAAGAAGCTCGGGTTGATTTTGCCGCCGATACCGAACAATTATTTAAGCCTGTAACTACAGCTGCTGATAAAGCTGCGTTATCTACTGAAAAAAAACTATATTGGGAGATATTACTGATGACGAAGATATAAAAAAGGTATTCTTCCGCTGTTAAAACAGATCGCTGAAGCTCAATCACAACCTCAAATTTTTTATCCTGTCGAAGAACAGGAAGGTGCTGTTGGTGAAAATCCAAAGGGGCTTTCCCTTATCGAAAAAATTTACCGATGAAGCTAAAAAATTAATAAAACAATTTCCGTTATTGAAGCTTAAGAATTATCACGCTTTTGGTAATTTTGCTGCTAATAGCTATCATTCAAGAAATGAATTTTTAGATAAAGGATATAATAAAACAAATTCTTTGCGATGATTGGGTTGATTGGTTATATAAAATGAACAAGAGAATTGGTCGTATAAATAAAAAGGAAATGGGTTATATAAAGTATCGAAATGGGGTTATTAATTATGATGTACTACAAGCAGAAGAACGTCAAAGACAAATAGAAGAACGTCAAAAACCAACACGGAACAAACACGAAGACAATAAAAATCCAGGAGGATCCTCAACCATCTCAGGATTCACTTGTAAAAAAAACGGTGATGGATTTTCTCAGAATGTAACTCCATCTAGGTTTCAACGCAGTGGCCTAGTTCCCTGTCCTAATAATATTCTCGTTCACATAGCACGATTAGAAGTTCTCATCGATGGTAAACGAGCTGGAAATAATTCCCGAGAGATAATTAATGAGGCCGCTGAAATCTGTCGACGATTATTTCAAGGTGTATATCACGAATTTATCTATGAATTGGTTGATGACTATCATAGTGACTAATTGTCACCCTATTATATAAATAATATTTAAATAAAATGATCATACATCGTAATCACAACAAACCAACCACCGCGTACATAGTACATTCCCAGTTGCCAGTTTATAGAGCATACTACGGAGATGGACTCGGTGAAATTATCAGTGGATTATTCACTAGAATCGCTCCAAAAATCGCACCTTTCGCCAAAATACTATCAAAATGAAAGCAGTTGGTGTTATTCGCGATAAGGGTATAAGCACGGTTGGTGATCTCGCTGGTAGTGCATTTAACACCGCTAAAGAATTTGCATCGTTGGTTCGAAAACAAAAATAAACAACACCGATAAAACTATCATCTACTGAGCTTATGCCACAAAGTGTAAGTAAAATAGTAAATAACATTTTAAATAAAAAAATTAGCACCGTTGATAAATCAGGACGGTGAATCACAAAGGAATATTGTTGCAAATTTAATTGCCGGTAGCGGTTTAACAAGATCATAATTTAGATCGACAATTATATAATAAAATGTTCCGACCGATTTTAGACGAGGCTTTTGATATGGGCGCGTGAGTACTCAAAAACGATTCTGTGCGCGATTATCAATTTTACTCATATAATGCAACACAACCTAATTCCCGATCACGAATTGAACTTCAGGTTCAGGATACAAGCAAATACTTCTTACCTTGTGAAGCTTTCATCGAGGTAGAAGGTCGACTGGTTGAAAATACTACTGGTAATCCATTTGCTAATCTCTCAACCACCCCAGTCGGGTTTGTCAATAATGGTATCATGGCGTTGTTTAGTAGTACACAATATATTATTGACTCTAACATGATTTTATCCATCGATAATGGTATTGACGTCGCCACTACAATAGTTGGACTAGCTCAATATTCCGATGACTATATACGATATGCTGGTCATTCAATGATGTTCGCAAAGGATGTAACTGATCGCGCTGATAATAATAAATTTACTGTAAGACGACCAAAATTGGTTACTATTGCTGCAAATGATGCCGATGTTGAGAGTGTTGTTATTAACAGTAATCCTAATTTCAATCTAGAATTCGCAACTCGTAAAACGATGTTAGATGCCAATGGGAGATTTTCATGCGCGATTCCTCTGGCTCATATATTTGGTTTCTGTAGAAATATTAGGAAAGTTATCTTCGGAGCTAAGCATACAGTAGTTCTTATGAGAAAATAACATGACAACGATGCGATCTGGCGCGGTGGTGGTATTCATGATGGTAGAATAGAATTATCGATGCTGTGATTGTGGATGGCAGCGATTACCCCATCACTCGCCACAGAAGAACGACTGCTTTCGTTTATGGATCAAGGTGGTATATCATTGATGTCATGGTTAGATATTACCACAGCTACGATGACAAGTTCGGTTTATGGTGTATTTACATGGCATATCGCATCAATGAAGATTAACTCAGCTCCTAGACATATTTCATTTCACAACAACTTTGTCATATGATATTTGATCAACTAGGAGTCAACGAGGTATCATTGAGAAAAAACGGCCAACAGGAACCCTCCGAAGATATTTTGCTTGATTATCTTAATAACCAAATAGCTCCCGCGCATCATCGTTTATGGTCTTTTAGGGGGCGTGATCAAAATATTGATACTGGTCTACAAATATCACAATTGGATTTTCAAAGATTGTATCCTATCTATTATTTTTCATTGCAACATCTCTTTCTTTCTAGGCAGTCCGTCGTTCATATACATATTCGTGCTCGTGTAGCGCTTCCTGCTGGTATCGATTTCTGTAGAGCAATCGCTGTTATTCTCAGTGATAAATTAATGGTACTTAAAGGTGGTGGTGGAATGATGAGAGTTGTTGACGCTCCAGTAGAAAACATGCAATTTTTTCCAAAAGTATGTAAAACATGTAGATCATTAAATCAATCTATTTTTTTTTTAAATGTCGTAGAATCATGTTAATGTCACATTGACTCATGGTCAATCAAAGAAACTACAATCGAAAAATGCTACCACATGTGTTCTTGTTGTTGTTGTAGAGTTTAACGCCAATTTTCAGCACACGATAGGCTATACATGGCGGCCAGTATTATTGGTGGAGGAAAAACCCGGGAAATCCCTGGAAAGAACCACCGACCCACCAGAAGCTAATTGCAAGCTTTCTCACATACCCACATTAGCCGAATCTTAGACTTGAACCCACGCAGACAGGTGAGATGGCAGTGATCCGTAACGGAGAGAGCTTTAGACCACTCGGGGCCCCACCACATGTGGTGTAAAAATAACTTTACGACGAGAACAGATTGCTAGCGGCGGACCAAATAAACTATCATTGACTAAAACTCAACTTAAACACTTCAACAAGGCGCTAAAAGCAAACACCGAGTTCAGTTTGAATTTTCACCCTTCGCGGTTAGCAATATGAGAAAATCAGGAGGTATATTCAATTTCCTCACCGAGATTCCTGCGTTGCTTGCCGCCGCTGCCCCCGTAAGTACTAAAACCGTCGCGCTAGGCGATGTTACGGGGGCTGCTAATATCGCCGCTGGAACTGTGGTAAAAACATTAATGACAAGGATACAAAAATTTGGAAAGGATTTGAGATTACCAGGAAGTCGATTCACCCGGTACGGGGCGGGCTTGAGACTCCCTGGAAGCATTCTTGATCACTCCGATGTCAAATTTTGATTTAATCACCGCGGTAAAGCAATCCCGTATAAAGAATGTCAGAGGTGTTTTTATGAAAGATCAATTACCAAATCGGCCATAAAATCCAGAAACAGGTATAATTAATCTCAATGATAACACCGGACCTGGAACTCATTGGGTCGCGTATCTTATACATCCCTGATCCCTGATTTATTTTGACTCTTATGGACTAGCACCACCGAGAGAATTTCTCAAATACGTCCACGGATTAAAGATCCCTGTTTAGTATTCAACGCTAACCACACAGACATTAACCGATCCTCTGATATGTGGCCGAGAAGTTATTAATGTATTCACCGTGATCTCATCATCGTCTAAACCACCTCATAAAATCGTACATGAATACACCAGGAATAACTTTTTAAAGAGATCTTAAACGTATAATGGAAGACATTTGGGGAAGATCTCTCTCACGAGAAAAGAAAATCAAATGGGTTTCACTCGATGTTGTAAAAAAACTTATCAATGATGCGCTATCTGATATATTACATCTCGTAGATGTATTACAGGATGAAATCGTTGTATTCCAAGACCGTCAGTGTAAATTAAAAACGAGTAACATTTCCATCAAGGATATTTTACTTAAACTTGACAACGCAGTTGAAAATTCTATCGCGGTGTTTGATTCAACAGGTAAAATATGACCTGGAGTTCTCGTTTCAACCATCGATGGCAAATTAACAGCGTTGAACAACGATTATATATCATCGACAAATACATTAAGAACGCTACAATCTGATTATGACGCCCACATAAATCAATTTACCAGGATACACAAAAATATTGAAAATGTTCAACTTGTTACTTATAATTTCTTTGGGGATCCACCGGTGATCCCTATAAACTCGCTGATTTAAAAACCGCCGTGGATGAACTAACAGTGTTACGGTCTGAGTATGAAGATAATGTAAAACAATTTGGAATTTTTCATAAAAATATTTTTCAAAAATTCTTTGCGACATCAATAGATAATATTTCTATTAAAGTCCCAGAGATTAAAAAAATCCATCGATGATATTAAACAAACACATGAAGCTATCAAAGATGATTTTCCTCGTATGATTACCACACTTGATAAAGTGCAAATGGCTCATGAGAAAAATCTTAATAACGTGTATTTGATATAACAAGGATCTTTCTCTTGTACTCCCCAACATAACACTTTAGATATCACCGCTGAAATCAAAGGCATATACAGACTAACCCTGGTATCACCGGTACAATTTAATATATCATCGAGCTTGTCCGCGGGGATAAATACTATTATGAACGCGGTAATAGATAAAGGATCAACTGAACGATTTACAATAACCACCATATATACAAATTTAACTCGATCATCAACCACATGGAATGTAGAATTTGTAGTATATTTAAGTAAACAACTTAATTAAAAAAATGACCTCCCAGCAATATCGATATGATCAAGTCCGCTAATTACAAACTAAACTAAAATCGTTCACAAACGAATATCAAACAAAAGTAAAAACAATATCGACGACGGAATGCCTGCATCGATGTAATCGTGTACTCGGTTCATGTGTAATCGCCGGAACCGGTGTGATATTATCGTCGGTGAAAATGATCACTCCTATACTTGTTCCAATCTGTATATCCGCTGAGATGACGATCACGGGGTTGCTAGGAATAATTACGAAAAAAATATCATCGTGTAGTCAGCGTAAACTACTCGCAGATATCCACGATGATATCGTCGTCTCTCGATGACACTATAATATCCGATGATGAGTTTTCTTCGATGGTCAACATCTATGACTTTGCGGTGTAAAAATTAGAAAAATATAACGATGATAATAATGACATCACCGCAAGAATTACTTAAACGAATAGTCAAGAACATCACACCCGTGAAAACATAAAACGCGACAAATATCCTTGAATTCAGTATTGAATTTCCAACCCCGATTCCAGTAAGGGAGATCGCGCTATCTCAATTAGTATTGTATTATAGTTGGCCCAATATTAGATCAAGTTCATTCGCAGGTAAACTACCAAACAGCACCCTTGTGTTCGCGAACAAGGATAAGCCAAACGGTGAACCAGACTGGCAAACAATATATATCCCCAAGGGAGCTTGTGACATCGAGGACATCAACGAAGAAATTCAGCGCAGAAAAAAATCTATCACTGGGTTGAATCTAAGATCGAGATAAATGTTCATGCACCATCGCTGTCAACCGCGAGATAAACTCTCTCGGGTACTCCTCGTTTTATTGAACCTAAAAAATCTGATTATACCACAGATGTAAAAAAAATTGTAATGATTCAGGAGTACAGAGAGAAAAAGATCATTATGATCCCGATAATAAAATGGGAAACCTATTATTTTCTGTTAATAATAGATTTGATTCAAGCATTTTTTTGGTGATAACAGTATTGATAGATTTTTATCCTATAAAAATGGTATCAGTATCGATGATGAAAAATTTAGAAATTTACTTGAATTTAATCTTGGTTATTATAATTTAAAAAATCTATTTGTAGGTGCTATAAAACATTATTCCGATGATTTAAAACAACAAATCATCGAAACAATTCAACATTGAAATAAAAAATAATAGACGATATCGAGTATATTAATCGAGGATTTATTACGCTAATATATCATCTTAGTATTGGTGATATACCAAGAATAATAGGTGTGCGTCTATCACCAAATGAAATAACTAAGATGTTTCTTGATCATTATACAATATCAGAACAACGATTATCAACATTTGTTTTACCGGTATTTGCAACCGACCATAACGAGAAACAAAATGATGTCATCGATGAATATTTTCCTTTGATACTCACCACGTGGACAAGAGTATCATTATCTCCGACACAATAATGCTCCAGATGGAACCAGCCGGCAACAATTATCAAATCAAGCCGAGCAAGGATATATCCTATCTACTTTTTCCCCCTAAGCTATCTCTGGGAAGTTTCATCATACAAAATCAAAAGAAGTATCAAAACAGCGAAGTATGAATTTCTTAAAGATACAGCTGATTATGTATGGTCGACCTACAAAAACCCCCTGCGATAATAATATTATGACGGATTCGCGGGCCCGGGAAATATTATCAAAGATAGATCGCGATGGTAAACAATATTATATGCTAGTAAAATTCAGTAGAGTTTCCTAGAAGGGCTGGAGGGTATATGACAAGCTTGAGCGTGTAATGACAAAAGGAAAAACGGTGTTTGTTAACAATAAAAACAAACCTGGAGCATTAACCGGGATCGATAACGCATACTACCATATAACATATCCAGTAACAGTAACAATATATGTAATCTTCTCAGCAAATCAACCAAACATTGATAAATTCCCACCCCCCACCCGATGAAGATTTCATCGATGTTAAATTGTGTTGTTGAACGAGTTATTGAACATTTCAATAATGCTCGACGAGAAAACGGTTTAACTGATTTAAGAAAATCCAAGATAATCAAATGGGCTGAATCAGTTAGGGAAACAGGAATATCAATAAGCGACCTTGCGGAATTAGAAGGAGAAAAACAGATTCCAATAATTATAAAAACTATCACCGGGGAAATATTACACTCGTTAGAGCATTATTAATCAAAGGGCGCTCAAATTGAAATCTTCGATCATAACTCACATGCGTGGAGTAATTCCGTACGATTATTTCCCCGTGGGAGAACATTAAAATATTACTTTGGCGATATATTTGATTGCATCCAAGAAATTAGTAAAACCGATCTAGTATCGGTATGGTTATTTAAAAGCGAGGAAGAGGGAGGATACGATCAATTTGTGAGACCGAATGGAGAATTATATTGAACAGAAAAACTTCAAGGATATATTAACCATCTAGCGTAGCGATACACAAACGATGCAGAAGAAATAGCAAAAAATTGCTTTACTATTCCATTGGTCGTAGCTCATTATTCCAGAGAAAAGAATTCATGGAAACCAACCAGATATGATTTTCTCGATGACGTGCAAGCGAGCTTTACCGAATTATGGAATACAAAATACAATCATTAAAATGTTATTTCCGTCGATATGATTGTATGCCTACCAGGAAATTTTCTTGGGCACGGTGAATGCAGCAAATACTTTAAACGATTTGGCATCCTACACATGAATTGACCAGAGTCGACATAAACGGACCATTAATCGACTTTGATTTGACGGGATTTGCTCGTATTTCATCATTTAGATTTGCTGAAAATCTTCATCTGATATTTTACGCCTGGTTTGGAAGACATTTTTCAACGAAAGGATGGGCTCCGATAACATTATTGCAATTCATGCTAAATATAAACATGCTGATGTCGTTGACTGTCCCCGAGGCGATTATATCATATCGGAAACAAACCGAAGTTT
Organism: Unio pictorum; assembly: GCA_030141615.1. Classification (NCBI taxonomy): domain Eukaryota; kingdom Metazoa; phylum Mollusca; class Bivalvia; order Unionida; family Unionidae; genus Unio; species Unio pictorum. Next base: position 646,400 of record JARLTB010000217.1, read on the forward strand.
GGTAGGGAACTCCGGAAAAATGCGATGATTGGGATAAGAATAATTGGAAAATTTACGCAAGGTCGAGCATGTGATCATCAACAGCGTTGTACACAATTGATTGTCGACGACGCTGAATTAGATTTTCTAATCTCGGATACAACAGAAAATCAGAAATTTACATCAAGGAAAACCGCTTATTTATCTTATAAGGAAACATTGGGAAGCATCGTTGAATAGTTGAATACTTCGAAGGTTTATCATCACAGTATTTAAGATCATTTAAGATCATTTAAGATCATCGAAGCTCGGTTATGTTTCAAGAAATTTACTTTCGATGATAAACAGATTTTCTAACATCACGGTTAGAGTTGCAACCAATTCATTTTATTTTCATAAAAAACATTGGAAGAACGTCGAGGAGTTTACTACGATACTGAACGAATGGGGATCATGGAGAATAAAACAAGAAACAATACACGGATATTGCGACTCAGCTGATGTTTCCATCGTGGATAATTATCGCGAAGATGGAAACATGGAATTATCATCGTCGCCGTCGGTACACGATCTAATAACCATAGATAAAACTGTATATTTGAACGGTCCAGGAGGTGTAGTAAAACAACCAGAGTAATTGATTTATTTTCGGAAAGAACTCTGACATGACTGTGTTAATACCGACCCATCGACGTGTCCGTAGATGACATCCCGAGGAGTAAAAGCATGTACATATCATAGTTTCTTTCGGTTTAACGGTACCGCTTGGACCCACGAACGAATGGGCACAAAATATATTCCTGGGATAATTCTTTGGGATGAAATATGTGATGTACCATTGACGCTATTAAAAACATTCTTGGAATGGTTATTAATGAAAAACACCGCTGTGATAATGTGCGGTGATCATAGTCAACCACCACCATTTACTGGATTATCTCCTGATCAATGGCTGAAAAAGACAGTAAATTATTATGAAGAAATTAACACCGATCATCGATCACTTGACCCAGAGTTAACCAAGTTAAAATCCGTGTTACGATTACAATCGGATAAAGTTTAATGCGAAATAACATGTTAAACAATACCTGAAACATCAATTGTTGATTTTTGAGCGACGTGGAAACCAACAGATTTAATAATCGCGAGCAGAAAGAAAATCAAAGATCTCCTTCAGATGAAATTATTTTATTTACACGAAGAAAACTTCCCACTGGATCCCATTCCGCTTTGCTTCTAGACCCCAGGATACACGACGACAAAACATCGAGGTTGATATTCCTGGAAAATCTGAGAAACAAATATTGGTGTTAAATTATATTGTACTGGTTGATTTCGCTATTGTCAGAGATGCAATAAACGCCGATAAATCCCATGGAGGTTAGGCTACGCGATGACGATAAACTCGTCGCATGGATTAACACTCACTGATACGATTGTCTGGATAGTAGATGACTTCATCGAGTACGTAGAATAAATCAACTTCGATGAGATTGAATCGATTTCAACGACGACAAAAATATCGTTGATACCACGATAAGAAAATAACTAGCCGGATATGAACAACAAGATAGACAAATAACAGAGAGTTTGATCTCGATGTTGAATTTATTCTAAAATTAAAATAACAACAAGATAATCAATGTGCGAACTGCAATTGTATAATGGAATGGTCTTGGATATCCCCCAAACAATTTAATGCAGATAGAAAAGACAGTCACGGCCATACCAGAGATAATGTAACATTGACCTGTTTAGGGTGTAATCGAAATCATCGCGCTAATTGAGATCCCCATGTGGTAATTGAGTATCCTCGGGAATAACTTGTAATTGTTCACGAGTAAGTCCATGCTGTGGCGTGGTTGAATCTAATCTATAGATTGCTGGTCTATTTTTAGTTGTGACAACACTAAATATTTTATGTGACGTGATACTCAAAAGCTCTTTTTTAACCTCCTTCAGGTTCACCAGGCTTATATAAATATCTTATAGTGATCACGGCGGGGTAAATTGTTCTTTTTTGTGATTGCGATAACCGGTTTCATGTTAATGGTTCGAGTAATTTCATTGTTGAGCGCGGAAATTACATCTTGTAATCTCTTGACCCATTCACGTGATGGTTTATCCCGATGAATTCCTTCGCGTATTGATAATGAAATAATCGCTCAGCTAATGTTCGATTAAATCGTTCAACAAGTGCCTGATCGCGATGCATTACAGTATGTCCTCGTCGTATAGCAGTGTTATGTTGTTTCGTCGTTGATTATACCTTATCTTGAAACTCTTTACCGCGATCAACCCAGATGAGATTTGGCCACCGTAGAGGAACTCGTCGATAAATTCTCTAAAACGCGGAAGCAGCCTCAAATGAGGACTTTGTCGTTAACGGTTCAGCTTCTTTATATCTACTCGAAGTGTCAGCGACGGTTAACGCGTATTTGTAAACATCTTTTTTGACAGTATCATGTGGCAGAAATTATATATCGGCCTGATGATATATCGGACTGATGATCTTCATTAGGAACATTAACATCAAATTTTGCATATTGAAGTTTCTTTGGTCGTGGTAGATAAATTTACCATATTGTTTGCCTGGATAACCAATCTGCCGCGGTGGTATGTTTAAACCTTGCCGCGTTGGCAAGTTTATTAATGGCGGCGCTACCCTCTAGGAGCTCTTTGCAGCTTAAACTTTAAGTGATCTTAGTACTGTAGTGGGCTGATTTGGCTAAATGGACTATGTGATGTTCTTCTTATAGGCTTTATAGATTTCTTTATGAACAGTGAGTCTGGCGGAAACCCAAAGCGTTTCCGCTTTACGTCAGTCTCTTTAAGCAGTGTGAAGCTGGTCCTTAACACAGCTATTCCACGGATGACGCTTTTGAATTGATACTCTGCACTTGGTGGATAGGGTATGTTTATCAAGCAATGACGCGGGCAGTTATAGAGTTGTTCTGCTGTAGGATGTAAGCAAGTTGTTAGGTTTGCTTGCATGTCGTGCATTAGTTTGGTTCTACTTATCATACGGAGGAGTAGCACATAAAGGTGGCAAAATAGCGTAAAAAATGGTAAACCATGGTTTATATCTAACCCAGAATTTCTACCCCAATAGTATCTCTTACGGTGTTACAGTTATTGACGGTATTTTGTTTCTCTCTATATTGTTGAAATCCTCAAACTGATAATATGGCGCCTCATTCGAGGTTGCGTCTTTTGTGTTGATACGAATTAAATCATATCATTTATCAATAATAGTAGGAGAATCATTAACTACCTGTTTGGCACAAGAAAGACTAGCGACGACAATTTATACCAGTCCGTGATTCTGTCAGGATACATTACAAGAACGACAAAAATCTGAAGTTGATTCTGCAGAATGTGCTGAGCAATTATTCAAACCTGTCAGAAAAGCTACTGAAAGAGTTACAACTGCCATTAAAGAGGATCTTCTACCTGTGTCAAAACCAAGAGCTGAGCAAACTGCAAAAATAGCAAAAAGAACTAAACAAACAAATAGTATTTTACTAGATCTTCCAACTGAAATAGCTGCTGTACAATTACAACCGCAAGCAGCCACTGCTGACCCAACCGGAGTAGAAGCACCTAAAGAACAAGAACCGGAAGAAGTTACACTATCTGACAAAATTACTAATGAGGCGAATAATGCGATTTAAAAGAAATGATAATCCGACTGATCTAGCTGGTTTTGCTTTTGTAGGTTTTTGTCATCACGAAATATATTTAAAACCCGAACATGATAAATCTGTATGAAGAAATGCCTGGTATAAGTAAATATATCGAATAAAATATGACAAAGATGGAGTTTCATTGACTGATCCAACATTCATGTTATACAGGAAAACAATTAAAGATTTTGAAATAGCTGTTCAGACTGAGCAACAACGCGGCTCGCAACCTAAACTACCTCCACCACAACATAAACCTCTTCCACTGCAATCGAAAAGTTAAAATCTTCTTGAAAGGAGAAAGAAAAATAATATGATGCGCCTGACACTGGTGTTACTGGAAATATATTTTCTCGAGGAAGCGGTCTTTTTGCCATTCCTAATAATATTCTTTCTCACATTTCACTATTAGAAATTCTCATAGAAGGAGCGCTGGCTTTAAATAATTTTCCTGAAATTATTATTGAAGCCGCTTATATTTGTCGAAGATTGTTTCAAGGCGGTATAATGGATATCGTCGTTTATGAGAATTTATTGATTAACTCGTTGATGGTTATCACAGCGATTAGATATAACGATAACAAAAAAGATAGTCATACATCTACAACATCATAAACCGGTCATGGTCAGAGCAGTAAACTCGCGATTACCCATTTATAGAACAATATACAGAGATGGTCTTGGTAATGTTATTCAAATGGCTCCCAATATAGCACCAATCGCAAAACAATTCTTGATGAAAGATATTAATGTTATTGGATAAAACCCTGCTGGTGGTATTGGTAATATTGCCAGTAAGCCATTTTCTGCAGTCAAGTAAAGACTAACACGATCAATACGACGAAAACAGCAGCCAATGAAACTGGCATCTACAGAAATTATGCCCGCTAATGTCAGTAAAATAATGAACCAAGCCGCGAATTAAAAAATAGTAATATTAATGAATCAAGATCTGATGATGTACGAAGAAATATTACTGCAAATTTAAGAGCTGGAATTGGTTTGACATAGCGAGATCGCGATTTAGATCGCGAAATATATAATACTAATGTACAAATCTTCACCAGACTCTGCATTTGATATGGACTCACCTGTGCTCAAAGATGAATCAGTACGCAATCATCAATTTTATTCTAATAACGCAACACAACCGAATAAACGAGTCAGAATTGAATTTCAAGTTCATGATACAAGTAAATATTTCCTACCCGCTGAAGCATTTATTGAAGTATCAAATGTTGCAGATCATACACCATTTGCAGAAAATGCGAGAGTTTGTTTTATTAACTATGGGGTTATGGCGCTGTTTAGTATCGCTACATATTGCCATAACAATCCTGCCGTTTAGCCGGTCCATCAATGATGTTTGCTAAGGATATTATGGATAATGCTGATAATGTTCAGTATGTCGAATTACGGACACCATAGGATACAGCAGTTATTCCACAACCAGATGGATATGAAGTTAGACCAGGTGTTGATTTTGATATTATTGAAGGTGTTAGTACTACTTACAAGTTAGGATTTGCAACACGTGCAGCAATGTTGCAAGGACCGAGTAGATTATTTTCATGTGCAATTCCACTGCCTCATATATTTGTTTTCTTTCAGAAATGTTAGAAAGATTATCTATGGAGCTAAACATTCAGTAGTCCTTGTAAGAAACGGTGATAATAATAATGCAATCTGGCGTGTTCCTGGTGTTGCTATGGTAAAGTAAATATAACAGAACTCACATTGTGGATGCCAGTAATGACTCCATCGATCACTGCCGAGGATAAATTATTGTCATTTATGGATGCAGGTGGTAAATCATTGCTATCATGGCTAACACAAGCGACAGATAGTATAGATAGTACTATTAAGGGCATATTTACACGGCATAAGGCATCACAACAGAGTGTTTGTGCGCCACGACATATATTTGTTGCGCTACAGGATACAAGACGATCAAATTCTCACGAGCGGGGTCATATGATATTTGAAATCCTCGGTGTTTCTGAAGTGACATTAAGAATAAATGGCCAACAAGAACCATCTGAAAATATTTTACTTAATTATGGACAAAACTAAATAGCACGCGCACATCATAGTTTACTGACATTTATGGGACGTGACTTGTTGGATGTAGATTCTGGCCTGCAAATATCGCAATTAGATTTTAAAAATCTATATCCGATTTATTACTTTTCGTTGGAACATATTCATTTATAAAGACCGACTATTGTTGATATGAATATCCGAGCTCATATATATATATATATATATATATATATATATATATATATATATATATATATATATATATATATATATATATATGAGTATTTTAGAGAATTCAATCAAGAGCATAAGCAACAACTTCCGCGACTGCAACAGCGCTTCCAAGAATCTAATCGAGATAAGCCATCACGCGAATTGAAATATTAAATCAACTTGTATCCGAGATGGAAAAAATTATTCTTTCGAGTAATTAAGGCAACAATTGATACTGACGACACATGTCACCCTAAAGAAAAGTTTTTAGACATATAAAATAACAGAAGCTGATCTCGTAATTTATAAATTTCCCGGTTATAACACAGACGAACGAAATAAACCTGCAATGATATCATCGATAGATCCTTTTTTCAAATTCCTGCTGAGTGTAGAAAAACACTAGCAACGGCAAATTTAACATCTGTGATCAGGGTCAATTTTGTGTTTGATGCGATTTATGAAAGTTATCAGATAAACACAGAAATATCAAGTCAGGCACAGCAGTGATATATTCTGTATACTTTCACTCCTCGAGAATCTCCTGGAAATTAAAATGTGCAAGAACCGGTTAATACGTTATATATCCGATGTCATTATTCACTGCTAACAACTATTAATATCAAACTTAAGGACCGGAACTCTAATTTGATTGATTTATCTAGCGAGAATTTACAAATAAATCTTTATTAAAATTTAATGACAAATAAAAAAAATCTGATTCAGAATAATATTATTTGTGAAAAATTTTCACACAAAATGGGTCTATTTTCATTATTTTTACTAGTAAATTCCCTATTAGAATTAGCAAATTGGTTGCCGCGATTGATTTTATCAGGCAATTACCCTATCAGAATTAGCAAATCTGTCGTTGTGTACGAAGTTTAGTAGCAAATACACATTCAAAATTACGAAATCAGTCGGTGTGCACGATTTTAGTAGTAAATACCCTATCAGAATTAGTAAATCGATCAATGTGCACGATTTTTAGCAGTAATATTATTTCTGATTCAGAGTATTTCTGTGCTGACATACATTTATTTTCGTTACTCAAAATCCGGAAACACTTTCGTTTTCTATAATACTTTTTAACTGTCTTACACGTGTAGTAATATTTTTTTTTGTTTCATATTCTTTTGATAATGGTGATCTTTTTCTCTGCTGCGTTAAAAACAGGTTTAAATTTTGTTAATTCGACATCATCCGCTAATGATGCGTAAATTGCTTGGTGAATTTCCTTAATGAATTTATATTCCGATGGTAAAGTATATCTGTTTCCGCATTTAAGCTCCTGCAAATATTTAGTCAGAAAGAACTTTTTCAGGATTTAGTTTATACGATAGTTGTTTTCCTTCATTTTTCAAATTTATAATAGCAGAAATTACATCATTAATATTTTCATAATTCATTATATAATAAATATATCTTTACATAGTAAAATACAATGTAGCATGATGAGCGGTTATCATTCACCGGGTCCCTTTATGAGCCTTTGTGTCTTTCATACTATCTATTTTTTTAAAAATAGATTTTTCTCTTTTTGACTTTTTGTTTTTGAGACTTTTTCGACCTAATTACCGTTTCTTTTGGCCGACATTCTATCTGAATGTCCATTGGGCTATTTCTTCAGTGTGATTTAGAGCTTATGCATCCCGCTACTGTCTATTAGGGGCGACACAAATTACTTTCATAAATATTCCTCCAGCGAATTTTCTATGTTAGGATATTTAGAAGGTTGTCTATCCGTTTCAATTTCATGCACACCCCTCAAGATCACCCCCCCCCCCCCCGGGGAATGCCAAACACGTTGGTCTATACGTTTTGGGAGGTGTACATGCAACTCTTTCTGGCTCGCGTCCCCACTTTATATAGAAAAACCGTTATTACGTAACTGTTGACAATATGGGATTCGAACCTCTGATTCTGAGTACCATAATCAGACACCTTAACGATGTTTCTTATGAGAAATATATGTTTCATAAATTATTACATAAATCATATTATTACTGCTTTTAATAATACAATTACTGATGTGAAAAATAAATCTACCTTTAGATTGCAAAAAATAATACTTCAATTTAGTTCTACTTAACAAGTTAGATTTGAAAAGTTAGTTATTTCTGAACAAAATACATGTACCTGATGGCGATTTCAACACATTGTACAATCTCTGAAGTCAAAGGGAGTAACTCTATTATTATTATTTTTTTTACACATTCTTGGTAGAGTTATCTCCCTTGAATAATAATACTTTAGTAAATCAGAACATTCATTATGAATGTTGCATGTTAAATGTTGCAATGTGTAAAAAGACATTTACATATTAATAAATACAATAAGTAAATAAATATATAGTGGACATTTTTCCTCTGTATTTAGTCTAGATATTCAAACCGAATTATCTGTCTATATATTTTCGAGAGAGTGGATTTAGTAATATTATCTGCGACATACTGAACTCCGTATGGTTTAATACTGAAATGTTTCCCTGCTGCATATAATGATTGAAATAATAATTTTCAACTGTCTCATTATTGCCAGATTTAACGGCTCTTCTCCTAATAATTCTATTATACTTTCCTGTAAACCCGTATACTGAATTCTGAGTTTAAGTGATAGCTCGGAAATTGGATAATTTTTTTTTTTGATCGCTGTCAATTGTGATCGATCAGAAGACCATCCCGGACTTCTCCATTAAACACTTCAAAAATAAATCTATGACAGATATATTTTTTCCAGCTGTATACATTAGGGAACCATTATTATCGGCAACACCCACTGGTTTTTTCTACCGACAGTGTCTGATTACACCATCAGGAGATGCTTCATAATTCTTGATCGTGGGATGCTTGACAAATTCGTGCCTCATTTATATATATATATATATATATATATATATATATATATATATATATATATATATATATATTTCTTTATCATAATACCGTTAAACTAGCGATATCTTTTACAGCCACATTGTACACACTACTGTGTTTTCTTCGAACTCCAACAGCACATTGTAAACACGGTTTCTGACATATTCTTCCTCGTCTCATACTTTGTGAATGATATCCGCATAATTCATTTACACAAGATTTATTACAAGGAATTACAGACCCTCTCATGAACCATCTGCACTGATTTGTTTGGGGGTTTGGGGGGCATTATATATATATATATATATATATATATATATATATATATATATATATATATATATATAGATAGATATATATTAGTTGTAGTATGGAGGAGTTTGAGAGATTATCGAATATCAAGCCCTAGTAAACGAAATTTAATATCCATAGAATCTATTCTGAGTTACCAATAAAAACTCTTGCAACGAATAAAAATGTGATTAAAATAATTCGCGATGCCAAGAAGGAATTTATCAGCGATGGAGTATCTCACGTATGGTGAACATTCTTAATCAATAATAGGGTTGATGCTACAATGAAGGATAAACGAGCGGCGAGTATAATCGCCAATCTTGATAGTCGAAAGTATTTTGTATGAGTAAAATGTATTGTACTAGCAGAACTAAGTGTTTGGATTATTCGAGATAAAAATATGATCCTTTCCTTGCTAACAAAAACGTCATTGTAAGTAAAAGTTCAAAACCAGGATTGTTGAGAGGTCTTGACAAACCATATTATAAGCGATCGTAACCTGTGATGGAATTTATCCGATAAATGAATAACCCAGTATAGATAGTCTAAACCGATGATATTTTCATGATTAAATTGTGTCGCTGAGCAAATAACAGAGCATTTTAAAAATACGATCCGTGGAAACGGACTGACAGATCTGATACGTAAAGAAAATAAACGTGTGGGCTGAATCGGTCAAAGATATCGGAGCTACAATATAAGGTGTATCAGGATTAGATCAAAACATTAAAAACAATAACAGGAGAAGTATTATACGAATCGAAATATAAATCAAAAGGAGCACAATACATATCATTGATCATAATGTCCACGCGTGAACAAGCTTAGCAACAATATTTCCACGATATCGAAATGTAATATTTTATCCACATAATTGTTTCGGAACATGTATGATTATATTTACGCGTTAAGTAAAAACGATGATGTTTCAGAACGGTTAGTTAAGAGTTTCGATGATGAAACATTTGATCAATTTGTAAGACCCAACGGCGAAATATATCGTACAGAACATTTTGATGACGCGATGAGAAAACTCACACAGGAGTTTTCAAAAGAAAATACCAAGCAATTATTAACAGATTATTGTACAGTTCCGTCAGATGCTGCTCACTTTTCCATAGAGAGAAATCTGTGGAAGCCAACCCGATTTGAATGTTTCGAGGATGTACGCGAAAGTTGTGTTGCATACGGACACGATGGATTATGGAGTACTAATATGATTCTAAAAATATTATTTCGGTTGATATGGTCGCGTGTTATCCGGGAAGTTTTCTCGGGTATGGAGAGTGTGCTGAATATTTAAACGATTTGTACACCCTTGCCACGAAATGACACGAGTTCCGATAAATAGACCACTACCCGATTTTTATCTAACCGGGTTCGTTCATGTAATATAATTCGAGTTTGCTAAAGGACCTCATTTTATCCGTTATGTTTGGTTCTTTGGTTTGGTAGACATTTCTCTGAAACATACTGGACACCAATAGTGTTATAACGATATATGATTGATTGTAAAATATTGATTTTGCTGATTATCGGCGAGGCAATTATATCATCTAAAAAGCAGACTGCGGTTTGGTTACGACAACCTGATGATGTTAGTCTTGATAGAATTATTAACTATTACAAGGAAAAGTTTCATGACCTTTCCGAAGACTATATTGTTAAACGATCTAAGGAGATCTTTGAGCGCAGATGTGAAATCAGTGGTAAAAACGCAAAATATCTCGGTAGAAGAATAATCGGTAAATAATTTGTTGTTTGTTTCCCCACGAATGGTTAAAGAATTTGTAGATTATTATGAGAAGATAACTGAAGGTAATTGAGCGCTTGATCCAGAGTTAATCGAGTTCAAGAAATTAATCAAATTACAGTCGGATAAAATTGAATGCGAGGTAGCGCGTAGAATAATTTCAAAAACTTCCATAAATGATTTTTAGGATAAAAGGAGACCAAACGATTTGATAGTAACAAGTAGAGAGATAATCAGAGACACACTTCAGCTGCGATTTTTTGAAAAAACATAAATAAAAGTTTCCAGAATTACCCGTACCATTATGTTATAGACCAGCTGATACACGAAGACAGAATATTGAAGTTGAAAAGTTCCACGACAAACTTAGAAACAGAATCTTGTGTTAAATGATATTGTTGATATCAGTGCTGATGTGGAAGCGTTAGCGGATAAACCTCCCTTGACGCTAGGATACTCAATGACGATACACTCATCTCAGTGGTTAACCATCTCTGATACAGTTGTTTCGATCATTGATGATCGCATAGAGTGGTCAAATTTAATCTATCTCGCAGTGTCACGAGTTAGAAGAACAAATCAACTTCGGAGAGTTATTTTAAATTTTATTGACACCAACAACGAAAGTATTAGAGATGACAAAGTAAAACAAAAACTCACTGGTTATAAACAAAGTGACCAAAAAAATAATCGCGACTTTGGTATTGATCCTTAATTCATAATGATGCTGAAGCAACTGCAGAATAATCACTGTTCCACCTGTAATTGTATAATGTGATGGATGTATTCGGATAAAAATCCACAACAATTTATCGCGGATAGGAAGGATAGTAGTCGCGGTCATACACATGAAAATACGATGTTGACCTGCCTTGACTATAATAGACGCAGAGGTGCTAGTTAAGTGATCGCGGTGGTAATTGTGTACCTTCTAGTATCACTTGTTACTGTTCACGTGTAAATCGACGCTGAGGATCAGTTGAATCTTATCTATAGATTGTAGGTCTAAAAGTAGATCTTACTATGTTAGATATGTTATGTGTAGTAACACTCCAAATAGGATCAGTAGCTTTATTTTTTTTACCACCTTCAAGTTCACCCGGCTCATATAAATATCTGACAGTCACATTACCTAATACTGGTTGTTTCGAAAACTCATTTCGTTGTAGCACGAGTATATATATTTTTTTGTGATTGCGCTAATGTGTTTCATGTTGGTTTCTCGAGTAATTTCATTATTTAGCGCACCTATCACATTTGGCAATCTTGCAACCCATTCTCGAAACATCTTGCCCTGAATTATTTATTTCTCATATTGATATCCAAATAACCGCTCAGCAAATGTTCTATAAAATCATTCAAGAATTGCCTGATCACGATCTATTGCAGTATGTCCTCGTCTGATGGTGACATTATGTTGCTTCACCAGCAATGAAACTGCAGCATGAACGTCTTTGCCAGGATCAATCTGTATCATCTGTGGCCATCGTAAAGGTCCTCGTTGATAAATTCGTTCAAATCCAGAAGCTACTTCTGCTGCTGTCTTTGTCGATAATGGCTCTGATTATTTGTATCTGCAATATCAACTACAGTTAACGCGTATTTATATGTTACTCGACGTCTAGTATCATGTGGTAAAAATAAAATATCAGCCTGTTGAACTTCAATTCGAACGCTGACATCAAATTGCGCGTATTCGATTCTTTTAGGCGGTGGATGATAAATTTGCCATATTGTCTGTCTTGATAACCAATCTGCTGCAGTAACACGTTTGACTTCTGCTGCTTCGGCGAGTTTATTAATTGCTGATTTACCTCTCCAGTATCTTCTTGGACTATAATAGATATATTCCATAATAATATCAATTCCTAGCCCCTAATAAAAGCTTAACTTTCATCGCAGTTTTATTAGAAATATAATTTAATTTATGAATTAATTTTTCATCTGCGCGATGTCTTTGCTGCAGACTATTATTTCTATGACATACATCATGAGCGTGACAAGCTCGATCAATAGCGTTTATCGGATACTCGCCGGGTTTTGGTTGATCATGAATATCAAGTCTCATATCAAGTCTGGTTCAAGAATAACAGTGATTATATCCCGGACGATGTTTTTCTCCTGGATATTTTGTTCACGGTGTTCCTGGTAATTTTATTAATTCTGCTGCAATATCACCTCTTCGGTTTTTTTCAAATATAAATTCGATTTGTCACCTGGGATAAATTTGAATTTCTTTCTATAGCATTGTGCACACTTACCTATAAGTACTAATCTATTATTTTTTGTAATAATCGTTGTTAGTGTATCTGTCGGGGTACGCGCTCTACATTTAACACAATATAAATTCATAATATTATTTATAACAACATATATGTAATTGATTTTTCTGCGACAAGAACGCGATAATCTTCAAAACACCATCCAGTGTTACCAAATTATGTTCGTATAATTATAACAGTTCATCTAGAAGTGGAAAGACAAATATGTTACTTAATCTGATAATGAGATAGCTCAAGTGGGATAAGCTGTATTTGGTAGCACAATGTGTTACAATGTGTTAATATTTTAATTAAAATGCAAAATCGTTGGATGGGACGATATTATTAATTTTATCACTTATATTGACGAAGTACCGAGTGTTGATGATATTGATGGGAGTATTAATAATTTAGTAGTAAATGATGATGTAATGTAATCCAGCTAGAGTATTTTATCGAGGTAGACAAAAATACACTGATGTGATTTATGTAACCCAGCGATATAGACAAATTCCAAAAGTGATCAGAGAGAACTGCAATAATCTTGCTGTGTTTAATGGAGTTCACACACACACACACACACACACACACACACACACACACACACACACACACACTTAGAAATATTCATCAAACCTAGTGTAGTGGAGATATGAATTATAATCTGTTTAGAAATTTCTTTTGTCATGCTCATTCAACCCCACACGGTTTTATACAATAAATTTACATGATCCTTGATCAAGATATCGAATCGATCTTGATAAAATATTTGTTTCATAGCAGCAGAGAGGGCGCGACTTAGAATGGGGCGCCATATTATCAATTTGAGGCTTTCAACAATATCGAGAAAAATAAATAGCATCAATAACAGTAATCCCGTAGTAGAGACTCTTGGGAGAGAAACACTCGGTTGGATGAAAGCTCTGTTTATGTTATTGACGCTATTTATTCGGTTTTGTAAGAAGTGTTAGTTTGACAAATGGACGCCTCTATATTTTGGTCTATTTGCCCCCTCTGCTGCTAAATGGATGAATCTTGGAAAAATTCCAAGGCCTACAAAACGCAGGGTATAATAAATATATAGTGAATTAAATGGGGAAGGGGGGGGTCATGGAAAATGAATAACCAGATATTAGAGGATTCAAGCTTTGTTTGGGAAATTAAGGAATAAATAAAGCGAATTTGGACATGATGAAAAAATGGGATAAATTAAAAGGGATTTTCAAAACTAAACCAATATATTACCCAAAGTTAAGGAGAGAGAAATTAAACTAGAGAAAGAGGCGTTAGAAAAGTTAATAAAATTAAGTATCACACATCAAACCAAAAACACACTAAGCGAAAAATTAAATTTAAAAAAATGGGAATAACAAAAGGGAGGAATATTAAAGCGGGGAAATTTACGGGATTATACAAAAAGGCAGAAGAGTTATATAGAAGTAAAGAATTATGGAAATGGGGGAGAAAACCTTAGAAGCACTACAAATTGAAGTGTAGGGAATTACAACGGACAAAATTAAAATTCATAAACTATATACAAGATAATTATGCTGGACTCTATAAATCACAGAACATAAAAGACGAAACAAATCGACGAATATTTACAAGACACAAAATGCGAGACGATATCTCCAGAACATAAAGACTTATGTGTGAATTTCGTCTCGCAAAATGAAATTATAGTTACTATAAATAATTTAACAAAAGGAAAATCACTAGGTAGAGATGGACTCTATGACGATTTCTATATATAAAACAAAATTAAAAATTAAAATAAAATTTAAAAAAAATAAAATATTTTTGCCTCGAAAATGCACATATATAATATTTTTATAATGTTATTAAATTATATCAGCATGTATATATTCCTACACCATATACAAGCTCCATTGATGGATATGTGTCAAATTTGCTCAGAGAAAATATCTTTGTGAGTCAAAACGAGACCTTAATTTAAAGTAAACGATGAGAAATTTTATTTTCTATTGGTCATTCAAACTATTTATTAGGGGTCGAAGGTTTTAATTTATGTGTTTATAATGGGGTGACTTCCCGTGTAAAATATATATGCTTGTGTACAAGTCAATAATTGGTTATAGACATAGTTATAAGGCATTTTAGTGAGAGGACAGGGATGAAAAAGTTATATTAGAACCTACTCAAGTTCTCCACTAAATCAGTTTAAACTGCCTGAGAATGAAATATAGGTCAAAGAGATAAAATATACGTTCCCCACGTATATTTACCCTTGGATTTAAAAAAAATCATTCCATTGTATTGCTCAATTTTGGTTAAGATATTGATTGATGTAGTGTGGCATTATAGCCTAAATGATGTCAGGGAATTCTAATGATCCATCCTGCTTTATGCATTATTAATTACTAATAATATTTGTTAGATGACGCTATAAAGATTACATTAGAAATATTTAAACAAATTATACGAATTTAACTTTGTACAACTGATCTTAACATGGTTATATATCCCACATGAACAAATATCCATATAGTTTAGAATGTTTGGGATCAAAATTTCACATCCAGTGCATCATATAGGCTGCCAATGTATCAATAGTGACTCTGTAAGGCATATTTTGGGCTGTGTGTGTGCACTGAATGTATCTAAAAACTTTATTTTAATCATGAATATACCTACCTATTTCAATTTAGTAGTTTGACAGTGTACAGTATTGTAGTATCAGCTGATATTTGATTCCATTGAATCATTTAGCTTAATAATTGGTAACTAACACTCTTAATAATACATATTTAGTTATACAGCCTAAGTACCAGCCTGACACACAAAATGTGAAACATAGCACCTGTCATTGTTTCTTTAATGTGCATCTGGACAGACATATTACAGGTTTTCTGCCAAATCTCTATGAGCTATGCTGCTTCAATACCCATGGGGAAAATGTTGTTTTATATACCCAAACTATCATTTGTTTTAAATACCATTCATTAGTCAACTTTGCTGTTTACAAGTTTTTGAAACTTGTATTAAAATGATATTCTCTTTAAAAAAATTAGTTTTAAAAATTTAAATGTTAATTTTAATTTCCATGAAAATTTAATTGATCAATGTTTTAAATATTCAGACAGGACCTACGGTCTTTTACAATAAGGTTTTCACTGCATTAAAAAAATGTCTATAATTAAGAAAGATAGATTTTGTTTTGGTTTCTTAAGAGCGCTTGGACAAAACCTTGCACAGTGTCGAACACTACTGTTAAACATTTGCTGACAGGTTTCCTATGTCTTGTTTGCAAGGAAATTCAAAACGACTCAATATATCAAGTTGAAATAGGCGTGGATTTTAATATGAAAGTTTGACTAAAATTGGCCGTACAAATTGTGTCTGTCAAAATCTCTTATTTTTCTGCAATAGGTCATTGTCGGATGTAAATTCACCAGATATATTGTCCAATGAGAACTGAGTCCATAATCAAACTTGAATTAAATACAATGCCTTCCACGCACTACATTTGTGCTGATAAATCAACAGCAAATAAGATATACTTAAGAATTGAAGGCTAAATATCCCCGCTATAAATACATTCCCTATTTCACACAATGGCGTGTGATTTAGCCTAAGGCATATATCAAATTAACAATTACTGAATATACCTGAAACGTCGGCAATTATGATATTATGCCTTTCTTCACCCTATTTTGTAGCATGCTTAAACACGTCACGTTTATTAAGCTCATATTGGGTCGTGTATATTTGTTTCCAGCGTCATGTATTTGTGTAAAATGGAGAAAAAGTAATAAGGAAACAAAACACGTGAAAGACATCAAAGGTAAGATTCGTTTTTATATTCGATAGGAATTTTCTTTGAAGATGAAGTTGGGTAATCTTAGCGGACAAAAGGGAAGAAAGATGTCGCTGTCATTGTATCATTATCAGGAATATTTTATGAGCATTTTCTCTAACAAATATGAACTCTGGATGAGATTATAAATTGATCGATGAAATTAACGTTCTTAGAATTCTGGTTGAAAAAAATGCAAAACATATATATGTCAAAATGTTTTCATGTTAAGTTTCACGCTGAGGATTCTATTTACATAGTCTATGTTTTAAAAATATGTTTTCAAATAACATTTAGAAATTAATATTTAAAAATTGTAATTGTTCTTACAATGTTTGATAATATTCGTTTAAAAATTAGAATTCGTCTGTCTGAAAAACATTTTTAAATAGCAATTCTAACACAAAGGCACCGCAGTATTATTATGAATTGTTTTATGAGATTTGATTAATACTATTAAATTTCAAAAACATTTCTAGTGAAAACAGATATATAACTAAGAAGATTGGTCCAGTAAAGCCAAGCGGAGTTTCTTCTTTTGGTCGAGCGAACAATGCACCAGCGTTAGTATCTAAGTCACCAACAGACCCCTATACATCCTTTTGGTTTCTTAGTCTTGTTTTCGCCTGGATTGTCTGAAAGTATATATATATATATATATATATATATATATATATATATATATATATATATATATACAGAGAGAGAAATAGAGAGAGAGAGACGTTCTAGTTATTCAGAGCCGCAATAAGTCTATAGGGTCTTTGTACATCAGGTTTGTCATTAATATTTGAAATTATTTGATTTATTGAAGTTTTGCACCGCATGCTCTCTCTCTCTCTCTTTCTTTTTCTCTCTCTCTCTCTCTCTCTCTCTCTCTCTATCTATCTATCTATCTATCTATCTATCTATCTATAATAATAATAATAATAATAATAATAATAATAATGAGAACTTTGAATAGCGACTAATCTTTAGAAGTTGTACGCGCTTTACAGCATCTATAATGATATGAATACAAAAAACAAAAAAAAAAACGAAAATAAATACCATGAAATTAAAAAACATACAAAATGCTGAAAATATCAAAGGTAGGAATCATTTTTAGGTCTTTAAGTTTGTTCCTGCAGTCGAAATAGGTGAGTTTTAAGAGCACTCTTGAAAGGGATCACTGCGTCTTTGTGTCTAAATTCAATCGGAAATTAGTTCCACGTTGCTGGGCCCTGGTTTGAAAAAGAACGTTGCCTATATCACTTCGTTTTCGTAGTGGAAATAATGAGTATACGATTGTCAAGATATGAGCGTAATTGACTTGCTGGTGTGTACACATGGGTGAGACCAGATAGCTATGTTGGATTGAAGTCCGTCAGTTAAACATAGCACAGAGAACACATTTTGTGTTTGATTCTGGATCGAATGGATAGCCAGTGTAGGGTACAGAACAGCGGGTAGGTGTGTTCTGATCGTGGTACTCTTAGGATGTTCCGAGCAGTTGTGTTTTGAACTTTTTTTATTGTTTCTGAAGTTGATATTGAGAAGAAACAGACATAAGTGAGTTACTATAGTCCAGTCTTGAAGGTACTAATGAACACACACAAGTGGTTTAGTGGCATCAACTGAAAGGTATTTGATAATAGAGCTGACGCATCACAGAACAATATATGCAGCCTTACATATGT